>CM060934.1:223902902-225152902 GCA_030765085.1 Allium cepa | reverse complement strand
TTACTTCAGCTATATCTTTTAAAAATTATAATCACAGTATCAAAAATATTTAAAATCATAGTTCAACTTTAACACCTTCCTCAGAATATTCTGATTCACATTGCCATGCCTGTGGCATAAGTGATTAATAAAATATTTTGATTTTGATCGCTTATTATGTGTGTGTGTGTGTGTGTATTTTGATACAGCCAGACCATGAATAAATTACCCAATGTAATTGCTTATTATATCTTTTCTTTTATTCATTTAGCATTGGGGTATATTTTCCATATTAACAGGAATCTACAATCTGCAAGCAGATAGAATACTACACTCAACTTCGTTTTTCATATTGAGTTCCATTTTATTGACAGTTCACTAGTTGCAATTGTATATGCAACGTACGTCAAGTAGTATATTTGTAGAGGAAATGGAATTGTCTAGGATAGCATATCCTACAAAACTAGTTCATTTATGCAGTGGGAAAATACAATGTACATATAGCGCAAGACTTGTGCACGTTTGTCATTCTTAGATGGTCAGAACAGTATGTAGATTCGCTTTAACATAAAGATGGATATATGCGGTAATGGTAAGATTTAATTATTACAACTGTGCCACTATAATCAAAACCAAAAGAACCAATAACAAAAAGAGTTCCTGAATCTCCACCGGCCTAAAATATCCGAAAAAAGAAAGAAAAAAGAAAGAACAACTACCTATGCTGTACATCTACATCTACACTTGAGTGTACCCGGTACTTATGATAAATCCAAATAAGGTACAGGTCAAAGCCAGTAGTCATGAGAAATCCAAGATATAATTGTAGTGGCACTAAGGGCACCACGAAAATTGCTTCCAAATACCAAAGAAAAATATATTTTACACAGCGTGTAATTGCTGATTTTGAACATAATTATCTTCCAGCATAAAAGGAAATCTAAAGAAGGTATATGAAAAAATTGGGATGCCGAAGAGGAAGAAATCGAATCAGAAGTAGAAATTTACCTGTAACTCATTTTTTGATAATTTTATAATTGCATTCTTCACTGGTTTCCGACACAAATGCTCAAAATTGAATCATGCCTTTTAGATTAGATGATTTAATCCTACTTTCGAATTAGATAAGATGTAGAACGGGGAGTATATGAAAGGAAAACTTTGGTTCATTATCGTATGTCGGTTTGTTTTTATTTTTATTTTTTTCATTTTTAAGAGTTGCAGTTGTATTTATGTACGACTGTGGGTGTGCTTAATTACAAATTTAAAGCATGAAATAAGGAGGAGCCAAAATTTATTTCTAAGAAAACGGAGAAAAATGATAGAAGTCGGTGGTGGATTTAGCATTTAATAATATATATTAGATAGATTCATTATCTATGCAGTTTATCCATTATAAATTGATACTTAAGAGTGACTATCACACACCATTTCATCTTTAGCCTTTAAATGTTGTATAAGTGGATTGTCTCAAATTGTTTTGATCTGATTTGACGATACACTGACACACTGTGCCATGCTTGTTTTTTTAGGTCGAAGTTTCAAGAAATGAGTACAAATAAAAAGCGAGGAATCCTGATGCCAACTCGACTTCCTAATGATATAATAAACGAGATCATTATGCGCTTGCCTGCAATATCGAACTTCCGGTTCAAATGTGTTTCGAAACAATGGTTCTCTTTAAACTTTGAAGCTTTGAAACTTAAAAGTCGAACCCATTCTGCATTTGGAATATTTTATGGTACTCATAGAGGTGTAAGAGATGCTAGAGCCAAATATGTTAAGATAGAAAAGGATCAAAACGATGATTCTTGTATTGATGACACTCTTAGCTTCCTTCCAGAACACCGTTATATGAGATTTCGTGACTCGTGCAATGGTTTGCTTCTATGTGAATGCAAGGATGAACTAATTTTTCCTACTGATCAAACATCACACTTATATGTATGCAATCCTGCAATTAGGAAGTGGGTCGAAATTCCAAATATTTCCATGGACACAGTTGGACTTGCTATTTTGGATTTCAACCCTCTAGCCTCGGTTCATTTTAAGGTCATAATAATTATGGGCGACTTTCAAATATCTCGAAATTTTAAGGTGTTCTCTTCCAGAACGGGGGAGTGGAGTGCAAGTCATGTAACGGATCCCTTGGTCCTGAGTTATTCTATGAAGGACTGATATTTGCCATGGATCACTTTGGCAAAGAAATCATTGGTGTTGACTTAAAAGGGAAGTTGTGTAGTAGAACTGAATTTCCAGGAAAAATTATCTGAACGTTGATGTTTTCTTTTCCCGCCTTTGTCAATTGGGTGGGTGTTTACATTATTATTGTTACAGCGGCAGTAATAGCGAAGACTGTGAAGTGTATGTTTGGAAACTGGAAAGTGGTTCTTGGTTATTAAAGAGTTGTTTTTCAGTCCCATTCCCGATGAGATATATAGAAAGTATCAAATTTCATCCCATTAAGGATGATGTTATTTTTCTGCAGATCAATGACAGGTTGTATTCTTACAACATACAAACTACTCAGGCGATAAAATTATGCTCGTATACTTTGTCACATAACTATTGTCTATACTCTCCTTATTATTTGGACTTTACGGGCAATTGGTGGAAGAAGATGAATGGGTAATAGGAAAATCCGGTATGTCGAATACTTTGTTTCATTTCCATTTTCTATGTCTATTATTTTATTGAATACTACAACAACAACTAAGTCATTATTCCCAAACATGTTGGGGTCGGCTAGAGATGGAACCCGAAACTAAATGACAAAAGCAATTTAAAGGTTATAACAATAACAATAATAAAATTAAGAGAAATAAGTGAATTAATACTATTATTTTATTGAATGACTCAAATAATTTATTTGAGTTTTATAAATATTCAGAGTAGATGACATATTGCCTTTTTTTACACTTATGGGAATTGATTATACACTAGTTTTAGTTTGGTTGATTTATTACGTCTCTTGGTGAACCTCAATGCCAGTTAATAAAAGTTGAAAATCCTTCGACATTATTTGGTGTATTATTAGTGTCTGCCAATTGCACAAAAATGATGAATAGGACAAGGTCAAAACTTGGGTTAAATCAAGTGATTACATGCTAGTAAAATGTGTAAGGATAGTGGGCCTTCTTGATTTGGCAGTTGCATGTGAAGTCATGAAATGATTTATTATTGATCTGTGTATGCTTCCAGATTTATATTTCATATATTCTTTAATGATTAGATCATTTAGATTATTTATTTCCAAGAGGTCTAATTTATCGCATATACAGGATAAACGCCTTCAGGGAGTGTAAATTTGAAACCCACTATTAGCTGCATTTTTTAGTGCCATGTGATAGGTATCACCAGCATTTATCTGCATCAAAGAACTAGAGGTGTTTATTTCATCACATCATATAAAACCCAACACCCAGAATTCATTTATATTTAACCCCGTCATCATGATTTCAAGGTGGAATCCTCTTGTTCAATTGATTTTATACGCCATAGAAACCACGAAATCCAACTGATTTCTTCATTACTGCCTTAAACATATATTTCAATTCAAACGGAAACACATTATGATGAAAGGACTGCGGTTCATTTTATTTAGTTGGGAATGTTAGTTTTAAAATGAAAATGGTGCTCGTATCATATATTCTTCTGGCACAAAGAACAAGCGTGCAAAGAAAAATTAAAGAGTCCCACAACATACCCGAGCTTTTTTAAGTTTATATGTATTCTGCACATGTAATATTTTGACCTAAACATAGATCCAGATTTATTATCTTCCTGTGTTGTGTAATATCATTTTGGACCTGAATTCATAAAATGTATTGGACAGGTACCTTGGAGAAGATCAGAGTTATGGATGGAGCTTATCTTGAGTTGGCTATGGCGGTAATTAGACGCTAATTATGTTGACAGGATGAAGAAAACATGATTTATCACCTTTCCTGCACATAATGAAAACTAGGTGTTGGTTTTTGAACATTGCTTGTTTGTGTTGTAATTTACAGCATAGTATATTGCTTGTTATGTAATTTACTGTGCAATCTAGTACACTTTGCTTTGGCAATTTGTTGACTGAAATATTGATTTGTGTATTGCTGCTATTCCATTTCTTCTCTTCTTTTGATTCTTAATGCTAAATGCTTCCTTTTTAAGTTGTAGCTGCTCGTTTTTGTTGAACTTGAAAAACCGTTTGCTACTTCATCCTTCTTGGTCCTACTACAGTACTACTATTTATTTATGGTATGATTAAAGCAATCAGACTTTCTGGTATCCAAAACCATGCTTGGTGCTATGTAGTGGTATCTATTTAACATATTTTTAGTGCCGCCATTCTTTAAGCTTGTTATTTTAGCGATGTTATGTTGCTTTGTGCTTATACGGTTCTTGTGTACACGCTATAACGTACCTTCTCATTTGACGATTCGGTAAGTCTTTAATGCTTGCAAGTTTATTCTTTTGTTTTGTTATTTGATATAAAATGAATGAAGGTATTTGGTTCCTACGCTTCGGGAACAATTCATGAAATATACAATGCGTATAATAAACCGTTGCGTTCCAATGCGTACTGGTGAAATATTGTGAATTATTGGAATTTGAATTTGTTTTTAAAACTCAGTTTCAAACAGTTTTTGAAACTCAATTTGAGACATTCCCTCGAAATTTTGGTGCTGTTGTTGAATTTGGTTTGAAGAATCATGTTTGTTTAGATGAACCAAATCAAAGATCGAGGAAACGAATTAGCCACGAAGGTCGAATAAGAAAACCAATACATCCAATTTGTCACTGTGGATGTATTTGTGAGGTAGTTGTATGTAAGACTCAGACAAATGACAAGCGTCGGTTTTACGGATGTGCTGCTTACCTAGATCACATATCGAACCCAAATGATGTTCAACAATGTAAATACTTCAAATGGTTAGATCGTCCGTTGGCCGCTAGAGGAGTTAAATATGCACTAGAGATGCAAGCCGAAGTTAGGCAATTGGAAAATGCAAATAGTATGCTACGACATCAGGTAAACTATTTGCGGTCTTTAAATCCAATTCGAAAAAGGGTCTAGTAAAATGGTTAGTGCAATTGTTATGTAGTGGCTGTATATCAGGCTTGTTTAATGGAGTTATGTATGCATTAGTTTTGATGGTTGTTGTATTACTTGGTTGTTGTATTAGTAATGTAATATTTGATGTATTACTTTGTTGTTGTAATGGTTATGTATTGTTTGGTGTATTATGTTGTTCTTGTAATGGTTATTTAATATTTGATGTATTGTATTTTTGTTGATATGTTTTTCTAATGTTTGATGTATTACTTTGTTGTTGTTACACTTGTGTACAATGCATATTGTGTACAAAAGCTGCGTGCAAAATGAATCACAGTCATAGAACATAACAACTAACATTAATGCTCGACAAAAGATAACTTTTAATACCAAAATTGCGTATAAAATAAAAATAGTTCTACAATACATGAATGACATAAATAGTAAAAGCACATTATCCACTTCTGTCATGTCTTCTATCCCCTATTTCAAGTGGACCTCGGTCTTCATGTATTCCTACGTGTGGGCGGCGGTTATATAGTTAGGCCTTCCTGTACATCATTCATTTCTGATACGGTCTTCTCCATTTCTCTTGCAAGGTGGTTGGAATTCCTTTCATTCTATCAGAAATGAATGTAATGCGTCTTGCATTTAAAGGTTGAATTAAGTGTCCCATGCGTGAAAAAAAACTATCCCCAAGTCTCTGCTGATTCGGTTCATACAATAGCATATGCCAAAGGTTAAAGAGAGCAGTTTGCATCAACTCCTATAGCCACAAACAACGTACCTTGATATTTAGCATAAAGATGTGTTCCATCAATAGAAAGAGCATGACGACAATGCTTGAAACTTTCTATGCTCGATCCAAATGCTCAAAAAGCCCCCAAAATAGAAGTTGTATGAACATAATAAACAGTGCTTGGATTGCCTCGTCTGTGTTTTACGAAGTACTATGACAAGTCATTGTATGAAAATTCTCAATCGTCAAATATTTTAGACACGGTTTTGCTTAAGTCCATTCCAAGCTCTCATGTAGCTTATTTGAACTTTGTATGTATTTGCCATAAGCTCTTGAACAGATTTTGCAATGCAATTTGGGTTCGATCGAACATATGAGTACAACCTGTGTATACAACCTATAAACAAAACATGTGTGTGTTAATTACATAAGTATACAAACCAAGAATGAAACATACATGCATCACATGAAACCATACTCAAGTGCTTGTGCATAAACGTTCAGTGGTTGGTAGGCATAGTATGGGTAAAACATTTGACTTTGTTCGGCAGTATTACTCGGTCCTGGTTGGCTTGCATAATCAACGACATGAGCTACCGGTTCAATTGTTTGTACCATCCCAGCCTTCTTAACGTACAACTCGATTACTTTCATTACCACACAAAACATAGAATCGAAGCCATCGTAATCATTTCCCTCAGTAGCAATTGGACCATCATCCGTAACTCATTTATTTACCAGCGAGATGTCAAATTTGGTTGAACTAATCTTTGTAGCTTTGTAAACTACCATTTTCAACTCAAGAAAATTACAACTCTTTCTCACTTTAGATCCTTTACACTTTCCGTCAACATAGGTTGACTTGCTATTCTTGTCGATGATTAAATCATCATCGCAGTGATAAATAATCGACACGATATTCATATATCTTGCAAATTTCAGGAAACTAAATTTTAGTTATAAATCTAACAAAATAAGCATAGAAGGGTTCTAAAACTATATTTCAATTATAATTTCAAGAAACTAAATTTCATTTATAAATAATCGGCACGATATCTTGTCCTCGAAACTAAGTTTTTCTCTAACTTTTTTCCTAAGCCTAAAAATCCCTTTTAACTACATGTAATGTAGGAGAAGTGCTGTCAGTTTGGGTACACAATTATGCAGAGCACAAAACAAAATCGTCATGGCTGTATTAGTAAGTAATTAATCCTCCGTGGTGAAATCGAAAAGCCAACATTGTAGTGAAAAAGTTAGGGCCCGTTTAGTTTTATTTTGTATTTTGAGTTTTGATTTTCAACTTGCACTAAGAAATAACAAGAAATAAGATAAGAAGATTTATAATTATTAGTCATTGCGACAAACAACGGACAATGAAAGAGTTAGATTGTTCTTTGTACTTTTGCTATCTCTCGAAACATGAAAAACAAAATATTGTTTTCTATTTGACATGTTTATTTCATTTTCCAAAATTGTTTATTTTACAATAATTCATACTAGTGATGCGATTTTGTATAGACAAAAACACAAAACTAAAAACGATAAGCCAAATGGGGCCTTAATTTTTAGAAATTATAATTTTAGCTACACACAACCAAATAAAACTAACCTTTTAAATGCATATCTATTTCTATTTTTATTTTTGAAGTTGGGTACTTTAGGTGACATGACATAATTGTACTACAAGTTTTAAATAGCAGTGCAGTGCATGTACCACAAGCCAAGACATGTTCAGTGCTACGAATCATGCTACAACACCTAACCATGTGACCTTACATATCAAAGTCCAAGCATCAAATCACTTGTATAGTGGTGGTGGTGCGTATTTATCATCTTTCAACCTACATAAATGTATTTTGAGTAATTATCCGAATGATGCAACTATAGTTGCATTTGATTAGTTTATATATATATATATATATATATATATATATATATATATCAAATTACAGGCCTCTGTTTTCGATATTTGTTATAAAAAAGTCATCGCATCGTTGCAATGAATATGCAATAAATATTTAAATCAGTTCTCTATTTTTTAAAATAAAAAAACACAAGTCGACTTACATTATTCCAATAGTAAAAATTGCGCTTTTTGGTAGAAAATTCAAAAATTCTGTAAAACTGGATAATAATTAAAAAAAATGATGATTATAGTGCATTTGAATAATATAATTGCATTTAAATAATGCATTTATCATTTTAGTCAAATACCTACTTGAATGGATTTTGAATAATTATTTTAATCATATGATTATAGTGCATTTGAATAATTTAGCTGCATTTATATGATGCAATTATAATTTTACCTGCATATTACTTGTGAATTTGATTTTTAAGTGTGTGTTTATATATATACATATATGTGTATGTGTCTTTATATATATACATGCGTGTGTGTATGTCTGTGTGTGCTTGTATATTATCTTTTAACCTTGTTAATTGGACCGTGACTAATTATTTGAAATATTATTGTTTTAAAGCATTATATTTGATATTATTTTAATTTAAAAACCTTATTTTTGAATTAAATGGTACATAGTGTGTACGATTGTTTATAATTTATCCATTCATCGTCCTTGATTTGAGCAAATTTACATAAGTCAACCAACTGAATCTAAGATGCTTAAAGTTTAACTGACATGGTCATATTAATTAAAGTTTTAACTTGATTAGACAATGGCATTTATATTTTTATTGAAGTCAAAATGATGTATTCATTCGATCCATTTATAACTAGTTTGATTGAAGCAACTATAGTGGCACTTGAATGAGGTAGTTTTAACTATATTAATGAGATACAATTATAACTACATGTTAGTGATGCAAATAGAGAGATGTTTTTTAAACCACCATTATGATGTGGTTCTAAGTGCATTAGAGTGATGTTGAAGGGGCTGAATTTGCATATGTGAGATGCAGTTTAAATGCATCCTAATGATTTATTTTTAGAGTTTTTTAAAGCAAATTAAAAATATTTTAAGCCAATTTTGGGAAATATGATCAATATATATATATATATATATATATATATATATATATATATATATATATACACACACACTTGTATAATGAATACAGATCATTTATATGTTATTTATATTAGAAAATATAACTTTTAAAAAATAATTTTGGAAATTTGATTTCTACATATACCTAATGTCCATCATTAGAAGATAATAATATTTTTCATTTAATGGTGAGAAATGTTTGTGAATTCGATTTTTTCACAAAAGGTTATTGCATATTGAATAGTAAAATTACATTGACACGAATGTTAAAACTAGTATGAGAATGGGGTTGGTAGCGAAGGAAATAAATGATTCAAGACCAAGTTTATAAGCCATTGCAATAGGGAAATTTTTATACATTGAAATCATAAATATGGATGTTGCACCCTAATTAAAAAAAAGAAATAAAGGCATAATACTATCGAAAGATAAATGAAAAAACTTTTAAGGGACAAACTATCTCATGGCAAGGGTTGATACATGTTTAGAAAGAAGCTACCACATGTTGAAGAATAGAACCTGTCGCATGTTGAGGAATAGAAGTTGTTGCATGTTATAGAATAGAAGATGTCGCCTGTTCAGGAACAAAAGCTATTGCTTGTTGAGGAATAAAATATTGAGTCACAAGTTTTATGAAGGTTTTGATTTCTGACAAATAAATAAAGGCGATCGACAAAACAAGGTCATTATGGCTATAAAGAGCTACATATGGTACTCTAGATTGTAGGTTGATTATTTGATATTATAATAGTGATAAACTTGTTAAAATCTATCCTCAAATAATCATGCATTTCAATGAAATCAATATATATACGACTAAATTGTAGTTGCACATTCAGTGTGCAACTTTACAGGGACCGGTCGACCGGTCAAAATATATGCGGTCGACCGTTCCTGCATAATTTGCACACTGAACGTGCACACATGCACATAACGTATATATATTTGAATTCCTGTCTACTGGTCACTTTTTAACCCGTCGACCGTTTTTAAACAGAAAGCAATTTTTCCAAAAGACACTTCTTTTCTCCAAAGGTTGCATCTCTTACCTTTCATCAAAGATCATATCTCTTAATGGCAACTGCTCACAAAGAGTTACAACCATTCTTCTCTATATAAACTCATCTAAATCGTTGATTAAAACAACATGATTGTATATGCTTTTTACTCTAATCTCTGATCTTACTTTCTACATACTCCTGCATTCTAAAAGCTCTCAATTATTTATTGAATCATTGAAACTATTTCATATCTTTTGATTCAATAAGTAATATACTTTCCTTAATCTTTTCAAAACATCATTTGCATACTTTGAGGATAAGATTATAGGAAGGGTGTACTACTAGTGACAAATCCGTGTTTTCAAGAGCACAAGTTGTCAACAACAATTGTATTTGTTCTTTTGTTGAAGTCCTCGGTGTATTAGAGGCGTGAAATCCCGTTCGTTTGCTCGGGTGTTGTAAACCTGTTCCTCCGGGTGAAGCGAGGTAGTTAATAGTGAAAATCCAGATAGAAGTCTGAGACTGGACGTAGGACGGTGCTCCGAACCAGTATAAAAATCTCTGGTGTGATTTTTCTATTTATTTTTCTATTTTTATTTACTATGCTATTATCATCTATTTCCGCATTTATATTATAGTTCATATTACACGATCCGTGTGTACTATACTAGCACGTGCATTCGTATACACACCGCACTTTCATAAAAGCTATCACAGGTTGAAGAATAGAAGCTATCTATGTTGAAGAATAGAAGCTATCGCATGTTGAAGAATAAAAGTTATCGCAAGTTGAAGAATAAGAGTTGTCGCAGGTCGAAGAATAGAAGCAATCACACGTTGAGGAATAAAAGCTATCATATATGGAGGAATAAATGCTATCACATATTGATGAATAAAATCCACCGCAAGTTGAAGAATAGAAGTTGTCGCATGTCGAAGAATAAAGGCTATCGTATGTTGAGGACTAGAAGCTATTGGATGTTGAAGAATAAAAGCCATCACAAGTTGAAGAATTATAGTTATCGCTGGTTGAATAATAGAAGTTATCGCATGTAATGGAAGCTATCGAATGTTGAGAAATATAAGCTATCATGTATCAAGGATTAGACGCTAATGAATTTTGAGAAATATAACCTATCAAATGTCAAGAAAAGGAAACTATCCAATGTTGAGAAAGAGAGGCTATCATGTGTGAAAATATAAAGCTATCACATGACAAAGTATAAAGCTATTAACTTCAAAAATATAAAGCTATCATACGTCTAAGTATTGAGTCATTGAGTCAAGGATTAACAGTGAAAAGCTATCGAAAGCCATCAACATAAAACTATCAAAGGATTCGAATAGAAGCCATCAAAGATCACCAATAAAAAGCTATGGAATGAATATTGAAGTAGAATATAGTAGTTTATGATTTTTGTTTGATGATAATAAACATACTTTATTTCAACATGCGGTACTATAATAACATAACAGAAAAATATAAACAAATAAAAATTTAATTTCAACAAATACTTTATTTCAATAAAATTTTAAATAGTATACACAATTGCCACAAGTGCTCCCACAATTTTCATACAATATTCATATGAAACAATTTCTACTTTCTCATATACAACACATTTTTCAAATAATATATATATATATATATATATATATATATTTAAAATGTGTTAATTGTAGTACTATAACAACATAACAGAAAAAATAAACTAATAAATTTTTTATTTCAACAAAAATTTTTAGTTCAATAAAATTTTAAATGGTACACACAAGTACAATAAGAGCTCCCACAATTTTCGTACAATGTTCATATGAAGAAATTTCTACTCTCTCATATACAACACATTTTCCATATACAATATTTTCTTATCATTCTTTTCCTCACTCACTCGAAGATGATTTTTATCTTCTTGCTCCAGCCTATGTTCAGACAAAAATCCATCTATCAAATAACAATTCAGTAAAAGGCAAAAAGGAACAAATTGAAACTACAAAAATATAAATATTTTTAAACTTGATATTGCCTTAGTTTATTGGTTTTGCACTTCTCATATTTTAAATAGGCACCAAAAATAACGAACAAGGACTATGGCAACATATTTGTGTGGAACAAAAATTTGAAATCAAGTCAATAATGTGTGCAGGCAACTTAAGACACGCACAGTGTATCACTGTACATGTCTTAAGGCTGAACAACTCAAAATAAACAAGCACGTTAATTTTAAACTTGTATACATACACAAAACATATGCACATGCACATGTGCACATATTAAACTTGTACATATACATAAAACACATTAAAGCGGTTCCTGCATATCAAATCAGCAAGGTCAAGCATAAAGTTTTCAGACTCAACACAATGCACAAGCCAGACTTAAATGCACAAGATAGGCTACACTACAAGTGCATATGCCTAAAAGACCAAAAGCACAAACAAAATGCAAACAGGCTTAAGTGGAGTGCAATAGCGCACAACTACAAGAAACAAAATAGCCAAAATGAAAATAGGCCCATTCAGTTCAGACCAGTGCACAAGATAATTAAGTAAAAATCAAACAACAACAGCAAAGCACAAATGGTCAAGCCCAAATCGTTCAGACTCAATATATGGAACAAGGCTAACCATAGTTAGGTGCAAAACCACATACAAAAGGTAGGGCAAGCCAAAAGCAATCCAAATGAATTCAGACTAGACACAACAACAAACAAGAATAAGCAATGTACAAATTCAAGCCAGGTTTGATGATTTTCGAAAATAACTTAGGTTCACTGTAGAATGCACAAACCAGCAAGTTCATGCACAAGCGCACAAGGTACAAAGAACGTTCATAAAATATGCACAAGCCAAGCTTAAGTGCTCAAAAAAATAAGAAGGCATGGTCAAAACACGCACAAGGTCAACAATTGGCACAAGCAAAATCAATACAGGTGCACAAAAGTTCACAAGCAAGTTAAGACCAAAAAATGTGCACAAGCTCGGGAATGCAACAAAATCAGTTCGAAAGCATACATATCAGGTAGTGCAACATCAAAATCAAGTGCATTTCAAAAGTGGACAGCCAAACCAACTTTTCGGCAATGCATTTACATGAACACATACATACATACATACATACATACATACATACATACATACATACATATATCACACATACGTACATATATGTACATAGATGGTATCCATATTTGTGACTAAACCATATTTGGACACGTTAGAACGATCCAATACGAGATTGACCACTATAACTACCAAATTTAGATGTCAAGCGAGATCAAGAGATGGAGTCATAAACATTCCAAAAGTCTTCAAAAGTAGCTTACACATCAACCCACTCCAAGTGCAAAATCCAAAGTCCAAGAATCGAACAATGACTTGGTTCAGTATCGATCCATGGCCACAGATTGGTACCGATCCCTAATGCTTGCTAAAATTTTCTACATGGCTCGTGTCGCATAAAGTTAGAGTGATCATCCCTTAATACATGCCTTTTAAGATGGTTCATTAGCCAATCATGACAAAATGATTAATGGATAAATCCAAGTTTCAAAATAGCTAAACCTCATGCTTTCATTTACCACCAAACCACACTCAAGTTCAAGCCCGTACCAATACATTTAAGCTTTGCATATGAAGATGCAAGTCATCCAAACAACCATCGAGGGATCAAATAAAGATTTATAACCCATCTTAAGGGTCGATATCGATCCATAGGACATGGTTCGGTACCGATCCCCGAAGTTTGCCGATTTGGCCACAATCTTTTTAGAGCAGCTCCTTTTAGATGTGGGGAACGTGGGGGAGAAAGTAATGGAGAGAAATTCATAGACCTTTGGCTATAAATAGAGGGTAATAGACATTATTTTGAGAACTTTTTGTGCCTGCATTCTAAGTTTCTGCATTGTTGTTGTGATTTCTCGAGTGAATATTGATTCATGTTGTTATCCTGCCTTTTGGTAAGGCCAGGATACCAAGAATTGATCAAGAACCAAGTATGGCTCGTCATGGATATCGATGGATTTTATCCGAGTCCGGATCAAGCTATAATTGATGTGACGTAACAAGCAAAGCCAAAAGAGCCAACGTTTCAAGTTTCAAGTCAATCCGAGTTCATATGCTCGAGTTATGATCGATTCGATTTAGAGGAAACAACCCAGCTTTCGTATCCATCACTACGGCTCATTTCGTATCCATCCATTTTGACTCGATCGGCTTCGTACCCATCAAAGTGCATTGGTCCGTAATGATGGAGTTGGCCGTGTTCGAATCCATCGAGTTCGCAACGATGGACTTCGTACCCATCAACAGCTTGTGCGGCTCGTGTCGACCAGGTTGGCAATGTTCGAATCCATGAAGATCGTATCGATGGACTTAATACCCATGAATGAAATACCTCTTCGAATCCGTCTGGACAGGATGTTTCGTATCCATGCTCGAGCCTCCCTTCGGATCCACCGTCATCGTCTCAGTTAGAGTATGGTACTGCTTCGTATCCATCAGTCTCGAATCCATCAGGGTCTACTGGTTCGAATCCATCAGATGGTGACTGCTTCGTATCCATCATTGTTTGCTACTTCGTATCGATCGGCAGAACCTCCCTTCGAATCCATGGCCAATTACTTGTTCACATCCATCGAGTCAACGAAGCTTAGATGATGTGGCATCCCACGATACGAATTGGGCGAAATATACGGAGTCGACGCGGCCAAACTGGAGAAAAAGGGGGATCGACTCGAAGAACGCGCGCCACCTCATCGCAATGCACGTGCCGATCATCGATTCGAAACGATCGATTCGAATTCATCGATTCGAATCAGACAAGAAACGGAAAATCTCGTTTCGTATCGATGACATCTCGTGATCCACTGATCCAAATGGTATGAAATTTTCACAGGAGCTTGCATACACACAAAGGAATGTCTACACCAAATTTCATCTCGATTGGACATCGTCTTGATCGATACGAAATGATTTCATATCAATCACAGATCGGGCCGAAACTTTCAGGGAACGGTCGCGTGGGCCCCCTCACGTGCCGGACCAAGTCTCATGAAGTTTGGGCAAAATCTCAGCCTCCTACGCCTATAAATAGAGCCCCAGAGCCAACAGAAAAGGGATCTTTGGATTCTCAAGCGCCCAGACTCTGCCGGATTGAAGCCTACATCAATTTAGTTACCGTTGAATCCGAAATTCCAGTTGTACTTAGCTGTTGTTTGCTGTAACCGCTTGTAAACATTCAAAGAGAATCAATAAAGCTGCAAAAACTTCACAGTGGATGTAGGCAACACGCCGGACCACTATAAATTGCTTGTCTTCGCATTTATTTTACTGTGATCTGGAGTTTTTGTTAGATAATCTTCAGTTTTAATTTATATTCTTCATTTATTATCTCTTCAAAAACTTCCGAAGAGTGTTGTGCCCAATTTTGGTACAAACACTTTGGTGCTTTCACTGAGAGAACCCAGATTTTCTCTTGCTCATTGGATCTGTCATCAATACCGGATTGCATCAATCTAAGAGAAGATCCAGATCTCTGCTTCAGATTCTATCCATCCTATTTAGATTTGAAAAAATCTAGGAAAGGAATCCATCTCTTACAATGGTGAGTACAAGGACTACTTCCAAAATTGGCGACCACGAAGGCCGGGATAGAAAAAATCCCGCGCAGTTACCCCCAGCTAATCAAGATGTCACCGGACCTTCAGAACCATCAGGCCCGGTAACCAGGCAAGAGTTTCAGATGTTGCTTCAAGAACTGACCCAGAGTCGATAATAATTGACAGAGCAGCTACGCGCCAACGCCGAGCTGACCCGCCAGCTGAATAGCCAGAAGCACAGAAGATCCAGGAGGGATCATGCATCTCGCTCTTCTACAAAGAGTTCGGCCTCTTCTGATTATCATCACCAATCTCCGCGACCCCGACTGGACGGAAGCTTTGCACATGCTGCTGGAAATCTACCAGCATTGAATGTTGGACAACCGAGAGTTGGTCCATCTGCTAGTTTTCACACTGGGCCTTCCTCCCGAGGAGGCACTGTCCCATAATACACCACTGCCAATCGTGCTACAACTACCGCGACAGAACCAGGGGTCGATGTTCGAAATTTGTCGGACCAAAATCCCCACCAGCGGAGACATACTCCCGAACCGTATGTGCCCGAAGATGTTGAGCCAAGGAGGCGAGACCTGGACCGTCGACAGCGCCCGGTCCAGCCTCGCATTGTGGAACCCGACCACACTTTGGCTCAACGAGCCCAGAATGTTGCAACGCCGGATCTTTCGACTATGATCAGACAGCTAATCTGTGAGAGCCATGGGCTTACTAATGACGACTGGGGGATCTCTCGGAGTCACACTCCTTTCACAGATGATATTCTCACTGGTGAACCCCCATGGCGATTTAGAATGCCGACCCTGCCTATGTATGAGGGAAACTTTGACCCCAATCAGCATATTCTGAGATACGAATGGTCGATGAGTGCTGCGAGAGCCGATGACGCAGTAAAATGCCAAAGCTTCCCGATTTCCTTGAGGGGCATCGCTACTATGTGGTTCACCAGACTGCCACCTCGATCCATCTCTTCTTTTGACCAGTTAGCCACCAAATTTGTGGAGTAGTTTCGCATGCATGTAGCTCGACCAAAAGACGTCAACACTCTATCTAGTATCACCCAAGCATCTGGAGAAACACTCAGGCACTATTTAGAGAGGTTCCATGCTGCATGCGTGGAAATCAGCAATCCAAACGATAGTTCTATTTTAATGGCACTGACTAAGGGGATTGTCCCCGATTCTGAGTTTGGAAGTTGGCTAGCCGGAAAGCCTCCTGCGTCGTTGGACCGTTTCTACTCCAAAGCCGTCCAATTCTTAAGGCGTGAGGACGCGAAACAGTCTAGGAAGATGGAAGATGCAGGACCTAATAATGAAGGAATTCAAAGCAATGTGGCCATTAAGCAATCGGGAGAGAGTTCTGGAAAAGTGCAGTTGAACATTCAGAACAAACAGTCTCAACCGAAACATAATGGAAATCAGAGTAAAAAGCGGGAGAAAAACCATGGCCCGCAACGTAGGGCCCCAATGTTTGACAGTTATACGTCGTTGAATACGTCGTTGGAAAACGTATATCTACAGACTTATAATGCCATGCAGTACAAGAAACCAGCTCCGAAGCCGTCATCGGAGAGACAAATTCAAACGGGCAAGTTTTGTAGATTCCACGACAGCTATGGCCACAACACCAATGAGCGTAGGCATCTACAATATCTCATTGAGAAATTGATTAGAGAAAGAAAGTTGGATCAGTTTGTACGGGCGCCGCAGTCTGGTGGTGCGGGCCCATCGAATCAGAACCGTCAGCAAAATCAGGAAAGACAGGAGGAACCCGCTCGTACGGGCGGAAGGTTAGTTATTAACACAGTCAGCGGTGGTCCTCATCCAGCAGATAGAAGCCGAGGGGAAATGGAGTCATATGCTAGCTCGATTAGGCATGTGGACTTCGAGTGTTGTAGTAGTTACGATGAGGGGGCTCCGGCCAAACAAAGAAAACGATGACAGACGACATCGTGTTTAGAAACCGAGATGCTGCTAGGGTCGAAGCCCCGACTATAGACCCACTTGTTATATCTGCCCAGGTTGGTCCTGCTTGGATTAAGAGGATCCTGGTGGATAGTGCGAGTTCAGTTAATATTTTTTTTCAAAAGAGCTTATGATCAAATGAAGATGGAAGCCAAGGATCTAAAGCCCTGCCAATCTAGAATCCACGGCTTCGATGGAAGTGCTAACATACCCCATGGAGTTGTGGAGTTACCGGTGGAGTTGGGAGTCAGAGAGTGCCGAAGAGTTCGAATGCTGCAGTTTGTTGTTTTGGACATTCACTCTCCATACAATGCCTTTTTGGACCGACCAGCCCTCGCTGAATTCAGGGCAGCAATTGCCCCATGGTGCTTAACTTTGAAGTTTCCCACCAATCGTGGTATCGGTGTTATTTATGGAGATCAGGCTGCTGGGAGAGCCTATTATGTTGCTGAGCTGCGTGAGGCGCAGCGGAGGGAGAAAGGCAAGGGCGTAGAGGAAACTCTCTGCGCTCGTTTTTCAGACAATTGACAACTAACGCCTGGGCCTCGGCTCGGGCACCACAACCAATTCCGGAAGGACCTTGACCCCAAAGATGATGAAAACGAGAAAGAATCCGCAGAAAGTCAGGCTTCCCCGGCTGAACTGACGATCGATGTTCCAATCGATGGTGATGATGATGATGAACCGAGAATGTTGAAGGTTGGGTCTCAGTTGATCCAAGAGACACAGCAGGAATCGGTTGATTTTCTCCGGGCAAATCTTAACGTGTTTGCCTGGACACACTCTGATATGTGTGGGATCTCGCCGGACATCGCGAGCCACACCCTGAATATTGACCCGCGGTATATCCCGGTCAAGCAAAAAAGGCGTGGTATGGATCCAGAGAGATCTGCCGCCCTTAAAGAAGAAGTTGATAAATTGAAAGCTAATGGGTTCATTCGAGATGCTCTGTACCCGGAATGGGTGTCCAATCCAGTACTTGTCCGGAAACCAAATGGGAAATGGAGAACATGCATTGACTATTCTGACTTAAACAAGGCTTGTCCGAAAGACAGTTTTCCACTTCCCCGGATTGATCAACTTGTAGATTCAACGGCCGGACATGAATTACTATCTTTCATGGATGCTTACTCAGGCTACAATCAAATACCCATGCATGTACCTGATCAAGAACATACCATCTTCATAACCAATCCGGGACTATATTGTTACAAAGTCATGCCTTTTGGACTGAAGAACGCCAGAGCAACTTTCCAACGTTTGGTCAATCAGATGTTTACTGACCAGATCGGGAAGACCATGGAGGTTTATGTGGATGCCATGTTGGTGAAGTCGAGATACTCAACTGATCACGTCAAAGATTTGGAGTCAATGTTCCATGTTCTTCGAAAGTATGGGATGAAGCTTAATCCGCTGAAGTGTCACTTTGGAGTCGCATCCGGAAAGTTCCTTGGGTTCATCGTCAACGCCCGAGGAATAGAAGCCAATCTCGAAAAGATCTGGGCTATCAGAAACTTACAAACTCCGAGAACCATAAAGCAAGTCCAGAGTCTTAACGGAAAGGTAGCAGCATTAAGCGGGTTCATATCAAAGTCCACCGACAAATGCATCCCGTTCTTTGATCTGATTCGGAAGGAAAAGCGGAACTTTGAATGGACTGCAGAGTGTGAAGGCGCATTCCAGTCACTGGTTCAATATCTTTCTACACCGCCGATTCTTTCAAAGCCTGTCAACCATGAGCAGTTGTATCTTTACTCGGCGGCATCAGAGAATGCAATCAGCGCTGCCCTTGTTTGGGAGGAAGACCGATTGCAAAAACCGGTCTATTATGTCAGCAAGCGACTAACCGGAGCTGAGAGAAACTACCCAAAGCTGGAAAAGCTAGCTTATTGCCTAATTATGGCCTCGAGGAAGCTCCATCCATATTTCCAGGCTCACCCTATCACTGTGTACACCGATCAGTCGTTACGACAGGTCCTTACGCGGCCTGAGACGTCTGGTAGGTTACTCAAATGGAACATTGAACTGAGCCAATTTGACTTCACTTATACACCGAGAAGAGCTATTCATGGTCAAGTCCTAGCCGATTTCATAGATGAATTCACTATTCCTGAAGACTTGCCCGAAACTAGCAAACCTCTCGAATGCGTCTGGAGACTGTATACTGACGGTGCATACAACGATCGGTGCTCGGGCGCTGGAGTAGTGCTTGAAACTCCTGAGGGCCGATACATATGTTATGCTTTGAAGTTTGAATTTCGTGCCACCAACAATGAGGCTGAATATGAGGCTTTACTTGCTGGACTGAAGTTAGCTCGTGATCTGAGGATTACTGCTATGGAGGTTTACTGTGACTCTCAATTAATCGTTTGCCAGGTCCGGGGTGAATATCAAGCCAAAGATCGGAGATTAGCTGATTATTTAGCTCGAGTCCGGGAGGTACTTGGCCAGTTTGACCACTTCGTCATTTTATAGATACCCCGAGAGCGCAATCAGAAAGCCGACTCATTGGCGAAATTAGCAAGTACATGTGAAGCTCAACAGTTGGGACTTGTTCCCGTCGAAACTTTGTCCTCCCCGAGCATTGATAAGATGGAGACTGACTTCATATTTGAGACCACCTCCAGTAGGGAGTCGTGGATGACCCCCTATCACAATTACATCGAGCATGGGATCTTGCCTGAACGCAGAAGTGAGAAAAGACAGATTCTTCGAAAAGCCCCATGGTTTGTCATCCAGAACGGAATTATGTACAGAAGAGGATATTCTGTTCCTCTCCTCCGGTGTATCGCGCACGATGAAATCAAACGAGTATTGCATGATGTACACGAAGGAGAATGTGGCGATCACACTGGAGGGCAAACACTTGCCAAGAAAGTACTCCGATATAGATTCTTCTGGCCAACCGTGAACCGTGATGCAGCGGACTATGCGAGGAAATGTGATAAATGTCAAAAGCATGCTCGAATTCCAAGAGCCCCGCCTACTGAAATAACACAAATGGTCAGTCCCTGGCCGTTTGCGATGTGGGGTATTGACATTATTGGAACTATGCCTCTTGCAAAAGGTGGAGCAATATATGCCATCGTTTCTGTTGATTACTTCACTAATTGGGCCGAAGCTGAACTCACGATAATTACCACAAGGAAAGTAATCAGCTTTGTAGTCCACAACATAATATGTCGATTTGGTCTCACACATACCATCATCATTGACAATGGATCCCAATTCGCCAGTGCTGAATTCAAAAACTTCTGCCAGCGATTATATATCCACAAGAAATTCTCCGCTGTTGCACACCCTCAGGCGAATGGGCAAGTCGAAGCTGTCAATAAAGTCATTAAGTCCATCTTGAAGAAACGACTGGAGAAGGCTGGGGGCAAGTGGGTCGATGAACTTCCCATGGCATTATGGGCCTATCGGACAACCCACAAGTCCGCGACCGGACACACTCCTTTTTCTCTAGCATATGTTTCAGAAGCTGTTATTCTAGTCGAGATGGAAGTATCTTCTCATCGCGTGACATATTATGATCCAAAAACGAATGCCATATTGCTAGCTGAATCTTTGGATCTGATAGATGAGAAGCGAGAAGAGGCTGACCTGAGGGCAGCTGCTTACCGAAGTCGAGTAGCTCGATTATACAGTGCTAAGGTTCGGCCACGAACCTTTGAACTCGACGATCTCGTTCTCAAGAGAATTTATCCGGTCCCTTCACACATGAAACCAAATTGGGAAGGACCGTATGTGATTGCACAAAAACTCAGAGATGGCACGTTTAAATTGTCGACCGTTGACGGTCTCATTCTGCCAAGAGCCTAGAACAGCGAGAGTCTCCGTCGCTATTATACATGATAGGCTTTGTTTATTCAATTTCTTCTATTGCATTTTATGTTTGCATTTCGAAATTTGAATTTGTAATAAGGCAACTGACTTTTCCTCCTTTTCTTATTTCAGCAATAAAATGCCATCCCTTCGAGACAGAGCTGTGATTTACTGAATACGACATATGACATCACGATGCACGGAGAGCTAAGTTCCATCGCACAGTGGGATTTATTCAAATAGCGAGTAGCTATGACACGACCGGTCACTCACTAAGTGAAACCCGAGCTCGAGGGCATATCACCACACCAAAACCTTAATGGATTGATACACGACAATCCTTTCACTAACTCCAAATTCCCAGAGTGTGAATTGGAGTATAAACATCAACTCTAGGTTCCCAGAGCGCGAACCGCAGTATAAACACTAACTCCAAATTCCCAGAGTGTGAATTGGAGTATAAACATCAACTCTTGGTTCCCAGAGCGCGAACCGAAGTATAAACATCAACTCTAGGTTCCCAGAGCGCGAACCGGAGTATAAACACTAACTCCAAATTCCCAGAGTGTGAACCAGAGTATAAACATCAACTCTAGGTTCCCAGAGCGCGAACCGGAGTATAAACACTAACTCTAAATTCCCAGAGTGTGAATTGGAGTATAAACATCAACTCTAGGTTCCCAGAGCGCGAACCAGAGTATAAACACTAACTCTAAGTTCCCAGAGTGCGAACCGGAGTATAGACATTAACTCCAAATTCCCAGAGTGTGAATTGGAGTATAGACATCAAATCGAGGTTCCCAGAGTGAACCGAATTGTAATTACTCACTCCACATTCCCAGAGTGCAAATTGGAGCATAAACATTAACTTCAAATTTCCAAAGTGTGAATTGGAATATAAACACCAACTATAAGTTCTCGGAGCGTGAACTAAGGTGTAACTACTAACTCCAAGTTCCCGGAGTGCGAACCGAAGTATAAACTCTAACTCCAAGCCCTCAAGATAAGAGTTGGAATGCATGCATTAGTTTAAAAAGTTCCAGAAGCGCAAACTACGCCATAAGCATCACTACTATCAAATTCCCGGAACGTGAATCAAACTGTCGATTGCAGGTTATGCTAAGTCCCCGGAGCGTGGACGTGTATTCAAGGCTTGTAAAAGATGCGATCATGAGCCAATCAATGCAACACATATGCATGACAAGCTCGGCCCGATTTTCATCATTAGAGAGAATTGAACATTCATCCAATCCCGGTTGCAGCAATAAACAACTAAGCATTATCGTATGACAACTCATAAGGACAACACAAGATCACTACCTCCGATAAAAGAGCAATGACTGTTCAGAATGGAGATTGCAGTTTTTCAAAGCACGTCATGTTTCCATAAGACGTACTTTGGGGGGCAAATGTTATCCCGCCTTTTGGCAAGGCCAGGATACCAAGAATGAACAAAAACCAAGTATGGCTCGTCATGGATATCGATGGATTTTATCCGGGTCCGGATCAAGCTACGATCGATGTGACGTGACAAGCAAAGCCAAAAGAGCCAACGTTTCAAGTTTCAAGTCAATCCGAGTTCATATGATCGAGTTATGATCGATTCGATTTAGAGGAAACAACCCAGCTTTCGTATCCATCACTGCGGCTCATTTCGTATCCATCCATTTTGACTCGATCCGCTTCGTACCCATCGAAGTGCATCGGTTCGTAACGATGGAGTTGGCCGTTTTCGAATCTATCGAGTTCGCAACGATGGACTTCGTACCCATCAACAGCTTGTGCGGCTCGTGTCGACCAGGTTGGCAATGTTCGAATCCATGAAGATCGTATCGATGGACTTAATACCCATGAATGAAATCCCTCTTCGAATCCGTCTGGACAGGATGTTTCGTATCCATGCTCGAGCCTTCCTTCGAATCCACCGTCATCGTCTCAGTTAGGAGTATGGTACTGCTTCGTATCCATCAGTCTCGAATCCATCAGGACTACTGGTTCGAATCCATCAGATGGTGACTGCTTCGTATCCATCATCCTTTGCTACTTCGTATCGATCGGCAGAACCTCCCTTCGAATCCATGGCCAATTACTTGTTCTCATCCATCGAGTCAACGAAGCTTAGATGATGTGGCATCCCACGATACGAATTGGGCAAAATATATGGAGTCGACGCGGCCAAACCGGAGAAAAAGGGGGATCGACTCGAAGAACGCGCGCCACCTCATCGCAAAGCACGTGCCGATCATCGATTCGAAACGATCGATTCGAATTCATCGATTCGAATCAGACAGGAAACGGAAAATCTCATTTCGTATCGAAGATATCTCGCGATTCACTGATCCAAATGGTATGAAATTTGCACAGGAGCTTGCGTACACACAAAGGAATGTCTATACCAAATTTTAGCTCGATTGGACATCGTCTTGATAGATACGAAATGATTTCGTATCGATCACAAATCGGGCCGAAACTTTCAGGAAACGGTCGCGTGTGCCCCCTCACATGCCAGACCAAGTCTCACGAAGTTTGGGCAAAATCTCAGCCTCCTACGCCTATAAATAGAGCCCTAGAGCCAACAAAAAAGGGATCTTTGGATTCTTAAGCGCCCAGACTCTGCCGGATTGAAGCCTACATCAATTTATTTACCGTTGAATTCAAAATTCCAGTTGTACTTGGCTGTTGTTTGCTGTAATCGCTTGTAAACATTCAAAGAGAATCAATAAAGCTGCAAAAACTTCACAGTGGATGTAGGCAACACGCCGAACCACTATAAATTGCATGTCTTCGCATTTATTTTACTGTGATTTGGAGTTTTTGTTAGATAATCTTCAGTTTTAATTTATATTCTTCATTTTTATCTCTTCAAAAACTTCCGAAGAGTGTTGTGCCCAATTTTGGTACAAACACATATACCACCTATCCAAAAGATTACCTTTGTAAAATCTTTACAGGAACATAACAAATTTCCAGTGGACATAGGTCAGTGATTAGCCGAACCATTATAATTGTTGTGTGTTGTTTTCTTCCCGTTTTTCTTTTAATTTCTTTAGTTTATTCTCTTTTATAATTTCTTAGGTGTTTGTGCCAACATTTGGCATAAACATTTTTGTGCTTTTACCGAGAGACGTGTATATCTCTCGCTTCTTGGATCTATTTTCTACTTTTGGATTACTTTTGTCCACAAGGTGGATCTCTTTTAGTTTCATTCCTATGATACGTAACTATTTAGATTTTTGCAAATCTATCATAGGATTAACTGAAGTAATGGCTCCACAAAGTGCTAAGGAGAAATCTGTTGCCTCCAAGCCTACTAATGATGTTGACAACACTGGTTCTCAACACATTGAAGAAGTCGCTCAACCCGACACTGTTGAAATTCAGACTCTCAGGTTGAGAAGGACAAGAAGATGAAGGAGTTAAATGATAAATAACTTGAGAGCTAGAATGCAATGATGAAGGGATAAAGGAAGACATAGACTTGTTAACTCAGATATCCCAAATCTGCAAGAGAAACATGAAGGAGTTATCACTTTCCATTCAGAAGAGGACAATTTTTCATCTTCCAATGAAAACCACAGAGAAGGAAAGCAGAAGATGAGAGAAAAGAGGCCGGAACCTCAAAAAGTAAGTTGGACAAGGCTTAGAATGCAAGAGAATGAATTGGTACCAATCCATATTCTTAGATTAGTATCGATCCCTGTAATCATGATTTAGACATTAGGGGTCTTATTGGCTTAGATGATGACGCTGATGATAGAGATGCTCATGCTGCTAATTGCCAGGATGTTGAGATTTAGATTGCTGATGTTGATCCGTCCCATAGAAATCACAGAAACGGGTCAACTGGACGAACGGTTCTCCCATAGACAGGAGACTAAGGTATCACGAAACCAACCAAGACCGTTTGCAGAGACAAACATCTGGGGCAGGCCATGATTATCGCTGTCAAATAAATTAGATAAAACCAAAATCCTTGGTGGATATGGTAAAAAAGTCAGTGAATGAAAACTAGTAGAGAAAAAACGATGAATGGGGCTCTTCTCCCAGAGAAACCCATTCATTGGAGAAATATTATGTAAGGAATACCCTAGAAGGTTCGCTATGCCTATGATGTTTTCTTATAATGGGATGATGGCTCCAAGGCAGCACTTAATGAAATACAAATGGCACAGTGACACGACAAGGGCAATAAATGTTGTGAGATGTCGATGTTTCCCGATATTTTTATAGGGTGTAGCTACAATGTGGTTCACTTAACTCGTGCCAAGATCCATATTCTCATTTGATCAGTTGGCTAGTAGATTTGTTGAACAATTTCGACTGCATGCAAACCCATCCGAAAGATGTTTTGTCATTATTGAATCTTTTCCAGAATTTCGAAAAATCATAAAGAACGTTTGAGTAGATTAAATATGGCTGTGACAGAGGTAAGCAATGCTAAGGAGTACATTGTTGTAATTTTTTTGATCAGGTGATACATCATGTATAGATTTTAGTAAATAGCTAAAGATGAAAGCACCACCAACCATGGAAGAGTTTATAGAAAGGCCACTCAATTCTTGCACTTGGAAGAGACAAGTAAGACTGTAGGGAGAGCCTGTGGTGGGCAATCGGCTGAAGAGATTCAAAGTAATGTGGATATGAAGAAATCCAGTGAAGGTTCTAGGAAAATCGATGTTAATGTAGGTAATAAAGGCAATAATCAAAAGAGGAATAACCAGGGTGATTGTAACGACCCACAGATTTATTACTTTGACAAATTTTATATATTTTTAAATTTATTCAAATAAAAGGCTGATAAAACAAATAATATTGTTTTGAGTGATAATAAGTAATAGTAATCTTATTTTGAATAGACATTTATAAAAATATTTTCATTAAGATTTAAATCGATAAAATGGCCGAAAACTGTTTTATCAATAAACAACTCTAAAATGGTATAACATCGCGCATGGAGCTGGATGCATACCCTAATTCTTATAATTAAACAAGGAATATGTAATAAAGTAATTTATTGTATTTATGAACATTAAATGTATTTATCACATTGTTAGTAATGCCGTTAAATATGATAATTGATTTATTAAATTAAATTGAGGCTTATCGATTTAATAAATTATTTTAATCATTCAAATAATTATTTTAAATGATGATAATTCATTTTGAACAGTTATAAAGTGATAATAAGTCATTACAATAGTTTTATAAAGATATATATTTGATTTGAAAATATAAGGAAAAATTGATATCGCTTTGTCAGTATAATAACAATTTTTGTAAATAATTGTTAATACTTATTTATATGGTTTTATAAATGAAATGCGATCATTTTAATTAGTTAGAAATGATAATAAATTTATTTTCAAAGTTTGTTTATAAATATATGTACGTTAACTAAGAAGTGAAAATGTGACCGGTAATCGACTTTCCGATTTTCAACAATTTAACAAACGAAGGTCGTTTCAAGTTGTTGCAACGTTAAAAATGATACTAACACATATTTATATGCATGTATATATATCACATACTCACATGTACATACATATAACATGTATACAAAAATATATATACATATGTTGAAAATATCAAAGATATTTCATGAAACTTCACGCTTAAGCCTACATAAGTCAACAACTATGACATGATGTGATATGACAAGATGGTGGCACATGGATGAATGATTTCAACATGTAAGGGGGCCCATTTGATGGCATAAGGGTGGTTGATGCATTCATGATGATTATGAGTTAAGGCTTGAAAAAGGCTATAAGTACACTTCCCATTCTCTCACAAAATTCACACATCCATTTCCTTCTTCTTCTTCTTCTTCTTTTTTCTATAGATCACTTTAATGGCTTCTTTATGTTAAGAAAGTTATGCCAAAATAATGCAAATATTATAAACATATGAAATACATATTCATACTTCTCAAAACCAAGCTAAAACTCCTCTTCTTCTTGCAAACTCACGGCCACCACTATTTCTCATCATGGCCAGGCCTCTTCTCCTTCTGTAGCTAGGCCATGAGAAACTCCTACACTCCCAAGACTATGCCTAGCCACTTCAAGGCTTCGGAGCTCGATTTCATAAGTTTAAATCGTGATAGTGGAGCTATAGCCGATTTTATATTAGCTCGAAGGGAAAATGAAGGTGAGAAACTCTTACTTATATTATATTTTTAGATGATAATTTGATATTTGCAATGGAGGTTTATTATGCTTTGATCATCAAGTTTAGTTGTTTAATTTTGTTGTTGAACATATATGCAAGTCACGAAAATACACTTCGATAAGCACAAAAGAAATCACTTTTCTTTATTTTAATGAATTGACGTATATGGAAAGTTAAACCTCTTTAAAAAGATTTAAAAATTTATTATAATCATTTGAAAGTATTTGGGTGAAGTTTAAAAAGAAACGAGAAACTTAGTCAAAAATAGGCCCGCCGCGTAACGGCAATTCGCGATTTCACGCCATAAAAGTCAAACGAGTGTAAAGAATGGAATATAGCTCAAAATTCTTCGAGATGATAATTTTCTAAACTATTATATCTATGGTTTTTCAATGAAGAAAGAAGATCGAGATTCCGATAAGTAGATTTTGAGATATGAGCAAAACAACTTTTTTGAAAAATCACGGTTGTAATTCGGGATCCAAAACTAGATTTCCTAGAAAATTATGTTTTAAAATTGTTTAAAAATGTGAAATAAATCTTATAAATCTTTTAAAATATTTTAAAAGTGATTTGAGTATTAAAAATGAATTTTCAAATAATAAAAAGTCATTTTTATTAATATAGCTTATAAATGCGCTTTCCGGATGTGAGGTGCTAAACTAAGAAGATGTTTAGGAGCAACCAGTGCCTTGCTCACATGGCCTTTTCCTTGGGCAAGGGATAGATAAGGTCGAAATTTCGAAAATGATTTAAGTACAAAAGGATTTAAATATTCCAAATTTAAATTAAATACAACTTTGATTTTATAAAGATGATCTTCTTATACTTATGGTTAAAACCCAAAGATGGAACTCTACTATTCGTGGAATTTAAAAGGTGATTTCACCGTTATTCCGTACATAGTATTTGTTGAATACAGGAATGAACATTGAATAGAATTAGATGATTTCTATAGATTCATCTCACTTAATATTCACTAGAGTTGGAATTAATATTCTAGATAGCATGGTTTTAACTCAATCAAAATTACGAGTTTTTAATTAAGAAATCTTTGTTAATATTTAAATGAAATGATTTTAGAAATATTTTCCTAGGTGAAAAATGAAATGATTTAGAATTATTCCAAGTTTAAAATAGGTTTCAAGTAATCAAGGAATTAATAAGAGAGATTTAATGATTTTGGACATACTGGAAAGAATGTTTTAGAAATATATATCTCCAAAAGAGATTTTGATAAAAAGAACTTAATTAATTAAAGAATGATTCCCTATTCACAAGACATTTTTTACCGATGGTTAGTTCGAAGGAACCGGGGTCAGATTTGGGTAAATTCCTATCCAAAACCACTTCGAACCATTGTATGCTTTCGAAAAATGAAGTCCGGATAAAGAAAATGAAGGATGAAGACTGAAGATTTTGGGGTGAAAAGACTGCTTGTTGATAATTCTGGTTAGCCTCCAAATATTAAAGTAGCACCGGTCCCTTCATTTCTGAAACTCTTCGGGTTGCAAGAACTACTCGCTACTAATGGTAGTAGGAGGTGTGCCTTCGGTGTGGTGGCGAGAAGGAAACTTCTCTTAGCTTAACACTCTTCTCTGAGACATATGAGCTCGGAGTTTGTATGTTCATGGAAGTCAATAGTGTTTGATGGAATGGCAATGTGGCTTTCAAAGTGGAATGTGTAAAGTGAAAGGTAACCGTTACCTTAAGCCCCACACCCGGAAAATGGCTGAAACAACGTAGATGCAACAAGGCTATGTGGTTTGTAACCATTGGATATGATTATCCCCTTCTAGATATATTTCTACCCGCTATAATGTTTGGGTTTAAATTAATGTGGTGTATGCTAGTGTGCGCTCGGATAGGTCGGCAACAACCGAGAGGAGATATTCGGTACTATCTAGTGAGAAAGGTAGGTCGGTCTTGCGTTGGTAGGGGTGCAGATGTTATGTTGACCTCGGTACATTCCTCTAGAGATGTACTGCCGGAAGGTAGTCCCTTCATCTAGTCATTTGTACGGGAACTCATTTTCCAATAAGTGCTTGCCGTTTTGTTTGTAGAACCCGCGTTTGTAGTAGTATGTTGGAATTTAATCTATGTAACAATTTTGGGTAAGATTAATAAGTTTACTTGCAAATGTTTTCAAAGAAATATCATTAAAAATAATATCCCTTGTTTTTATGTAATAATGATTTGGTTATCATAAGGTAAAAACCCGTTCCGTGTTTATGTGCATCATGGTCTTATGTGATACCTTTTTGTTTTCAATATGCATATTTTGAGTTCTCACACCAGTCCCATGAGTGATTCGTAGTTTGTTTTTCCCTTTCCTAAAACTCTAGGTGCCCTAATTTTTTTGGGCATCCTAGTAGTCAGGTTTAGTTTAGAAGAAATCTAGATGGAGCCCAAAGCATGGAGTAAGAATATTTTCTGAAGATTTCACATATTTCCACCACACTCTTGTACTGTAGCATTCCGCAAATTGTAAGGATAGAGATTTATAACTTTCCATGTTTAACTCTGATAAATATATTTTAAATTTCCACTGTAAAGTTTATATTGAAATAATACATGTGAGATTCTATTCTGTCTTTATTTTATTTCTTACCCTTGGGAATCCACTTCTCCGGCACTGAGATTTGCGGCACATGAATACCGAGGATGTATTAATGCTAATTTTCAAGAGTCGAAGAAACAAGTCTTCACAGTGATGGAGATAGAAAATCGGATTTCAAGAAGTGTCCAAGGCTTTCGAAGTACGAGGATCAAATGCCATTGAATAATACGGTGGAAAACATATACTTGCGATGTAAGGCATTGAGCATTACAAGAAACCAGCTCTAACAAAAAATGTCTGGAAAGTTTTGCCAGTTCCACGAGACTCATGGCCCTAACATGAATGAATGTAGACATCTATGAAGCGTGATTGTAGTTTTGATCAGGAAAAAGAAACTCAACAGTATCTGAAACCTCAGCAAGAATGGCGAAAAAGGAAACATTCCACCCCAGAGGAAATTGCCCCAATGAGGCCACACCGACCCTAGTAGTGATGAGCCTTGGTAGCTTAGGAAAATACTTGTTATCAACATAATAACTGGTGGACTTCATTTGACTGAGAAGAGTTGGAATGAGATGGAAAGGTACATGAATTCTTTAAAGCGCGTTGTGTAGGAAAGTTGCTTTGCCTTCGAAGACGGAGCCTCTAAAGCAATTTAGGACTATAAAGAATGACATTGTGTTTAGAAGCTGGAATGCAAACAACAATGAGGTACCTATGCTTGATCCCTTGGTGATAACGGTCATGATTGGACTAACAACTATGAAGAAAGTTCTTGTCGATTATGGAAGTTCTGTAAATATACTTTTAAGAAAGCTTATAACGAGATGATGATGGATGGTTAGAACCTAAAGCCTTGTAAATTTCGGATTCAAGGATTTAACAGAAAGGGTGTAGAGCTTGTGGGATGCGTAGATTTACCGGTGATTTTAGGTGAAGGTGAGGATAAGAGAGTGTGGGTTGTGACCTCTTGGTAATGGACATGTTTTCAACATATAATGCCTTTTGGGATGACCGACCCTCTTTAATTTTTTGGTAGCCCCAGCTCTATGGTGCCTGGCAATGAAGTTCCCCATAGAAAATGGAACGAGGGTCATTCAAGGTGGCTAGAATGCGAGACGAGAGTGCTACATAGCAGAGCTGAGAGAAGCAAAGCGGCGTGAAAAGAGAAAGGGTGTTGAGAAAACTCTCAACGTCAGATCGATGGATGCATAGCAACCATCGCAAAGCCCTGGCTTGGTTGACATATCAAATTCTACCAAGCTAAGGATCCAAGAAAGGAGCCAGAGAATGTGAAGGCGGTCCTTGCCGAGTTGACGATCTGCATCCCGGTCAGTATGGATGATCCCACTCGGGTCCTGAAAATTGTCTCTCAACTTAGCATGAAGATGTAGAAGGAATTGACATGATTTCTCCAAGTGAACCAGGATGTGCTTGCCTGGATTCCTTTCAACAGGTGTGGAGTATCATTTGAGATAACGTGCCATGCATTGAATGGGAACCCTAGATGTATTCCTGTGAAACACAAGCAACGTAGCCTGGGTCCGAAGCGATTCATTGCTTTCAAATAAGAAGTGGATAATCGTAGCAACCCTAATTTTAGAATTACTCAATAAAATAGATGATGGCTTGATCGGAGATTTAAATGAGAAATTGAATTTTTTTTCAATTATTGAATTATGAGAAAATTTGAATTGGTATTCTTTTATAAAGGATAACAATTCTTTTAGAATTTGAATTCTAAGATATATAATATTGGGAAACTAACATATAGAATGAATATTCTGGAATTTTTAATAATATCGATTTTTATAAGAAGAACACATATTTTATTTTGGTAAATCCTTTTTAATTGTTATAAGAGTTAAAGTGATAAAATTAGTGAGCAATCAATTTTAAAAGATATTAGGATTTTATCTTAAACAGTCAGTGACAAGAAGAGTTTAAGGAACGATTATTTTGTTAATAATCAATATAAAGTGTACTTATAAATTTGAATTAAAAGAGTTGTATTAAAATTTATGATTTAATATCGTAATAATTGATAAAAAGGGGAATCACTTAGCTATAATTATCAAAGAATACACTTTAAAACATTTGTTAAAAGCTGTCATTGAAAACGGATTAGAAAAGAATTAAATCCAGTAAAGAGAAAAAGGATTAAAAAGAAAGAAACAAAAAGAAATAAAACACTTCTTTCCTTATTGGGTTTTGTAGTAATCCAAGCCCATTTAAGATGTAACAATAGAGAAGACTTCTTCTCTTTCTTTCATTACAGTACGTATAGATTATGAAGCAAAAAACTTTTTCTTTTTCTCTGATGCCCTAAGTGCAAAGCAAGCAAAACCCCTTTTTAATTCAAAATTAAATTGCTAGAAAATCACATAAAAATTAGGTAATGCTCTCAAGCCCTATTCTAGCTTTTAGACACTTCAATTTCAGTTTACAATGTTTGATAAAGTGAAATAAAAGCTCAAAAATACGATAATGGTGGTACCTTATGGAACGGCTTAAATCGAAAATAAACCACACATGTCTAACTCAAACCATTAAAAATGGTAGATTGTCAATGGGCTAAACAAGAAATAAGAAAAAAGAAGGAAAGAAAAACACAGAATCTCGCAGCAGAATAACAATATAATAAGCAAATAAACAGTTCATGAGGCTATTTTGCAATATATATTTGATTACACAATTTTTAGAACATAATCAGAATACAATCAACAAACGTACCAAAATAATGCAGCGGATAAATAATAGTAAATACGGTCTAGCAAACTCCGTCTTCATCTTCAAGGAATAATGTCTTCAACACTGGAATAATCAGGCTCACCCAAGCGTAATGAAAAGACAAAACACTTGATTCGGAACTAAAAGTCTTTTGTATGTTAAATCAATAACAAGTAAACGATAGCTTTAGAGATGTTTACCGGATTTTCCATCTCTTATCAAGTGTACGACGTGAGTGCAATAACTTAAGAGATACAACAGGATTTTCCATCTCCTAAGGAACTATTAAACTATATATATGTAGTAAGATACGCCATATATATGTAGCGTTTAATCAATAAAATAAATATTTTTCTTAGCGTTAAGATTTTACATCAATCCCCCTTAACACTTTTTTAAGAAGGTAGTCTATATAGGTCCTGTAATACACCGGTAATGTCGGTAGCCAGTGAGTCCCTATAGGTACCATACTAAAACAAAATCATAGTGCACGCTTATAAGGATAAAAATATGACAAGGCATGTGAGGTAATATCCAATGTGGGATACTACCAGTTCGGGTCGCAGACTGGTGGTAACGCGTCGTAACCATAACCGTCTGCCGCGTCCAACACTCCCATAATCATATCGAGGTGCACCGATCAAGTTTCATATCAAGATAGTAATATAAAGAAGTGTGTCCACTAGGGATAGCTAGCCCACTTGGCCTTGACAAGCCGTCATGTTTTAGTCATTTCTAATTGGCACAAGTGCCGAGGTCATCCATCATCGTACTCTTTCTTCAAATCCAACAATCTTTTGCCAATCCAACCTCTTTATTCTGGATCATCCACCATGTACATAGTTGTTAACGCAGTTCTCTTTTTGATAGAGAGTATGCCAATATTCGTCCCCGATCTCTTTAACAACCAAATGTCATTTTTCACACCGATTGCTTCTTTTATATTTCACGAACAAGTCATATTTCATATCAAAATATCAGATTCACTTCAAAATCATTTCGAATTCAAGATAGGTTATACCTTCATATCAAAGTATTCGTATTAAATCAATGATTTAGATCTAAATAATTCTCCTCTAAAACAGTTTGAATATTGAAAATGGTTTTCAATAATTAAAATAGTTTGAATATTTAAAATAGTTTGGATAATTATAGTATTGAAAAATAGTTTGGAATAATTAGAATAGTTTAAAGATTGGAAATAGTTTTGAATATAAAATAGATTTTAATATTGAAAATAATTTGGATAAATAGTTTATATATTAAAACAATTTATATTAAAGCTGTTTCTTCCTTTTCAAAACGATTTGAACTCATGTTCCCATTTCAAATCACAACCAATTCAACTTCCAATTTTAAGTCAACTTCATATTCAAATTCCGATTTACATCAGCCTTAATTCAAACAATTTCAAACTTTACATCAAATTCAATTTAAACAGTCCTATTCAAATGGCAGAAAGTCTCGATTCAGTTTCTCATTTTTAAACAATTCCTGTTTAAATCCATTTCACGTCTAAACTTGAAAATACCAATTTAAAAACAATTTTAAATAAAGTAAATTAAAAGCTTAACCTTCCAAATAATTCACTTTCGATAAATTTAAATCATATTCCAAATTCCACTTTAAGATTTCAAATTAAATCCTTAAACAATTTCAATTTCAACATTTCAAAGGTCGAATTTAGAAAATAATTTAATTCGTATAAATCCAAATTTTATTTTCTTTAAACTAATTTAAATTCAAGATTTTGAAACCATATAATTTGACCAATCTGGTGTCCGTATAAAATTTTCTACTCTATGGCCAAACGATCAGTTAATTCAATTTTAATTACATGGATGGATATATATCATTTCAACCTAAAATTAAATGACATAGGTGTATATCATTTCAACCCATTTCTTAGTTTATCTCAAATAGTCCAAATGATAATATAAATGATATAGACAAATAAATAGGTAATAATAGGAAAATGTCAAATAACTACACAACCATACATCCACATAGCAATCGATAGCATCCAATTGCAACCAATATCTAAATCAACCAATATATCACAACAACTACTAATTATCAATTGTTAGTGCTTAACTAGCAATTAAATTTAAATATTACCTTAAATGTCAATCAAATTCAGTATCAAATTCAATTTCAGTTTAAATGTCAATTTAAACTACCAAACAGCAACCAATAAAATTCTTATCAATTTATAAATTTAATTCAACTAACATAAGAAGATTAAGTATTGCGTGAGTGAGTTTAATCACTCACCTTTGATTTAAAGTCCAAAAAACCAATAAAAGCCTAAAATTTCAACTGTCTCCAAATTCAGTTAAACAAGTTTCATGTTGTGCGAAATTTCGATACGAGTTCAATGGAAGAAACCGCCCATCAATAGGAGCTTGTATGAAATAGTTATGCAAGTGTAACGACCCTAGATTTTAATTTAATTTAAATTGATAATTAAAAGAATTTTTGAATAAAATTGTAAGATAAATTAATTTAAATGGAAGCGAGTTTCCTCGATTCAAATAGAATATATATATATAGTCATATGGATTTGAAATTTTGTATATACGAGAATATATATGTTTATATTGGATTTTAAATAAATTCTTATATAAATGATTTTGAAAAATAAATATTAAAGTATATACATGGACACAAGTATAAAAATAAATAAATTGATTTAAAAATTTATAAATGATGATAATTTGAGATATATAAAATATATGTGTATATATAGAGAAATATAAAACAATAATTTTTAAAGTAAAATTTATGATAATTATTTAAAACTAAAAATAGAAGTAAATTTAAAATGCAAGAATAAAGCAAATACATTTAAGTAAGCAAAATAAAAGTATATATTTTTACATAAATAAACAAATGCATAAATAAGAAACAAAAATTATGTAAAATATAAAACAAAAGAAAGAAACAAAATAGAATATATTGGTACATATATAAGTTAAAGTTATAACCAATAACAAAACAAAATAGATAAGTTTGTACACTTAAAAACAAAACTAAACAAAATAACAAAACCAAAACAAAACATAACTAAAATAATCAACTGTACATACATAATAATACATTAGCTAAACCTATTATCATAAACATGCAAAATAAACAAAAGAAAAAGTATTGCTAAACAAAACAAAGTATATGTTTTTACATAAGTAATAACAAACAAAGTACTCAAAGCAAAGTAATGAAATAACAAAGTCTAAACTTGAAAAATAAAAATGCAGGCAAGTGAAAATATAAACAAAGTAATATTCAACTTTATATCTATGAACAAACAAAAGAAGGTAAATGTGCAGATTGAGTAAACATGTAGGGTATGAAACAAGCTAATGAAGTACAAAATATAAATAAACAAAGCTAAAATGCATACATAACAATACATAGCAAAAGAATGTTTCCTGTAAAAATGCAGCATGGAAATAAAGTACCATCAGCCACCATATGAATAGATCACTTCAGCCATGCTTATTTTACAAATATACATCACCCTGTATACTTTCTTCTTTTTCACCTGCGCAAGCATATTCACCCATACCCTATCTTTATAAATAAAATAAAGATAGCCTGTAAAACCTCTTTTATATATATCAACAATCCTCATCTCAGTTCATTCCTTGAAGCTAAAATCTGAAGTAAATATTACTTCATACTTAAACAAAGATTCAAAATTTAAATAACAATATAAATCAAAACAAATGACTTCAAACCAGAGAATCAAGGAAGAATGAAGTTTCAGCTTGCATTTCCAGGGCTCTGTCTCAATATGAAGCTCTGTCTTTTTTTCTCAAAACAGTGAGCAACTTCACCTTTAAACCCTTAAGTATAATTTTGGTTCATATTATTTCTGTGTTCCATCTTATAGTGTGAAGTACATTTGGATATTTATCTTGTTGAACTACTGAAGTATAATGAGTGTATGTTTGTATGACCTGAAGAAGACCTCTGTTCCAAAAGATTTCAAACTCAGGTTATCTTTCAAAATTATTTCCTCTTGATCCAAGGAAAATCTGGACTCATAATTTAAACAAAAGTTGATGGTTTTACCTTAAGCTTTAATTTAAAATTTTATTTAAGATAAAACAACTAGTTAATGTTTCTGGAAAATCAAGATACTGAGTAAAACATAAATTTGTCAAAATTCAAATTTTCTAATGTACAAGTTCAGGTTTGTAACTTGAATTCACATTCTATAACATGATTTTTAAAGTAAAAATCTTGATTTTTAGATCAAAGATAAGAGAGTAGTTTGAGTTTGTCTAATTTGAGCAATTCAAGTCGTCTCGATTGATCTAGAGGGTTGGAGATGTCGTGTTTCTTCCTAGAGGTAGTGGAGTGACCAGAGACTTTGGCAAAAATGTCAGGTGGTCGATCGAAGCACGGTGGAGGTGGTGGTTGACATTTTTTGTCTGGAACCCTAGTTTTAGAGATGTAAAATGTTTTGGATCGTGCGCCTTCTCTAGTCGATCGAGTCTGGCGAACTTTGGGGTGAAGGTAGAGCGAGCGTAGGTGAGTTGATGGCCGGTGTTTCAGAGGTGATAGTGGTCGGAGCACCGAGAAATTGACGTTGACAGGGATCCTCCAGCGTGCGTTTCCAGGTTTGTTCCAGGCTTCACTTTCGAGCTTCAGGTGAATTTTTGATTTCGATTGTTATTCGAAATACTGGGTTTCGATTTCAAGTTGTGGGTCAAATCGTGGTTTGTTGGTGGTGTCGCGGTAAGTAGGATCGTCGTTGACGATTTGTGCACGTGCACGTGAAGGGGGGCGGCGTGTCAGTGGGATGGTTCAGAGAAGAAGAGGGGGGGAACTCGAGACGTGCTCGAGATTTTTTGCAGATTGACTCGAAGCAAACGTTAGTTTGACTCGGGGAGGTTTTCGCGTGGGTTCGGGTTGTTGAAGCACTGCAGATTTTGGGGGAAAATATATGTACAGGTTTAAGAAAATGAACATTGTTCAGTTTTTTTTTGTAAGCAAAAGAAAAGTGTTTAGTTAAAATTGTAAGTGTATTTAAAGGTAAATTCTTAAGTATGGAAATCTAAATGGTATATTTAGAGAGTAAAAGAAAATGATGGCTTTAAATTAACTTAAGAACTTTAAGCTAATTCATATTTTACAAATAAAATTTTATTTTAGGGTTATTTCAAATGAGATTTAAAGATAAGTGGGTTGTCTTAAATAGTGTTTTGATTCTTAATCGACCTAAAGGCTTTAAGTTAAATTCTTCTGTTAATGATAATCGATTTTCCAAAGATTTATAAATAAGGATTTAAATGATAAATATAGATAATGGTTTATCTTTGATTAAGGTCTTGATAAGTTCAAAAGATTTTTTTTTTATGAAATACGGGGTAATTAATTAATGTACTAGATAAAAGGTTAATTCATTGATTTAAATGGATTTATCAAATGATTAAAGTATAATTTCTTAATATAATTAATTAGTAATTATAAAATATAGGTGATTAAGAATAATCGCGTATTATAATAAACTAAAAGTAATTATTTAATGTGATTAATTAATTAGAAGTTTTAATTTATAAATTAAGGTTTAAGTAAGAGATAGTTAATGTGATAAATTTTTAATGATAAATTTAGATTAATAAATTAATGATAATCATTATGAAATTGTAAGTGTAATTACTTTATAGAAATTAAAGGTTTAAATTTCTTAAAATAATCAATTAAAAAGTTAATTTATTATATAATTGGTTCAAAAAAAAAAATCAATTTAATTAATATGGTTGATTAAGAATAATTTAATTAATTAAAGTGTTTGATAAATTAATTTATATCAAATGATTTGGAACTAATAAATCAGAATTGGATAATAAATCCATAAGTAATTAATTAAATTGGAAACGAATTGAATTGATTAGGATTAAACAATTAATTAATCCTACTCATAAATGTTATTGAATGCCTGACCTTACTTATGAATAATTGTATTGTATGAGTTGCCTTAAATTGTTTTTCCTATCTGATCTGTGATAGTTTGTTCTGTGAAGTGAGCTGTGTATAGATTATTTATTTACATTCGTATATTATCTGTGAATGAACGATAAGCGTTATAGTTTATATCGCTTATCAACTATATTCTGTGTTTTGATCTATAATGATTGAATGAGGTTGCACTATTGAGTAAAACCCCTGGACCACACCATACACACACAAATATGGATTTCACGAGGAAATCGATTAAGTCACAGATTTTGAAATAATTTATAAAAATTGAATATTTGAATTCAAATGTTTTGGAAATGGAATCGGAATAAATGTGAAAAGCTTTCGGAATGAAATTTCAAGTTAAAATTTATTTTAATTTACTTGATTAAGTTTTGAAATTAAATAATTCAATTTAAATTTGAATTCGATATTTGGAATTGAATTCGATGATTGGAAATTATGGTTAAAGATATTATAAACAGGTTTGTATGAATTTAAACCATTTTAAAGGTTTTATTTTTGGGAATTTGAACTTAACCCAAGGATTTCAACTTGTATAAATGAATCAGATTTCAAAAATGAAAACTGTTGTTTTCAAATGATAAACACTTTTGGATAAGAACTGAGATTCCAGTTAATTAGGGGAATTTCAAGATTGAATAGAGAAATGATTTTCCTAAGTTATGAATGAATTCTTTTTGAAAGCTATGAATTAAATCTGTTTATTTTTAACAGATTTAAATTGATGATTTGTTTAAATCAAATTGAAATGAAATTGTTTTGAAGGCTATAAGTTAAATCTTTGATTTAAAGATTTAACGAGTTAAATCAAATTGAAATGGTAATTGATTTAAACCATTTGAAAGAAAGTTTTGGGTTTTAAGTTGTGACTTAATTGAAATCCCAATATCCATATATTTCTTGTAAATATTGCGCTCACTATTCGGTTTAGCCGGGAGAGGACCTTTGTGTCATATATCCCATTCCGAATATGTGATATGTCGTTATGGATAGCATTTGAAGACCGGATATTTTTGAAAGCGAAAGGACAACTCGTCGAATGTCTTTGCATCGACTGGTCCCCGATATAGAGACTCCATATGTGATGGGAAGTCCGAACGTGATTTGTGAATATCCGGATTTGCAAGGACTTCTTTGTAAGTGCCTTCGGTTCTGTTCGAGCCCGGAACCAGACTTGTATGGATTGTATGTCTGACATTACAATTGAGATATAAAGCTGATTTCTTTAAAATATATTTCTGTTGGTGGCGGAGGATTTATTCTCTTAGCTTAACACCCTTCTCTGAGACGTACGAGCTCAGAGGTTATGTAGTTGAAGGTTATCAGCGATATATTCCCAATTTGGTAATGTGACATGCTGAGTGTTGCTGTGAAATGATCATTGTGTTGATTATTGTGATAGGATCGTTTATTTGATCGTCTATCTTAGTGATCATTGTGTTGATCATTTGTTGACCCAAAGCATGACTTTTGTATAAAGTATGTTTTTGTGGACGTGACTTCGTCGAACCTCACACCCCGGAAATGGTCAAAACAGGAAAGATGCGGCAAGGTTATGAGGGGTAGCACCCTTTAGGGTATGTACATTTCCTTCTGGATAGAGGTGGTATCATGGTATGGAGCCCAGATATTTAACCTATGTGGTTACTGCGAATTTATTACTTTGTGGTTGTTGGCTATCGGGATCCCGTGAGAAAGGTCGTTTACGATCGGGGAATGGCGTGCTCGTGTCAGTAGTTACCCAGTTAGGGGTAACCCGGCCTTGTGTTGGCAGAGTTCCGGTTTGGTTCTCGGGGATGTCTTTCCAGAGGCATTCTCATGTGGCAATGGGAAGTTCCTTGGCCTGACCATTTGTTGGAAATCCAAAGAAACAATACGAAACCCTGTACGGTATTAGTTGTAGAACCTATCATTCACTTATGGTGTCGCAACACTGTTTGGATGGTAGCTATAGTAGGCATACGATAATGGTCGTATGTTGGCTAAGATTTATATTCTACTTTCGAAATGAATTTCTTCTACACTATGCACTAGTAATAATATCAAATGTTCTTTTTAATGCGTATCAAGCATCTTTGACTATCATAAGGAGAAATCTCCTCCGATTCTGCGTTTGCATTGTGTGTGTGTGCGGGAGGCCTTATGGTAGTCTCATTTTTTAAAAGCATTGCGAATTGACTTTAAAAATATTCCTCTATTTGATTTTGAATAAAAGATAAACTGTTTTTGTTGCTCACACCAGTCCCACGACTGATTCGGAGTTTATCGTTTCTTTCCTAAACTCTGGGTGCTCATTATTTTCTACACGAGCAGTCTAGAGTTGGGTTTTACAGATAGTTAGATATAGTGGATTATCTGGAGTTAGTTCAGTCTTTGGACCACACCAGTCTTGCTTATGCTTGGTGCATCGTTATTGGGGGTTCGAGCTTCTGCTGGATTGATTCTTGGAAGTGGAGTTGCAGTTATTTTTGGAGTTCTTCCTTGAAGACTTTTTAGAGTTATTTGTTCCACTGCTAGATGTTATCTATTTTTCTTTCCGCTGTTATTTTAATGTATCATATCTCTGATGTATATTGATATCTATTGGATCATCTGTTGTATCAGATATTGTATCAAAGCTGTATATCAATGTATTATTCTTTTATTCCGCTTTGTTGTTTACTTAATGGTTGTTATAAGCTCCGGCGAATCGGATTTGAACGGTTGAATCTATGACATTCGAATACGATTTGAAGTATGGATGTCGATTTTTGAGCGGGCAAAATTCGAGTCGTCACATTTGGTATCAGAGCTAAGGGTTGAACTTTAGCTTAGGAGTGTAACACATTAAGTAGCTCATTAAAGATAGGATGAAGTAAATCCTAGAATGAGTAATCCTTAAGATATCCGTTTGAATTCCTCAGTAAATTCTCTTACTATCCACTGATAGTAAGTATGAGTGCAAAAAAAAAGAGAACGAGATAGGGGACAGGAAAATACGACTATAATTAGTCAAAACTCTGTAACAACAGTGGAAACAATCTTTCTTATCAAATTCCTTTGATTCGTTTCCAAATTTTTTTGATTGCTTCGTACCAGCTACAAGAAGAAGTTTTGGTGTGGTGATGCTCTACGAATCGTAATAGGAAAATTCTTACTTCGTATTTCATCGATTTCTTATCAATTTCTGATTTAAACTTTAATGAATTTGAAATTGAAAATTTTAAATAAATTGAAATTTTAAATTGATTTTAAATTGATTAATAGAATATGAAGAATAAATTGAATTGTATCGATAAAACGACATCGTTTAAAACCAAATTTTGAAATTCTATTGAAATTTATTGTGAATACCAAAGTTCGAAGAGGGACAAATTGGTATGTATTCTGAGATATTCCGACTTGAATTTGGAATCCATATCTTAAGTTTGAAGAATTATAGGAGATCGAATCTGTCTATCTCTGTATCGTTTTCGTGCCTGCGAATTTCGAGGACGAAATCCTTTTAAGGGGGGAAGTCTGTAACGACCCTAGATTTTAATTTAATTTAAATTGATAATTAAAATAATTTTTGAATAAAATTGTAAGATAAATTAATTTAAATGGAAGCGAGTTTCCTCGATTCAAATAGAATATATATATATAGTCATATGGATTTGAAATTTTGTATATACGAGAATATATATGTTTATATTGGATTTTAAATAAATTCTTATATAAATGATTTTGAAAAATAAATATTAAAGTATATACATGGACACAAGTATAAAAATAAATAAATTGATTTAAAAATTTATAAATGATGATAATTTGAGATATATAAAATATATGTGTATATATAGAGAAATATAAAACAATAATTTTTAAAGTAAAATTTATGATAATTATTTAAAACTAAAAATAGAAGTAAATTTAAAATGCAAGAATAAAGCAAATACATTTAAGTAAGCAAAATAAAAGTATATATTTTTACATAAATAAACAAATGCATAAATAAGAAACAAAAATTATGTAAAATATAAAACAAAAGAAAGAAACAAAATAGAATATATTGGTACATATATAAGTTAAAGTTATAACCAATAACAAAACAAAATAGATAAGTTTGTACACTTAAAAACAAAACTAAACAAAATAACAAAACCAAAACAAAACATAACTAAAATAATCAACTGTACATACATAATAATACATTAGCTAAACCTATTATCATAAACATGCAAAATAAACAAAAGAAAAAGTATTGCTAAACAAAACAAAGTATATGTTTTTACATAAGTAATAACAAACAAAGTACTCAAAGCAAAGTAATGAAATAACAAAGTCTAAACTTGAAAAATAAAAATGCAGGCAAGTGAAAATATAAACAAAGTAATATTCAACTTTATATCTATGAACAAACAAAAGAAGGTAAATGTGCAGATTGAGTAAACATGTAGGGTATGAAACAAGCTAATGAAGTACAAAATATAAATAAACAAAGCTAAAATGCATACATAACAATACATAGCAAAAGAATGTTGCCTGTAAAAATGCAGCATGGAAATAAAGTACCATCAGCCACCATATCAATAGATCACTTCAGCCATGCTTATTTTACAAATATACATCACCCTGTATACTTTCTTCTTTTTCACCTGCGCAAGCATATTCACCCATACCCTATCTTTATAAATAAAATAAAGATAGCCTGTAAAACCTCTTTTATATATATCAACAATCCTCATCTCAGTTCATTCCTTGAAGCTAAAATCTGAAGTAAATATTACTTCATACTTAAACAAAGATTCAAAATTTAAATAACAATATAAATCAAAACAAATGACTTCAAACCAGAGAATCAAGGAAGAATGAAGTTTCAGCTTGCATTTCCAGGGCTCTGTCTCAATATGAAGCTCTGTCTTTTTTTCTCAAAACAGTGAGCAACTTCACCTTTAAACCCTTAAGTATAATTTTGGTTCATATTATTTCTGTGTTCCATCTTATAGTGTGAAGTACATTTTGATATTTATCTTGTTGAACTACTGAAGTATAATGAGTGTATGTTTGTATGACCTGAAGAAGACCTCTGTTCCAAAAGATTTCAAACTCAGGTTATCTTTCAAAATTATTTCCTCTTGATCCAAGGAAAATCTGGACTCATAATTTAAACAAAAGTTGATGGTTTTACCTTAAGCTTTAATTTAAAATTTTATTTAAGATAAAACAACTAGTTAATGTTTTTGGAAAATCAAGATACTGAGTAAAACATAAATTTGTCAAAATTCAAATTTTCTAATTTACAAGTTCAGGTTTGTAACTTGAATTCACATTCTATAACATGATTTTTAAAGTAAAAATCTTGATTTTTAGATCAAAGATAAGAGAGTAGTTTGAGTTTGTCTGATTTGAGCAATTCAAGTCGTCTCGATTGATCTAGAGGGTTGGAGATGTCGTGTTTCTTCCTAGAGGTAGTGGAGTGACCAGAGACTTTGGCAAAAATGTCAGGTGGTCGATCGAAGCACGGTGGAGTTGGTGGTTGACATTTTTTGTCTGGAACCCTAGTTTTAGAGATGTAAAATGTTTTGGATCGTGCGCCTTCTCTAGTCGATCGAGTCTGGCGAACTTTGGGGAGAAGGTAGAGCGAGCGTAGGTGAGTTGATGGCCGGTGTTTCAGAGGTGATAGTGGTCGGAGCACCGAGAAATTGACGTTGACAGGGATCCTCCAGCGTGCGTTTCCAGGTTTGTTCCAGGCTTCACTTTCGAGCTTCAGGTGAATTTTTGATTTCGATTGTTATTCGAAATACTGGGTTTCGATTTCAAGTTGTGGGTCAAATCGTGGTTTGTTGGTGGTGTCGCGGTAAGTAGGATCGTCGTTGACGATCTGTGCACGTGCACGTGAAGGGGGGCGGCGTGTCAGTGGGATGGTTCAGAGAAGAAGAGGGGGGGAACTCGAGACGTGCTCGAGATTTTTTGCAGATTGACTCGAAGCAAACGTTAGTTTGACTCGGGGAGGTTTTCGCGTGGGTTCGGGTTGTTGAAGCACTGCAGATTTTGGGGGAAAATATATGTACAGGTTTAAGAAAATGAACATTGTTCAGTTTTTTTTGTAAGCAAAAGAAAAGTGTTTAGTTAAAATTGTAAGTGTATTTAAAGGTAAATTCTTAAGTATGGAAATCTAAATGGTATATTTAGAGAGTAAAAGAAAATGATGGCTTTAAATTAACTTAAGAACTTTAAGCTAATTCATATTTTACAAATAAAATTTTATTTTAGGGTTATTTCAAATGAGATTTAAAGATAAGTGGGTTGTCTTAAATAGTGTTTTGATTCTTAATCGACCTAAAGGCTTTAAGTTAAATTCTTCTGTTAATGATAATCGATTTTCCAAAGATTTATAAATAAGGATTTAAATGATAAATATAGATAATGGTTTATCTTTGATTAAGGTCTTGATAAGTTCAAAAGATTTTTTTTTTATGAAATACGGGGTAATTAATTAATGTACTAGATAAAAGGTTAATTCATTGATTTAAATGGATTTATCAAATGATTAAAGTATAATTTCTTAATATAATTAATTAGTAATTATAAAATATAGGTGATTAAGAATAATCGCGTATTATAATAAACTAAAAGTAATTATTTAATGTGATTAATTAATTAGAAGTTTTAATTTATAAATTAAGGTTTAAGTAAGAGATAGTTAATGTGATAAATTTTTAATGATAAATTTAGATTAATAAATTAATGATAATCATTATGAAATTGTAAGTGTAATTACTTTATAGAAATTAAAGGTTTAAATTTCTTAAAATAATTAATTAAAAAGTTAATTTATTATATAATTGGTTCAAAAAAAAAATCAATTTAATTAATATGGTTGATTAAGAATAATTTAATTAATTAAAGTGTTTGATAAATTAATTTATATCAAATGATTTGGAACTAATAAATCAGAATTGGATAATAAATCCATAAGTAATTAATTAAATTGGAAACGAATTGAATTGATTAGGATTAAACAATTAATTAATCCTACTCATAAATGTTATTGAATGCCTGACCTTACTTATGAATAATTGTATTGTATGAGTTGCCTTAAATTGTTTTTCCTATCTGATCTGTGATAGTTTGTTCTGTGAAGTGAGCTGTGTATAGATTATTTATTTACATTTGTATATTATCTGTGAATGAACGATAAGCGTTATAGTTTATATCGCTTATCAACTATATTCTGTGTTTTGATCTATAATGATTGAATGATGTTGCACTATTGAGTAAAACCCCTGGACCACACCATACACACACAAATATGGATTTCACGAGGAAATCGATTAAGTCACAGATTTTGAAATAATTTATAAAATTGAATATTTGAATTCAAATGTTTTGGAAATGGAATCGGAATAAATGTGAAAAGCTTTCGGAATGAAATTTCAAGTTAAAATTTATTTTAATTTACTTGATTAAGTTTTGAAATTAAATAATTCAATTTAAATTTGAATTCGATATTTGGAATTGAATTCGATGATTGGAAATTATGGTTAAAGATATTATAAACAGGTTTGTATGAATTTAAACCATTTTAAAGGTTTTATTTTTGGGAATTTGAACTTAACCCAAGGATTTCAACTTGTATAAATGAATCAGATTTCAAAAATGAAAACTGTTGTTTTCAAATGATAAACACTTTTGGATAAGAACTGAGATTCCAGTTAATTAGGGGAATTTCAAGATTGAATAGAGAAATGATTTTCCTAAGTTATGAATGAATTCTTTTTGAAAGCTATGAATTAAATCTGTTTATTTTTAACAGATTTAAATTGATGATTTGTTTAAATCAAATTGAAATGAAATTGTTTTGAAGGCTATAAGTTAAATCTTTGATTTAAAGATTTAACGAGTTAAATCAAATTGAAATGGTAATTGATTTAAACCATTTGAAAGAAAGTTTTGGGTTTTAAGTTGTGACTTAATTGAAATCCCAATATCCATATATTTCTTGTAAATATTGCGCTCACTATTCGGTTTAGCCGGGAGAGGACCTTTGTGTCATATATCCCATTCCGAATATGTGATATGTCGTTATGGATAGCATTTGAAGACCGGTGTTGAAGACCGGATATTTTTGAAAGCGAAAGGACAACTCGTCGAATGTCTTTGCATCGACTGGTCCCCGATATAGAGACTCCATATGTGATGGGAAGTCCGAACGTGATTTGTGAATATCCGGATTTGCAAGGACTTCTTTGTAAGTGCCTTCGGTTCTGTTCGAGCCCGGAACCAGACTTGTATGGATTGTATGTCTGACATTACAATTGAGATATAAAGCTGATTTCTTTAAAATATATTTCTGTTGGTGGCGGAGGATTTATTCTCTTAGCTTAACACCCTTCTCTGAGACGTACGAGCTCAGAGGTTATGTAGTTGAAGGTTATCAGCGATATATTCCCAATTTGGTAATGTGACATGCTGAGTGTTGCTGTGAAATGATCATTGTGTTGATTATTGTGATAGGATCGTTTATTTGATCGTCTATCTTAGTGATCATTGTGTTGATCATTTGTTGACCCAAAGCATGACTTTTGTATAAAGTATGTTTTTGTGGACGTGACTTCGTCGAACCTCACACCCCGGAAATGGTCAAAACAGGAAAGATGCGGCAAGGTTATGAGGGGTAGCACCCTTTAGGGTATGTACATTTCCTTCTGGATAGAGGTGGTATCATGGTATGGAGCCCAGATATTTAACCTATGTGGTTACTGCGAATTTATTACTTTGTGGTTGTTGGCTATCGGGATCCCGTGAGAAAGGTCGTTTACGATCGGGGAATGGCGTGCTCGTGTCAGTAGTTACCCAGTTAGGGGTAACCCGGCCTTGTGTTGGCAGAGTTCCGGTTTGGTTCTCGGGGATGTCTTTCCAGAGGCATTCTCATGTGGCAATGGGAAGTTCCTTGGCCTGACCATTTGTTGGAAATCCAAAGAAACAATACGAAACCCTGTACGGTATTAGTTGTAGAACCTATCATTCACTTATGGTGTCGCAACACTGTTTGGATGGTAGCTATAGTAGGCATACGATAATGGTCGTATGTTGGCTAAGATTTATATTCTACTTTCGAAATGAATTTCTTCTACACTATGCACTAGTAATAATATCAAATGTTCTTTTTAATGCGTATCAAGCATCTTTGACTATCATAAGGAGAAATCTCCTCCGATTCTGCGTTTGCATTGTGTGTATGTGCGGGAGGCCTTATGGTAGTCTCATTTTTTAAAAGCATTGCGAATTGACTTTAAAAATATTCCTCTATTTGATTTTGAATAAAAGATAAACTGTTTTTGTTGCTCACACCAGTCCCACGACTGATCCGGAGTTTATCGTTTCTTTCCTAAACTCTGGGTGCTCATTATTTTCTACACGAGCAGTCTAGAGTTGGGTTTTACAGATAGTTAGATATAGTGGATTATCTGGAGTTAGTTCAGTCTTTGGACCACACCAGTCTTGCTTATGCTTGGTGCATCGTTATTGGGGGTTCGAGCTTCTGCTGGATTGATTCTTGGAAATGGAGTTGCAGTTATTTTTGGAGTTCTTCCTTGAAGACTTTTTAGAGTTATTTGTTCCACTGCTAGATGTTATCTATTTTTCTTTCCGCTGTTATTTTAATGTATCATATCTCTGATGTATATTGATATCTATTGGATCATCTGTTGTATCAGATATTGTATCAAAGCTGTATATCAATGTATTATTCTTTTATTCCGCTTTGTTGTTTACTTAATGATTGTTATAAGCTCCGGCGAATCGGATTTGAACGGTTGAATCTATGACATTCGAATACGATTTGAAGTATGGATGTCGATTTTTGAGCGGGCAAAATTCGAGTCGTCACATTAAGTTAGAAGATTGAATTTTTATAATTAAACGTAAAATAACCAGGGGCAAAAACATAAATAACATCACCTTCAAACCCTACGTAACTAGACCGTGTGCTTCGAACAAACCAAATAGCGGCCATGTTTCATTGCCTACCACCGCCTCTACAAGCGCTATCGTCCAGATCAGTCATCGCCATCGTGCTCCACGCCTGGAGCCCCCTCCACTGACCACTCGTGCAACCCCCACGTCACTAGAATCTCCACCGCCGCTGCCTTTTCATCATGATTTCTGGCGATCTCGAGCACGAATAACATGACTGGTCACCATGGATCGAAGCTAAGCCTCCTCCTCTAAATGCTTGTGCCTTTCGATCGTCAAACGGTCGCAAATCGACCGTTGAAACCAAATTTTAAGATGAACGACCGAGAATATATCGTTGATTTCTGGACAAATAGAACCTCCAAACGAAAAACGAATTGCAGATGCAGATTCCATTCATCGAGAGCTTTGCGATGGCATATAATTTGATAGGGTTTGAGTAATTTTAATTTTTGGATTTGATTTGAAATTATAATTAGGGTTTTGGCTAATCTCCATCGAGAAGAAGCAGATAAGAACTAAAATTGTACGTACAAAAAAGTAGAATAAAAGGCTTTTAGGGTTTATAACAACATATATATAGGCAGAGATGGAATGCGAATGGATGGAATAGATCGATTGGGCCAAAGCGATAACAAAGACCGAAAATGCCCATTTCATTTCCGAAACGAAAATAGATCATCCAATATATGAAATATAGGATTTCAATATTTTTAAACTCAATGAAATTAATTTCAAACACTTATTCTATTGTATGTATAAGTTAGCTTTTAAAACTGAATTTTATTCATTTTTACGCGTAAATTAACGAATTATTAATAAACTGATTTAATCACTTTTAAATTCCAAATTAGAAGTATTCTATCATCATTCTTAATTAAACAAGAATTTAATAATCTATTGAAATACAATTTTCCTTGTTAAATCCAAGATTTAAATATTAAATTAATTTCAGCGTTTAATTGCGACTGCAATAAAACCCATTCATTATAATTTAAATTCCAAACAAGTTCTTTTATTTTGATTGAAATTCTTTATGTTAAATCAACCATTACATTATGTACTTATTAACATAAATTTTTATTAATTACACTTATATTCTATAGTTAACGTATTTTCTCAAATTAATTGAAATATTTAACTACATTAAATTCCATTGATTACATAGTTAATTTCAAAATGGATTAAATAATAAGATGAGAAATAGAACAATAATTACAGTTAAGTAATTCAAATGCATTTATAAATTTATTGTTTACAAACAAGGATTATAAATTTACGTACAAAATATTTGATTTCACATTCTATATTAAAACCAATTTCAATTAAATAATATAAAATTTCACCATTAATACATCATTTATTTTATTCCTTATTACCTTTATTATTTCAATTGACTGAAATTATGTCAACATAGTAGTCAATATATTCAGTCTATATTATTAAATTATATCCTAATTTGTGTTACCATCTTTCACTTCACTGTAGTTATTGTTTCAAAATTCATTAAGATCAAGTTATAAATTCTAATAATGTTTTTGATTAATAAATCATTAAATTTCAATTTATGACAATATTAAATTCCAAAATCTTATCTAATTTAATATTTTTATTTGTCAAAAATACGGGTCGTTACATAACTTTTCATCTAGTTCATTTTGGTTGACTCATGTCACGTTATTCCGTTGATATTCATATAGATTTAGGTCAAAAAAGATAACCTGAAGATGTTCTAACCATTATTCTAGAAATGAGTTATTGATTTGTAAAGCTTATGACTTAAGAATATAAAATATACAAGGAAATTAACTTATAATTTGAATAAAAGACATGGTAGGAATAGAGGAGTTATTCACAAATTTTCTATAAGTTTATAAATCTCTTTATACATAAAATAAGCTAAAATGTAAGGGGATCTACGCCGAGAGTTGTTTGAAATGACACATGTATTAAAATAATAATGCAAAGGGAAAATATCCATAAAAATACCTGAAAAGATAAACAAAAGGACTCTACAAATGTCAAAAAACGATAAGGTAACGTATCTAATAACGACATGTGTAAAGGCATTAACATGCTTTCTCAACGGTGTTAGATATTGTATGTTACTGAGCTAAGATAGCAGTAGCCAAACTTCTCAAAGAAGAACCACGCCAAATAAAACTACGCTAGGTAGTGGGGTAGTGATTTGCCAAAGGAATCCAGGAACTTTCTAGAGAAAGTACTTTTGCTTTGCAATTTTTACAAAAGATGAAGAGTGCCGCAATTATGAAGGGAGCAAGAAAAATTGCACCGCCATACCATGCTACAATTTGGAGAAGAACCTACTCAATAAGTAAAGAATGTACTGCGCACATGGGATGAGGTAGGGTGTAAAGTGCCGAAGTGTTGTGAGCGAAAATAGAAAATGAAAGGGCTATTGACGCCAAGTAAGTATGCTTGCTCGAATGCACACCTGAAGCAACTTTAGGCGAGGAGAGGCATTCGACTTCCGGAGGTTCACATAGAGCTGATTCTACGAAACCTCAAATTAAGATAAAAAGATACCGTAGGGGACTGATTTTACGTAGTATGGGACTATATATGGCTGATTCTTCGTTTGTCTAGAATTAAATAATACATAAATGAGACCTGCAGGTGGCTGATTCGTAGCAGGTCAGAAATGAATGAATAAATATTAGATAGGGAACTATGGGTGGTTAATGGTCACAAGTCTAATTAAATAATATAAAAGGTGAAATAAAAAAGAATCTATGGATGACTGATTCATAGCAGATTTGAACTTAGTAAATGTATAAGAATGGAGCTGCGGGTGGGGTAGCATTGTAGCCTAGAACTAAATAAAACAATTTCGCGAGAGAGTGATTCCATGTAGTTTAATATTCAATTGATAAATTAAATAATACCGCGGGGACCAAGGTCAACACAGTATGAGTAAAACAAAGAAATAATTAAATAGATGTTGCTAAGGGAGGGTTCCTTGCAACATTATATTTTCACTTCGGTCAGTTTTGGACTAGGTAGGAATTGCGTAGGGGCGTAGTAGTAAATTGTTACGTGAAGCTTGGGAAGTTTCCAGGGTAAGTAATTATGACCTTTACTTTTGTGCAATATTATGTTTGTTGTCTAATAAGTAGCGAAGGGAAGCTCAGTTTCGCATTTTGTGGCATAGTCTCACTACGAATTTATGTTGTACTTTCAGATAAGAATTATTCACACCAGACTTTATGTTTGACCCGTTTTTTTACCATTGTTTTCCCCATAAACTCATGGTTACTAATTTGAATAGGCTGGGTTTATGGGATATGCAGGTTGCTTTGGGCACAGACCCAAGGTCGAAGACGGTGCATAAGGCCTAATTATTTGTTAATGTATGTTAATTCCGCTATTCTATGTTGTTGTGTGACATCATCATATGTTGACCCGACACTCTTCTATGTATTTCTATGATTATATTTTGACTTCTGTATGGGTACGACTTGGGATTAACATTGAAAATTTATGTAACAAATATTAAAGCAAACTTGATGAAATGAACTGTTTTAAATAATATGGAAGTCAAACTTGGTCGCTCTAAATTAATACCGATGATGACTATAGCATCACCGGCGTTCATTTTCAGACCTCCTAGTGAGGGATGTTACAACAATTGTTTCTTGCTTGGAACATTTTCAACTAATGGCTCTGCCTTTAAGTGTAAAGACATAAGTAGACATTGATTACTATCATCTATATCACTTTGAAAGCTCGAATTCATATACCCCTTCATAATGAGCTCTCCATTTCCGTGTACAAGAAATAAATCGCAAGTATTTCTTAAATACTTTAGTATGCGTTTTACGGCTGTCCAATGTTTTTCTCCAGTATTAGACTATATCGGCTTATGCATCCTAATGCATATGCCACATTCGGTTTAGTACATAGTATATTGTACGTTATGAATCCAATGGTTGAAGCATAAAGGATCCTCTTTTCATATGCTCTTTCTCCTCATCGGTATGAGAAGCATCCTTCTTAGAAAGGACGATTCTAGAATGCCATGGAGCATTTTCATGCTTCGAATTCTTCATTCTACACCTTTTCAGTATGGTATCCATGTACAAGGATTAGTGCAATCCCAATGGCTTCTTAGATCTATCTCTATAGTTCTTTATACCAAGTATATAAGATGCTTCTCCCAAATCCTTCATAGAGAAAATTTTGGAAAACCAAGCTTTTACCGATTCAAATAATGAAGTGCATTGCCAATCAACCACAGATCATCGACATAAAGTACTAAGAATAAGATTGTATTACTTTGTTCCTTTATATACATGCACACTTCCTCATGTTCTAACAAAACCGAACTATTCGATCGCTTTATCAAAATACTTGCTCCAATCCCTTAAAGTTTGTTTAAGTTCGTAAACGGACTTCAGCAACTTACAAGCTTTGCCTTTACTCTCATTGACCACAAATCCCTCGAGTTGCGACATATAAATGATTTCTTCTAAATCACCATTTAGAAAAACTGTCTTTGAATTCATTTCCATATTTCGTAATTATAGAATGCAACAATGGCTAGCATAATCTGAATGGACTTAAGCATGGCTATAGTGAAAAGATCTCATCATAATCAACACCTTGATTTTGACGAAATCCGTCCACAACTAGCCTTACCTTATAAGTCTCCACTTCCCCATCTGCATTTAGATTTTTCCTAAAAATCAATTTGTAGATATTGGGTTTTATCCCTTTAGGTATGTCCGACAAAGCCCACACTTCATTTTCGTGCATAGAATCCATCTCGAATTTCATAGGTTCAAGCCATAGTGTAGAGTCTTTACTCTATAGTGCTTGTCAGAAGGATATAGGAGTGTCGTCATCTAAGAAACAGTCCTCCTTCTCTCCATCTAAAATCTTTTATCTCTCTGATGCATAAGATTCCCTACTAGACCTTCTAACAGGTTGTGTATTTTCATATGCGGATGAACTTGGTTCTCCCATTGGTTCGACCTCTGATTTAATTTCGTAGATCTCATCCGAGTCTACAACCTTGCTATTAATTCCCTTTGATAGAAATTACTTTTCTAAAATGATAACGAGTTTAGAAATAATGACCCTTTGTTCCTTGGCAATGTAAAATATATATCCTATTGAATTTTTGTGATATCCTATAAATTTACAGAATGCTGATCCTGCCTTAAGTTTATTCAGACCAACTTCGTTTAACGTATGCCAGATAACTTCACACCTTTAAATATTTGAGTTGAGGTTCCTTACCAAACCATGTCTTATGTGATGTTTTAGGAATAAATTTAGTGGGTAACAAGTTCAACATATGCGTTGTTGTTTCTAGCGCATATCCCCAATAGAATAGAAGTAACTCGGCCTTACTCATCATAGAACGAACCATATCTAGTGGGGTTCGGTTCCTTCGTTCTGATACATCGTTGTATTGCAGAGCATAGGGTGGAGTAACCTAAGAGACAATCCCATTATCTTTGAAGTATTATTGGAAATCATGTCCAACATACCCATTTCCTTGATTTGATAGAAGGATCTTAATCTTAAGGCTTGTTTGGTTTTCTAATACATTGTTATATTCGAAAAATTTCTCATAGACATCTAATTTGTTTTTCATAAGATGAAAATATCCTAGTCTTGAGAAATCATCAGTGTTGGTAATTAATTAAGAACTATTAACTTTGGTAATTAAGGGCATCGGGCCACATAAATCACTATGTACTAACCCTAAGAGTTGAACTCTTTCATTGCTCCTATTGAAGGGTGTTTGGTCATTTTAACTTTGAGACACAAATCACATTTATCAAGTGATTCAGATATAATTAACAGTAGAAAACCTTCGGTTTTTAATTTGTGTAGTCGTTTCTTACTAATATGACCTAGCATACAATGCCAATGATAACTATCATTTATATATTTAGAATAATTATTCACATAACACAAAGAATTAGTAATAATCACATAAATGTCATTGTAACATCTCCCATTTGGAGGATGGAACTAACCGCTATAGATGCTGCAGTCATATATAGTTATGATATTTCTTTGACTAAATATGCTAATGTTAGATACATTGATATACCAGAAGCATATGGAAATGAGAAATTTTAAACTTGGTTTTTATAGCAAATTTCTCATTCCATTTCAAATCACATTTCAGATTTATTACATAATTCGAATTCCTAAACCACATTAAGAGAAAAATTATTACTAAAAATTATGTCAAGAGCGACATATGAAGATGTCCCTTTGCTTGATCAGAGTCTAAATATAGGCACTAAATAACTTTACCAGTACATTCAGTTACACAACGGAATCAAACAGAAAGAACTCCTAATAGCTAGCTTGCTTCCCACACATCTCCGAAAGCTTATTCATCTAAAGGAGAACCTGAAAACCTTCACTTTCAAACTACTCAAAATCAATTGAGCACTCAAGAGTTTGGGAAATCATAAACTTCGAGTCAGACAAAAAGTCTGGTGTGAATAATAACCTACCATCTCGAACCATATAGATATCTAATGAGACCATGCCGCTTAACGGAACGTGTTTTCGCCTCACTAGTATCTTAAATGAATTTATAATAACCATATACCGTGCACCTGCATCCATAATGGTTCAGATATAGCATAACAAAATGTAACATGATGATATGCACACATATAATATGCTTTGGATTTCCCATCCCCATTCACTCGATTATCTGTCCCTAGTTATACTTTCCAGGATTACTATTTACCTATTAATTTTCATGGGCTGACTAATAATCAATTCCAAGTTTACGAACCATCTGCCCGGTTTCATAGTTTTTATAGGGTCACTGAGTGTGACGACCCGGAATTTTTGAATATTTGAAATTGAAATATTTAATTAATTTTAAATATTTGAAAGTAAATTTTTAACTTGAATTTCAAATATCAATATTTATTGGATAATTTAATTTTTGAATTAAACGAATAAAAATTTGGGTAAATATTGAATATGGAGTTTTAAGCCGGTTAAAATATAATTTGAAGGCTTGTAAAATTTATATTAGTAATACTGAATATAATAGAAGTGTTAAAATTGAAATTTTAGATGATTTGTTCAGTTTTGAAAATATACTGTTTAAATTGAATTTAAAAATAGCCTTCTGAGGCACAGTCTCGGAATTCGACGAAAACTTTTCCATTGGATCCGTAATATTTAATTATTGTTGGATTTCAATTTTCGTAGCATTTGGAAGTGTGGTGTGAGCGTATGACTTATTAATGCGCTGAAATTTGGAACGAATTTAATAAAATAACTGGTCAAATTCATAGCACATCAGAGCTTTTCAAATCACGTTCTACTTTTCCCTTTGAATCAGTCAAAATGAAAATCGTTCGAAATACGCCATCTTCAAGAGTTAAAACCCCTGTCTTCATGCTTTTCCTTTCACGCGGACCCAATCGAAAAAGAAATTTTTTTTAAATCAATGGCCATAGGAAATCCCCTTTCCCCTTCCATTTTCTTTTAGCATAAATTCTTTCCTCCTCATTCGAAATCGAACCACGTCCTTCCTCTTCAATCGATTCTCGAAATCGATACAAGCAAAACAAATTGCTTTGGGACGATCGATGGCATCCCTGATTGGGATATTGGCTCAGGTCCAGGAGAACGCCAATCGACCACGAAGGAGGCGCGAGCTTGGAGGGCGGCGTCGGTCGATGGCAAGTCCGAAGTCGCTGCCGAGGGGCGGACGCTAGGCGAGTGCGACATGTTTAGTGAGGTGCGATGGTCAGGTCAATGGCGTCTTTGTTGATTCATGTGTGGTGACGATGGGACAGTTGCTTCGGGGCAGGCCGACGATCTTCTTGGTATGGGTTCTGCTGTTGTGTTTTTTATTTATTTATTTTATTTAATTAAATTTAATTTGAATTTTAATTTGAGATGAATGAACTTGTAATATAATATTTTAAATATAAACTGTTTAAAGTAGAAATATGCGTAAATAGATCAGATTTTAAATTTTACAGTAGAATTTTTTTTTTCAATCCTTGTCCAGTTCAAGGATTTATATGAAAACGGAAACAGTAAGTATACATATCTAAGGTTTTGGGAAATGTAGAAAATTTTAAAATGTTTATATATAAAATTAGATTTTTGGAATCTATAATTTACTTCTATAAGTATATATATGTGTGTGTGTGTGTGTGTGCGTGTGTGTGCGTGTGTGTGTGTAGTTCCAATAAAAAACAAAATAATTGTACCACCACACATTTTAAACTTACTAGTTATTAAAAAAATATGCATTTAGGGGATTAGTAGTTAAATTAATTTATTTAATTGTTTTTGTAACCTAAAAATTTATTTATTATATGGTAAAATTAGTTTAAATAAAATTATTAGTTAATTAAATTTATTAAATGGGAAATTTATTGTTCGATAGTTCAAATACTAATAAAATTCTATAATGCTTATACAAGGTCATAAACAATGGAAACGAGCCGGTTTGTGTAACGACCATAGATTTTAATTTAATTTAAATTGATGATTTATTGAATTTTTGAATTAAAATTGTAAAATTAATGGTTTGAGTTTATAAAATAATATAAGACAATAAATATTAAAGTAAGATAACAATAAATATTTAAACTAGAAATAGAAAAATAATATGAGATAAATTTTAATAAAAAAAATAAATAGGAAGTAGAACATTTGCTAAATTCTAACAACATAATAAAATAGAAATTTATTTGTATTACAAAACAAGAAGATTTAAAGAAAATAAAATACATTTAAATATGAAAAGAATGTAGACGAAAATAAAACAAACAAATAAAATACAAAGGACTAAAACAAAAATATGTCTTCATGAACACTTAAACAAACATATATGCAAAAGCTTATGGAAGAAAACCATATTTGTGTAAAATAAAAATAAAAATAAATAAACAAAACAAAAGTATAAATAAAAGAATTAAGGCATAAGCTTATAAAAACAAAGTATATGACCAAACAAAATATATTAACATTTACACTTGCACTACAAGAAAATGCAAACATATCAGCCGAGCAAATACATGCAAGTAGAAAACCAATAAATAAGAATAATAACAACAAGTAAACATACCTATGAAGCCACAAGACAGTGCAAACACATTGCATACAAACAAATTTGAAGTGGGCAAATAAAATAAAGTATGTAGAGAAGTTAAATAAGCAAGGCAGACAAGAGGAAAAATAAATAAGAAGCAAATATAACTAAAACAAAAGTATGCATACAAACAAATACAAATATAAGTACAAAGCATATACAAACAGGTAAATTTGTAGACCTAAAAACATATCCAGGCAAATAAACATTTCATGTAGCCTGTAAAGAAGAAAGTAAGCAAAACAAAGTATATATTTTTACACAAGTAACAAAGCAAAGCTTAAGCAATTAAAGGAAGTATGTAGGCTGTAAACAATCAAATATAAACAAACAAAGTAACAAAACAAATGCAAGATATCTCAGCCTGGAAATAACACAGCAAGAAGTACTCAATAATAAATACTAGTATCTCTAGCATAAAAGGGAAGGTATCAGGCAATGAATGCAACATGCTTCATGCATTTAATGCAAGCATATCAACCATGCTTATTAAACAAAATAGTATCACTTTGTACAAAATAAACAATACCCTGTACAAACATGTAATACCAGATAACACGCTCTGTACATTCTCTCCTATATATCAACTTATTTAACTTCAGTTCGTTCAAAACATAACTAAGTAAAGCCAGAAAGAAAAATAAAAAAAAATGGAAGCAAACATTAACTGGAAAGAAAAGCTTCAATTTGAAAAGAAATTCCAGTTTCACTGTGCTTTGTCTTCATGCCTGGTGAGCTAACTACCCTCTGGTTTTGTTTATGTATTTTGATATCAGTGATTGATATTTGGGTATGTTGTGAGTAACTTATAGCTGTTTAAACTTGAATGTATGTTGCCATTTTTCTGTGTATGAATATCTACGCATATGTATTAGTGTATCTCCCTGTTTGGTCTCAGGACATAGAACAACCAAAGAAGATTCAATTTCTTCTCTCCTAATCAATATTAAGCTTTGATTTTAAAACAAATTAGTTGTATTTAAGTATGGATTACAATTTAAAAATGGCTTCATGAAGTATATATGTATATAAAATGAAAGATCATACTTTTACAGTAAAACTTAAATTTCTGGAAATTTCGTCTATCACGAATCATTAATTCAAGAATATAACTTGAATTTGTATTAAAAGTTATGATTTTTAAGCGTGGTTTGATGATTTTTAGTTGCGTGGCTTAATAGCAGTTCGAAGATGATCAAAATGGGTATTTTGGCCAATTGCCGGTGATATGATGAACTGGAGGTGTCGGGGTTGTGTGAGGAGGTGGTCGAGCCTACGGTGGTGGTAGGAAAAATGACCGGAGGTGGCCTCGATCTTGGTGGCTAAAGCGGCGTTCGATTTTCTTTCGAAAACCTAAATTTTTGAGGGGTTGAACATTGGTCCGCCGCGCCTCCTCTCGTGCATCGAACTGCACGACCTTCCAGGGGGAGTTAGGTGAGGGTGTGTCGAGTTCGTGGCTGGAGGCTAGTGACCTCACGTGGTTGAAGTCGCGGTGTCAAGGCGTTTCTTTGGTTGGAGGTCTGTTCGGAGTTGATCGAGTCGTACTCGATTTCGACTTGTTGCCATATGGGATCGTCTGGGTGGTCGGAGTTGGTTTATGGGTTGAGTGTGACATGCCGGAGGTCTTGAAGATGGTCGGAGATGGTTCGGTCGGGTGTACACGTGCATGTGCACGTTTGGTGCTCGGATGATTTTGGTTGGGGAAGAAGACGAACAACAGGATTATGCTTGTGATCGACTCGGGAAAATGATCGCTTTGCTCGAGTATGTGCTCGTGTGGGATAGCCTAGTGCCGCAGTTTTAAATTTAACCAAGTAAAAGAAAAAAATAAAGGAAGAAGAAGTCCAGGGGAAGGGATGATGTTCCATCGGGTTGGATCTCGCGTGAAGGCCTGTGCAACTCGAAGTAAAATAGAAGAGCCTCGGGTAGTTTTCTTTTGTTCAGGTTTTAAAACAAAAATCTGCTCCTATTTGAAGTTTAAATTAAATTTTAAAGTTTTAAAGCAAGCTTAGAACTAATATTTAAATCAGGGAATTAACTAAGCCTTCATTATTAAATAGTCTACTAACTGTGTTTAAGCATTTAAGAGGATATAAATATAACTTGGGCTTTGAAATTGGAATTTTAAAATCTTGGGTTTAAAATGAAATTTAGGAAGGTAAGTTTGAAATTAAAAGATTTCAAACATATTTGCAAAGGATATTTAAATCACTAGTACGAATAAGTTCACCTTAAATTTAATAAAGATTGAATGAATTATATTACATTAATTATTAAATTAGTTAGAATGGATAATTAATGTTTTGAATCAATTTAATTTGTAATTGTAAGTTTAAATTTATTAATTAAGGTTTAATTTCTTAAATAATTAATAAATTGGTTAATTAATTATGAAATTGGTTTAAAAGAATTGATTTAAATCGATATGATTAATCAAGAATAATTTAATTAATTTAAGAAAATTATTTGATAATTGGATATGTGAATTTACTTAGTGAAATTAATGGAGATAATTAATTATGGAATAATTAATTTATTTAACGAGTAATTAAGGAATTGATTAATTGATGTAATTAATTAAGTTGATTGATTAATTTATATCAAATGATTTGTAATAAATTAATCCTGCTTATAAATAACTATTAAATGCTTGACCTTACTTATGAATGATTGTATTGCATGAGATGCCTTGAATTGATTGCCTTAACTGATCTGTGACATTTTGTTTTGTGGATTGAACTGAGTATTTTATTCATTTATTGATGATACATCTGCATATTATCTGTGAATTGTGAATGGAAGATAAGCGTTATATCGCTTATCAACTATGATTTTATGTTTTAATCTGTGATGATTGATGATGTTGCACTACTGTGTAAAACCCCTAGACCACACTTATACACACACCAATATGGATTTCACGAGGAAATCGATTAAGTCACAGATTTTTGAAATAGTTTTAAATTTGAATATTTGAATTCAAATGTTTTGGAAATGGATTGGGTTTAAAGTGAAAAGCTTTTGAAATGGAATTTCATAGATGAAATTTATTTTGAATAACTCGATAAAATATGAAGTTGAATAATTTTGATTTGAACTTAAATTCAAGATTTGAAATTGAATTCTATGATTTAAAACTAGGGATTAAAAATGTTATACCAGTTATATATATGGGTTAAACTATTTTAAAAGTATTGATTTGGGGATGTGAATAGAATTCAAGGGCTTTAACTCGTGTAAATTAATTGGATTTCTCTGAAACAAAAACTGTTTGTTTTCTCATAATAAAAGCTTTCACATAAGAAATGAACTTCCAATTTGTGTTAAAAAGATTTCTAGTTTAAAAATGAAAATAATTTCCAAGTTATAGAAACGATTTGAAAGCTATAAGTTAAATATTTGATTTAAAGATTTAACGGGTTAATCCTATCGAAATGGAATTGTTTTGGAAATCTATGAATGGATCTTTTTGAAATAAATCTTTTTGTTTAAAGATTTGAAATGGTAATTGATTTAAACCATTTGGAAGAAAGTTTTGGGTAATAAGTTGTGACTTAATTGAAATCCCAATATCCATATATTTCTTGTAAATATTGCGCTCACTATTCGGTTTAGCCGGGAGAGGACCTTTGTGTCATATATCCCATTCCGAATATGTGATATGTCGTTATGGATAGCATTTGAAGACCGGTGGTGAAGACCGGATATTTTCGAAAACGTAAGGACAACTCGTCGAATGTCTTTGCATCGAATGGTCCCCGGTATAGAGACTCCATATGTGATGGGAAGTCCGAACGTGATTAGTGAATATCCGGATTGCAAGGATTTCTTTGTAAGTGCCTTCGGTTCTGTTCGAGCCCGGAACAGACTTGTATGGATTGTATGTCTGACATTACAAATTGAGATATAAAGCCGATTTCTTTCAAATATATTTCTGTTGGTGGCAGAGAATTTATTCTCTTAGCTTAACACCCTTCTCTGAGACGTACGAGCTCAGAGGTTATGTAGTTGAATGTTATCAGCGATATATTCCCAATTTGGTAATGTGACATGCTGAGTGTTGCTGTGAAATGATCATTGTGTTGATTATTTGTGATAGGATCATTTGTTTGATCGTCTATCCTGGTGATCATTTCTATGATCATTTGTTGACCCAAAGCATGGCTTTTGTATAAAGTATGTTTTTGTGGACGTGACTTCGTCGAGCCTCACACCCCGGAATGGTCAAAACAGGAAAGATGCGGCAAGGTTATGAGTGGTAGCTCCCTTTAGGGTATGTGCATTTCCTTCTGGAAAAGGGTGGTATCATGGTATGGAGCCCAGATACTTACTCATGTTGAAAACACTTTATGATTGTGTGAATTGATTACGAGCGCTCGGTGAAAGGTCCCAAAGGACCGGGGGATGGCATACTCGTGTCAGTTGTTACCCAGTTAGGGGTAACCCGGCCTTGTGTTGGTAGAGATCCGGTTTGGTTCTCGGGGATGTCCATCCAGAGGCATTCTCATGTGGCAATGGGAAGTTCCTTGGCCTGACCATTCGTTGGAAATCCAAAGAAACAATACGAAACCTTGTACGGTATTAGTTGTAGAACCTGCCATCTAATATGGTAGCTATAGTAAGCATAATATAATGGTACCTATGCTGGCTAAGATTTATATTCTACTTTCGAAATGAGTTTTTCCTACACTATGCACTTATAATAATATCAAATGTTTCTTTTTAATGCGTATCAAGCATCTTTGACTATCATAAGAAGAAATCTCCTCCAAGTCTGCGTTTGCATTGTGTGTGTGGCGGGAGGTCTTATGGTAGTCTCATTTCAAAAAGCATTGCGAATTAACTTTAAAATATTTCTTTGAATGTTTTAAAAGATAAACTGTTTTTGTTGCTCACACCAGTCCCACGACTGATCCGGAGTTTATTGTTTCTTTCCTAAACTCTGGGTGCTCATTATTTTCTACACGAGCAGTCTAGAGTTGGGTTTTTCAGATAGTCAGATTTAGTAGATTATTTGGAGTTAGTCCAGTCCTTGGATCACACCAGTCTTGCTTAGCTTGGTGCATCGTTATGGGGAGTTCGAGCTATTGCTGGATTAGTTCTTGGAGGTGGGAGTTGCGGTTTTGGAGTTCTTCCTTGAAGACTATCTTTGAGTTATATTGTTCCGCTGCTAGATGTTATCTATTTTTCTTTTCCGCTGCTATTTATTGTATCATATCTCTGATGTATATTGATATTCATTGTACCATTCTGTTGTACCAGATGTTGTATCAGTATTGTATATCAATGTATTATTCTTTTATTCCGCTGTGTTATTTACTTAATGTTGTTATAAGCTCCGGCGAATCGGATTTGAACGATCGAATCTATGGCATTCGAATACGATTTGAAGTATGGATGTTGATTTTCGAGCGGGCAAAATCCGCATCGTTACATTTGGTATCGGAGCTAAGGTTGAACTTTAGCTCAGGAGTGTAACACATTAAGTAGCTCATTAGAGATGGGATGAAGTATATCCTAGAATGAGTATATCCCTAAGATATCTGTTTGTATGTCTCAGTAAATTCTCTTGCTATTCACCGATAGTAAGTATGAGTGCAAGAAGAGAACGAGATAGGGGACAGGGAAATACGACTATAAATAGTCAATACCCTGCAACCGTTGAAATAACTTTCTTATCAATTTCTTTGATTCGTTTCTAAATTCTTTTGATTTCTTCGTGACAGCTACAGAAGAAGTTCGGTGTGATGATGGCCCTACGTATCGTTGTAGGAAACTTTTGCTTCGTATTTCATCGTGTTCTTATCGGCTTTTCGACTTAAACCTTAATGAATATGAATTAGAAATTTTAAATTGAGTTAACTTGATTAATAGAATATGAAGAATGATTAGAATGGTATCGATAAAACGATTTCGTTTAAAATCAAATTTTGAAATTCTATTATAATTTCTTGTATCTATTGTTGATATTCTGATTTGGTGAGCCAAATGCAGAATTGATATCCAGCTTGATTTAAAAAGATATTTCTCTATCTAGCTATCTCTGTGTTGTTTTCGTGCTTGCAAATTTCGAGGACGAAATTCTTTTAAGGGGGGAAGTTTGTAACGACCATAGATTTTAATTTAATTTAAATTGATGATTTATTGAATTTTTGAATTAAAATTGTAAAATTAATGGTTTGAGTTTATAAAATAATATAAGACAATAAATATTAAAGTAAGATAACAATAAATATTTAAACTAGAAATAGAAAAATAATATGAGATAAATTTTAATTAAAAAAAAAAGAAGGAAGTAGAACATTTGCTAAATTCTAACAACATAATAAAATAGAAATTTATTTGTATTACAAAACAAGAAGATTTAAAGAAAATAAAATACATTTAAATATGAAAAGAATGTAGACGAAAATAAAACAAACAAATAAAATACAAAGGACTAAAACAAAAATATGTCTTCATGAACACTTAAACAAACATATATGCAAAAGCTTATGGAAGAAAACCATATTTGTGTAAAATAAAAATAAAAATAAATAAACAAAACAAAAGTATAAATAAAAGAATTAAGGCATAAGCTTATAAAAACAAAGTATATGACCAAACAAAATATATTAACATTTACACTTGCACCACAAGAAAATGCAAACATATCAGCGGAGCAAATACATGCAAGTAGAAAACAAATAAATAAGAATAATAACAACAAGTAAACATACCTATGAAGCCACAAGACAGTGCAAACACATTGCATACAAACAAATTTGAAGTGGGCAAATAAAATAAAGTATGTAGAGAAGTTAAATAAGCAAGGCAAGACAAGAGGAAAAATAAATAAGAAGCAAATATAACTAAAACAAAAGTATGCATACAAACAAATGCAAATATAAGTACAAAGCATATACAAACAGGTAAATTTGTAGACCTAAAAACATATCCAGGCAAATAAACATTTCATGTAGCCTGTAAAGAAGAAAGTAAGCAAAACAAAGTATATATTTTTACACAAGTAACAAAGCAAAGCTTAAGCAATTAAAGGAAGTATGTAGGCTGTAAACAATCAAATATAAACAAACAAAGTAACAAAACAAATGCAAGATATCTCAGCCTGGAAATAACACAGCAAGAAGTACTCAATAATAAATACTAGTATCTCTAGCATAAAAGGGAAGGTATCAGGCAATGAATGCAACATGCTTCATGCATTTAATGCAAGCATATCAACCATGCTTATTAAACAAAATAGTATCACTTTGTACAAAATAAACAATACCCTGTACAAACATGTAATACCAGATAACACGCTCTGTACATTCTCTCCTATATATCAACTTATTTAACTTCAGTTCGTTCAAAACATAACTAAGTAAAGCCAGAAAGAAAAATAAAAAAAATGGAAGCAAACATTAACTGGAAAGAAAAGCTTCAATTTGAAAAGAAATTCCAGTTTCACTGTGCTTTGTCTTCATGCCTGGTGAGCTAACTACCCTTTGGTTTTGTTTATGTATTTTGATATCAGTGATTGATATTTGGGTATGTTGTGAGTAACTTATAGCTGTTTAAACTTGAATGTATGTTGCCATTTTTCTGTGTATGAATATCTACGCATATGTATTAGTGTATCTCCCTGTTTGGTCTCAGGACATAGAACAACCAAAGAAGATTCAATTTCTTCTCTCCTAATCAATATTAAGCTTTGATTTTAAAACAAATTAGTTGTATTTAAGTATGGATTACAATTTAAAAATGGCTTCATGAAGTATATATGTATATAAAATGAAAGATCATACTTTTACAGTAAAACTTAAATTTCTGGAAATTTCGTCTATCACGAATCATTAATTCAAGAATATAACTTGAATTTGTATTAAAAGTTATGATTTTTAAGCGTGGTTTGATGATTTTTAGTTGCGTGGTTCAATAGCAGTTCGAAGATGATCAAAATGGGTATTTTGGCCAATTGCCGGTGATATGATGAACTGGAGGTGTCGGGGTTGTGTGAGGAGGTGGTCGAGCCTACGGTGGTGGTAGGAAAAATGACCGGAGGTGGCCTCGATCTTGGTGGCTAAAGCGGCGTTCGATTTTCTTTCGAAAACCTAAATTTTTGAGGGGTTGAACATTGGTCCGCCGCGCCTCCTCTGGTGCATCGAACTGCACGACCTTCCGGGGGAGTTAGGTGAGGGTGTGTCGAGTTCGTGGCTGGAGGCTAGTGACCTCACGTGGTTGAAGTTGCGGTGTCAAGGCATTTCTTTGGTTGGAGGTCTGTTCGGAGTTGATCGAGTCGTACTCGATTTCGACTTGTTGCCACATGGGATCGTCTGGGTGGTCGGAGTTGGTTTATGGGTTGAGTGTGACATGCCGAAGGTCTTGAAGATGGTCGGAGATGGTTCGGTCGGGTGTACACGTGCATGTGCACGTTTGGTGCTCGGATGATTTTGGTTGGGAAAGAAGACGAACAACAGGATTATGCTCGTGATCGACTCGGGAAAATGATCGCTTTGCTCGAGTATGTGCTCGTGTGGGATAGCCTAGTGCCGCAGTTTTAAATTTAACCAAGTAAAAGAAAAAAATAAAGGAAGAAGAAGTCCAGGGGAAGGGATGATGTTCCATCGGGTTGGATCTCGCGTGAAGGCCTGTGCAACTCGAAGTAAAATAGAAGAGCCTCGGGTAGTTTTCTTTTGTTCAGGTTTTAAAACAAAAATCTGCTCCTATTTGAAGTTTAAATTAAATTTTAAAGTTTTAAAGCAAGCTTAGAACTAATATTTAAATCAGGGAATTAACTAAGCCTTCATTATTAAATAGTCTACTAACTGTGTTTAAGCATTTAAGAGGATATAAATATAACTTGGGCTTTGAAATTGGAATTTTAAAATCTTGGGTTTAAAATGAAATTTAGGAAGGTAAGTTTGAAATTAAAAGATTTCAAACATATTTGCAAAGGATATTTAAATTACTAGTACGAATAAGTTCACCTTAAATTTAATAAAGATTGAATGAATTGTATTACATTAATTATTAAATTAGTTAGAATGGATAATTAATGTTTTGAATCAATTTAATTTGTAATTGTAAGTTTAAATTTATTAATTAAGGTTTAATTTCTTAAATAATTAATAAATTGGTTAATTAATTATGAAATTGGTTTAAAAGAATTGATTTAAATCGATATGATTAATCAAGAATAATTTAATTAATTTAAGAAAATTATTTGATAATTGGATAGGCGAATTTACTTAGTGAAATTAATGGAGATAATTAATTATGGAATAATTAATTTATTTAACGAGTAATTAAGGAATTGATTAATTGATGTAATTAATTAAGTTGATTGATTAATTTATATCAAATGATTTGTAATAAATTAATCCTGCTTATAAATAACTATTAAATGCTTGACCTTACTTATGAATGATTGTATTGCATGAGATGCCTTGAATTGATTGCCCTAACTGATCTGTGACATTTTGTTTTGTGGATTGAACTGAGTATTTTATTCATTTATTGATGATACATCTGCATATTATCTGTGAATTGTGAATGGAAGATAAGCGTTATATCGCTTATCAACTATGATTCTATGTTTTAATCTGTGATGATTGATGATGTTGCACTACTTGTAAAACCCCTAGACCACACTTATACACACACCAATATGGATTTCACGAGGAAATCGATTAAGTCACAGATTTTTGAAATAGTTTTAAATTTGAATATTTGAATTCAAATGTTTTAGAAATGGATTGGGTTTAAAGTGAAAAGCTTTTGAAATGGAATTTCATAGATGAAATTTATTTTGAATAACTCGATAAAATATGAAGTTGAATAATTTTGATTTGAACTTAAATTCAAGATTTGAAATTGAATTCTATGATTTAAAACTAGGGATTAAAAATGTTATACCAGTTATATATATGGGTTAAACTATTTTAAAAGTATTGATTTGGGGATGTGAATAGAATTCAAGGGCTTTAACTCGTGTAAATTAATTGGATTTCTCTGAAACAAAAACTGTTTGTTTTCTCATAATAAAAGCTTTCACATAAGAAATGAACTTCCAATTTGTGTTAAAAAGATTTCTAGTTTAAAAATGAAAATAATTTCCAAGTTATAGAAACGATTTGAAAGCTATAAGTTAAATATTTGATTTAAAGATTTAACGGGTTAATCCTATCGAAATGGAATTGTTTTGGAAATCTATGAATGGATCTTTTTGAAATAAATCTTTTTGTTTAAAGATTTGAAATGGTAATTGATTTAAACCATTTGGAAGAAAGTTTTGGGTAATAAGTTGTGACTTAATTGAAATCCCAATATCCATATATTTCTTGTAAACATTGCGCTCACTATTCGGTTTAGCCGGGAGAGGACTTTGTGTCATATATCCCATTCCGAATATGTGATATGTCGTTATGGATAGCATTTGAAGACCGGTGGTGAAGACCGGATATTTTCGAAAACGTAAGGACAACTCGTCGAATGTCTTTGCATCGAATGGTCCCCGGTATAGAGACTCCATATGTGATGGGAAGTCCGAACGTGATTAGTAAATATCCGGATTGCAAGGACTTCTTTGTAAGTGCCTTCGGTTCTGTTCGAGCCCGGAACAGACTTGTATGGATTGTATGTCTGACATTACAAATTGAGATATAAAGCCGATTTCTTTCAAATATATTTCTGTTGGTGGCGGAGAATTTATTCTCTTAGCTTAACACCCTTCTCTGAGACGTACGAGCTCAGAGGTTATGTAGTTGAATGTTATCAGCGATATATTCCCAATTTGGTAATGTGACATGCTGAGTGTTGCTGTGAAATGATCATTGTGTTAATTATTTGTGATAGGATCATTTGTTTGATCGTCTATCCTGGTGATCATTTCTATGATCATTTGTTGACCCAAAGCATGGCTTTTGTATAAATTATGTTTTTGTGGACGTGACTTCGTCGAGCCTCACACCCCGGAATGGTCAAAACAGGAAAGATGCGGCAAGGTTATGAGGGGTAGCTCCCTTTAGGGTATGTGCATTTCCTTCTGGAAAAGGGTGGTATCATGGTATGGAGCCCAGATACTTACTCATGTTGAAAACACTTTATGATTGTGTGAATTGATTACGAGCGCTCGGTGAAAGGTCCCAAAGGACCGGGGGATGGCATACTCGTGTCAGTTGTTACCCAGTTAGGGGTAACCCGGCCTTGTGTTGGTAGAGATCCGGTTTGGTTCTCGGGGATGTCCATCCAGAGGCATTCTCATGTGGCAATGGGAAGTTCCTTGGCCTGACCATTCGTTGGAAATCCAAAGAAACAATACGAAACCTTGTACGGTATTAGTTGTAGAACCTGCCATCTAATATGGTAGCTATAGTAAGCATAATATAATGGTACCTATGCTGGCTAAGATTTATATTCTACTTTCGAAATGAGTTTTTCCTACACTATGCACTTATAATAATATCAAATGTTTCTTTTTAATGCGTATCAAGCATCTTTGACTATCATAAGAAGAAATCTCCTCCAAGTCTGCGTTTGCATTGTGTGTGTGGCGGGAGGTCTTATGGTAGTCTCATTTCAAAAAGCATTGCGAATTAACTTTAAAATATTTCTTTGAATGTTTTAAAAGATAAACTGTTTTTGTTGCTCACACCAGTCCCACGACTGATCCGGAGTTTATTGTTTCTTTCCTAAACTCTGGGTGCTCATTATTTTCTACACGAGCAGTCTAGAGTTGGGTTTTTCAGATAGTCAGATTTAGTAGGTTATTTGGAGTTAGTCCAGTCCTTGGATCACACCAGTCTTGCTTAGCTTGGTGCATCGTTATGGGGAGTTCGAGCTATTGCTGGATTAGTTCTTGGAGGTGGGAGTTGCGGTTTTGGAGTTCTTCCTTGAAGACTATCTTTGAGTTATATTGTTCCGCTGCAAGATGTTATCTATTTTTCTTTTCCGCTGCTATTTATTGTATCATATCTCTGATGTATATTGATATTCATTGTACCATTCTGTTGTACCAGATGTTGTATCAGTATTGTATATCAATGTATTATTCTTTTATTTCGCTGTGTTATTTACTTAATGTTGTTATAAGCTCCGGCGAATCGGATTTGAATGATCGAATCTATGGCATTCGAATACGATTTGAAGTGTGGATGTTGATTTTCGAGCGGGCAAAATCCGCGTCGTTACAGTTTGGATTGAGTTGCATAAACGAAAATCAAAGGTGAGTTAATCTCACTCATCTGGTTAAATTTAAATTTAATTGGTTAAATTTAAATAATTGGTTGATTGATTGGATGTGATATTATATATATAGTAATATATATATATATATATATATATATTGGAGTGATTGATTTCCCGCATTATATAGCGGATGAGACCCTATACGCCGCATAATAGCGGATGATTTTATATAAATCCCATATACCGCGATATTCCACCTCGAAGTGGAATTGGTATTGTGCTAATATCTGTGGATGCAGGGAAACAGGTTGGAGGGATCCAACTGGATTCCTCAAAATATTTAATTGTGCTAAAATGTTCTGTGATATGATTATTCGTTACCCTGTGATGAATTATATTGATAATTGAACTATTGAATGTGTTGGTTTGATTGAATTTATTTGGGAATAAGGAGTTACAAAATTATATAAATTGGATTTTTGGGAAATAAAATAAAGAAGAGATTTTGTAAGTGAAATAATTAGAGAGAATTTGAATAAATATAAGAAGGAAATTGAAAATAAAAGTGATTTCAATAAATATGGAAAATGGGATTTTGAATAAGAGGGAAATAATAAACTTTAAACTGAAGTGATATTATTGTAAAGAACAAAGAATTCATTTTTTTTATTTAAGGTTTTAATTTAATTAAAAGATAAAGAAGGGATATCGAAAATCTGAAATTGGTATTTTCAGTAAAAAGGGTTTTAGCTCAAAATAAAGAAATAAAAATCTGGAAGTTAATGTAATTTGGAAGAAATGAAGTAAGTAAGTAAATTATTTCAAGTAAAGTAAACTGGAAATTTATTTAAAGTTGTTTAAAGTGTTTGGGGTTTGAAATTTAAAGAAAAGTGAGATTTTGGAATTTATAACTGGGTTATAAAGTGAAATAAAATATCGGTGGATATTTTAAGAATAAATTCAAAGTGGAAATTTATAAAGGAATGGAAATTCGTTTAAAAATAAATAGTGATTTATTTTTAAAAGATATGGAAGAGAAGTGTATTTCCCTGGATAGCCAAGTAGATTTTTAAAGCAAATTTAAATATAAGTTAAAAGTTTTAACATCGTTTAAAAAAAAATAGGGTATGTTTTAGAAAATTTTGTTATTTCTAAATGTTTTAAATTTAAAGTAAGTATTTTTCAAATCTATTTTGTAGTAATTATATAAAAATGACTTGGTATTATGTTTTTAAAAGGGAAAATTTTAGCTATATTTTATAAAGTGGTTTTATTTAAAATATTTTAATAAAGTATTAAAGTAGTTTTAATGCTAATATTTTAAAGTGTATGTTATAATAAAGTGCTTTTAAATTATTTAAAATCTATAGTATTTTGTACTTAGTGTTTCTATGGAAATAAATAATTGGGAAATGTATTCCGGGAGAGGAATATGTTTTGGAAACTGTTTTCAAAAGAGTTGAAATGGGAAATTATATCTTGCGAAGATAATTATGAGATAAATAAATAATTTGGGAGAAATTATTTATGGTTGATGGTTGTTTGTGAATGATAATTGATAGTTAAACAACCGACTATCAATATTGGCCAAAAGCGCTGATCGTTTCGAAGAGACCGGGATCGGAATTTATTTTCCGAAAACCACTTCGATCCGGTTTGTACGTTTCGTGAAACATGCTCGGAATCGAAGATGGAGCAGTGATGTGCAATGGCTAGTCGCTACTAATCCTGAGGATATTTCCAAAATGGATGTTGTAGGAGTAGTGCCTTCGGTTTCATTCGAACCCGGGACGGACTTGTATGGATGAATGCTTTCGAAAACATCCTCAGATGAGCGATGGGCATTCTAAGGGATAAGTTCTCAAAAGGTAACGCTTAGCGTCAAGCCTCATCAACCGGGAATGACTAAAAATCAGGGGTTATGCAGCAAGGCTTCGTGGGTAGCCCCCACTTGAGAGTAAGGTCATCCCTGTCTAGATGTCCCTTTTTATTTCGACTGTGTGGCGGTTGCTGATCCTAACCGCAGGGTGATCTTATTCGGAATTATCCAGTAAGGGGTGGTTCCGGCCTTGTGTTGCAGGGGACTTAGGGTGGGTCCTCGGTACTGTGATCTAGGCCACGTACCGTGACAGGTGGTACCCCAGTGCCTAGTCATTCATTGAAAATCCATTCTCCCTACGTGCCTTGTACGAGTTTTGTTTGTATTACCCACGTTGTGGCTAGTATGCCGGAATTTAGTAGATGTAACAATTTCGGCTATTTTAATAAGTATTTGTAAATAGACACTATTATAATATCAGAGGATTTTTATAAAAATGCTTTAGCTATCGTAAGGTAAAAACCAGACATGTTTATTTATGGCGTGGTCTTACGAGATGCTTTTCTTTTCAAAGGATTTTGAAACTTTAATAATCAATTTGAGTGTGGTTTTCTAACGCTGGTATTCCAGACTGACTCGGGTGTTATTTAACTGTAATGCTCGGGTCAGACCGAGTATTATAGATTACAGGATATGATGCTGTGGAGCTCAGGAGACGAGCTGGATGGCGAGACGTATTCCTCGTATTTGTTTTATTTATTCTGCTGTGTTGATTAGCTGTGTATTCTGTTGTAGGACATGTTATTACTTCTGTCCTGAGTTGAGATGTTTATTTGTTGTACTCTGATGAATGTAATGTATAAACAGATATATTTTCTGTTGAATAAAGATCTGTATTTATATATTATAGTTTATTCCGCTGCGATGGTTAGATTCTGCTGTTGTTTTTCTACTTTCTTCTTCTACCTCCTTCTTCTTTAACCCAGATGGTTCGATTTTTCTGGTATGGAAAAATCGGGTCGTTACATTTGGTGTCAGAGCTTAGGCTGGTGATAACCTTGGCTCTGGTGGGGATTACTCATTGAATATGTTGAGTGTATTATTAGATATGAGCGTGTATTTGTTAGTGAATATAAAATGGTTTTATATTGTGTTGGTTGGTTTATTGAGTAGTTTATGGATTCTGGTCAATACGTGTAATTAACGTTATTGATAGGGATCTCTAAACACTTGAATAGAACAGTCCGACACAGTATTGTTTTAAATAGGGTAAATGAAATAATTTTACCCAAAATTATTTTTGTATATAAAGGAAATAATTTTTGTAAATTATTATAGTATTTGGTCGCTTGGTTGTTAGGAAGCGATAATATTAAATTATTATCAATTAAGTGTAAAATTAAATAAGAAATATAGTAGCTAAGGTGCCTCTACCTTACTCCTGTACTTCAAATTTTTATTACATTCGTAATAAAAAGTGGACGGTCCACTATAAAACCGGCTGGCCTTGCCAAAAAAAAAATTGAATAAGAAATCGAATTATAACCAAAGTTAAGAAAATAAGTTCAGATAATAAAGTGGAAATTGTACATGTGAATTATAATTGTGGTTTATAATTGGGAGTAAAATTCTAGAGAAACATTTGAAATTAAAATGAGATAAAATTCCAGAGAATGTTTGGATATATATTTAAAGGGATTACAATTTGGAATTTTTGGGAAAATTTAAATTCCTTGGATTTGAAAATGGTTTTCAAAAGATTTTGGAGAAATAATAGTGATATTATTTCGGTAATATTTTTGAATTGGAATTGAATATGGGGAGATCTGAAAATTAAAAATATTTGGAATGTTTTTAAAAGAGATAAAAGCATTAAATTCTCTTTCGGTCGCTGGAAAATTACTTTGGTGATGACTGCAGCATCATCGATGTTCATTTTCGAGACACCAAGAGAGAAATTGCTACCTGAATCTTTTTAATTGGGATTGTTTGCGAAACTGGGTTTGGTTTTGCAATTCAAAGAGATAATTGAAGTTACTAAAGGATTTTGGTTGTAGTTGATTTCAACTGGGATTTTGAAATTTTGAAAGTTGTTTAAACTTTGAAATCTTATTAAAATGTTTATGGAGTAATAAAAATATATTGGCTAAATAAAATGTGTAATTCCGAGTTAAAAGTAAAATGTGAATGAGATTGATTGTTAATAGATGAAAATGTGAATATAAATAAGCCAAAATAAAATTGTTTGTTTTCGGAAATGAATAAAATCCAAAACTGAAATTATAAAATAGATTGGACTCAAGAAATTTAAGTCAACTGATTTTTGGAAGGTAAAAATTGAAAATTTAATTGTAAGTTGGAAGTGAACTAATTTGGAATAAATTAGTCAATTGAATTTGTTAATGGAATTTAAATCGGTTAAATAGAAATTGAATTGTGAGTTACTAAAATTGGATGGTGAATTAAAAGTGAATGGTAGAATCAGAACTTGAGTTATTAATTAAAAATTCGACTTGGGATATTAACTAATTGAATATAAGTGGAAATGTGTCGAACAAAAATGAAAATTGGATTAAAATAATGATGGTTTGTATTGCAAATGAAATCCCAGTGAGTATGAATGAATAATGGCCTTGGATATTATTCAATGAGCAAAATTTTGAATTTAGAGTTAAAAGGGACTAATTGAACGAATTGATGCGAACCGCAATGGATTTATTTCAAAATTGAAATGAACTTAAGTTGTTAACTTAAGTAAATGTTGAATGAAAGCTGAACTCAAATTGAAGTGGTTTACATAAGTTGAGAAATAATTATTGAATGAAATAGGCAGGATTGTTTTCGAGCTAAATAAATGATTGTGAATAAATTAAAAGGGAAGGAATTAAATATAAATTAAGTTGGGATCAATTTAAATGGTTGTAAAGCTTAAGTAACTATTAAGTCACATGAATATCGTCAAATTGCATAGAATAAATTAGTTGTTCGACTTAAACGGAAGTAAATAAAATTTTTATGAATTGGTAGAGGTAAATAAAATTGATTTTTGGAATCAATTGAAATAAATATGAGTTGTTTGGGTTAAATACCAATTGAATGTAAGCGATTGTGTTGCAAACCACTTAAATTGAATGAAGTGTATATGAATTGGTTGTAAACAATTAAAATTAATGTCGAAACCCTATAAGTTGCTTATAAATATTGTTTGACCTGCATTGCTTATACAGACTTGTATGTTTGCTAGTTAAATGTGTTAAATGTTGTTAAATTACATGATTTTGGCACTTATATGTTTAATTTGAGTAAGTACAGGTACCGGGAAGCCGTTTGGCTTGTTTTGACTGTGCTAAATGCTAAAATAAATAGCCGCTTGCTTAAAAATGCTAAATAAGGTACGCCTGCGCAATATAAATAGGAAATATGAACTGATTTTCTGTTTTCCGACCGGGTGGGCCGATATATATATATATATATATATATATATATATATATATATATATATATATATCTTGTCAAATTGCAAAAGCTCCTCCGTACAAAGGAGACTCTGCCAAATTTTTTTGAAATTTTGGGAGTTAGAAAATTTCTAAAATTTTCACTAACGACAAATGATTTAAAGTTAATAAGCAAATATAATTGAACTGAATATTGAAATCAGATTTAAATGGTGAATGTAAGTAAGATGGAAGCGAAGGATTGGTTCAAAGAAACTAATGGAAGTGAAAAGTTTGCAAATAAACTTTATTTGAGATTTTAAATAAATCAATAAAGTGAAGCAAATTGAATTTATTTGGAATTAGAATCCAAATTGATTTAAATAAGAACCAAGTGGTAAAGTGAATGTAATAATATAAGAGTATATAAAGTGCTTATATTAAACTTAAGAGTGAAAGTTCTTAAGTAAATCTGATATTGGAAATATACTAAGTTAAAATTTGGATGAAATTTTATTTGGAAGTTGTGAAATGGAATAATTGTGAATGAGGGAATAGAAATCCAAATGAATGTGAATAAAAGAGAATTGGCGTAACTAAAAATCAATTGGGCTAATTACGTAAGGTGTACGTATATTATTTATTCGTATAGCTAAATTGATCCAGAATTCGAGCATAGAATTTCGAGATAGTTATATCGATCCGAGTTAGGACTTTTCACTCGATTTTCGACGGCGAACCCTGGATATGGAGTTTTGGTTGATTCTGGAAATTCTCTATCGTAGTTTACAGCTATGCAAGGAGAATGACGGTTTCTGATCAAGAAACCAGATCTGAGTCCGCACTAGGAAGTCGAGTGGACGATACTAGTTCGGAAGTGAAATTGTGTGATCGAGTGGGAGATCGAATTTGATGTTGCGTATGAATTATATATGTGCATCGTACGGGCATAAGTAAAGCAAATATTGAAAATTTGTAAAGGAATGTATAAAATGGTTTTGAAGCTGTAATTGGATGTTATTGTTTAGTAGGATATACAGGTGTATAAAAGCAATGGATAAATTGGGATTTTTGATTTCAGAAGATAAATTTAGTGGCCCGACAAAAAGGTATGTATTTAAAAATTTCTTTATGAAATTTGATTGGGTTTTTGATCTAGCTACTTGGCTTTTTGTTTCCTTTTTGGATTTGGGAGGCTGATGAGCCATTTTGTAGTAGTACCGAGCTAGCCGCGCAAGAGAGACGCTGGCAAAAATTTTCGAAAATTTAGAGAGTTAGAATTTTTTTGAGAAAATTGTGATTATTCAAATTTGGTTTTAAATTTAAAATTTGAATTGATAAGTAATTAATATTGTTTGGGAACTTATGGATAAGTTTGAAGGTTGGGAAAATGGTTATAGTGTCTTTGATAAAAAGATTTGTTTGGTAAGTTGTTAAAAACTGTTTGGGTTTGAGGAAATAGTTAATGGGTTATGGATCATTCTTCCTAACTAGTAATTTCGGGGACAAAGTTCTTTTAAGGGGGGATGAATGTGATGACCCGGAATTTTTGAATATTTGAAATTGGAATATTTAATTAATTTTAAATATTTGAAAGTAAATTTTTAACTTGAATTTCAAATATCAATATTTATTGGATAATTTATTTTTTGAATTAAACGAATAAAAATTTGGGTAAATATTGAATATGGAGTTTTTAGCCGGTTAAAATATAATTTGAAGGCTTGTAAAATTTATATTAGTAATGCTGAATATAATAGAAGTGTTAAAATTGAAATTTTAGATGATTTGTTCAGTTTTAAAATATACTGTTTAAATTGAATTTAAAAATAGCCTTCCGAGGCACAGTCTTGGAATTCGACGAAACCAGTTCTATTGGATCCGTAATATTTAATTATTGTCGGATTTAAATTTTCGTAGCATTTGAAAGTGTAGTGTGAGCGTAAGACTTATTAACGCGCTAAAATTTGGAATGAATTTAATAAAATAACTGGTCAAATTCATAGCACATCAGAGCTTTTCAAATCACGTTCTACTTTTCCCTTTGAATCAGTCAAAATGAAAATCGTTCGAAATACGCCATCTTCAAGAGTTAAAACCCCTGTCTTCACGCTTTTCCTTTCACGCGGACCCAATCGAAAAAGAAAAAAAAATTAAATCAATGGCCGTAGGAAATCCCCTTTCCCCTTCCAATTTTTTTAGCATAAATTCTTTCCTCCTCAGTCGAAATCGAACCGCGTCCTTCCTCTTCAATCGATTCTCAGAATCGATACAAGCAAAACAAATTGCTTTGGGACGGTCGATGGCATCCCTGATTGAGATCTTGGCTCAGGTCCAGGAGAACGCCAATCGACCACGAAGGAGGCGCGAGCTTGCAGGGCGGCGTCGGTCGATGGCAAGTCCGAAGTCGATACCGAGGGGCGGACGCTAGGCGAGTGCGACGTGTTTAGTGAGGTGCGATGGTCAGGTCGATGGCGTCTTTGGTGATTCATGTGCGGTGACGCTGGGACAGTTGCTTCGGGGCAGGCCGGCGATCTTCTTGGTATGGGTTCTGCTGCTGTGTTTTTTTATTTTTTTATTTATTTAATTAAATTTAATTTGAATTTTAATTTGAGATGAATGAACTTGTAATATAATATTTTAAATATAAACTGTTTAAAGTAGGAATATGCGTAAATAGATCAGATTTTAAATTTTACAGTAGAAAAAAAAATTTCAATCCTTGTCCAGTTTAAGGATTTATATGAAAACGGAAACAGTAAGGTTATATATCTAAGGTTTTGGGAAACGTAGAAATTTTTAAAATGTTTATATATAAAATTAGATTTTTGGAATCTATAATATACTTCTATAAGTGTATATATATGTATGTGTGTGTGTGTAGTTCCAATAAAAAACAAAATAATTGTACCTCCACACATTTTAAACTTACTAGTTATTTAAAAATATGCATTTAGGGGATTAGTAATTAAATTAACTTATTTAATTATTTTTGTAACTTAAAATTTATTTACTATAGGGTAAAATTAGTTTAAATAAAATTATTAGTTAATTAAATTTATTAAATAGGAAATTTATTGTTCGATAGTTCAAATACTAATAAAATCCTATAATGCTTATACAAGGTCATAAACAATGGAAACGAGCCGGGTTGGATTGAGTTGCATAAACGAAAATCAAAGGTGAGTTAATCTCACTCATCTGGTTAAATTTAAATTTAATTGGTTAAATTTAAATAATTGGTTGATTGATTGGATTGATTGGATGTGATATTATATATATAGTAATATATATATATATATATATATATATATATATATATATATATGTATATATTGGAGTGATTGATTTCCCGCATTATATAGCTGATGAGACCCTATACGCCGCATAATAGCGGATGATTTTATATAAATCCCATATACCGCGATATTCCACCTTGAAGTGGAATTGGTATTGTGCTAATATCTATGGATGCAGGGAAATAGGTTGGAGGGATCCAACTGGATTTCTCAAAATATTTAATTGTGCTAAAATGTTCTGTGATATGATTATTCGTTACCCTGTGATGAATTATATTGATAATTGAACTATTGAATGTGTTGGTTTGATTGAATTTATTTGGGAATAAGGAGTTACAAAATTATATAAATTGGATTTTTGGGAAAGAAAATAAAGAAGAGATTATGTAAGTGAAATAATTAGAGAGAATTTGAATAAATATAAGAAGGAAATTGAAAATAAAAGTGATTTCAATAAATATGGAAAAGGGGATTTTGAATAAGAGGGAAATAATAAACTTTAAACTGAAGTGATATTATTGTAAAGAACAAAGAATTCATTTTTTTATTTAAGGATTTAATTTAATTAAAAGATAAAAAAGGGATATCGAAAATCTGAAATTGGTATTTTCAGTAAAAAGGGTTTTAGCTCAAAATAAAGAAATAAAAATCTGGAAGTTAATGTAATTTGGAAGAAATGAAGTACGTAAGTAAATTATTTCAAGTAAAGTAAATTGGAAATTTATTTAAAGTTGTTTAAAGTGTTTGGGATTTTAAATTTAAAAAAAAGTGAGATTTTGGAATTTATAACTGGGTTATAAAGTGAAATAAAATATCGGTGGATATTTTAAAAATTAATTCAAAGTGGAAATTTATAAAGGAATGGAAATTCGTTTAAAAATAAATAGTGATTTATTTTTAAAAGATATGGAAGAGAAGTGTATTTCCCTGGATAGCTAAGTAGAGTTTTAAAGCAAATTTAAATATAAGTTAAAAGTTTTAACATCGTTTTAGAAAAAATAGGGTATGTTTTAGAAAATTTATTATTTCTAAATGTTTTAAATTTAAAGTAAGTATTTTTCAAATCTATTTTGTAGTAATTATATAAAAATGACTTGGTATTATGTTTTAAAAGGGAAAATTTTAGTTATATTTTAGAAAGTGGTTTTATTTAAAATATTTTAATAAAGTATTAAAGTAGTTTTAATGTTAATATTTTAAAGTGTATGTTATAATAAAGTGCTTTTAAATTATTTAAAATCTATAGTATTTTGTACTTAGTGTTTCTGTGGAAATAAATAATTGGGAAATGTATTCCGGGAGAGGAATATGTTTTGGAAACTGTTTTCAAAAGAGTTGAAATGGGAAATTATATCTTGCAAAGATAATTATGAGATAAATAAATAATTTGGGTGAAATTATTTATGGTTGATGGTTGTTTGTGAATGTTAATTGATAGTTAAATAACCGACTATCAATATTGGCCAAAAGCGCTGATCGTTTCGAAGAGACCGGGATCGGGATTTATTTCCCGAAAACCACTTCGATCCGGTTTGTACGTTTCGTGAAACGTGCTCGGAATCGAAGATGGAGCAGTGATGTGCAACGGCTAGTCGCTACTAATCCTGGGGATATTTCCAAAATGGATGTTGTAGGAGTAGTGCCTTCGGTTTCGTTCGAACCCGGGACGGACTTGTATGGATGAATGCTTTCGAAAACATCGTCAGATGAGTGATGGGCATTCTAAGGGATAAGTTCTGAAAAGGTAACGCTTAGCGTCAAGCCTCATCAACCGGGAATGATCGAAAATCAGGGGTTATGCAGCAAGGCTTCGTGGGTAGCCCCCACTTGAGAGTAAGGTCATCCATGTCTAGATGTCCCTTTTTATTTCGACTGTGTGGCGGTTGCTGATCCTAACCGCAGGGTGATCTTATTCGGAATTATCCTGTAAGGGGTAGTTCCGGCCTTGTGTTGTAGGGGACTTAGGGTGGGTCCTCGGTACTGTGATCTAGGCCACATACTGTGACAATTGGTACCCCAGTGCCTAGTCATTCGTTGGAAATCCATTCTCCCTACGTGCCTTGTACGAGTTTTGTTTGTATTACCCACTTTGTGGCTAGTATGACGGAATTTAGTAGATGTAACAATTTCGGCTATTTTATTAAGTATTTGTAAATAGACACTATTATAATATCAGAGGATTTTTATAAAAATGTTTTAGCTATCGTAAGGTAAAAACCGGACATGTTTATTTGTGGCATGGTCTTACGAGATGCTTTTCTTTTCAAAGGATTTTGAAACTTTAATAATCAATTTGGGTGTGGTTTTCTCACGCTGGTGTTCCAGACTGACTCGGGTGTTATTTAACTGTAATGCTCGGGTCAGACCGAGTATTATAGATTACAGGATATGATGTTGTGGAGCTTAGGAGACGAGCTGGATGGCGAGACGTATTCCTCGTATTTGTTTTATTTATTCCGCTGTGTTGATTAGCTGTGTATTCTGTTGTAGGACATGTTATGACTTCTGTCCTGAGTTGAGATGTTTATTTGTTGTACTCTGATGAATGTAATGTATAAACAGATATATTTTCTGTTGAGTAAAGATCTGTATTTATATATTATAGTTTATTCTACTGCGATGGTTAGATTCTGCTGTTGTTTTTCTACTTTCTTCTTCTACCTCCTTCTTCTTTAACCCAGATGGTTCGATTTTTCTGGTATGGAAAAATCGGGTCGTTACACCAAGAAACTATTGGTCTACCAATGACATCATCCAATCATAATTTTCATAGGGTCACTATGAACCTATTGGATTCTCCAATAACATTATCCAATCATAGTTTCATGAGGTCACTAGGAAACTATTGGATTCTCTAATTACATCTCTCACGTTATAGTTTCCATGGGCTGACTATGAACCTATTGCTCTCTATCAACAACCTGTTCCAAACATAGTTTTAATGGAATCACTAAGAACCTATTGGCCTCTGCCAATAACAATTTCCATAACATAGTTTTTATGGGCTTATTAAGAACCAGTCTAAACCAAATGATCAGTCTTGGACATCCTATATTCTGGTATGTCTGTGTAATGACCCATTTTTCCATACCCTTTGAATCGACAATAAACCACACATGTCTAACTCAAATTGCATGAACAAACAGATCATTAAAGGTAGAAAAAAATAGAATGATCAGAATCTCACACGAATGGAATAACATATAATATTGAACAAATATTTTTACAGCAGAAAACTTTTAAATTCATATATCAGAGTCTAACCTAAATTCAACCTAGACAGTTATAAACATCTGTCCTTACAATTGCTAACAAACATCAAACAAAATTCACTAAGTACAGCGGATAATATATGTCCATACGTGAATGAATATCTCCAGCTCTCCTCTGGAAACTCCAACCGTCTTTGACAAAACCTTAAACTACTCGGATCTGACCCAAGTATTGAAAACACACATATCGGGCTTGATAAACCAGCGTGAGAAAAACTCAATAATAATGATAGTGTCATATATCAGCCTTTAAAAAATATCCTTTAAAAGAAAGAGTATCTCATAAGACCACGCCCACACATATAGACAGACGGGTTTTTACCTTATGATAACTAAAACTCTTTTATATCAAAACATTTGATATTATTTCTAATGACATCTCTTTGAAAACATTTGCAAATAAACTTATTAATCTTATCCATAATGGTTACCCATATAGCATTTCGAGGCTATTCATTACGCCAATACAACCAAAACCATGGGTTCTTATTGGAGAATGGGTTTCCATACAAATGACTAGGTTAAGGATCTACCTTTCGGAATGGGTACACCTCTAGATGGATGCTCCGAGGTACAAAACATCCGCCCTCTACCAAAACAAGACCGACCTACCTCTATAACTAGATAGTACCGAGTATGTCATCCTTCGGTCGTTACAGACCTTTATCCGAGCGCTCGTATTCCATACACCACATTAATTTACATCCCGAGCGTCATAGCGGGAAGAAATATATCTTGAAGGAGACGATCATACCCTAATTAAGAATGACCCAATTAGCCTTGTCGCATCTAATCCTATTTCGGTCATTTCCGGTCTAATGAGGCTTAAGGTTACGATTACCTTTTCACATAGCACATATCATATCATATCTTTGAATGCCACATTGCCATTTCCGTTAACTACTAATTGCCTTCCACAAAAATAAAAACCTTGAGCTCGGACGTCTCAAGGTGGGTGTTAAGCTAAGAGAAGTTGCCTTCTCCACCACCACTGATGTACGTTTGTAAAAACCAATGTACGTAATCTTTAGAAATGCAATGTCAGGAAAACGTCCATACAAGTTGTCCAGGAACAGGACAAACCAAATGCACTCTCCTGCTACCACTAGTAGCAAGTAGTCCTCGCAATCCGTGAAATCTCCATAACAAGGAGACCACTGCTATATATAACAATGTAATGGGTGCGACCCCGAGCAAATCAACAAGCAGTCCTCACGCTATGAAGATCTACGGTCTTCAATAATCTCCATCTTCAACAAGTCTTCACGTTCGAACGTATACATTGGTTCGAAATCCAATTATCGACAAAAAGTGAATATGAGTATACAGGATTTATTAAGTCTCTTTTCACTTTAATTCTTTTCGGATGATTTCAAAATCTCTTTCTTTTGACTTAGAATAATTCTAAGTAATTCATTTTTTTGCTTGGAAAATATCTCAAATTTTCAATACTTATTTCTTGATCCAAATTCCTTAACTTCTAGGCGGATCAAAAAAAATGTTATTTAAGACATCGTTTATGATAAACCCTAAATCAATCGTAGAAAAACATTTTTGAGTAAACAAGATCATAGAAATCATTCATTTTTGGAGATTGCTTAAATTCTGGATAATACCAATCTTCTTTTATTTCGAAAACTAAATACGATCTTTTTATTTAAGAGCATCTGGGCTTTTCTTTCGATCTGTTCCACCCCTCACCTAAGAAAAGAAAACATAGGCCAGGTAAGTTCCGGACACTGGTTGCTCCAACCCTAACCTTAGTTAAACACCTTGTTTTATCTTTCCGGATCTCAAAGGCAGGACAAATGTACTTGTCGTTTCCGCATACTAATTTTATTTTCAAACTGATTATAAAGATTCCAAATTATATTTCAAACACTCGATTTTTCTTTTAAAAACATTCACAATTGATTATGGGAAAAATTGTTATATTTAAGCACATATTCCAAAAGTTACAGAATTTGCAGCATAAAAGTGCTGCCGAAAGTGCTATATAAGTTTATTTGATTAAATCAAATTTTAAACATTCGATAATTCATATTTTTCAATCCAAATCTCTTTCAAATAATTTAAATAAATTTATCAAACTTATTCCATAGTTTTTCATAATTAAAAACATCCATTTAAATAAATTTCCTATTATGGTCACTTAACTGCATTAGCGCGATTTTTCTAAAAAAATGATTTGGACTCAATTTAAAATCTACAAGACAAAATCTTGATTTTCTTCCTTCTTTTAAAAGATATGGATATAATAGTCTGAAATATTCTTATCTCGAAGGATTCCGAGCTATATTCCACTCTACATATTCATTTGAAATTTTCGACGTGAAATCGCGAACTACCGTTGCGCGACGCACCTATTTTTAACTTATTTTTCAATATTTGAAATAATCTATTCAAATTGGATTTTAACATTATAAAATCATTACTGATCATTTTAAATCAATATTTTCACTTTTTAAAGTATTTAAAATATATTTTCACTATTACCATATTATAATGTTATTATATTCTCATTATTTTAATATTAAATTTTAAATTCCAATTCAATTTAATTTCAATTCTAACTTCAAATTAAATACATTTAAAACTTATATTTCAAATTCAATTCCAATTTAAACTTTAATTCAACATTTATCTCAACTTTAATTTTTCAAATCGATTTCAGTTTCACTATTCATCTCAATTTCAATTTCAATTTCTATTTAACTATCTTTATCAAATCCGTTTCACTTCAAATTTCAAATTCTCTTTTATTTTAACTTTAATTTCACTTCTTGAAAAGAGACTTATTTTTTCAAAATATCTCATGTCACTAAAATATGGTCTTATTAACAAAGTGATTACTTAAATCAAAATGAACATATTCAATATTCATATTTATCACTAACATAACATCCATTCAACCAATCATATACATATGATTTCATATCCAACATTCACTAAAAATATCATAACGTGACATATTATCACAATTAAATTATCTAACCAAACTATCAATCATCCATATTAACAATCAAATAAACATTCTTATGTCATAAGTGTGTAAATGTGATTGTTTATCATAACTAAAATATCAATTCTAAAACGACGAAAATTTCTCACCTTCATATCCACTCCATCAAACTTTTTTCGTAGGCTACATGCTTTTCGACAAATGCGCTTTTTTCGAACCGTTTTTGCTTTCCTTTCTTTTTGTGGGCTATAGGAAGAGGGTAGGTGCTTTGGTCATGGTTCTTGAGGTGGGATGTGGAGTATTGGCTCGGGTTTGGGTCTAGGAGGGTACGGCCTTGGTGTTTAGGGGGGTTTGGCCTTGGGTATGCTCAGGTTTGGAGGTTTGGCCGAAGGTAGGTGGGTGTAGGAGGTGGATAGGTGGTAGCTTGGCTCGGGTATGTGAGGAGGAGGGGGTGTGCGTGTGTTATTGGAGGTTTGGGTGGTGGTATGGTTGAGTTTTGGTGATGTGGAGGTGATAGTTTGAAGTAGAAGAGAAATGGAGGAAGTAGCTTTAGGAAAATGAAGAGAATGGTTGTAAAAGATGGAGAAAATGGCATGGCTGTTTATAGATGACATTTGAGCGACAAATGACTACACTAACCTTCTCTGCTTCTGCATTTTTTTAATCTTTGATTAAACCTTTAAGGACATGCATTTATGAAAGGAAAGTATGGCTTATTAATGTGATTTGAATTTGTGAAATGATTGCTCTTATTTTTCTTAAACTTTGTGTTTTAAAAAAGGAAGACTTTTGCTTGATTTGATTTGCATTAATGGTAGACATATGTGTCACTAATCACTTTAGTTAGCTTTCTTTTCATACTTCATTTTGTTTAAATTCTATGTATATAAGTCCCATCTTGCATGAGAGAAAAGAAGCGTGTGTAATGATGTTGTTTTATTTGTTTACTTTTGCACTCTTTTGTCAAATCACATGTATTAACATTATATTTATCGTTTATGTAAATATTTTCGAAAGTAAACTCTCTTTGTCTTTAGTGATAAATGTAGAATGTTTAAATAGTTTGTAAACTTGCATTTATATGTTATAAAATGTATCAAGTTGCAACAACTTGTCGACAACTTGTTTTGGTTGAAAACAGTGTTTTTTATCGATAAATTTTACTGTCAAAATTTGACGTTTTTGTTAAGCTATATATTGATCTAAACCAAACTTTAAAACGAACTTTGTACTTCTTTAAATAAATTAAAACATGTCTCTTTATATTTTAAAATCATATTTAATTAATATCAAAATCTCTAATTTTACAGTGTGTGTAAAACTGACAAAATGCGACAAATTTTGGTTATTTTTGCAGAACTATTATTAACATATTTTTAAATCTTTTAATATACCTTTATTATCTTTATTAGATGTTTTAAATAAGATTTAACTTTTCAAATAAATATTTAAGCCTATTTATTTAAGCCTTTATTTATTATTAGCAAAACTTAACTTTTGTCGATTTGTTCTAAAGTCCAAATTTATACTTTTTAATTTTATTAACTATAAGAATATATAATTATTTATTATATAACATATTTATTTAAGAATTTAAATTCCTTTTAAATTAAAAATAAATGAAATCTCTCATTTTCGAAGTAGCGAAATTACGGGTCGTTATAGTCTGACCTCCTGAATGCAATTCTACTCACTTAGAAGTTAACTCAAGGTATATTCACTACTGGGTCAACCTAGCATGTTATTATGCTCTTAACACCACGAAATGCAGTTATGAGTTATGAATGAATTTAATATGATTATACAAGCATACACGATAACTGATCAAATAACACAACAATATAAACATCCATGGTTTAATTCCTTGTAATCATTTTCTAATGACTATGTCACTCTCCGTCACACTCCTTTTCAACATCATAGAGAAAACGAGCCTTCCGTCCCTTCCATTTAGCTAATGGGTTCAAAACAAGCGGCTATTCCCCTTTCGCCATTCTACTCTAGCGGTAGAAGATTTCGAAATCATTGCTTAAGCAATGCAGAAGGCCCTTCCACTACCTCTTTGAAACCATGCGGAAGGACCCTGTTGACAATATTGATTGGGTACGACACAACCCTTCTAACTCTATAATTAAACATGCATGTAGAGGGACCCATTCGACACTATCTACTAATGCAGAAGGTACCTTCCGTAATGAATAGACTTACTCAAATATAAAGGTGCGAAAGGTATGCTGTCAACACAATTGATCAATGTGGCACACCCCTTCCGTCCTCTTTGACTACATACTTATGGAGTATATAAGAGCGGAAGAAATTCCTTCGACACTATCTACGACTGTGGAAGGTTCTTCTGTGATACGTGGATTAATTAATCCGACGGTGCACACTTGTTAAAGTGCATGTATACGGAGAGACCCCTTCGACACTACTGATTAGTGCGGAAGGATCCTTCCGCCTTCATCCTAGATAAGACTATATATAAACTACAGCGACACCCCTATCCACTTTGCGTTCAAAGAAAAGCGGCATTGTACGCTTTTGAAAGTAACAATGCTTTCGAAGGCATCAATGCTTTCGAAGGCAAGTGGCGTTGCGGTAAACTAATTTTTAACCAAGTAAAAGCAATTTCTTTTTACCTAACTCTTTATATTATAAATTTTTATTGGGTAACAAAACCTTTATAAAATTCTTTTTAGAATTTTCCGTCGCATGTAATACTCAATGCTCCAATATTTAATCAAAAATTATTAACTAACCTATTTTATTTAATTAAACATTTAATACTGATATTTCTAATTAAATCCAAAACTCATCCAAATCTGTTGAGAAAAAATCTCAGAAATTCACATAAATTCCAAAATGATAATATCTTTATCATATAAAATTTTCTGCTCGAAAATAGTTAATTAATTCTTTATATTAATTAAAACCACAAATATCCATTTCTTTAACTCAAAAATTCATAATAAATTATCTATAGCTTGGAATATATTGAAACTTAAACCCATCTCCAAGATAATATTTTACATAAAATATTCAAAAATCTTGGTATTTGAAAATCATTTTGCACGATTTTAGCCTTAATCGAACTAAGTTATTCCACAAAATCCTTGTTTAAATTGTAACATGACATTTAAATCAAAAATATCATCATTCATCCAATCATACAGCTTTAAACCTCAAATCTGAATTAAAAAGTTTAAGATGACTTATATGAGATGGTTTAGTTCATTATTCACCTTGTTTGGATAAGAAACTTGAGATTTGTTCTACACTTTAATCTTCCTATCTTGAATCTAATTGAATTTTGAGCTCCTCTTGCCCTAAGTTTTTGGCCGACCTTGTTTTTCTTTTGTTTTTGATTATGTTTTGTAAGAATGTAAATGAGAATGAGATGTAGTAAGGGATTTTAGGGGTTATGGGGTTCTGCTATTCCCATATAGCTCTTGCGTTATCCTCTTAAGTATTTAACATATAAACGATTCTTATAGATTCATTTAGTTAAGGCCCAACCCTAATTAGCTTTCAAATCTCAATTTCCTTATCACACTAGACTCAATATTATTCTATTTAATTTATCTAATTATATCTCCTAAATAATGTTGATCAAAATTAGGGTATTACAGGTTCCCCTCAAAGAATTTCGTCCTCAAAATTCAACAAGTACTAAATACTAAGCATAGCAATCATCTGTAACATCTACTGACTACCATACTAGCCTGCCTGATTAACAAATAGTCTATATAAAGTAAAGAACATCCCTTATAACAGACCAGGATAAGTATCTCTAATTTTGTCTTCCGTCTCCCCAGTACAGTCCTTCTCATTGTTGCTCCACTAAACTTTCACCAACTTGACTTCTTGTTTCTTAACCTCTTCTCATCTCTCACAACAACCCAAATTGGTTACCTAACAAAACTCAAATCCGGTTCTACCATTAAGTCTTCCAATGCAGTTAAAGGGATAGTAGGCTCTGGATCATGCACATACTTACGAAGATGAGACACATGAAACACATTATAGACAACTGCCAAACAGCTCGGCAACTCTAATCTGTATGCGAGCTTTCTGATCCTCTCTATAACTGGGAACGGGCGGACATATCTCGCGATAGTTTTCCTAACTTTTCCAATCGTACCACACTCTTTATCGGTGATACTTCAATGAAAACCATTTCTCAGACTGAGAACTTTTGATCCTTACGACTCTTATCCTTGTAACTCTTTGTTTAGACCGAGCATCCTTCATTCTTCATCGGAACAACTCAATCTTCTCCATTGCCTCCCTTACCAGATATGGACCTAAGACTAATCTATCTCCGGTTTTCAACCAAAATGCTGGCGACATGCATGGGCTTCCATACAAAGCTTCGAAAGGCGCCATTCCTATACTGATCCAATAACTGTTATTATAGGAAAACTCAACTAAGTGTAGGTGATCTTCCCATGATCCACCAAAACCTAGCACATAAGCTCTCAACAAATCCTCGAGTACCTTGTTGACTTTCTCTATCTACTCATATGTTTGAGAGTGATAAGCAGTACTCATCTTCTTGGTACCTAACACATCATTTAGACTCTTTTATAACTCACTAGTAGACAAAATATCTTTGTCACTGACCATACTACTAGGAATACCATATTGCCTAACTATGTTTTTCATAAATAATTTAGCTAAAATAGGAATTGTCCTGGATAACTTAGCTGAAACGAAATGGGCACTCTTGGTCAACATGTCCATTATGACCCATATACTTTCGTTTCCTCGGTTTGACCTTGGCAACCCATCTATAAAATCCATGGATATCGAATCACATTTCCAAACTGGTATCTCCAAAGGTTGAAGCAAACCATTCGACTTTTGATGTTCGGTCTTTACTTGTTCACTGTTCACACAATGGTTTACCCACAAGCCAACATCCCACTTAATACCTTCTCAGTAGAAACTCCTCTTCATATCCTGATACATCTTGGTCCCCCTAGTATGAATCGTAAATTTTGATCAACGATATTCTATAATGGCGTCCTTCCTTAGGTTTTCTATATTCGAAATGCACAACCGTCCCTTTTTTCTCAACCACCCTCTCTTGTCCAGACTAAAATCTTTTAGATCACCAATCTCTGACCCAACTTCAAGCCTTCTAATTGTCTCAGCCAACAATGGATCCTCTTTCTACTTAGAAGCAATCCTTTCAATTAGAACTGGTCGGACTTCCAAGCAAAACAACGTAGCAGTACTATGATTAGAACTAGAAGTACATCTTAACCGCACACTACATGTAGTCAATGCCTCAAGATCCTTCCATTCGACCAACATAGGTAACGCCACATTCCAATGCTTCTTACTAAGAGCATCTGCTACTTTATTTCCTTTTCCAGGTGTATACTCTATACCAAAATCATAAGCTGCTAAAAACTCCAGCCACCTCTGATGTCTCATATCCATCTCCTTCTAAGAGAATTAGTACTTAAGGACTTATGATCTATGTATTTCTGAAATCTCTCCCTAAGAGATAATTTCTCCATACTTTCAATCCGAAGATCACCACTGCCAACTCTAGCTCATGAGTATGATGTCTCATTTCATGCATAACATTCTGCATCAACACAACCCCTAATATGGTTCCATATGCATTGGTATATACTACTAATCCTTGATTCCCTTCTGGAACTTCTAACACAGGCGTGTTGGTCAACAAGTGCTTTAACTTGAGGAATGATTCCTCACATTTGTCATACCAAACTTCACGTCTTTCCTGGTCAGCTTGGTTAAAGGCGCTGCTATCCGCGAGAAATACTTAATAAACCTTAGGTAGTAACCAGCAAGCCCAAGAAAACTTCTAATCTCGGTCATCGTCTCTGGTCTCTTTTAGCTATTAAAAACTTCGATCTTATCTGGACCAACTAACAAACCCTTCTCTGAGACCACTTGACCAAGAAACTTTACTTATTTCTTTAAGAAACGACACTTTAAAAACTTCACTTTCAGTTGATGCTGCCTTAGCGTCTCAAGCACCACTCTAAGATGAACTTCATGCTCTCTTTTATCCTTAGAGTGCATTAAGATGTCATCTATTAATACCAATATGAACCTATCCAAGTGCTCTTGGAAAACTCGGTACATCAAATCCACAAACAAAGCAAGCACATTCATTAACCAGAATGGCACCACTAACCACTTATACAAACCATAACTAGTCTGAAATGCCATCAACTGAATACTTTCCTCTGCCATCCTTAGTTGATGGAAAATTGTCGCCAAATCCAATTGGGAAAACTCTGGCTTCGCTCAACTGACCAAATAAATCTTCGATTCTCGGTAAAGGATACCTATTCTTGATCGTCTTCTCCTTCAACTTACGATAATCGATATACATCCTTAGAAACCCACTCGATTTCCTCACGGGCACCGCGGCTGCTCTCCAAGGCAAATAGCTTGGTCTAATGAAATTCTTTCCTTCTAAATCCACTAGCCGCACCTTCCATTTCTTCATCTCGGTAGGTGTCATTCTGCTAGGTGGTCTACTTATAGGTTTTTCTCCTGGAATAAGATCTATCCAAAATTCAATGGTTTGCTTCGATGATAGTCCTGTGACTGGCTTAGAAACATCTGCAAACTCTTTTGCTAGCAAAAACCGATCCAACTCTTCTTCTACTTCCATAGCACCCAACAATGCACAAGCATTCAAATTTGAATTCTCCATCGAGTGTATAATCTGGTTATGAATATTAAGGTGTCTTAGCGATATTTTCCTATCTTGAAAAATTATCCTAGCATCATATCTATCCAACCAATCCATACACAAAATGATCTTGAAGCCTATAAATCAGAAACATACAAACTGCATGCAAATTAATGACCTAACAAATCAAGTTCTAACTATTCACATGTCATCCCTAGAGTTGCATACCCTCTTACCGAATTCGCAACCCTTAAGGAAGTAACAAGGTATAAGGGTTCTAAACATAACTTATCTACCAAACACTGAGATATAAACGAATGCGATGCACCGCTATCAAATAATACCCTAACTGGTATACTATGAATCAAAAGTGTACCTTCCATCACAGTATTTCCCTTATCAGCAGTAGTTGGTCTAGAAGATGATGGTTCCAAGGCAAACATTTTTCCCTCGTCTACTCTAACCGGTTCTACACTGATTCTTGTAATGCTGGATCTGGTCATAAGTGAAGTACTTCACTCCTTTCCTTTTTAAAACCTTCTTCCTTTTTCCAGTTCGGTGTTCTTGAGAAAAATGTTCTTTCTTGTCGCATTTGTGGCAAACTATATCGGCCGTCCCTTTCTTGGCAGCTCCTCCTTTTTGTTTAAAGAACTTTCTATTCTTTCCTTTGGGATCTTAAACCTCAACTAACTTCCCCTTACTAAACGTAGAGAGCATCTCTTCATTCCTAATGGCCATCTCCACTACAACATTGCTTGGGTCTCGAGGATGTGGGATAGTGACCCTAGCAATCTCAGGCTTCAACCCTCTAATAAACTTCTCATTTCTTTTGATGACGGTGTCAATGGTAGCATATCGGTATCTGGATAACTCATCAAACTTCATAGCATACTCAATCACCAACACCTCACCTTGCACTAAGTCCATGAACTTACTCAGCAATATTGACTTGGAAACTTCAAACAAGAACCTCTCTGTGAATCTCCTTTGAAATTCTGTCCAAGTCAGCTCTTCCTCGGGAACTCCTATGGTAGTACCATTCCACCAATAAAGTGTTGCTCCCTGCAACTGCCTAGAAGCAAGTCTCCTCCTCTGCTTATCATCTAATTCTAGTTCAGCAAAAATTCTTTCATAGTGCAAAAACCAGTTCTCTACTTCAATAGCATCCTCTATTCTCAAAAACGGCTTTCCATCAAGACTGGTGTAATCCCTACTTAGCTTAGCATAGTTATTGCCAATTAGGACCGTAGGATTTACTCCTCCAGCATTCACAGCATTTTCCCTAGTTGCTCCAGTAACTGCTTCAGCTTACATCAAGTTTAGAAGAAATGATACATCATCCCCATATCTACTGGTGGGATTCCAGCATCTACATTGGCATTTGATTTTGGATTAACATTTGCCTATCGACCCTGAGTACTCCTAGTATTGGGTCAAGCATTTTCATTAGTTGTGGTGCTTCCTCCATTTGGATTTCCTCTTCCGTTTCCTGCTTCCATACCTTTCTTTCTCGTAATCTGCATACTAGCCTTAGTAAGATGCAGTAGAACGGTCTAAGAGAAAAGAGAAATATGTACTTATATATATATTACAAATGCAAGGATGTTACTATAACGTTAACTCAAACCTCGGTTTCATTCTCTAATTCATTGGGTTATGCTTTGAAAATCTTTTTGGTTTAAATTTCTTTTAAATTTATATGAACCTATGCTCTGATACCAACTTGTAACATCTCCCATTTGGAAGTCCAAAACTAACCACTATAGATGCTGCAGTCATATATGGTTATTAATTTTTGATGACCAAATGCGGTAATGTTAGATACATTGATATACCAAAAAGCACATGGCTACGAAAATTTTAAACGTAATTTTAAAAACAAATTTCTCATTCCATTTCAAATCACATTTCAGATTCATTAAATAACCCCAATTCGTAAACCACGTTCATAGAAATATAATTAATACAAATTACGCCAAGAGAGACATATGAAGATGCCCCTTGGTTGATCATAATCTAAATATAGGCACCGAATAACTTTGCCATTGCATCCAATTATACAGCGGAATCAAACAGAAAGAACCCCTAATAACTAGTTTGCCTAATGCATGTCTCCGAAAGCTTATTCGTCTAAAGGAGAACCTAAAAACCTTAACTCTCAAACTACTCAAAATCAATTGAGCACTCGAGAGTTTAAGGGGAAAACATAAACTTTGAGTTAGGCAAAAAGTCTGGTGTGAATAATAAACTACCATCTCGAACATTATAGACACCTAGTGAGACCATGCCACTTAGCGGAACGGGTTTTCCCCTCACTAGTATCTTAAATGAATTTATGATAACCATATACTGTGCATTTGCATCCACAATGGTTTAGACATAATTTAATAGAATGTAACATGATGATATGCAAACATGTAATATGCTATAAATTTCCCATCCCCATTCTCTCTGTGAGGAACGCAGAATATGGATCTTAAGGCTAGAATGAACACTAGAGGAAGGGTGAATAGAGTTTTTAAGAAATTACTAGATCTTTTTGAGTTTATGTTGATTTGAACACAAATATATGCAATATTCATACACAGATATGATCACAAAAGCAAACACAGATGTAAATGCAGTAAAGGAAAGAACACACCAGATTTTATACTGGTTCGGAGTTACCCTACATCCAGTCTCGCACGACTAGTACGGATTTCCTTTCAAAAGAAATTGTATAATTACACCCTCGGTTTCAAGGCTACTAGGTACACCCTCCAGAATCACAATCCTCTGGGTAGAGATACTTGATTTTCCGGGCAACAAGTTCACCCAATTGATTTCTAAGGCTACAATCACACCTTTTCTCGCTCGATAGATTATAAAGAAAGCCTATAACTCTGAATAGCACTGGGATCTTGTTGAGATAGTGATAGAGAATCAAACCAGAGATGATCTAGTTAGATTCAATGTTGATTTCGGCAGAGTAATGGTAAGAATATTGATAAAGAAATATGAAAGAAGAAGATGAGTGAAAAATCAGAAAAATATGATTAAAAATTCGTTGAAACCAGCCCCTACTTATAGAAGAACAACAACAATGTCCATTCGTGAAAGGTTATGGCGAATAGACACTTCGTTTGAAATTCAAATTTTTGAAACCAACTGACACTATGTCGACATAGGGTGCTAGGGTATGTCGACATCCCAAAGGAAATTTTGATGTTTTGTTTTTCTTTGAAAATAACCTTCATCTTATATTAAAACTATTTTAAACTTTATAAATATACTTGACTATAGTTAAAATACTTAAGTAAATATAAAGAATAATATATATAAAATTTTACTGTGATTTTATATTTAAATCTAAGTATAAATATTAAAATTTAAATATATAATAGTTAAAAGATAATTTAAAATCAAGGATAATTTGATATTGAAAATAAAAATTATTTTGACACTGAAACATTTAGAATCAGGATAGATGTTTTTGATTCTTTTAAAAGGAAGGTTTTGAAATCATTTTGAAAATAAGATAATTTTGAGAAATCATTTGAATAGAAGTTAGCGGATACAAAACAATGTTCCACTAAATTTTTCGTAGGTTCTATCCTACTTAGGGTTCCATCCCTTTAACAGGCTCGAAGTGGATTCCATTCCACGAATAAATTGGATTTTAAGATGTCAATGCTTTTCTAGGAGTTTTAACAAAATTCTACACTATATTACTTATCTTGAAATCTTGAACCCTTGATAATTTTGATACTCATGAGTCTTGAATCATCAGTTCTTGAATCTCTATACTGTACAGTCTTCATTCTTTGTACCTGCATGGTTAAATCCTGCATATACATATATATCTAAACTATAATGTTAGTATTTATATTTTATAATCTTATTCTAAGGTTGTTGTCATCAAAACCCATTATCTCAAGGACTAACAATCCCTCCCTTTTTGATGATGACAACCTTTGTTTATAAAATATTATTTCTATCCTAATAACTCCCACTAAAACTAATATCTCACCCTTAATCTATGTCTAACTATCCTATTTTATACTTCTCCCCCTTTGTCATCAACCAAAACTAACTTCAAACTATATAACTCCCCCTCAGTCTTGTACTAAAGTACCTGCATTAATAAACTGTATAATGGAGTATATAATAAATAGATTAAGAGATAATTATATTGATAGACAAGATAATTAATCAAAGATTATATACGTATCAATGTATATTTATACAAACATCAATCCACACCAAATATCAATCAAACCAAATCAAAACAAATGAAATCAAACCAATCAAAGCAATCAATTCAAGCAAAGCAATCAAATCAAATTAAATAAAGCAATCAAATCAAACGTTACGAGGAACTTCCATCCATCCTTCTTCTTCGAAAATAGGGTCTGCTTTAATGGCATCCCAATTTTCATTGTCATTGGTAAGAGAGACTGGAGGATGTGCTTCGTTATCATCCTTGTGCAGGGAAGAAATCATCCATCGTATTGCATCGAATTGCCTTTCTTGCTCCTTGATCATCTGCATTTGACTCAACTCTAAGTGTCGCTGGTTACGAAGAATGAACGATAGAATATTCTTGAAAGAATTAAGAGTTTCTTTAAGATTCTCAGTTAAATTATGAATTGGATTAGCCATATTCGAGTTTGTGAGAAGAATGAGAGATAAAGTAGATAGGAAATAATGTTGAGTGATGAATTCCGGAAGAAATAGGTATATATAGGTGCAGAAATTCGTTTGAAATGAATAGACATAAGGTAGTTATTCAAATTTCAAATTTAAAATGAAATGTCATTTCTGACCAGTACACGTCGACATAGTCAAAGGGGGGATGTCGACATGGTCCAGTGAATTTTGATGACTTATTTTGATTTTGTGAATAACTGTGTATATATTTATTTATATAATAAACTTACATTTATTCAAGAGATAAGATAAGCTAGATAACAGAAAAGGAATTCAATTTCATTGCATAATAGAGTGATATAATGATTAATCATAAAGAACTACATGAACATTCAAATTAAAACAAACTTAAACTAATACAACAGGATAACAAAAATAGAACTAGTTAGAGGATGATTAAGATGAAGATAAGCCAAGTTTCTTGCTAACTTTAGAGAAAAACTTTGTCATCTTGGATGATATTTTATCCAACTTCTTACTACCGGATCCTTTAAGAATCCACTGATTCTCAACAATGGTCTTTGGTTTTTGAGAAGGGTTTTGTTCGTTGGATTTGAAGGATATTCAATACTTTCTAGGGATGTTTCACCTTCTTCTTCTTCTATTTCCATTTCATCCCCTTCCTCTTCTTCCTCTTCTTCTTCTTCCATTTCCTCATGAGCCAATCGCTCTTCCTTTTCGGCAAGAGTCTCATAAGGTTGAAAAACATATGGGATTTCATGAGAGAAATGTTTTGAAATATTAAAAACTTTTCTTGAAATAAATTCTTCTCCTTTGAAATACTCCAAAATAGTTGAAAATTCGAGTGAGATAAATTCCATGGTATAAAGTGTTTTCTCCCATTTCAAAATTTTTGGGACGAAGTTCATCCAAAATAACTTGCGCCCAATTGATATCATAATTTCCGAAAATAGCAAAAAGTGCTTTGCAAACTTTTGAGGTAGGATTGTTAAAATTCCCCGATCTTGAAGTCAAAGTATGTTGTAAAAGAAGATTAAAAATTCTTACTTTTGGACGAAATTTTCGGTTTTTAAATTCAAAGTTTTCAACTCCTTGAACGATATGATGAAATGTCTCACGATCATGTTTATCGATTTGAAAACTAGAAAGATCAATTTCCGTATTCTTTCAATTGAGAATGGTACCCAAAAGATCACAATTTAAAACAATTCTAGTGCCTTTGACACCACTCCAAATTTCATCATCATTCCCTTCATAAAATTCTCGATTAAGATTTACATAGAAAATTTTGATAAGATTTGGGTAACAAACAAAATCATTTTGAGAAGCATCAACAAGACTAAGAATTTGATTGTTTGCAAAAAGAGTATCAATTTCATAAGAAGCAAAATCTTGAAATATAGCAAACTTTCCGGGATGGACTTTTTCATAATTAGCATAATTGATGTATGCTTTTATAGCCTTCGAATTATTGAATAGTTGCCCTTTCGAGTTTCTGGAAAGTCTCATGGTGGAGGGGTTGCTTGAAGAAGCCATTAAAGTAGAGAGTAGAGAGCTTGAAGTTTTGAAGAGGAGAGTTTGAATTTGAAAATGAAAGTGAAAACGTGTGATAAAGGATAGTGAATAAATAGATTTTTAAAAGACACGTTCTCTGGTCAAAAGATGCATTTTCCGAGTATTGAATGAAGTGAAAATGTGGAGGGAAATTCAACCATTTGAATTCAAATTTTGAATTTCAAATTCTTGTACCCATGTCGACATCATGGTAGGGACCATGTCGACATGTGCCTGTTATTTTCTATGATTTAGTTTTCCTAAGTATTCTAATATATATATATATATTTATTTATTTTAATGTATATATATGTATATCTGGAATATTATCAGGATTATAGTATATTCCATAAAGTATTATTATACTATTAAAGAATAATAAAATAATAAAATAATAATAAAAACTAATAATAAAAAATAAATTTTAAAATTCAATCAACGCATCAATTCAAAATCAATCAATCAAGCAATCAATCATCCAATTCTAAGCATGCAATTTTAACCAATTGTATTGTAAATGTGTACCTTTTTTTTGAGTCCGTTTCTTCGAATTCGTTGAAGTCGTGAACTGCCGTGAAACGAAAATTTGAATTATTTGTCTTCTGATAATCATCGCTTGAGGACGAGTCTGAGTCATCTAGAGTCGCAGTAAATGCACGCTTCCGTTTTTTTAATGATTCATTGTTTATAGGAGGATTCTGCCTATCTGGATACAAACAGTCTCTTTTGAGATGGCCTGGTTCGTCACAGTTTAAACATTTGACATTGTTTGGCACTACATTCTGATTTCAAGAATTCTTATAGTTGTTCCTCTTGAAATTATTCATCTTTCTGTATTTCAAGAATTTTCGAAAATTCCTGATCATAGAAGCTATCTCTTCATCATTATCGCTGTTTGAGTCTGATCCATCGGTCAATGCATTGAATGCCATTGATTTCTTTTCGGATGCTTTGCTTTCTCTTCTCCCGATCATTTGGACTTAAAATGACATTAGATTTCCAATTAATTCTTCTATCTTTAAGGTACTTACGTCATTTGCCTCTTCGATCGCAAGTGTCTTTTGATCCCATTCTGGAGTAAGAGAGTTTAAGATTTTTCTGACTTGATCTTCTTGAGAAAATTCCTTTCCCAAGGATATTAGCAAATGCACAATATTCTGGAATCTACTATACATATCTGAAATAGACTCATTAGTATTCATTTTAATTGAAACTGATTTGCGAGCACGGAAATTTTGGTCTGTTTAACTTTGCTACTTCCTTCGTGAGTAACTTGCAAAGTTTTCCAGATTTTATGCGCAGACTTACAAACGGACACTCTATTAAATTCATTTCTATCAAGTGAATAAAACAGAATATTCATTGCTTTTCGAATTATTTTGTGCAACAGTCTTTTGCTCAGCGGTCCACTGTGCAAAATCAGTTGTGGGTCAGAATATTCATTTTGTGTTATATTCCAAGTGTCTAATCCTACAAATTGTAAATATATTTTCATCCTACATGCCCAATAAGCATAGTTACTGCCATTAAAAAGTGATGATCTGACAGTAGGCTGACCTTCTACAAATGAACTAGTGTTAGAAACAGTACCAGTGTTGGTAGCCATTTTGAAAACTTTTCAAAATTCAGATTATGAAACTTTTGAAAACCGTGCTCCGATACCAAATATGAGGACTGCTTAATATGGATCTTAAGGCTAGAATGAACACTAGAGGGTGGGTGAATAGTGTTTTTAAGAAATTACTAAATCTTTTTGAGTTTTTGTTGATTTGAACACAAATGTATGCAATATTCTGACAAAAATATGATCACAGAAACAAACAAAAATGCAGAAATAAAGTAAATGCAGTAAAGAAAAGAACAAATCAGATTTTATACTGGTTCGGAGTTACCCTACATCCAGTCCCGCACAACTAGTACGGATTTCCTTTCAAAAGCAATTGTACAATTACGCCCTCGGTTTCAAGGCTACGAGGTATGTAACGAACCTGAAATTCAGACCCAGTTTAAAATTTTTAAAATTGATTATTTAGTGTAGAATTTCGTATTTTCACAAACAAATTCCGATGCTATTCAAACTTCATATTTGAAATGCGTCTAATTAAACATAGCAACTGGTAAATTTTCGTCCGGAAATATGAAAGTTTATCTCGCACGTAAACTTACTTCAAATTTTAAATCAGTTAGTAATCGATGGAAATAAACCGTTTTCGAAACCAAAATATTTTTACATAGAAAAATTCTAAACCATCTTTTGAGCAAGTTGTCAGTTTGTCGTTTTTCCAAATTCGGACATCTTTGGCTCCATCGTTCTTATTTTTCGACGAATTTTATGCATTTTCCGTAGTAGAAAATTTCGAATTTTTATAATTCGATCGTATCACCAATATCTTCATACCGTTGTGACCGCCTCGTCGCGCTGATCAAAACGGTATATTTATTTGTGTCAATCGGAATTCGACGTTGCAAATTATAATTGTTAACGGAGCGCAAACCGGTCCGTTACGCGGCACAAAACCGGTACCCAACTTCCCAACGTTCATTATTCTAAGAGCCTTGACCCTTCAGAAACCTAATAGCCGTCACCTTTACAGAATCATCAGTGCATTGACCTCTGCACACTCTGAACCCCTCTGTATACATCTCCCTTCATTAATGCCTCTGCTTCATCAATTGTCACTGCATTCACTTTTGGGTTCCCTACACTCTTTCTTTTATCTGCCGTTTAATTCAAACAGCCATTATCATTTCTGCGATACAACTGGCAACAGTTGTCATCCCATCAATTCAATATGTTCTGGTTTCGTGAAAGGAATAAATAAAGCGTTTATTTATATTGCCCTCTACTGTCCATTTCTTTCCCCCTCTCTCTTCTTTGGCACATATTTGATTTCCTTTTGAATTTGCCTGTAACTCTCCTTTCTTCCACAGAGACCATCCTCTCCATTGCCTAACCCTCTCCTGCAGGCTTACCACCCCCCATACTTTAACACCCGCGTCTCTCACCAGCATCGACTACTTCCATTTCCATCCTTCTCCGTTCGTCTGCCCTCTCCCTACCGAACAAACCCAACCCGGAGTTCATCCGCCACCCGACGCCGGCCACATCTCCTCTGCGTTCAGCTGACCGCCCTCGCCACCTTGTGCCGGCCGATAGCCTGCTCCGACCTCAACCCGAACTAAAAAAAAAAAAAAAAACCCATCGGCCTCAACACCCTCCGCACCAACAACATCCATTCTTCCATTTCCTCACTACCGTATACAATCCTCCCTACCACCGTGAAGACGCACACGACAGCCTACCCTTCTCTATGCTTGGCTACCCATCCGAAGGGTTCGCCAATCTGAACTCGTCGCATGTGCCGTGCGCCTCCCTCAACCCAAGACTCTCCTCTGGCAAAATTGCATGCTTCTTCTATCAACGACCATGCCATCTGTGCCTTCTGCTTCTAAACCCATCAGTGCCGAGCTCTTCATCTACTTTTCCTTTTCTTTGTTTGAGGTATATCTCAAATCTATGGGTTTTTACTTTGCAGGTATATATCAGTATACATTGGTTTTCTGAAGTCCGTTGTTTACAAACCAATATAAGCTACATGTAGATTGTTGCTTGTGTGGATTTGTAGTCTGCATTATTATGGTGATAGTTGTATATATCATAATCACCATATCATCTGTTATTTGAATATATTTACGTATGTATTTGGTGTATATATTATTATATACATTTGTATTCACATATTGTCTATATTTTGTTATTATAGGGTCTGTTATATTTATATAAGAGTTATATAATAACTGTTCATACGTGTCACGTGTGTATTAGTGCGAACATTTTAGTAACCTGATGTGTGCATAGCTAAATATAATATGTCAGTGAAGTAGTTATATAGTTTTATACGTGTTCCGTGTATATAGCTATGTTTTGTTTTAGTATATGTTTCACAAATTTATACCAGTTTCGAACTATGTGAGTTACATTTTACAAGTAGAGTACTTAGTTTATTTGTTGTATATATAAATCTATTTATATGAGTAGGTTCAGCTGTACAAACTCTAAAGTTACATAAGCTATTGCAGCTAGTGTTTACAATATTTATAAAGTTTGTTATGTGACAATTAAGTTATATGTATAGGTTAGTTTATAAATGATTTCTATTTATTTATATACTGTTAAGTTTTATAATATGTTGTTTGCATAGATGCATGCACGGGTTGTATATTGTTTTCTAAGTTGTTTTATTTTTAGACCTGACACATATTAACAAGTTAAGATTAAATTAATTTATTTAAATCTTGAATTTTGAGATATAAAATATAGGTTGTGTATTTGAATTTGTTTGCATGTTTTTTTTGAACAGCAGTTGGACTCCATGTTCACGATATCATATCTCACTCATGTTTTATCGGAATGGGTTGATTCTATTTTTAAAAAGGAGTTTAAGTCACGTAGTTTATACATGTCAAATTCCAGCAAAATCCGACATCGTTTGATTTGTGGTCGATGATCTGGAAGTTAGACCCAGGCAGATATTCTTTTGTACTTAGAATTTATTTTACACTGCTGCAAACACGACCTGAGTTCATGTTTGACGCATCGTATCTCCTCCGTCTTACGTCGGAATAAAGTGATTCTTTGCAGTTTTGAAATACAAGTTTTGATTTTTATTCATACCAAATTTCAGACCATTTCGATCTCGGTAGCACATAGAATTATATTGTTAAACTTTGACGTAGGGCATGTTTTGTAATTGTTGCTATGTTGAATGTTTGGATTGATTTCGGCAATTCCTATTTAACAGTTTTGCTCGTCGATTCGTGCCAATCTTACTTTGCTCTGAGAATCATGCTTGGATTTGTAACTCCATTTCAGTGTCAGAATCAGTGTGCGTATCCGTGCCATCTTCTATTTTCTCTAGCCTCGAAAGGTGAGTAATCACTCACGATTAATATTCTTTTATTTATTAAATTTGATTTCAATTGAAACGAAAATTGAAATATGTTTTTGTTAGTTGTTTATTCTGTTATGTCTGCTATTACCTGTATCTGTATACCTATGACATCTGACACCATTATCTGTTAATTATTTATTGGATAATAATACAGTTTGGTTGATAAATTGATTGATTGATTGTTGTTTGAATTGGATGTTAGTTAGTATTGTTAAGTGATAATTAATTTGCAAGTTAAATTTAATGTAGAATAGTTAACAAATTAAAACGGATTATATATGACAAAAATTGATTAATTAAATTTGACCCTTTAGTTGTCGTAGAATTTGATAAATTGTACTTTGAACTTTGAACGTAGTTTGTATTAATTGTTGAAGTATTAAACTGAAATTGAACGACAAGTGAAAACCGGAATATAAAAATCTTTAATCTACATGAAATGATAGTGTAGATTCTAGGAATAATTATATTAATTCGCACAAATAACAATGCGAATTAATACGATTATTTCAGGATTATTTAAAATTGATTATTTGAATTGTTTTGTTGTTGTTATTGCTTGTTTATTTACTTTGACACCATCCCTGTTATCACACTGCAAGTTCCCTTTATTTTGCTTGATTTTAAATTGAAATGGAATCGGGTTGAAATGATATATACCCAAATGAACTTGACTTAGGATAGAAAATTTAATAAAACCCGATTGGTCAATAATTTGATTTAAAATAAAATAAAGATTTTATCCGAATAATAAGGTTTGAAATAAGATTGGAGCGTAAATTTTGATAAAAGGAAAACGTTAATATTGAAATCTGAAACAAGATATTAATGTAATAACTGATGAAAGGACGTTGTTTTGAAATGAATTATTTGAGAATAAATTTGGAATTGTTCATAATTAAGTTGAAATTAGTAATAGTTAAGTTTGGAATTATTAATGAATGAGTTTGAAATGATTTAATAATTAAGGTTGAATTTATAAGTAAGTTTGAAATTATTAAGTTTTGAAATTATTAATAATTAAGATTGAAATTATTTAATAATTGCATAAGATTGAATTATTTGATAACTGAATGAAAATTGAGTTCTTTGATAAGCGAAATTGAACTTTTGAATAAGTGAATTTGAACTTCGTAAATATTTGAAATTGGGATTCTTTGTTAATTAAGTTTTGGAAATTATTTAAGTAAGTGAATAAATGAAATTGAATTTCCTTGACAAGAAATAAAATGCATTTCATTGAAATAAATGTAAGAATTGTAATTTAAGGAATTAGATTTGACAAATTTAATTTAATTAAATTTGTAAGTTTGATATAATGAAGTTAACTTAAGTGATTGTTTTAATGACTTGGAAATTAAAAAGAATTGTTTTGGATGTTAAATTAACTTAAAGAATATTGAATAAAATCGATAAATAAGTTTAAATTGATTTGAATGTTGAATTTAATCATTTAAATGATTTCCGGAATAAAACTTATATATGAACTTGAATCAATATTTGAATCGTTTAAATAAAATTGAAATTGAATTGTAAGACTTTGAAATGGTAATTTGGGAGTTTTGAAACGTAGATTTTGGAAATTGATTTTTGAACGACAAATGAAATGATAGTTTATGAAGTCTAATTGAAATTGAATGTGATTGATTGTTTTGAAATATATTAAATGACCAACCGGTGTAATAATACGTAGTTATTAAAGAGACCGGGATCGGATATGGACATACTCTCTGTCGATACCGAATACCACTTTAATAACTATTATACGTGGAGTGTCGATCCAGAATGAAGTGGACGGTTTGGTGAACGCGTTGACTGAAGAAAGAGAACGATATTGGATGACCCCTGACATGACTAAAACAGGAGCCGCGCCGGGCCATTGAGGTTCGCCACCTCTAGCGGACACACTTCTTCGATACCATATCTATTACTTTTGTGATTCGATTTGGGTGCACCCCTCGATTTGGGAGTGTTGTTTCGCGGTGTTGAGGTAGCTGCTGGCTATGCTCAACATCAGTCCGGATCACGCAACTACTAGTATCCTAGTTGGTATCGCCTCATGTACCTTGTCATACCGATTATCCTATTCGCGACCACTACGTTTTGATTTGTACCTTGAGTATATGGATTGCCCTCTGGTGACTTCCGGTTTTGGGGAAACTACGGTCTTGTATATGCTTTTGGGAATATAAAATGTGTTAAGGGGGATTATGGTAACGCCTTAACGCTATTTTGATATTTTATATTACTAATAGACATTATCTACTTAGCGTACATTACTACCTAGTAGATAGTTTAGCGGATCCTTAGAGGATGGTTATTCCAAACATCCTTTGAGTTACTTGTTTTTCGATTGCTATTTCACTTGAGTTGGATTTATTGATATAAGAATATTAATCCTGACTCGAGTGTCTTGTGTTTTGCTTTACGCTCGGGTCAGACTGAGTGTACCAGTATTCGAGGCTCACCTTTGGAGTTGGAGCTTTGCTTGAAGATCCAGCCATCTATTCTACTTTCAGTATTCGATGATTCTAGTGATGTATTCTGATTTATATCTGATGTATCGTATTACTCTTTTGTTGTAAACTCTGATGTATCTTATATATTTACATAGTAGCTTCATGAACTACTATCTCTTTTATTTCCGCTGCATATTATTACTCTGTGTCTGTGATGCTATGACTACTTATTTACTGTATATCTCAGTTTTGCCAAATTTAAATTAACAATTCGATATTTTGAATTATTCAAGTCCGACATGTGCGGATGCGAATAGTCCAAAATAGCGGGTCGTTAAAAGGTACACCCTCTAGAATCACAATCCTCTGGGTAGAGATACTTGATTTTCCGGGCAACAAATTCACCCAATTGATTTCTAAGGCTACAATCACACCTTTTCTCGCTTGATTGATTTTCATGTCTACAATCACACCTTTTCTCACTCGATAGATTACAAAGAAAGCCTATAACTCTAAATAGCACTAGGATCTTGTTGAGATAGTGATAGAGAATCAAACCAGAGCTGATCTAGTTAGATTCAATGTTGATTTCAGCAGAGTAATGGTAAGAATATTGATAAAGAAATATGGAAGAAGAAGAGGAGTGAAAAACCAGAAAATTATGATTAAAAATTCGTTTAAACCAGCCCTTGTTTATAGAAGAACAACAGCCATGTCCATTCGTGAAAGGTTATGGCGAATACACACTTCTTTTGAAATTCAAATTTTTGAAACCAACTGACACTACGTCGACATGGGGTACTAGGGTATGTCGACATCCCAAAGGAAATTTTGATGTTTTGTTTTTCTTTGAAAATAACCTTTATCTTATATTAAAACTATTTTAAACTTTATAAACATACCTGACTATAGTTAAAATACTTAAGTAAATATAGAGAATAATATATATATAATTTTACTATGATTTTATAGTTAAATCTAAGTATAAATATTAAAATTTAAATATATAATAGTTAAAAGATAATTTAAAATCAAGGATAATTTGATATTGAAAATAAAGATTATTTTGAGGCTAAAACATTTAAAATCAGGATAGATGTTTTTAATTCTTTTAAAAGGAAGATTTTGAAATCATTTTGAAAACGAGATAATTTTGAAAAATCATTTGAATAAAAGTTAGCGGATACAAAACAATGTTCCACTAGATTTTTTGTAGGTTCTATCCTACTTAGGGTTCCATCCCTTTAACAGGCTCGAAGTGGATTCCATTCCACGAATAAATTGGATTTTAAGATGTCAGTGCTTTTCTAGGAGTTTTAACAAAATTCTATACTAAATTACTTATCTTGAAATCTTGAACCCTTGATAATCTTGATACTTATAAGTCTTGAATCATCAGTTCGTAAATCTCTATACTGTACAATCTTCATTCTTTGTACCTGCATGGTTAAATCCTGCATATACATATATATCTAAACTATAACGTTAGTATTTATATTTTATAATCTTATTCTAAGGTTGTTGTCATCAAAACCCATTATCTCAAGGACTAACACACTCGACTATCTGTCTCAAGTTATACTTCCCAGGATCACTATTAACCTATTAGTTTTCATGGGCTGACTAATAACCTATCCCAATTTTACAGACTATTTGTCCGGTTTCATAGTTTTTATGGGATCAATAAGTACCTATTGGTTTCTACCAATAATATAATGTAATCATAGTTTTCATGGGGTCACTATAAACCTGTTGGATTCTTCATTAATATTATCCAATCATAGTTTTCATGGGGTCATTAGGAACCTATTAGATTCTCCAACAACACCTCTTATGTCATTGTTTTCATGGGCTGACTATGAACCTATTGATCTCCATCAACAACCTATTCCGGACATAATTTTAATGGAATGCCTAAGACATAATGGCCCTTGCTAACAATTTCCATAACGTAGTTTTTATGCGCTTACTAAGAACCTATCAAAACCGATATTGATCAGTCTTGGGCATCCTATATTCCGATCTGTTTGACCTCTTGGATGTTATTCTACTGACACAGGAGTTAACCCAATGTATATTCACAACTGGGTCAACCTAGCTTGTTATTCTGCCCTTAACCCCTAAAATGCAATTATGGGTTATAAATGAAGTGAATATGATTACACAACTATACATGATAACTAATCAAATAACACAACAATATAAATATCCATGATTTAATTCCTTATAATCATTTTCTAATGAAATATGGTTAATACCCTTAACCCACTATCTTTAGCAAAGAAAGCTTCCTCTAAAATTTCAAAGTTAAATGCCATCTCAAAACTCTTTTACATTGCCACGTGTTTACTTTAAAAATGAGATTTGGTTATCTAATTTGAAAACTAACACTTTCAACTATATTCTTCGGATCATTATGACATCATGAGTAACCCTCCGTCGTTCTCCCTTTCGATATCATTGAGAAAACAAGCCCTTCGTCCCCTTCCATTTAACTAATGGGTTCGAGACAAGCAGCTATGCCTCTTTCACCACTTTATTCTAGCGGAAGGACTTTCAAAATCATTGCTTAAACAATGTGGAAGACCCCTTCCACTACTTCTTTGAAACCATACAAAAGGACCCTGTCGACACCATTGACTGGGAGCGCCACAACCCTTCCACCTCTATAATTAAACATGCATGCAGAAGCACCCTTTTGACACTATCAACTAGTGTGGAAGGTACCTTCTGTAATGATTGGACTTACTCAAGTATAAAGGTATTGAAGGTATGTTGTTGAAAAAATCGATTGATGTGGCACATCCCTTCCATCCTTATTGACTATATACTTATGGAGCATATAAGAGCAAAGAGAATCCTTTTGACATTATCTACTAGTGTGGAAGGTACTTTCCATTATAGTTGGATCAATTAATGTGGTGACGCACACTTGTTAAAGTGTATGTATGCGATGGGACCTCTTCAACCCTACTGATTAATGCGAAAGGACCCTTCTACCTTCATCCTAGACAAGGCAATATGTTATCTACAGCGTTACCCCTATCCCCTTAGTGTTCATCGAAAAGCGACAATGTATGCTTACGAAGGTATCAATGCTTTCGAAGACATTCACTACACCAAACGAGCCATTTTGTAATACTTTTTTCCGTTCAGTTAGTAACGGTTATTACCGTTATTAATTACTCACGGATATTTCGGTTGCAAGTGTTTGTCACTGTTATTACCGTTACCAAATCCAGGATCTTCGTAAATAGTTGAAAGTAGCATGGATTGGATTGTAATTTTATCCTTTATTGTTACTTATCACATTTCTCATGCTTTATGTTTCATCGTTTTGGTATTATTCCCTCTTCCATTCTAGGGTTATCACCTCTCCACCTTGCCCCGCCACCGTATTATTTTCTCTTCGGTTCCTCTTCCATTCTAGGCTAATGGCCCCTTAGCCATGCACGTCTTCTATATTATTTCATCTTCAGTATTATTTCCTCTTGCTTCAGGATTGTCGCCCCTCTGCCTTGCTCTGCCTCCGTCATTTGTATAATTCGTTCGCAACTAATTAGATCAGATTAGTGAAGTAGTATAATTTCTAGTTTAATTTGCTAAAGACAACGGAAGATTAAGGCTTGTAGTTTGTCTCGTCAATCGATCGGATCCAAAGGTATGAAATTTAACCTTTAATTTTAAGCGTTTATAATCATTTTTTGTCTATAATTATATTTTTTTAAATGGTAATCATACATTCAATGTTTAATTTGAATGCTTGTAGAGGGAAATTGTTAAACACAGGAGACCTGTAGAGGAAAAATTCTAAGCATTCGAGTATTTCCTTTTCTCCATCTCGAATTAAAATCAATATTTGATATTCAATTCAAGTTAATTTCAGTTTGAAGTTTGATTTTGATTTAGTTTTCAGTTAATTATATTTTCCTGTTGAAATCAGTAATATTTTTGGATTTCAGCCTATGTGTTGGTTGTAGTATAATTCGAATTTATGGTTTTCGGTTAATTTGATACAAATTCGTTGGTTGCAGCAGTTTATTAAATTTTAGTGTACAAATGGTATCAGTGTCTTTGTTTTGTGCTTACAATATGTTACTAAAAGTTGAATGATCCATGCAATTAAGTGGTGAATGTAACTTTTTTGGTTATATTTACTTCATGTAATTAGAAGACCATTTAATCACCTTTCAATCTTGCCAAATTTGAATATAATAAAATGGTGGCTATTATTTTGTTTTCGCTTTTTCATGGATTATTCTTTGTTTAAATATATTAAGAAAAAGGTCTTCATTGAGTTGATATACTCATAAAAGTAGCCATAGTTTCTATTTCATTTTTTTGCTTTTGGCTAGGTAATATTATTTAATATCTTATATTTCCTATCATGTGCAATTATCACTTTTATATGTACAAAAATTGGTAACTGTCTACTTGGTTAAACCTTGAAAAGTCAGGAGTCCCTAACATAACTTATAGTTTATCCATTTTTTTACTATTAAGGAAAACTCTTTAATATCACTTGGCTAATTTAAGCACATACTTATTTCATAACAAATTATTTAAAGTTAATCCAAATTTGCAGTCTTATTCGCACACATGATCTAAAAGAGAAAAACTAGCATGAATCAAAAGAGTCATAGAGTACAAAAAATAATTATGTCAACTTGAACGTGGGTAAACATAGTAAATAACTTATCTGATTGTATTATCCGCATCGTCTGCAGATCACCACTTTCTGTAAATAAACTAAGCTGATGCTTAGAATACATACACTTGGAAAGAATATAGCAAGCAAAGGTCAGAAAAATGGTAATTAGTTATCAATAACAATTACCTTTGAATTAATTTGACTAATGAAGTTTCATAGTAGTTCAGGAGCATCCAAATAAAAGCAAAAACAAATTCAAAATAATGTGCATAAGAGCGAGAAAAACTAAGTTAATTTTTATAATTTATCCATTATTATTATCACTTATTGTTATATGCTTGGGTTATAAAATATAATAGACATTAAAAATTTATCAGTTGCAACAACTTTAGTTAGTAAAACTTAATAAGAGGTTAAAGATTGTAAGTATTTATATGTTGTCCGAATCTCTTTTGCCATAATTTTTTTCTGATTGTTTGAATAAATACGTTATTCTAATGCCTTTCTAATTCTGGACTTTTGCTTCTGCTTTCTTTGCTGCAGGTACTAAAGAATACTACTGTGAATAGAAGAGGATCAAGTAGCAGTGGAAACACAGATGGTATGTAGAAAGAGAACTAGGAACTAAAAACTTATCAAACTGAAATCATGCATCCTCTCAATATTAGTACTAGGAAGTTGGTACTCTAATTTCTAATTTACTAAGAGGTCACCATGTCATTATCCGTGGTTTTGTAATTTATGGAGTTATTATATGTTTTTGTCAAAAAAATGAAATGCAATTTTTTTGGGTATAATATTGAAAAATTTGCATGTTTTCCTGTACAAGATTATTACTTGATTATTTTATTACTGAACTTTACATGCTCATAAAGGGTACCTGACATGTATTGTAGCATAAAGAGTCCATCATTCTGGATATTTTGTATTCATAGGATAACTTTCATCTGAGTTAAATCATGTGGTTAGACAGTCTTGGGGATAATTTCATCTTTATGTTGTAAGGTTACAGTCCTTTCTTCGGCAGTGGTAACGTCGTTAAATCAGCAGATGAAAAAGCTTCAAACTTCTTTTAAACCGCTACTCCTGTTAGTGTTAGTCTCTGATTAGTGTTTTTAATGTCATTTCATGAAAATTGATAGAAATCGAATAATTTGAATATTGTAGGTTCAAGTTTTATATCATCGTATATGTACAGCGATGTATTCTTCAATGTCGATTAAGCTGCCGTTCGATTACACTGCTGGTGTTATTATTGCTTTCTATGTAAGGAGCTTTCTCAGTTTATTTATTTTGGACAATTTGATTCACAACTTTTCAACATATTTTTCATGTTGCCACTTGTCCTCTTCAAAAATTTAAGAGATACAAACTTTTGTTAAAGAGAAGAATCAACATTTCTGTAGTAAATTGAAATCATACCAGACCTACTAATGAGATTGCTAAAATTTAATTGATTTATATCGTCTTTATACCACTGAACATATAAAATTATATATGTTAAGGTTTTTTCTTTATTTCTTTCTCTAATGTTATATTATTTTAGTCGTCTTCAGCGTAGAATTTAATTCAATACATTCCAAGTTCATAAGAGTTCATGACTGATGTTGAGGGTCAAATTTCCACAACCTTCGGTATGTTGTTGTTTTTGTTGTTATTCTTCTTCTTATTTTTTTCAATTGCATTAATATATTAAGACAGTAAAAACATATATATTGTATGATATGATGTGATTTTTCTGTAGTTCCTTTTGGTGATGTTAGTATCAAAGACTCTGAAGCGGGAGCAAAAGATTATGTCCATGTTCGCATACATCAGCGTAATGGAAGGAAGAGTGTGACAACTGTTAAAGGATTGAAGAAAGAATTCGGCTATAGAAAAATTCTTAAGGATCTCAAGGAGTTTTGCTGTAATGGTACAGTGGTCCAAGATCCAGAACTTGGCTAGTTATAAATAATTCCAAAGGCTTTCGGACGCTTGTTTTCTATGAAAATTTATGCAGTTTTGGGAACTTGGAATTTTTATACAGTTGAGCTAGGTTGTATAAATTAAGTCAAGTTTATTGATATGGTATAAATATGAACTGGTTAGTAGTCATGTTTATGGTAACAAATTAGCAGCTTAGATGGATTAATTGTGTAAATAAGTGTGTCTGATTGGTTCAGTATTAATGAACCTTGAAAGGAGAGTCGGACGTTAGAACGAACGAACACCATGAATTTTTAGAATTCCTTGGAACCTTAATTGGAACTGAGCTAACTATAACCCAAAGTCGTACTCTCCGTGATAGATAAGTTGTAACGTGATTGATTTGCTAAGAATACCTTTCATATTATTATGCAGGTTATTCAACTGCAAGGTAGAAGAAGAACGTTCAAACATTTCTTGTTTAGGTGCATATTTATACTTGTGCAAAATATTAACCTCTTTTTTTAAGTTTGTTATTATAAAATAAATCATAATTTGTAGATTTGGTATGCTAAATACAAATTTCGGGTAATGCAAAACAATATGGACGTCTAATGCATAATCATAACAGACCATTAGTAAAAATAAATGTGTTTAAGAAGACACTATTTGTATCAACATTGTTTTGTGTTTTGCATTAAGAAGCACTATATATAAATTCAAAACGCATAAAATGAAAGGAGAAAATTGGAAACAAATTGTTGATTTAAATTACAGAAACCGGAGAAATGAAATAAAACAATAAAATTTTATATAGAAAAGTCTATGATCCATAAATACGTTAAAACATTTGAATTCAAAAATTGCATCAACTGTCTTTAATGTAAAAGATTGGATATTTGGTTGAATGGAAAGCACTTGTAGTTAACGTACATATTAGTAAAAATAATTACACAAAATAGTGGTCGTTTAACTAATGATTGTGTTTTGGTACGAAACAGTTCAAAATGTTAGGTGCAATCATATAAAAAGTAGTTAGATGTGTTTATATTGGGTATGCATCTCTTACTGAATTTTTGTATACGAGATTCATATATTATAGTTTATGGGTTTCTGTAATTCTGGTGAATATAAGAATGCTGCCCATATCACTAATTTGATGTTGGAATAATAAACTGTTCTGTGTGCTTCATCGAATGAATGTTAGGCCAAGTGATCATCAGCCACACCACTAAGTGGAAATGGTAAATCAAATAAACTTTTATTGTCTTTTAATTTGTAAATCCAACGTAATTTTACACTGCTTAAAAGACCTTGTTAGCTTTTAATACGTAAGCGATCGCATATATCAAAAATAAGAGACGTACCAAAAATACCAAGTAATATGTCAGTTGAAGCCAATGAGAAAACCAAAGTGAAGTTTACTGATTTTAGATCTTAAAGTAGCAGATGAAGAACTGCATGTTTGCAAGCCAAAACCAGAGACTAAAGCATTATCTTGCAATTCTGCATGATACAAGTCGGATTTGATCACTAAATTATAGTGCAGTAACTGCACTTGGAACCTATACATTACAAAAACAAGTAAAATAAAGTAATTAATATATTCATAACATAGTTCATAGAAAATTGATGTTGCATGCTTTAAGATTAAAAATAAATTGTTCCAAATTATATCCTAAATGGAACTTCTTAGCAAAGAGAAAGATATGCTCTAAACAAGTCAAACTTGGAGCATACATGCATGAAAAATATATACACATAGACACACACATACATACATATATACATATATATACACATAGACCCACACACATTGATATAATCTACGGAAGCTTATAAGATGATAAGTAACAAAATTACTAATTAGAGTCAAGAAGGTAGAGAAGTTATAATGTAGATAACCTATTGTTTTAGTTTAAATTCCGTGGCCCATGTCTTTATTAATAACAGACAGTACAAATGAACTATAACTAAAATATCCATATCTCTGCATCACCTTGTTTGCACCTAATGATGACAGCAATATATCTCTTGATTCCGTTCGATCGCGGTTTTATGTAACAATCTTCCCTTGACTTGTGGATCCCACAATTATCGCTCTATACTTACCGTATTAACGGCAGTCAAATCTAACTTGGCCATTCAGTTTGGATATAACTGGGTCAAAATGCCGAAATAACTTATATTTATTTAAAATAAGTTGTATTTTGGTAGTCTACGTGCCATGATATGTTACATTCTGATTCAACAGGTTATTTCTTGATTTTTTTTCGCTTAAATGCTATTTTGAACCGAGTGACATAGTTATTTTTTGATGTTTGGGGTTTGTGATCATTTGAACAAATACACTTACAGATCTACATATGTGTAAGGGAAAATAACAACTCATTCGTGATCATGTCTAGCTGATTTTCAGTATTATATTAGATGTAAATAGCAAGAACTTCCTTGACACTAAAACAACAAATCAGTTGCGTATTATTTATCATCTTTAAATGTAAAAACCTTGACACTGCATTTACAACCATTCCTGACCACAATTGGATAACAAACTCAATTATTGTTGCCACATACAACCATATCCAACTAATAATGTCAATCGACTAAAATTTCAAACGAAAACATGGAAAGTAGGGCCATAAAATCAACAATTAAAAATTATGTTATTCTATCAATAGCCCATGTGCCAAACATGAGCCTCATACTAGTAATTCAAGAGTTATGGAAGTAAATAATACGGTATTGTATAGTATATCAACTTAAAATGAGCAAGAAAACAATAGAAACCACAAATAGAAGACAATACGATTCAGTTAAATATTATAATGTTATCTTATGAGCTAGATTTTGACTTGTTATCTTTGTCTTTGTAGATATAAAAAGTAATTTTGCAGTTGAAGAGAGATGAAACAATTCTGTACTCAACCTTTGGGCTGGTGTAACGACCCACGGTTCCGCACCCCTTGAGTCGACACTGTTCTCCAACAAATCAACTCAAAATGAACGGAAATACGAACCATTTGGGTTAAAGAAGAAAGAGGTAGAAGACGAAAATAGAAAACAACATTAGAATCTAACCATCGCAACGGAATAAAATATAATAGATAATAAATGATCTTTACACAAAACAAATACATCAGTTTATACATTACATCATCAAAGTACAACAAATTTCACAACATCCAAACTGGACAGTTATTATAACCTTTCCTCACAAAACTATACACACAACTAATCAACACAGCGGAAAAATTCTAACAAGTACGGAAGTACGTGTCGCCATCCAGCTCGTCTCCTGAGCTCCACAGCACCCTTTCATGTATCCTATAATACTCGATCTGACCCGAGCATTATAGTTAAACAACACCCGAGTCAGTCTGGAACACCAGCGTGAGAAAACCACACTCAAATTGATTACGAAAGTTTCAAAATCCTTTAAAAACACAAAAGCATCTTGTAAGACCATGCTACAAATAAACATGTCGGGTTTTTACCTTACGATAGCTAAAACACTTTTTATTAAAATCCTCTGATATTATAATAGGGTCTATTTACAAATACTTATTAAAATAGCCGAAATTGTTAAATTCATTAAATTCCAGCATACTAGCCACAGAGTGGGTAATACAAACAAAACCGAAAAGGCATGTAGGGGGAATGGATTTCCAACTAATGAATAGGCACTGGGGTACCACCTGTCATAGTACCTGGTCTAGATCAATGTACCGAGGATTACGCCCAATCCCCTACAACACAAGGCCGAAACTACCCCTTACTGGATAATTCTAAGTAAGATCATCCCGCGGTTGGGATCAGCAAGCGCCACACAGCCGAAATAAAAAGGGACATCTAGACAGGGATAACCTCACCCTAATGGGTGCTACCCACTTAGCCTTACTGCATAACCCCTGATTTTCAGTCATTTCCGGTTGATGAGGCTCGAGGCTAAGCGTTACCTTTTAGAACATTTCACTTAAAATGCCCATAGTCCACCTGACGATGTTAAGAAAACATTCATTTATACAAGTCCGTCCCGGGTCCGAATGGAACCGAATGCACTATTCCTACTACATCCATAGGATCAGTAGCGACTAGCCCTTGCACTTCATTGCTCCATCTTCGACTCCAACTCATTTTCCACGAAAACGTATAAACCGGATCGAAGTGGTTTTTCGAGAAATAAATCCCGATCCCGGTCTCTTCGAAACGATCAGCGCATTTGGCCAATATTGATAGTCGGTGATTTAACTATCAATTAACATCCACAAGCAACCATCAACAATAAATAATTTCTCCCAAATTATTTATTAACCTCGTAAATATCTTTGCAAGATATATTTCCATTTCCAACCCTTTAGAAAACAGTTTCAAACCAATTTCCTCTCACGGAATACATTCCCAATTATTTATTTCCACTGAAACACCAAGTACAAAATACTTTGGATTTTAAATAATTTAAAAGCATTTTTTTATAAAATATATTTGTAACATTAAAATTAAAACTACTTTAATACTTTATTAATATATATTCTTTAAGAATATTTTAAATAAACCACTTTATAAAAATAAACTATTTTTTCCTTTTAAAACATAATACCAAGTCACTTTTATATAATTACTACAATAATAGATTTGAAAACTACTTACTTTAGAATTTAACATTTAGAAATAGTAATTTTTCTAAGATATGCTTTTTAAAACAACATTAACACTTTTAACTTATATTTAAAATTGCTTTGAACTCGTACTTGGCTATCCAGGGAAATACACTTCTCTTTTACATCTTTAAAAATAAATCACCATTTATTTTTAAACAAATTCACATTCCTTTATAAATTCCCACCTTGAATTTATATTCCAAGTATCCACTGGTATTTTATTTCACCTTATAAACCCAGTTTATAAATTCCAAAGTCTCACTTCTCTTTTAAAATTCCAATTTTGAACACTTAAATCAATTCCTAATTGATTTCAAATTTACTTCACTGTGAAATAAATTTCCTTACTTACTCTATTTATTTCAAAATCCATTAACTTTCATATTTTACTTCTTTATTATGATTTAAAATCTTTTAACTGTAAATATGAAATCCAGATTTCCCAAATTCCTTCTTTTTCCTTTTAATTAAATTTAAACCTTAAATTAAAATAAGTTCTTTATTCATTAAAATAATATCACTTAAGTTTTAAAATTTATTAATTTCCCTGTTTATTCAAAATCCGCTTTCCCATATTATTAGAATTTTGATATCACTTTTATTCTTTTCCAATTCATTCTTATATTTATTTAAATTCTCTCTAATTATTTCACTTACAAATTTTCTTCTTTTATTTTCTCTCCCAAAAATCCAATTTATATATTTTTGTAACTAATTCTACCCAAATAAATTCAATCAAACCATAACGTCCAATACTCTAATTATCAATATAATTCATCACAGGGTATCACAGAATATTTAGACAAAACTAAATATTTTGAGGAATCCAGTTGGATCCCTCCAACGTGTTTCCCTACATCCACAAATGTTAGCATAATATAAAATACCAATTCCACTTCGAGGTGGAATATCGCGGTATATGGGGTTAATATAATATCATCCGCTGTTATGCAGCGCATAGGGTCTCATCCTCTATATAGTGCGGGAATCAATCACTCCAATATATATAATATACCACATCCAATAAATTCAATCATTCAACCAATTATTTAAATTTAACCATTTAAATTTAAATAACAACCAGATGAATGAGATTAACCCACCTTTGATTTTTGTTTGGCAATCCATCTCCAAACCAGCTTGTTTCTTCACAATTCTTCACAATTTAGACCTTGTATAAACATTTTACCCTTTTATAAATATTCGAACAAATCGAAAAAGTAAATTTTCATTTAATAAATTTACTTAACTAAGAATTTTATTTAAACTCATTCTCCTTAAATAGAGTTATTTACCATAGTGCATTATTTTTAGCATAACGTAGTAAATCAAAATATATGGATGCATATTTATTTTCTTTTGAAACCCACACTTATATAAAATTATTTTATATAGATTCAAAAATCTAGCTTTTATAATACTTAAAATTTCTATATTTTTTTTTCCAAACTTTATCCATATATATAATTTCTATAAATAATCACAAAAGTTTCTTCCCTTCTTTATACATGCATAAATAATTTCAAGAGAATAATTTGTTTTATAACCTACTGTATGATTTTTGATCTATATGTGTGTATAATAAATTTAAAACTGGTTAATACCATACTGTCGAACCCAGTTCCCAACCCGACGATCATCGAATGCCGCTATCGCCATCGCGCCTTCACCCACGAAGACGCCGATCGAATCATTACCCCTCCAGATCTCACGGTGCTCGCATGCTCGAAAACAGCGTATCGAACTTCACCTCCTACGCTCCATTGCTCGTGATTGAGCTACTCCATGCATCGATTTTGATTCCAGATCACGCGCAACACGCTTCTAGTGCTCGCGAAACCCTAGCCATTTGAACCACCACCACAAAGTCGCGCCCAGGTCTCAACTTAAATTCGCGCACGCGTAACCGCGCCTCCCAATGATGCTGCCGCCCTCCACTGGTGTTGTCGTGAACCCAACGAGCCACGCCAGAGTAGACGACACTCCAACCTGGTGTGAAGAAATCGCGCCCAAACCCACTAGTTGCTGGGTCGCCCTGGCCGATACCCCCTTCGATTGCAATTCGAGTTCGAAATTTGAATATGTCGATAGCGGCCATTAAAATTTCTGTTGATAGATTTTTTTATTTATTTTGATTTTGAACTGAAGGGAGGAGGAGAAGGTTGCGTGATATAAAGGAGGATGGTTAGGGATATTTTGTTTAAAAAGGATGGTGTGTTCGAAAAGGCTCTATCAGCTGGAATGATGTGAAAAGAAAGCAAAAGATCTGACGTTGATAAAATTTTCAACTGCAATTGACAAGTATAAATATATACGATTAAATTCAAATTCAAGTTCAAATGCAACTTAAAATTTTAAACTCCTATCGAGGCGTGCTGCTAGGCGTTTGTACTATTATACCTCTATTCCGAATGCAATGGAAAAGGTTTCGAGTCGTAATTCGATCGTATGGAGAAGATAGCTTTTTGAACCCAGTAATTATATTAAATTTTCCAATATAGATTTCAGTGCGTTTATATATCGTATGCTCACACAACAACTCCAATCACTATGAAATTTGAAATCCGATAATAATACGCTATTACGGATCCAATGGAACTGGTTTCGTTAAATTCCGAGGCTGCGCCTTGAAAAGCAATTTTTAAATATCGATTTAAACGATAAAATTTCAAAACTTAACCAACACTTCCAAATTCAAGTTTAATGCTTTTACTATCTTCAGTGCTATCAATATAAACTTCACAAGCCTTTAAATTATTTTTAACAGGCTTAAAACTCCAGATTAAATATTTTATTCAATCTTCAATTATTGAACTGAATAGTTATATTATCCCACAAATTTCTTTATCTACATTCTGAATAGATGAATCCATGTTTTCCATATTCAAAACCAATTTATAATTCAATTCCTATATTTAAAACTATTTAAATATTCTGAATTAAACATTGAAAAATCCGGGTCGTCGCATTTCTCCTCCCTTAAAAGAATTTCATACCCGAAATTACTAGTAAAGAAGAATGATCTATAACCCTTTTAACTATTTTCTCAAACCGAAACAGTTTTTAACAACTTGCCAAACAAATCTTTTTATCAAAGACACACTAATTCCTCTTTCTAACGTTTCAAACTTATCCATAAGTCCTAAACAATATTACTTACTTATCAATTCAAATTTAAATTTGAAACCAAATTTTGAATTATCAAAATTTTGTAAAAATTTTCTAACTCCCTAAAGTTTTGAAAATTTCCACCAGCGTCTCCTTTGTGCGGCTAGCTCGGCATAACTACAAAATGCCTCTACGGCCTCCCAAATCCGAAAAGAAAACAAAAGGCCAAGTGGCTAGATCAAAACCCAATCAAATTTCATATAGAAATTTAAACACATACCTTTTTGTCGAGTAATTCAAGTTTATCTTCTGAAATCAAAAATCCCAATTTCCTTTTGCTTTTTAATACCTGTATGTCCTATTTAGCAATAATATCCAATTACAGATTTCAAAATCATTTTATACATTCCTTTACAAATTTTCAATATTTGCTTTACTTAAGTCCGTACAATGCACATATATAATCCGTACGCAATACCAAATCCGATCGCGCACTCGATCACACAATTTCACTTCCGAACTAGTGTCGTCCACCCGACTTCCTAGTGCGGACTCAGATCTGGTTTCTTGATCAGAAACCGTGATTCTCCTTGCATAGTCATAACTATGATAGAGAATTTCCAAAATCAATCAAAATTCCATATCCATGGTTCGCCGTCGAAAATCGAGTGAAAAATCCTAACTCGGTTCAATATAACTATTTCGTAATTCTGCGCTCGAATCTTGATCAAATAGCTATGCGAATAAAATAATATACGTACATCCTACGTATAAATTCCAATTGATTATCGGTTATATCAATTTCCTTTTTATTCACATTCATTTTGATTGTTATGCACTTATTCACAAGTTTCCTTTGTCACAATTTTCAGTTTTAAATCTTTATTCAATTATTCACTTAAAATAATTTCCCTCAATACTAAATTTACTTAAGAACCTCACCATTCACTTCTTAAGTTCAATATACATATTTTATATACTTCTTATATTCATTTTTACTTCACTACTGAAGTTTATATTCAAATTGAATTCCAATTCCATATAAGTTTCAATTTGCTTCAATTTACTAATAAATTCCAAATCTAAATACTTTTTTCCCAAGTTTCATTCAGATTTCCATTTTCAATTTTACTTGAATTCAATTTATCTTCAAACTTTGAATATCGAATTTTATTCACTTTATCTCAGCCCATATTTAATTAACCATTTCCTTTTGTTAGTTTCACATACTAATTAATTTAAAATCTCAAATAAAAGTTTACTTTTTCTTCCTTTAGTTTCTTCGAACCACTCCTTCGATTTCACCTTACTTTACATACACAATTTTAAATTAGATTTCAATATTCAGTTTCAATTCTATTTTCTTACCCATTTTAAATTATTTGTCGTTGATGAAAATTTTAAAAAATTTCTGACTCCCAAAATTTTCGATTTTTTTTGGCAGTGTCTCCCTTGTACGGGGGAGCTTTTGCAATTTGACAAAGGATATAAATATATATACATCGACTCACACGGTCGGAAAACAAAAAAAACAGTTCATATTTCCTATTTGTATTGCGTAGGAGTACCTTATTTAACATTTTTAAGCAAGAGGCCATTTATTTTAGCTGTTAGCGCAGTCAAAACCAGCCAAACGGCTTCCAAAAACCTATACTTACTCAATTAAACATGTAAGCGACAAATATACAACGTTTATTAACATTTCACTTAATTTCAATAGTCAAACACATGCACAACATAAGCAATATACGCTAAACACTGTCCATAAGCAAATCTATAAAGTTGCGACGCAAATTTAAATGCTTTCAATCCATACACATACCATCTCACTCAATTCATTTTAATCCAAACGAACTCATATTCATTTCAATTGACTCCAAAATCAATTATTTGCTTCCGTTAATCCATAGAATTTATATAATCTCGTTTTCGTCAAACGACAATTATTTTATGCAAATTCAATGATATTTACTTAATAGAATATCCATTCTGGTTTATAACTAATTTAAATTGATACCAACTCAATCTATACTTTATTCTATTTCATTTCCAATTGATTCCGTTCAATTTATTTTGCATTCCATATCCACAGTCATTTTATTTGAATCCGTTTATTAATCTTGGAGCATCTCATATTAACTTCATCGAATACTCATTCCATATATTTCACATCAAATTGGTATTCAACTTGCATTTAACCAATTCAAGTTCCATTTCCATATTTCATTAACTAATTAATTATCAATTAGTTTATTCAAATTTCGTACCCAATATTTGATTTTTATTTCAAAATCACTTTAACTATTTCACTGGAGTTCAATCTATTTTATAATTTTAGTTTTGGATTTTATTCATTTCCCAAAATACAAAACAATTTTATTTGGCTCATTTATTCCACTTCTAAATTTTTATGAGTCACAAACTTATTTATATCCATACTTTCATCTATTTACAATCAATCCCATTCACATTTTACCTTTTAACTCAGAATTATATATTTTTATTATTCCATAAACATTTAAATAAGATTCCAGAGTTTAAACAATTCCCAAAATTTCAAATCACCTTTGAAATCAACTATATCCAAAATCCTTTTCAATTTCAAAATCAAACACAGGTTTGGCAAACAACTCTAATTCCCACCCTTCAGGTAGCAATTTCTCTCTTGGAAACTCGAAAATGAACATCGATGATGCTGCAGTCATCACCGAAGTTATTTTCCAGCGACCGAGAAGAGTTTAGTGTTTTTATCTCTTAAAAAACATTTTCAAATCCAAAGGAACTTAAACTTTTCCCAAAATTCCAAATTCGAAATCCATTCAATTTATATTCCAGCATTACTCTGGAATTTTGTTTCCAATGTTAAATCACATTTATAGTTTATATTCACAAATTTCATTGGTATATGAATTTATTCCTTGGCTTTTAGTTATAATTTTCACTTTCTAATTCAATTTTCCTCATAATAATGTTAATAATTTAATATTATCACTCCTTAACAACCAAGCATCCAAATACTATAATAATTCACAAAAATTATATCGTTTATATATAAAAATAACTTGGGTAAAATATTCCATTTACCCTATTTAAAACAATACTGTGCCGAATTGTTATATTCAAGTGTTTAGAGATCACTATCGACGTTAATTACTCGTATTGATCAGAATCCATAAACTACTCAATAAACCAATCAGCACAATATAATACCATTTTATATTCACTAACAAATACGCGCTCATATCTATTAATACACTCAAACTCATTCCTAGAGTACTACGAACTCTATTTTAAATGAGTAATCCCCACCAGAGCCAAGGTTATCGCTAGCCTAAGCTCTGATACCAACTGTGACGACCCACAGTTCCGTACCTCTTGAGTCGTCACTATTCTCCAACAAATCAACTCAAAATGAACGGAAATATGAACCATTTGGGTTAAAGAAGAAAGAGATAGAAGAAGAAAATAGAAAACAATATTAGAATCTAACCATCGCAGCAGAATAAAATATAATAGATAATAAATGATCTTTAGACAAAACAAATACATCAGTTTATACATTACATCATTAGAGTACAACAAATTTCACAACATCCAAACTGGACAGTTATCATAACCTGTCCTCACAAAAATATACACATAACTAATAAACACAGCGGAAAAGTTCTAACAAGTACGGAAGTACGTGTCGCCATCCAACTCGTCTCCTGAGCTCCACAGCATCCTTTTCTGTATCCTATAATACTCGGTCTGACCCGAGCATTATAGTTAAACAAAATTCGAGTCAGTCTGGAATACCAACGTGAGAAAACCACACTCAAATTGATTATTAAAGTTTCAAAATCCTTTAAAAACACAAAAGCATCTCGTAAGACCATGCCACAAATAAACATGTCGGGTTTTTACCTTACGATAGCTAAAACACTTTTTATTAAAATCCTCTGATATTATAATAGGGCCAATTTACAAATACTTATTAAAATAGCCGAAATTGTTACATTCATTAAATTCCAGCATACTAGCCATAGAGTGGGTAATACAAACAAAACCGTAAAGCCACGTAGGGGGAATGGATTTCCAACTAATAACTAGGCACTGGGGTACCACCTGTCACAGTACCTGGTCTAGATCAGTGTACCCAGGATTACGCCCAATCCCCTACAACACAAGGACGGAACTACCCCTTACTGGATTATTCCGAGTAAGATCACCCCGCGGTTGGGATCAGCAAGCGCCACACAGCCGAAATAAAAAGGGACATCTAGACAAGGATAACCTCACCCTAATGGGTGCTACCCACTTAGCCTTGCTGCTTAACCCCTAATTTTCAGTCATTCCCGGTTGATGAGGCTCGAGGCTAAGCGTTACCTTTTACAACATTTCATTTAAAATGCCCACCGTCCACGTGACGATGTTAAGAAGGCATTCATCCATACAAGTCCGTTCCGGGTCCGAACGGAATAGAGGACACTATTCCTACTACATCCATAGGATTAGTAGCGACTAGCCCTTGCACTTCATTGATCCATCTTCGACTCCAACTCGTTTTCCATGAAAACATACAAACTGGATCGAAGTCGTTTTTCGGGAAATAAATCTCGATCCCGGTCTCTTCAAAACGATCAGCGCAATTGGCCAATATTGATAGTCGGTGATTTAACTATCAATTAACATCCACAAGCAACCATCAACAACAAATAATTTATCCCAAATTATTTATTAACCTCGTAAATATCCGCGCAAGATATATTTCCATTTTGAACCCTTTAGAAAACAGTTTCAAACCAGTTTCCTCTCACGGAATACATTCCCAATTATTTATTTCCACTGAAACTCCAAGTACAAAATACTTTGGATTTTAAATAATTTAAAAGCATTTTTTTTATAAAATATACTTTATAACATTAAAATTAAAACTACTTTAATACTTTATTAATATATATGCTTTAAGAATACTTTAAATAAAACCACTTTATAAAATATAAACTAATTTTTCTTTTTAAAACATAATACCTAGTCACTTTTATATAATTGCTACAATAATAGATTTGAAAACTACTTACTTTAGAATTTAACATTTAGAAATAGTAATTTTTCTAAGATATGATTTTTAAAACAACATTAAAACTTTTAACTTATATTTAAAATTGCTTTGAACCCGTACTTGGCTATCCATGGAAATACACTTCTCTTTTACATCTTTAAAAATAAATCACCATTTATTTTTAAACAAATTCACATTCCTTTATAAATTCCCACCTTGGATTTGTATTCCAAGTATCCACTGATATTTTATTTCACCTTATAAACCTAGTTTATAAATTCCAAAGTCTCACTTCTCTTTTAAAATTCCAGTTTTGAACACTTAAATCAATTCCTAATTGATTTCCAATTTACTTCACTGTGAAATAAATTTCCTTACTTACTCTATTTATTTAAAAATCCATTAACTTTCGTATTTTACTTCTTTATTATGATTTACAATCTTTTAACAGAAAATACGAAATCCAGATTTCCCAAATTCCTTCTTTTTCCTTTTAATTAAATTTAAACCTTAAATTATAATAAGTTCTTTATTCGTTAAAATAATATCACTTAAGTTTTAAAATTTATTAATTTCCCTATTTATTCAAAATCCCCTTTCCCATAGTTATTAGAATTTTGAAATCACTTTTATTCTTTTCCAATTCATTTTTATATTTATTTAAATTCTCTCTAATTATTTCACTTACAAATTTTCTTCTTTTATTTTCTCTCCCAAAAATCCAATTTATATATTTTTGCAACTAATTCTACGCAAATAAATTCAATCAAACCATAACGTCCAATACTCTAATTATTAATATAATTCATCACAGAGTAACAATTAATCATACCACAGAATATTTAGACAAAACTAAATATTTTGAGGAATCCAGTTGGATCCCTCCAACCTGTTTCCCTACATCCACAAATGTTAGCATAATATAAAATACCAATTCCACTTCGAGGTGGAATATCGCGGTATATGGGGTTAATATAATATCATCCGCTATTATGCAGCGCATAGGGTCTCATCCTCTATATAGTGCAGGAATCAATCACTCCAATATATATAATATACCACATCCAATAAATTCAATCATTCAACCAATTATTTAAATTTAACCATTTAAATTTAAATAACAACCAGATGAGTGAGATCAACTCACCTTTGATTTTTGTTTGGTAATCCATCTCCAAACCAGCTTGTTTCTTCACAATTCTTCACAATTTAGACCTTGTATAAACATTTTACCCTTTTATAATATTGGAACAAATCGAACACGTAAATTTTCATTTGATAAATTTACTTAACTAAGAATTTTATTTAAACTCATTCTCCTTAAATAGAGTTATTTACCATAGTGCATTATTTTTAACATAACGTAGTAAATCAAAATATATGGATGCATATTTATTTTCTTTTGAAACCCACACTTATATAAAATTATTTTATATAGATTCAAAAATCTAGATTTTATAATACTTAAAAATTTCTATTTTTTTCCAAACTTTATCCATATATATAATATCTATAAATAATCACAACAGTTTCTGCCCTTCTTTATATATGCATAAATAATTTCAAGAGAATAATTTGTTTTATAACCTACTGTATGATTTTTGATCTATATGTGTATATAATAAAATTTAAAACTGGTTAATACCTTACTGTCGAACCCAGTTCCCAACCCGACGATCATCGAATGCCGCTATCGCCATCGCGCCTTCACCCACGATGACGCCGATCGAATCATTACTCCTCCAGTTCTCACGGTGCTCGCACGCTCGAAAATATCATATCGAACTTCGCCTCCTATGCTCCATTGCTCGAGATTGAGCTACTCCATGCCTCGATTTTGATTCCAGATCACGCGCAACACGCTTCCAGTGCTCGTGAAACCCTAGCCATTTGAACCACCACCACAAATTCACGCCCAGGTCTCGACTTAAATTCGCGCGCATGAGTCACTGCGCCTCCCAACGATGCTACCGCCCTCCACTGGAGTTGTCGTGAACCCAACGAGCCACGCCGGAGTAGACGACACTCCAGCCTGGCGTGAAGAAATCGCGCCCAAACCCACTAGTTGTTGGGTCGCCCTGGCCGATACCCCCTTCGATTGCAATTCGAGTTCAAAATTTGAATATGTCGATAGGGCCATTAAAATTTCTGTTGAGAGATTTTTTTTTTGATTTTGAACTGAAGGGAGGAGGAGAAGGTTGCGTGATATAAAGGAGGATGGTTCGGGATATTTTGTTTAAAAAGGAAGGTGTGTTCGAGAAGGCTCTGTCAGCTATAGTGATGTGAAAGGAAAGCAAAAGATCCGACGTTGATAAAATTTTCGACTGCAATTGACAAGTATAAATATATAGGATTAAATTCAAATTCAAGTTCAAATGCAACTTAACTTTTAAACTCCTATCGAGGCATGCCGCTAGGCGTTTGTAATGTTATACCACTATTCTGAACGCAATGGAAAAGGTTTCGAGTCCTAATTCGATCGTATGGAGAAGATAGCTTTTTGAACCTAGTAATTATATTAAATTTTCCAATATAGATTTCAGCGCGTTTATATATCGTATGCTCACACAACAACTCCAATTACTATGAAATTTGATATCCGATAATAATATGCTATTACGGATCCGATGGAACTGGTTTTGTTAAATTCCGAGATTGCGCCTCGAAAAGCAATTTTTAAATATCGATTTAAACGATAAAATTTCAAAACTTAACCAACACTTCCAAATTCGATTTTAATGCTTTTACTATCTTAAGTGCTATCAATATAAATTTCACAAGCCTTCAAATTATTTTTAGCAGGTTTAAAACTCCAGATTAAATATTTTACTCAATCTTCAATTATTGAACTGAATAGTTATATTATCCAACAAATTGCTTTATCTACATTCTGAATAGATAAATCCAAGTTTTCCATATTCAAAATCAATTTATAATTCAATTCCTATATTTAAAACTATTTAAATATTGCGAATTAACCATTGAAAAATATGGATCGTCACAGCAGGCACAAATTATACTAGAGTATATTATGGTATGCTCTACTAGAGCAGTTCTTTTGTCATACACTGCTTGTTACATACTGATAAAAAATTTCGCAGCTATATTTATGAATGGTCGTATGCTCATTCAGGTGCAGCACACCAAGCAAAATATACAAACGCTAAAGTCTCTCGCATAGCTTCCAATATTAATCTTCTTGTACGAGGAAATCAAGAATTCAACATGTATACCTTCTTATATCGAGATCTGTACTCGTAGAAACGTTCCATTGATGCATGTAGATGTAGGAAACTCCGCATATATACCTCTTGGTATCAAGATTTGTGGCTGCAGCAAAAGTTCCATTGTGAAATTTAAAGTTGCCACAATGAACTTTGTAGAATTTGATATGAACTAATTAATATGTTTGTTTTTTTTAAATTTTATGATAAGTTAGTTTTGAAATTTATTTTCATGTTTTTTATTGCTATAAATTTGAATTTGTATAGTTGAATGGAATTTGTAACACTTATAAGTGTTGGTGATTTGCTATTTACCTATGTGTGCAAGGAATTCCCAACAGTTATAACCGTTGGAAATTAAAAAATCCCCAATGGTTATAACCGTTGGGAATGTGAAAGTAGTCGTAGGTTATAACCGAAATTCCCAATGGTTATAACCGTTGGGAATTACTGTATTCCCAAAGGTTATAACCGTTGGGAATTTTGGTAAATCCTAACGGTTGTAACCGTTCGGAAGTTCCAAAATTCCCAACGGGTATAACCGTTGGGAAACCGTTAGGAATAATCAAAATTCCCAATGGTTATAACCATTACAAAAATGTATAAAAAATTATAACATGCCTGCTACCAACGGTTATAATCGTTAAGAATTTGATTACCAACGGTTATAACAATTAGAAAATGATTGTTCTGTGTTGTGATTAATGCTTTCGAAGGCAAGTGGCATTGCTGTAATTACCGCAAAAACTAATTTTTAACCAAGTAAAGCAATTTCTTTTTGTCTAAAACCTTATGTTGTAAATTTTCTATTGGATAACAAAACCTTTATAAAATTCTTTTCAGAATTTGCTGCTGCATATAATACCCAATGCCCTAATATTTAATTAAAAATTATTAACTAACCCCTTGTATTTAATTAATCATTAAATACAAATCTTTCTAATTAAATCCAAACTCATCCAAATCTCTTGAGAAAAATCTTAGAAATTAACATAAATTCCAAAAAGATAATATCTTTGTCATATAAAATTTTCAACCCGAAAATAATTAATTAATTCCTTAAATTAATTAAAACCAGAAATATCCCTTTCTTTCACTCAAAAATTTATAATACAAATCCATAGCTTGGAATATTATGAAAATTTAAATCCGTCTCCAAAATAATATTGTACATAACATATTCAAAAATAATCGCATTTGGAAATTATTTTGCATGAATTTAGCCTTAACCGAACCATACTATTCCAAAAAATCATTGTTTAAATTATGACATGGCATTTAAATCAAAACATATCATCATCCATCCAATCATATGATTTTAAACCTCATATCCGAATTAAAACATTCAAAATGACTTATATGATATGGTTTAGATCATAATTCACCTTGTTATGATAACGAACTTGTGATTTGTTCCACACTTTAATCTTCATAGCTTCAATCATAGCCACCAATTGATTTTTGAGCTCCTCTTCTCCTAGATTATGGCCGGCCTTGTTTTAATTTTGCTTATGTTTTTTTGTAAGAATGTAAATCAGAATGAGAATGTAGTAATGAGTTATAGGGTTTGGCTATTCCCATATTACCCTTGCCTTATTTTCTTAAGTATTTAACTTATATACCATTCTTATCGATTCATTTAGTTAAGGCCAAACCCTAATTAGCTTTTAGATTTAAATATCCTTATCACACTAGACTCCTCATTATTCTATTTAAGTTATCTTATTAAATCTTGTGAATAACGTTGATCAAAATTAGGGGTGTTACAGTAATCTTCATAGTTTGTTCATGTTATAATTCAGCATGAATAGTTCATATTGAGGAGTAAGAGAACCAAGAATCTAATCTATTTGCAATTCGCTACTTATTTGTACCTCTAGTTGTGAAAGACTATCAATATAACATTAGCATTTAATCGTCCACTTTTTGTCTTTTAGTCATTTTGGTATTGAACAGCTTCTTCGTAATCTCGTACCTTGCAGAGCGTGACTTAGAAAGTGCTTTGAAACTATCAGATATCGTAAGAAAAGATATATTTTCGTTCTGCCTCTCCAACAACTTGTCTAATGTAGACAACAAGAAAGCATGGAAAATCTCTAGGTATGATACCCACTTTTCATAAGCAAGTCGTAATTGAGAGTTTACATCGTCGGCATTTTTTCTTTAGGTTTACATATAATAGCAGTTCAAAGGCTCTTGTAATTCAGCGCTATTTTAATTGCTTTTAGTAAGTCAGTATAGATAGGTCAGATAAGCTTATCGTTCTCAGAAAATAGTTTTGAAGTTGTGATTTCCTGCAATTTAGGTGGTAGATTTTTAGGATAAATCATAGTAGATAGTCTTATAATATTAGTAATGTTAAACTTTATGTTTCATTTTACTAATAAACACCCACTAGTCTTTTATGTTTCACCAAACCCTAAGTCGCTTGAAATATAAAAGTCTTTTGACTTCACTTGTAGGTGTTAGAACTCGTCCGCTGCAATTCTAACCTTAAGTTTGCGCAACAAGTCATAGCTATACGGACAATGGATAACTCCTTACGGTTGTATCGTATACAACTCCTAACCCTTGGTACCTTATTTTAATTTCATTTGACCTTGAGTTTGTTCAATAAATCGAAACAAAATTATTCACTCGTACCTACCATATCATGATGGTCTAAGTGTAATATATGTACTATAAGTTTTCTCAACAAACATATAGTTATCTTACCTCGTCTATTCAATATATTAATAATGTAGCACATAATATCCCTAGCTTGAGTTTGCTTAATAACTAAAGAGTATGCAAGTAATTTATTAATATATATATATATATGTATATATATATATATGTATGTATGTATGTATGTGTGGTAGAGGACCGTATTATATTATAGATACATAATCATCAATAAATTACATTGAGCGATAATGACTTATGGAATAGTGTAATTCTTATAAATTACTCTCGTGATTCAAGTGTCAAACACATCATAAATCACGGTATACATATATTTACGTATGTATCTATTTCTTAAGTCTATTTTGTTTTCTTTAATGTTCCACCTTTAATTTATACATTCATAATATATAAGTTTTATTATTATATAATTTTTATATTTTATATTACAAATATAATAGTCTTATGTATAAGTATAATATATATTAATTAAATCTTATTTAATTAATTTTAGTTAACCAGCAATTTAACTAATTTTATTTAATCATAATTAGAATTATATTTATTACATAGTGTAACCATTATAGTATAACACTTATATCATATACATGTGTATATTATTTAATTAATTAACTTTTTAATTAACTTATGTAGTAAACTATTTTAATTGTATTTAATTATTTCAAAATTTATTTAACATTCATACATGTATAATTATGTCACTCAAACATTTTTAAATGACATAACATTTACCATAATATATGTATACATTACTTGATTAATTATCTAAATTTATTAATAAATTTTAAATTTTAAAATTTTGAAATTAATTTGTGTTATTTTTCAAACATTTTGAAAAAAATATTATATTATGACTTTTATGATATTTGTATATCTTATTTTAAACTTAACTTAAATTTAATATATTATATTTTAAATTTCAAATAATTTTGAAAATTAACCTATGGCCCAATTTAAATTTGGGCATTTTCTATTATGGGCAAACTTTGAGTTCACACATTTATTTAGAACAAGCTGGTAGCCTGGTAGGGCAGAGTACTTGATATAATGCTATATAGTATGCTATATATAAATTTATATGACATATTTATATAACATATTTACATTTCGTCTTTTGGTTTTTGCATGCGATATCTTGTACTGGATAATATATTGGATGATATGAGTGAGTCCACTGTACATCTCGAGTTACCATCTCAGCACATAAAGTACGTTTGGAGAGTATCTTGAAATAACTTATGCGCTATAGTATCTTGAAATAACGAAGTCGGTCATCAATTAAATAATTATTTAAATACATTAAATTATATAGTATACATTGGTGCATTCACAAATCCTTAAATAGAATAAGAATTGAACATACATACATAGATATATTGTTGGGCGAATTCTCACCCAGAAGATCTAGGGACCAGGAAGTCACAATTTCACCCAGGCTCGCAGCCTCCACTTCGTTCGACAGCCAAGGAGCTCAACACTAACCTAGAAGTCCATCCAAAATTCTCAGTATAGAAGCTCATTTGGCCCCATGCACGCTCGGCCCCCTGCTCATTCGGCCCCCTGCTCATTCGGTTTCCACCTCATTCGGCCCCCTTCTCATTCGGTTTCCACCTCATTCGGCCTCCTTCCCATTCGGCCATACTTGCCCGGACACACCCCCTCTGCACAGCCGGTCCAGACAAGCACCGGACCAAGGCCCAGTCTCCATCGCCGAATCAACCTACGACCGGACCAAGGTTGTCACCGAACCAACCCTCTCTTTTACACAAGCCGGTCCAAACAACCACCGGAGGCACGCCTTACACCGGACCACACCACCACCGGTCCATGCTCCATGCCGAATGAGACCTCGCCGAACCAGACAACTGCCAGTCCAGATTGCTTCAGCCCAGGCCCACTAGCAGCTATATACAACCAAGACCCCTGCCCCCTACCTCATTCTATAAATAGAGGGGCAGGGGTACAACAATGGCAGACAAGTTTGAGAGCTCAAGCAAGGAAGGAACTTTCAAACTACCTTCATTTACTGATATACGAAGCATTGTACCTGTAATCTGAAAGAAAGAAGATAATAACATATAAAGTGGACGTAGGCACATTCTGGCCGAACCACTATAAATCTGTGTGTCTTTTACATTTCAGCCCCTACTTCTTTTATATTTACATACTCATCTAAAATCACTGAGAATCACATATAATCAAATAAATAATACGACTTGGAGGTGTTTGTCCATTTTTTGTGCAAACATTTTTGGTGCTTTCACTAAGAACTGAACTCAGACTTCATCTTCAGAACTCAAGCTTCATCTTCTCCCACTCAACCTTCTTCCTAACAACATCACTCGTTGCTTAGAAATCATGCCTTCCAAACAGAGAAGGGATGTTAACAAAGGAAAGAACATCGCAACTAGCAGCCTTCCAGATCCAGCAATCACAGATCAGCCCACTTCAACAGCAGTACCAGATGAAAATCAGGAAAATCCAACTGGTCCCGCAACGGAACAACCAATCACTAGGGCAGATCTGGACAGGGTTGTGGCTGAAGTAACTAACCGCTTCACATCCCAACAAGAAACTTTGGTGGACCAACTCATGACACGCTTAAGGGATGCTGAAGAGTCCAACCGCAACACTGAATCATGGGGTGAATCCCAATCCGGAGGATCCCGGAGGCAACAAAGGTCTTCACTCTTCGAACAAGCTATCAACAGGAAAAACGATGATAGGGGCCGCGCCCGGACTCAGCCCGAATTCCGACTCGAGGAAGCCCTTGGAACCGAACCTAGCGGGGGAGGCACCAGGCGAGGGTCGGATGTAGCTGAGCCAGTCATGCCACCTAATCATAGAAACCCCGCTGAACGGAGCCGAGCTAGAACCCAGCTCGAAGTTGACCCCATGGATGTGCTCGAAACAGAACCCCACAGGGGAAGGTCAAGGCAAGGGGCAACTGTAGCTGGTCCTAGCGCGCATCCAAGCAGCCAAAGACAACCACTGGATAATGCTAGAGGTGATGGACTGTACCATCCCTACAGGTCATCTGGACGAGATAGATCCCGCAGGGAAGAACCGAGCTCATTTTTGTCCGCTCCAAGTTCTGACGAACGAATGGCACGATTATTCAGAGAATGTGTCCAACGGGAGCAAAGGGACCGGGGAATAGGCGCTAGGGTCACCAGTCCCTTTACCAGAAATATCGAAACTGCCATCACTCCCCGGGAATGGAAAATGCCAACCATGGAACCTTACAAAGGAACTTCCGACCCCATCGTACACCTGCAGAGATACACCCAGCATATGCTCATGAGTGGAGCAACAGAAGGAGTATTATGTAAATGCTTTCCGCTATTCCTATCAGATCTAGCTACCTCCTGGTTCTGCCATCTACCCCAAGGATCCATCAGCTCATGGGAGATGTTAAAAGAAAGGTTTATTAGCCAGTTCCGCATCCATGTGGAACAACCCAAGGATGCTTATTCTCTATCCAATGTCAAACAGAAATCCGGAGAGACGCTGCAACAATATCTAACACGGTTCAACGCCGCAGCGGCAGCAGTTCAAGATGCCGATGAAAAACTTACTCTAATGGCCCTCTGTAGTGGTGTACATCCAGACACCAAGTTTGCCAGAAGATTAACTAAGGAAAAACCAGCTACCTTGCCTGATTTCTTCCATGAAGCTGGAAAGTATATGAGACTTGAAGACGCTGATACAGAAAGGCAGTCAGGGCAACAAGGCAAGATAGTTCAGGACAAGGTTCCCACTGCAGCTAAGGACGCTCGAAGAAATGAATCTAGAGACAATGCTGGGGGCAGAAAGGTTGAGAAGCGCCAATATCGACCAGGGCCAAGATTTGACTCCTACACTCCTTTGAATGAAACAATCGAAAACATCTACCTAGCCACTCAGGGCGAACTCGGATACAAGCGCCCCCCGCACAAGAAAGAATCAGATAACGCACTCAAGTCCGGAAAGTTCTGTCGCTTCCACGAATCCCACGGACATGACACCAATGAATGCCACCATCTTCGGGACTTGATCGAAGAACACATTAGAAGAAGAAGACTGGAACGTTATGTGAAAGGTCAGAACAGGACTCCAACTCCTGCCAATGAGAACTCAAAGCAACCCCTCCCGGAAGTAGGCGGAGGGAATCGCAACAATCACAACACCAGTGGCTCTAGTCAAGAGAAGATAGTGGTCCTTACCATCTCAGGAGGACCACACATCGCCGACAGAAGTTGGGCAGAGATGGAAAGGTACGGCAAGTCGCTTAGAAATGCCGAAGGATATGTTAACTCCATTACGGAGGAACGCCACCCGAAACGAAAAGAAAACAATGACATTGTATTCAGTAGGCATGATTTGGAAGGAAGACAGTACCCACATATGGATCCCATGGTCATCTCTGCCTGGTTTGGTCCAGCTAAAGTTTTTCGGATTCTAATAGACACGGGAAGCTCCGTAAATATCCTGTTCAAACATGCTTTCGACAAAATGAAGTTATCAATGAAGGATGTATCCCCCTGTGACAAACCACTGCACGGTTTCACTGGAGATGCAAAAATGCCCCTCGGGCAACTTGACCTCTTCGTCGAAATAGGAAGTCATCCCCGCTCCGTTGTGCGAAAACAAACGTTCGTACTAATAGAAAACCACTCGGCTTACAACGCTTTCTTGGGAAGACCAGCCTTGTCTGACTTTCAGATTGTATTAGCCCCCTGGTGCCTGAAAATGAAATTTCCAACAGACAACGGAGTAGGAGAAGTAGAAGGAGATCAAGATGCTGCCCGAGACTGCTACGTAACTGAACTTCGCAATAACCGCAGAAAGAATAAAGGAAAAGGTGCAGAGACCACTCTCTGCATGAAAAGCTTGGAGGCATAGCAACTAAAGAAAGCCCCTCCTCTTCGATACACAAGCGATCCCTTCAATGAACTAGACCCCAGGGATGAAGAGGAGGAGGCTACCGCCGAGCCTGCAGAGGCTATGGAATTCGTATCGGTAGATAAGCATGATTCAAGTAGACTATTAAAAATCGGATCTCAGCTGAAAACGGAATTGAAGGATCAACTCATTGACTTTCTCCGCCACAACTTAGATGTATTTGCGTGGACCCATGCCGATATGACAGGAATCTCCCCAGACATAGCATGCCACATGTTGAACATCGATCCCACCAAGGTACCAGTAAAGCAGAAAAAGAGGAGCATGGGGGCAGAGCGATCAGCAGCCCTTGATGAGGAAGTTAAAAATCTACTTGCTAATGGCTTCATACGGGAAGCCATCTACCCAGAATGGATCGCTAACCCAGTGCTAGTAAAAAAGGCCAATGGAAAGTGGCGAACATGTATTGACTTCTCCAATCTGAATGACGCTTGCCCGAAAGACTGCTTCCCACTTCCCCGAATTGACCAACTCGTAGACAGCACAGCTGGGCACGAACTCCTATCTTTTATGGATGCATACTCCGGATATAACCAGATCCCCATGCACGCTCCCGATCAGGACCACACTAGCTTCATCACCGACCGCGGATTATATTGTTACAAAGTCATGCCTTTTGGACTCAAAAATGCTGGAGCTACCTATCAACGCCTCGTCAACAAAATGTTCGCAGAACTGATAGGACGAACTATGGAAGTATATGTGGATGACATGTTGGTGAAGTCCAGGAAAGCCAACGACCATGTAAGCCATCTGGACGATATGTTTCGGGTACTTCGCCGATATGGAATGAAGCTGAATCCTCTAAAGTGCTCCTTCGGAGTATCATCGGGAAAATTCTTAGGATTCATCGTCCACGCCAGAGGAATCGAAGCAAACCCTGAACAAATCCGAGCTTTAAAAGAAATAAGGATACCTTCCACTCGAAAAGAAATGCAGAGCCTAAACGGAAAGGTGGCCGCCCTAAGCAGATTCATTTCCAAGGCAACTGACAAGTGTGTCCCTTTCTTCGAAGCACTCAAGAAAGACAAAGGGAGGTTCGAGTGGACCGACGAATGCTTAAAAGCCTTCCTCAACCTAATCGAACACCTTCAGAGACCACCAGTACTCTCAACTCCAAATGAAGGTGAAGTGTTATACCTATACCTCGCTGTATCATCTCATGCTCTAAGCGCCGCCTTGGTAAGAGAAGAAGACCGCACACAACGCCCGGTTTACTTTGTAAGTAAGAGATTTACAGGGGCAGAGGCCAGATATCCTAAACTTGAGAAATTAGCATATTGTTTACTGATCGCGTCACGAAAACTGCGCCACTACTTCCAGTCTCACTCCATCAGGGTTCTAACCGATCAACCACTGAGACAAGTGCTCCATCGTCCTGACACTTCTGGGCGACTCCTCAAATGGTGCATCGAACTAAGTCAGTATGATATCACCCACCATCCTCGTACCGCTGTCAAAGGACAAGCCATGGCTGATTTCATTGCCGAATTCACTATCAACGAAGGCAAGGAACAATCCGAAGTAGCAAAAAACATCAAGTGGAACCTCCTTGTAGACGGAGCATCGAACGAACAAGGCTCGGGGGCAGGTATTGTGATCATCACCCCCAGGGGAAGAAAGTTGTACTATGCATTGAGATTGGAGTTCACGGCCACTAACAACGATGCTGAATATGAAGCAGTAATAGCGGGATTGGAACTGGCCCTAGAAATTGGAATCAATTCCTTATGTATTCATAGTGATTCTCAGCTTATCGTAAACCAGGTACTAGGAGAATTCCAGACTCGAGGAGAACGACTCACAGCATACCTAAAGAAAACCAAACTGCTGCTCGATCAATTGGACCATTATCTAATCAAACACATTCCTCGAGAAGAAAACCAAGAGGCAGATGAACTTGCAAAGCAAGCTAGTATGAAGAACAGCACCATTTCCGGAGCACTAGCAATCTCAAGGCAGCTGGCCCCAAGTTTCGAACAAGTGAATCTGATAACTGCAATCGAAGAAGGAACCTGGATGACTCCTATCCGGAAATATTTGCAAGATGGCATACTACCCGACAGGCGTGACGAAGCCAAGAAGATCTTGAGGAAAGTTCCCCACTACACAACACAAGAAGGCATCCTCTACCGGCGTGGCTTCTCTAGCCCCTTATTAAGATGCGTCGCCGGAAGGGAAGCCAAGGAGATATTAACAAACATCCATCAGGGAGGATGCGGAGATCACACTGGAGGACAGACTTTGGCAAGAAAGATACTCCGATATGGATATTACTGGCCCACACTAAACAAAGATGCCCTAGACTTCGTTAAGAAATGCGACAGATGTCAGAAGTTCGCCAAGATCCCTCGACTGCCCACAAACGAAATTACTCAAATGACCAGCCCTTGGCCCTTTGCTGTATGGGGAATTGACTTAATTGGCGAACTGCCAACGGGCCGAGGCGGAGCCAAATATGCTATAGTGGCAGTCGATTATTTCACCAAATGGGTGGAAGCGGAACCTTTAAATAAAATATCTTCAGCAAAAGTTATCAACTTCTTGATCAAAAACATTCTGTGCAGGTATGGAGTCCCCCTCAAGATCGTATCAGACAACGGACTCCAATTTGACAGCGAAGAATTTGCCGACTGGTGCCAAGAGCATGGAATTCATAAAAGCTTCTCATCAGTAGCTTACCCTCAGGCAAACGGACAAGTTGAAGCTGTCAACAAAATTCTCAAAACCCTAATCAAGAAGAAACTTGAAAAGTCAAAAGGCGCTTGGGTGGACGAACTTCCTACGGCACTATGGGCATACCGCACATCTTTCAGAACATCAACGGGACATACTCCTTTCTCTTTGGCATATGGATCGGAGGCAATGCTCCCAGTTGAGACTATTGTGCCTTCCCACCGTAGGATCCACTACAACCCAGAAGAAAACGAAGAACTCCTCCTCATGTCTTTGGATCTAATTGAGGAAAGGAGAAACGATGCAGCACTCAAAGCAGCAGCTCACAAACAAAAAGTGGCAGCACAATACAATTCCAAAGTCAAGCATCGCAGCTTACAAGAAGGAGATCTTGTCCTCAGGCGAATCTTTCCGCGCCCCGGGGCACTGGACCCCATCTGGGACGGACCATATGTAATTCATAAAGATCTCCACAACGGAGCTTACATTTTGTCAACAGTGGACGGAGAGGTGTTCCAGAGGGCATGGAACATCCGACACCTCCGTCGATACTTTTCTTAACTTGTACTGCCCATATGAAGTGAATTAACAAAGAGAATCAGTGGACGTAGGCATTCCCGTGCCGAACCACTTTAAAAAATCTTGTCTCTTTTTAACTTGTTCCTTTATGTCTTGGCTGCTTGTTAAGTTTTATCCCTTTCTGTTGAACAAAATCCTATGGCATCTCCACTCAAGACGCACCGCGGCCTCATCTGGACTAGGCCTAACAGGTACACTACGATTCTATGCACTCGCCAATGAGACACTTTTGCTCCAGCATCCCTCTGCTGCGGGTTAACTCATTGCGCGCCTGCCCTCAAAGCCAACTGTAATGAGCCGATTATAAGTCATCATAAAGGCCGACTATAGCCGATGTCAGCTCATTACGGCGTTCGGCTCGCCGGCAACTGTGAACCTACTTTAAGCCCCAACATAAGGTGTGGCCAGCCAGGGGTAGTTCACGGCCAACGGCACCCACGCTAGCCGGCCACGGTAAATCGAATAATACCCACGATTACGGACCATAATGGTTCGGGTAGTTACCGTGCGCGATCTCGGCTCCGATGTGTCTTAAGTGCGGCTGTGGTAAAAAAGAAAACTCCCCGCGGAGGCGTAAGATGGGTGACAAATGTCTCCAAGACCCACAGCTAGGGAAAGTGACTACAAAACCCGTTTGCCACGAACTTAAGCACATCGACGGCCTTCCGTGACTGGAAGTTTTACTTTTACTATATTTCCATTCCATTTAAATATTTTTCTCCTATCCTGTATAACAAACTCTAAAGTACAGGAAACCGAATAGGAAGCATTCACTCATGAGGCTCTAAGCCTGCGTACTGGGTGGCAGGGCGCTCAGCTATACCCGTGAACAGTTACACAAGACACTCAAAGCTACCGCCTGCGAATAAAACATAAAGGGCGGTACTCTCTTCTCTTGTACATAAATGCGTAACTATAGCTTATTCATACACTGACCTTGCAAAGCGTGAAATTATATTTCAAGCAAAAACTTAACACCAAACACAACTAGAATCACAGGCATATACATAATTATACTTCTCACACGGCACATAAAGATAGCAACAACATTTAAACATGACAAAATCAGCTTGTATTATAAGATCACACGAAGTTATTCTTTGCAAATAATTTTATTACAGTTGCATGTCAAAGACTAACATAAACAGTGAAAAAAAAAAAAGAAACAAAAAGATGGCAGATGCATCCACACTCCATCACCAACTCCCCCAGCCTACTTAGCCGCAGGATCAGAGCCCCCAGCATGTGGATCTGAAGTCCCACCTGTCCAGATCAGAAGAGGAATTCATTAAACGAACGATCAAGTTATGAAAACACGGAAAGAAAAGAAAGGGAAAAGAATAACTCACCAGCATCCGCCGCTTGATCCTCATCATCCAACTGCACGCCCGCTTCCTCTGCAGCGAGCAGCCGCATCCCCTCTTTCACCGCCGCTTGCTCCTCCTTTGAGAACTGAGCAGTAACCGCACTCAAGTTGAAAGCCTCTCCGCCTTCCTTACCCGCGTTCACCCTGGCCTCCTCTAAAGACTGGAGATACACCTTGGCCATGACCCGAGGGTAATCGTCCATCCAAGACAAGCCGCCCTCCTTCCAAGTGTGGAAGTACATATCCTGCAGCATCTCATCCATCATCCCCTCGTTTTCCTCAAACTCCCTCACCCGGGCCTCGGAAGCTTGCAACTTGGCGACGGCGACGTCCCTCTCCGACTGGTATCTCAAGCAGTCAGCCTGGAGTGACCTCCTCATTTCCTCTTCCTTCAACCTGAGGGACCTCCTCATCTCCTCCATCTCCTCCTTCAACTCGGCCTGAGCCATCTCCGCAGCCTCGAGCCTCCCTGACAACTCCTCTACCCGCTCGAGATCCGCATTTCGAACCTCATCCACCGTTGCGATAGCTATGTTAATCCGCTCCCTGCAAGCGACCTGCATCTTCCGTAATTCCGCCCTACTGGCCTTCTCCATGGTCTCTTTCAGACGCTTGGAGGCTTCCTCATGCTGGGAAATCTGGATGGCTTGGTCGGCGAGCTGCTTGGCCTGATCGGCAACCTTTAACCTCAACCGAATGTTAGCGCTCCCGATCTCTTCCCCGGCCTTGACCAACTTAGCATGATGCTCCATTAACTTCTTGGTCTCTGCGGCCACCCGGTCGATATTAGCCTTGGCCTCATCCCCCATGGTGACTACCCGTGTAGTAAGTAAATCAAGATCTAAAGATTTGGCCTCGTCCAGCACCCTTACCATGGGGTTGCGGGGAAGGAGGTGTTCGCCCGTGGTCTCATCGAATGAAATGTCCCGAAAGCTTGGGTCTAAATCAGGATGGCCAGCAAAAGGGTCACGAGGCACGGGGCGAGGCGCATCGGGACGCCTTATATGAATGACAGTAGGACTCTTGGAAGGAGGAGGAGGGGGGCCGGGCTCCGTGCTCTCCTCCGTAGTATCACGAGGAGGCTGAGTAAGAGGCTGCGAACCAGGGGACGACTCAAATAAGGAACGGCTCCGCTTCCTTTTCTGAATGCCCTCTTCGATGACCCCAAGAAGAGGGCGGTACTTGACTACGTCCCCAGTGCGATCAGTAGAAGGTTTCGCGGAAGCTCTCCTCGACTTAAATTGTTCAAGGCGGTGTCGAACATCCGACGTTTTAACTACCTGGCCTGCCCCTGGAATAAAGAACAAGTGTTACGAACATACAATAATCCACGATTCAAAAAATGTGCTAAGTTAAAAAGAAAGAAAAGTGAGAAGGCACATCTATTATACAAACCCGGCGGAGGAGTGGGAAACTGCAATAAGTCCTGGATCTCATTCCAGGACGGAAGTGAACCGTAAAAAATTTCTAAGTCCCTATCGAAAATGGAATCGGCAGAAGACAAAAGTTCACCTTGCGTCGCCGGAGTCACCCTAGCTGAAGCCACAGCTTTGCCGGTTTCCTTTGCCTTCTCCGTTTCTTTCTCCTTTTCCTTCTCCGTTTCCGACTCTCCCTCCGACTCCCCAAAGGCCCGACGGAGAGCCTCATCCAGTTCGAGGTCTTGCTCAGAGGTTAGAGCGGCAACACCACTACCACCTTGACCGTCGCCATCTCCTCCACCCTCCGACCCTTCTCCAACTTCGCCTCCTTCCTCCTCTTCCACACCTTCCTCCTCCGGGACAGTCGGGCAAGTACTTGGAGAAGGGCCATCGGACTTCTTCAGTTTCTTCCCCCCGACCACGGGACGCTCTGCGAAAGGCTCCCTCTTACCGCTCTTTACCTTATCCCCCTCCTTAGCTTTAGCAGCCTTCTCCTCAGCCGTGTCTCTTTGCTTAACCACGGACTGGTGCGGTAAGATCAAATTATACTCCAAGAGGGTTGCGTTCCTGATCAAGAAAGAGGCCGACCGGTCCCGTGCCGGAATAGCCTTTAGTTCAGCAGCCATTCGCACTAAGGAATCGTCCTCCACGACTGCAATACCACCTGTCGCTAGCCAGAAATAGAAGCATGTCAGAAAAAACACTACGGTCAAAACACATGAAAAATATAAATGAAATCCATCTTACAGCCGGAAGTGAAAAGGCGGAAAGAAACAGCATCGTCCCTGATGAAGAACCACTCCTTCTTGAACATGGTAAATTTGGAATACAAGTCCAGTACTGGTTTGAAGGGCACGGCCGCCTCCAGACTAATATACGGAGACCCCTTCTTATAGCCTCTCAGGTTGTACAAGTATCGGATTTCCCGGTTAGAAGGAGGACGCCCGTACCTCCTCTGGAAGATAACAAAGAGGCTCACCAGGATGGCATATGAGTTAGGCTGAAGCTGGAAGGGGGCCACCTTCAAATATGTGGTGAAGCTTACTATCCAAGCATTGATAGGAGGGATAGCACCGCACATGCAATGGTATCTGCTAAAAGCGAAGTAGCCCTCGGGAGGATTATATGGCATCACCCCATCTCCTGGCAGCAGCATAAGAGCCCTATCTATCCCAAAGGAACGGGATATGACGTCAAGTTGCTCCTCCTTTAAGGAGCTAGGAAAGCAATCAGGGGGGGAGATCAAAAGTTCCTGTGGACCATATCCATCCACTAGAGACCTTGGAATGGGTCGATGTTGCTCGGATCCTGATTGGACTGGGGGCAAGGAAGAAGAGGGCTCTCTTGTGCCTCTAGACTTCTTTCTGTCTGATCGTGTTTCCGCTTTGCGAGACATTTTCTGCAGCACAAGAAAAACACGGTGTTAGAGCAAGAAGTATAGAAAGATAAACAAGCAAGTATCTAAAGAAAGCATATAAAAGCATAAGATTCCGCTCAAGGTTCAAGTATGAAGTCTCATTCGGCGGTGCAAGACGAGTTCATTCGGCACCAAACTCCAATGCTCATTCGGCATACATGTCATTCGGCATACATGTCATTCGGCATACCTCATTCGGCTATTCAATACACTCCGTACACATTCGGCAAACAGGGCCATCCGGTGGCAAAGGTTCATTCGGCAGAAAGTATACATACCTGGTTCGGTATAAGCTGGTTCGGCGAAGACTTTGGTTCGGCAGCACAATATGGTTCGGCTCTACTCGTTCGGTAATGAAAAACGAGGGGGGTACGGCCTCTATATATAGGCGGGCTCAGGACCGGACCAAGGCATTCGACATACCGGACCGAATGAAAACCGAATGGAACTATCCATACCGGACCAGCCTCCAACCGAATGAAACCTGTGCCAACTCGAACCCGAACGAAGCTACCTCTACCAGCAGAAACCAGAAACAGGGGGCACGCAGGCGCTTCACTCAGATAAGTACCGAACTCTAGAACTAACTAATAAAATAAGATTATGCTAACGATGAATAAGTCGTAAAACTCTCATCGACATGGATTAAATCGTTTACACGTGTACGCGACCACGAATGGTCCGTAGGCACGCTCTGAATAGTTATTAACCCTATCGTCGTGGGAGTTTACACTTTGACACGCCTTTTTAAAACTCATAGGTGAAACGGATATTTGATTCTGATAATTATGGAATGGCTAAGCTACTTACACATGTACGGGGTCGCGAACAATCCCTAGGCATGCTCTGAGCTGGCGATAAACCACCTTGGCAAACGACCCGGGGACCCACTCTAACGTAAACCTGGCATCGACAATGCTAGGCCCCTTCGGGGCACACTTGCTCGTCCCTAACGACACGATTAGCTTCATCTCAAATTTCTCGATCCCGAACGATCGTTACCTAGAACCGCACTAAAACTATAAATTAAATTCCTTTGCAGGACAGCAGCAGGATACGAACATCCAGCCCATGGCGTTACGAAACAAGCCTTTCTACCACCGGGAACAAAGCGCGACACGTGCAAGCACGTGCCCCACTTTGGGGGGCAAATGTTGGGCGAATTCTCACCCAGAAGATCTAGGGACCAGGAAGTCACAATTTCACCCAGGCTCGCAGCCTCCACTTCGTTCGACAGCCAAGGAGCTCAACACTAACCTAGAAGTCCATCCAAAATTCTCAGTATAGAAGCTCATTTGGCCCCATGCACGCTCGGCCCCCTGCTCATTCGGCCCCCTGCTCATTCGGTTTCCACCTCATTCGGCCCCCTTCTCATTCGGTTTCCACCTCATTCGGCCTCCTTCCCATTCGGCCATACTTGCCCGGACACACCCCCTCTGCACAGCCGGTCCAGACAAGCACCGGACCAAGGCCCAGTCTCCATCGCCGAATCAACCTACGACCGGACCAAGGTTGTCACCGAACCAACCCTCTCTTTTACACAAGCCGGTCCAAACAACCACCGGAGGCACGCCTTACACCGGACCACACCACCACCGGTCCATGCTCCATGCCGAATGAGACCTCGCCGAACCAGACAACTGCCAGTCCAGATTGCTTCAGCCCAGGCCCACTAGCAGCTATATACAACCAAGACCCCTGCCCCCTACCTCATTCTATAAATAGAGGGGCAGGGGTACAACAATGGCAGACAAGTTTGAGAGCTCAAGCAAGGAAGGAACTTTCAAACTACCTTCATTTACTGATATACGAAGCATTGTACCTGTAATCTGAAAGAAAGAAGATAATAACATATAAAGTGGACGTAGGCACATTCTGGCCGAACCACTATAAATCTGTGTGTCTTTTACATTTCAGCCCCTACTTCTTTCATATTTACATACTCATCTAAAATCACTGAGAATCATATATAATCAAATAAATAATACGACTTGGAGGTGTTTGTCCATTTTTTGTACAAACATATATATATAAACACACACAAACACACACAATTCACATTAACAGAAATCGTAAATTTATCTTCCATTCGTGTGTGTATATATAAAATATGCATATCACGTTACATCAACTATTTAAGTGTACAATAATAAAAATTTTAATTTATAAATTTTTTCTTTGAGTTAGAACATTAATGCTCACATGGGTATGTAGTTAGCGAGGATTGAACCTTATGCCTTACATTTAAGCATCATATCTCATTTTAATTTATTACTCATCTATCTCAATGAATTTATCATATATCGCATAATTAAATTCTATTTTCAACGGTAATTAAAATATAAATACTATATTAATAACATTACCGTGTATAACGTATGAGTTATATACTAGTCTATATGTAAATCTTGAATCTTACGTTAAATGATTCATTTTTAATGTGCACATATTATTAGATGCTAGAAATATTATTGTACGTAGGCTAATGATACAATACCGAGTTTTATTGCTATAAAATTTGCATGTATTGGGACTTGAATTAGCGAACTTTCATATAATTATTTTACGCTTTACCACTCTGCCAGCCAAATGGGTTTTCTATAGTTTTGATTTATTATCTTTTTAAATTTATTCTAATGCACAAACTTCTACCAATAAGCTTAAAGCTCAATTTTCTCTTTGGTTCTATTTTATTTATCCATTCAAAAAACAATACGATATGAACAGTAAATTCAAACAAACATCTTGATGAAATTTATTTTCAACATGATTTAAATTAATGATTTTTCTTGGTATTCATAATTAAATTTTGAATCGGAATTTGGAAATTAAATCTTAATCGGATGAGTGACATGTTTACAACTTTGGTATTTGCAAAATAATGTTTTATAGCGTTTAGTTGAGTTATGAGCTGAGTAAAGTTTAATATCATGTTGAAAAAGAGAATATTTATATAACCTATTTCAATCAGTATAATCAGTGCATTCACATAGCATTATTGTAAAAAATATAAATTTATCCTTTAAAAGTTGTTAAAATCGAAATTTTGCTATGAGGTGTATGCTAATCTTTTTGAGATAAATGAATTATAAATTAAAAAATATTATTGTTTATGTACGTATTCTATGTTATGCGATTTATATAACTTTATATCTAAATAAAAAAATATTTTTAACATCTTTGCTCATATATATATATGCATTGTATGCATATTTAAATTGTTTTATTTTTAGTATTTGTTGGCAATTAATGAATATTATTTCTTGAATTAGTTTAAATGATTTATATTTAAGATTACATAGTTAAATATATGGGTTTGAGTATAAAATATTAGGAAAAAATTGGAAAGAGTTTGTAAGTAACTATATAAATTTTAAAATGTTGGTATTTGAAGTTGAAAAGTACTTTTTTCACTGAATGCAAGATGACTTCATCGAGGTAAACAAATTATAAAATAAATTTGTTATTACTGTTATCTACATAGCTTATGCAATTTATTTTTATCTTTGTATTTAATAAAAATTTAATTTTACTAATTTATTAATTGGCTATGATATACATAATTAAATTGTCATGTTTTAGGATTTATTTGATAATTAAATATTAGTTAAACGAGTTTTCAGACAATTTAAATTTTGGATTATGTGATTAATTTAAATATATGAGCTTGAATGTAGAATATTAAAAAAGAATTGAGAATAGATTTGTAAATGATTCTAGAAACTTTTAAAATGTAGATATTTGTATGTAAAATGATGTGAAAAAGTCTATACAGTAACTTAACTATAAATTGATAAATTATAAAACTTATAGAATATTGGAGAGAATTAAGGAGAGTATAAAAAACTCATAGAATTAAGAGGATAGCTGTAAATTCTTCCGCTTTACTATTTTTTAGATTTAATTTAAAATTTGAACCTTAACATTTATGATTTCTATTTTACTTTAAAAATATTTTAGCAATTTAAGTTATCCAGTAGTGACTGAATGATTTCTTCTGTTTTGAGTGTTGAAAAAAAAACTCAGTTTTTTGTTAGATCACTTTGGTAAAAAAACAAAAAAGCAAGATTAAATGTTATTAAGTAGTAACTAGATTTGATAAAATATCTTATACCAATGTATAAAGTAAAAAAATTATGTAAAAAAGCTCCAATTTCAGCTAAGATCTCGGACTAAGTTTCGCTCCAAATTCGATTGTGATTTGAATATTTCTGTTAAGATGGATGTCAAATGAAATATGAACGTGATTTGATGACATCTGGTTTAATCAAGAGATTGTTTGAGAATATATTAATGATTAGCAAAAGTACCTCATGAATAACTTTCGTAATTTTGTCAAGCACCACTAACTCAACTGGTTAGTGGTATGACGCTTTAGACATAAGTTCTAGAGGTCATGACTTCGAACCCTTGAAACAACAAAATGAATACTCCACTTGAATAAAGTAACACTTTTACTATCAAAAAAATATTTCGTAATTTGAGGTATTCGATAATAATTTAACCTTTTGACTTAAAAGAATCAGATACATTAACAAGTTATAAACAACACGTACCTACTTATGACTTGTTTCAATATTTACAATTAAATTTGTCCCGATATCAACTTATCTATCAAGACACTTATACTTGTTACCATTCATTTAAAACTACTTGAAAGTTACAATGAAAAACAACTTTTAAATACTTATAACAAAGGGAATTGTTAAAGGAATTATTAATTTGACCAGGGGAATAATATAAATTATAAGAGGCAAAATTTTAATAAGTTAAAAATTTACGGGGTGAAAATAGTCATACTTGCTAACTATTTAGTACAGGATCTACTATTTTATATTAAAGCAGGAACTTCCCCAAGCTGATGTGGCAGCACTGTTCTTCTTTTATTTCAAAATGAATAATCATCGTTCGTTTAACCTTTTGTTTCCCTTGAAAATCCCAAAAAACTACGCTCCCACTATCTCAATACTGGAAATTGCTTTCCCACTATTACCCACTATTCGTTCTGTTCTTTAATTTTCTTGCTCAACACAACAAGCGGTTACAATTTCCACAGTGGCTCGGTCGAGAAGATTTCAGACATTGTGGATCGGTGTGGATTTGGTTCGACCTTGGTCATTCTGCTTTGTTAGATGAACATTACAGGCATTAACGCCATAGGATTGAAACAACCAAACAGGTGCAGTAGAGTAATCCAACAGGAATAGTCGAGGTTCCTTAACTGGAACCATGGCCCTTCACCTGCACCTGGGAAATCGCACTCAAGTTGGAGTGGGAAACATAAGATCTGGGGCATGAGCGAAAGCTAGCTGACCAGCTCACCAGGGTCCTAACAAAGCAGGTCCCCAGTACACGCATTTAGGAGATCACCAACCGAGGAGGCACCAGCCGAAACAATCGCGCCGGACGAATTCCAACTTGCCACTTCCCATCCAAACCACGGACTTATCAGCATGGTCAGACAACTGATGAGGAAAATCATGGCTTATCCAACGATGATTGGGGTGTGCCTAGGAGCCATACTCCATTCACAGATACCATTCTACAGGCTGAGTATCCCCGAAAATTCAGTATGCCTATTGTTCCGGCCTATGAAGGGAAGCTGATCCCCGACAGCATGTAATGAGATACGAGTGGATGATGGACTCGGCTAGAGCAAATGATGCGACTAAATGTAGATGTTTCCCTATAACTTATTCGAAATCGCTACCATATGGTTCACCAGACTTCCCCCGCGGTCGATCTTCTGGTTTGATGAGTTAGTGTCGAAATTTGTGGAGCAGTTTAGGATCCACAAATTGAATTTGCATATTGAATTTGCTGCGACTATCATGAGGCTGAAATAATTTATAAATCCAGATATGCAAGTCCGCAAGAGCGAGATGTAATTGCTGCTGCCTGAAAACAGGCAAAAAGATATCATACAAGTGTGACGATCCGAACTCGATGTCCGATAAACAACATCAAATTCGTATCGCCGGAGCTTGCAACAACATTAGATGATAGATAATACAGCGGAAATAAAAGATGATATCATTGATACAACATGAATACAATATCCGATACATCAATTTGATACAATGATAATCATCAACATTAGAGAATATATGTAACGACTCGGGATTTTCGACTTTTGAAAATCGACATTAATACAACCACTGTATCAACTGCCGAGCAATCGAAGGCCAGAAATCCGAATTGTTAGGGTTTAAAGAAGTAGAGGTAAAAGAAGAAAGAAAGAAAGTAGAAGCAACAGAAACAATATCAGAATCTCATAATCGCAGCGGCACAATATATAATAGATAAATGAATCATCTTTAAAACAAAGAACTACATCAGTTTATACATTAAATCATCAGAGTCAATATACAACACAACACAACAATGGACAGTTATATAAACTTGTCCTTACAAGTGAATACACAGCGGAATAAATAGACTCAAATACAAAAGTACGTCTCGCCTCCAGCTCGCCTCTTGAGCTCCACAGCACCTCCTGAATTCCAGAATGACCTGATAACCTGACTCTAGGCTGCCCATGTGGAAAATTATGGGCACCTAGAGTTTAGGAAGGGAACAATAAACTCCAGGTCAGTCGAGGGACTGGTGTGAGAACTAAAAACAGTTATTTGCACAAAGAAAGGAAAATAATTCGCAATGCCTTTGGAAAATGAAACTACCATAAGGCCTCCCGCTACACACATAATGCAAACGCAGAATTGGAGGAGATTTCTCCTTATGATAGTCTAACATGCTTACTAAGCAAAATCATTCGATATTATTATTATTAGTGCATAGTGTAGAAAACATCTCAAAAGTATAATATTAATCTTAGCCAGCATACAACCATTATTGTATGCCTACTATAACTACCATCTAAATAGTGGTGACCACCATAAGTAAATGGCAGGTTCTACAATTAATACCGTACAAGGTTCGTATTGGAAGATGGATTGCCAACAAATGGCCAGGATAAGGAACTTCCTACTGTCAATGGGTACGCCTCTGGCGGGACGTTCCGAGAACCTACCCGGCTCTCTGCCAACACTATGCCAGGTTACCTCTGTAACTAGGTAACTACTACTCGAGTATGCCACCCCCCGGTCCTTTAGGACCTTTATCCGAGGGCCCTCGATCACAAAACAAAAATCACACAGAAATGAGATTGGAGCAACCACATAGGTTAAGCATCAGGGCTCCATACCTGACACCACCCTTTTCCAGAAGGAAATGACATACCCTAAAGGGAGCGACCCTCATAACCTTGCCGCATCATTCCTGTTTCGATCATTTCCGAGGTGTGAGGTCCGAAGAGGTCTCGTCCACAAAGCTACGCTTTGGCACAAAGCCATGCTTTGATTAACAAATGATCAACAAATGATCAACACACAGCAGCACTCAACATACCACATTACCAAGTTGGGAGTATGTCGCTGATAACCTTCAACTACATAACCTCTGAGCTCGTACGTCTCAGAGAAGGGTATTAAGCTAAGAGAATAAATTCTCCACCACCAACAGAAATGTATTTGAAAGAAATCTGCTTTATATCTCAAAGTGTAATGTCAGACATGTAACCATACAAGTCTGTCCCGGGTTCGAACAGAACCGAAGGCACTTCAAAAGAAGCCCTTGCAATCCGGGTATTCACAATCCCGATCGAACTTCCCATCACAAGGGAAATCTCCATACCGTAGCTATCGGTGCAGAGACAATCGATAGGTTATCCTATCGTTTTCACAAATACCCGGTCTTTAACACCAGTCTTTAAATGCTATTCATTTACATTGTATCACTATTCGGAATGGGTTATATGACACAAAGTCCTCTCCCGGCTAATCAGAATAATGAGCGCTTATTTTAAAATAAGTGTAGCATTCAAATTCACGCAAATCACAAAAAATAACCATTTAAAGGTCAATATTGGTAGTCGGTTATTTAACTATCAATAGATATGCACAACATCACCAGATTCCAAATAATTTCCCAAATTATTTATTTTCCAAAAATATCTACAAGATATAGTTTTAACACTTCAACCATTTGAAAACAAATTTCAAATCACCTTTCACCTTTACAACTTTTGAAAACAAGTTTCAAATCATTTTCCTTACGCGGAAACACTTCCAAATATTTATTCATTTTCATTGGAAATCTGACGAGTCCAAATACTTCAAATAATTTATATCACTATCTAAAATATATTTGGAAAACACTTTAAAATAAAGTCTACCTTTAAAATACTTTATTTTCAAATATTAGTTATAAAAACATTATATTAATATTACATATAAACTCAAGTCCAAACTAATTTTTCAAAATAAAATTGGTAGATAGAGTATAACTATTTAAATAACCATTTCCTGACTAAAATATTAATTAAATCTTAAATAACCATTTCTATAATCAACTTAATAAATCTTCACTTAAAGTTTTAAAACAATTTTAAGAAGTTAATTTCTCCAAAGTATCCTTTTCAAAACCAATTCTGGAATTTGTTTTTATATATATATTTCAAAGATATTTAGAAAATTTACTCGGCTTTCTAGGGAGAATATACTTTCACTTCAAAATGGTTCATTTAAACCAATTAAATAAATCATTACCGATTTATTTTAAATTTACATTCCAAATCCGTAAATTTATTTCCACACTTCAAAAATAATCAATGTTCATTTTTAAACAAATTTCCCTTTCCTTTATAAATTCCATGGTGAATTTAAAATTTATAAATATCCATTGATATACGATTTCCAAATCGATTTCAATTATTCACTTTCAACACCAATTCAATTTTTCAATTGATTTCAAATTCATTTCAAAACACCAAATAAATTTCCAAATGGATTTCCAAAAGATTTGTTTTCAATAACCAAAATCAATTTCCAAATGGTTTTCTAAATTTATTTCCTTTTAAAATAAATTCCTTTATTTCTTTCAACTATTAAAATCCAATTTTAAACAAGTTCTTCAACTTTTAAACAATATTATTCAAAATCTCTTTATTAAAATCTTTTCCCAATTTTGGAAATAATTCGATATGATTCAAAAATAAAACTTTATCTTTTAAAACTCCTTTTTAAATTTGTTGAATTCTCAAAAATAAATTTTACTATAAACTTTCAACTTGAATTTTCAAAAATCAAATTTTATTTATTTCCGGTTCCCAACGATACCAAAAATATATTCAGCTAAACCATAGCCTTCAACAATTTCAATCACAATATAATCACACAGAGATTATAAATAATCAACATACAACATTGAAACAAATTCAAATGTTTTGAGGAATCCAATTGGATCCCTCCAACCTGTTTCCCTGCATCCACAGATGTTAGCACAACAATTAAATAACCATTCCACTTCGAGATGGAATATCGCGGTATATGGGATTTATAAAATATCATCCACTATTATGCGGTGCAATAGGGTCTCATCCGTTATATAATGTGGGAAATCAACTCCAAGTGCATATATAATACCAATTCCACTTCAAGGTGGAATATCGTGGTATATGTGTTTAAATATAATAACCTCCGTTTAACATGCGGCGTATAGGGTCTATTTCAATACAACAGATAGCAACCATCATTCAAGCACACAATCACACAAACAGCCAATTTTAAATTTTACAATTTTAAATTTAAATTGAAACAAATTCGATTGAGTGACAAGTTCTCACCTTGCACCCAATAACAGTTGCAGTTTTTTGTTCCGAATAAAATTAAAAGACCCTTTAATTTTACTCAAAATTCACACTAGCTCCATTGCATAGTGCTCGTCAATACGGATCCAATACAATTCGTTTCGTGCGAAACGGACCTCGTATGAAAAAGATATGGTGTTTTAAAGTTTTAAACGAATTTATAAAAATCAATTTACACATTTTATTTACTTTTAAAACCCTACATACATTTCTGGCTGCATGATTTTGCTTTGATAAATTTGGACCGTCGCCCGCTTTTTCTCCTACATGAAAAATCACGTTCAAAAACCGAACCCATGGGCCGCCAATTAACCCTAATTGTTGCGACTACGTCGACGATCGTGACGACGATCAGGGACCATAGTTTGAAAGCCTATCATGAGCATCACCTTCGGCCTTGATCACGCATAGCTCGTCCTCTCCAACGCCTTGGAAAACTGACGCAGCTTTGACTAGGCTCGAACAGTTTAGATACCAAACTGTCGCAACCTATCCAGGATCTTCCCACGAAATGATGATTTCATGTCGAAAAAACCGATAGAACGATAAATTTTCAATTCCGTTGATCGTGATGATGCCGGAATCTAGATATCTCCAACCCGTTGATCTCGCAAGATACCGTGTTGAAAGATCTACAATTCGATCGTTGATCACTCGTAAGTGATACCGAGAATTGGCTTCAACTTCGTTGATTCGCGCACGAATAACCCGAAGATGGAAAGAAGAAGGAGATCACACTCAACTTCCAACAATGGTGGCCAAAGCTCACACACAAATTTATTTTCAAAATCAACTTGTCTTTACAAATGACAACACACCCCTATTTATAGGAAATTACAACACACACAAGCGACTCAACATATACGACTCACGACTTAACACATACGACTTAACATCACACGAGTTACAATATCACACGACTTAACAACATACGACATATGACTTAACATCATATGAGTTACAACATCACACGACTTAACAACAGTGCGACATACGACTTAACAACAATGCGACATAAGAACTTGTGACTTAAGAAGATAGCACATCTTCAGGAACAACTTAAGCGACATAAGAACTTGCGACTTAAGAAGATGCGGCATAAATGAGCTACTTATAAAGATGCGGCATAAGTGAACGATTTATAGAGATGCGGGCTTGATTTCTTAACTCGCTATGAACGACTTATAAGGCAGGTGACTCAAGGCGGCGACATAAGAAGGCATGCGACATAAGAAGGTTGACTCCACTTGATGCCTCAACATATTTAAGTCGCTTACCACCCCCATAGGTCGCGACAACCTACCAGCAGAAGCAGTTGATCAAGCACAACCATTATAAGCCATAGCCCGTGTCCCTTAGGTCGCTCACGACCTACGACCTAACCTTATGTCGCCCACGACCTATGACCTACCTCCAGATTTTCCCTATAAATACCCTGCCTGCTCCACCTGGAAACGGACTTTTGGATCATTTCTGGAACGCCGATACTTTGCTGTTTTCTCGACTCCTTCAACACTTCAAACACCGAAGACACTTCAACGAACTTTGGGAAAAGATCTAACTCATTCAACATGAATTCAAAGAGCTTTTCTACATCAAAGTTCTAGCTACTCGTCTTAGTCGTGTTGTAATCGAAGATCATTGTAAAAGTTGTAATCGAATCAGCAATAAAAGAGATTAAGTGGACGTAGGCTTGACTTTGAGCCGAACTACTATAAAAATTATTGTCTCTTTTTCTGCTATTTTTCTGCTTACTTTTAGTTCCCGTACCAATAGGTGTTGCTTTCGCTGTTTCACAACTTACACCGGGGTGTTAGCGTACGTTTTTAGCGTTAGCATTTTTGGTGCTTTCATTGAGAGCTCGAACTCAGGGTGCTTTCATCATTGCTTCGCAAAGATTTGTTGAAAGAATCTCTCTCAAAACTAGAAGTCTATCCAAGATTATGGCTCCTGGAAGAAAGCGTAGATCTACTAGATCCGGTGATGCTCATGATAATACCACCACTTCTCCCTCGTCAATTCAGGCGGCTCCAAGTGTTGGAATCACACGAGCGGAGTTAGATGCTGCAGTGTCTGGGTTATATCAGCAAATGGAAGCCCAGAACACTTTAATGCTGGACAGGTTGAATGCTTTGCTCGGAGCTAACCATCAACTAGAGAATAACGAAGAAACCTTTGCTGATGATGTTCACGATTCTCAAGGGAAAGGTATTCCTCAAAGGGCAGTTGGCGCTGCTGAAGGGGCACCTCCCCAAGCTGGAGGTTCAAGGCCGCAACCAACTCTTCGTGAACGTTTGTCCAGGCAAACTTCCGAAAAAGTAGCTGACTTCTGTCCCGCAGGGCCTCTAAACAATGAGGAGCACCTCTCGGGAATGATTCGACAAATCATGAAGGAAAACATGCAAAGGGAGGAAGATGAAAATGACCGGGGGTTTGCTCCAAGCAAAACTCCTTTTACTGAGAAAATTCTGAAGGCTGAGTTTCCGAAGATGTTTGTTCCCCCTACTATTCTAGCTTATCGGGGGACAAGCGATCCTAATCAATTCCTATACAAGTATGACTGGCATATGACTAGGGCCAGGGCAACAAATGAGATCAAGTGCCGATACTTTCCGGTGTACTTGGAGGGTGTAGCCCTGCTTTGGTTCACGAAGCTGTCAGTTCGATCTGTGGATCAGTTCTCCGACTTGACTTGAAAATTCAAAGACAAGTTCAGGTTGTATGCTTCGAAGGCCAAGGACATAATGTCACTATCTAACCTCGAACAAGGTCCCGGAGAATCTATCAGATCTTTCTTAAATCGCTTCAACATAGCCTTGGCCGAAGTTGACAATGCAGAGCCTTGGATGATTCTGACCTACTTGATGCGAGCTATAGACAAATCAAGTGAGTTTGAAAAATGGCTAAAGATGAAAGAGCCAAACTCACTTGAGAAATTCTACAAGAAGGCCGATGAATTTATGCGCTTGGAAGGCCTTCCTGTGCCAGCATAAGTAGTCGTGGCCGAAGTTGAGAATAACAATGTTGCGTCTAATAAGAAGGAATCTGGTGGTCAGAAGAGGGAGAGTGACGATGGAAGAAAGCAGAAAGATGCAAAGAAAGCTCGCCGCTTTAAACCTTCAGATTTCACTCCCTTAACTGATACTCCAGAAAATATATTCTTCGCAACCAAGGATGCTATTGACTACCCCAAATCACCTGAGATGAAGCTTGGGAAATTTTTGTGCATAATGGGAGATTCTGTCGGTTTCACAATCAACCTGGCCATGACACTAACGAATGTCGCCATTTAAAGAATTTGATTGAAAAACTGTTGAGATAGAATAAACTACAACAATATGTGAAGAGAAACAGAAGTGACCCAACTTCATCTACCCAGGAGCAATTAGTTCTTGCTCATCAATACGGCTCAAGTGAAAGAACTGTAGGATCGATTTCACCCTAGAGGGGGGGGGGGGTGAATAGGGTGATAGTGTAAATTATAAAAAATTAATCGCGGAAGCTTATCAATTAATTTCAATTCAGATCACAGAATAGCAGCACAGATATCGCAGAATATAAATAACAGAATAAAACAGAACAACACAGAATTTACCCAGCTTCGGCAAAACCCTGCCTATGTGCTGCCCTCAAGGTTTCTACTAGAAATTAGATAGTCCCTCGCTTACACACGTAAACTCGCTATACCCGCTATTGACTAATCTAACTCTACGCTCAAAACCCTGCCACAACTCAACTACCGAGTTGCGAATTCTCAAGCTATGCCACGTAGCTTGTCCCCTAGTCACACGACTAGAAATTTAAAACGGTTTGAAAAAAGGAAAATACAATTAAAAACAATTCAAAATTAAAATAACCCTAATTTAAAATAAAACCCTTATTATATTTTAAAACCCCTAATCTAAAACAAAAGGCCGGCCCACGCTTTTTCTTTAACCCGTTTGTTATTTCCTTCTTTGTTTGGCCTGAGAAAAAATGGTCGCCGTTCCTCAACTCAATTAGGGCTTTTGCAAATTTTGTGTGTTTGCTCCTTGCGATTCAAACTAGGGTTGTGCAACTTGATGTTCGCTGCTTGATACAGTTTGATTGTATGCTTCGATGCTTTTTTCTTTTCCCACGACTCTTCAATTTGGATTGAGTTCGTTTTGTGATTTCGGTATGTATTTTATCCTTTTGCTTTTCTGATTTTGGCTTGTTCGAACTCAATAAATTGCCGATGATGATTTGTGGTTATTTATAGGATTCGAAATCCTATTTTTGCGTTCGTATATTCGTGTTTGAATTTATCTACTGATTTGCTTTGGCCATTCGATTATACTTGGATGATTGAGATAAAATCTGACTAATTCATATGCGTATATTCTTGATACTTGTTTCCCACAGCTTGGTTGACACGGTTTTGATTATTGACTCGTTCAATATTGACTGTGATGATTTTTGGCTTTGCTATGCTTCCACGTCTTCATCCCTTACATTGTTCACCTCGGCCTATAGTGTTCATGTTGTACTTGGATAGTTGGTATTTGATTTTGTACTGTAGTTATCTTCGATTGTGTGATGTTGCCTCTGGTTGCTGTCATATCTTGAAATGTACCATGATAGTCATGTGCCACTGCATCTCATATGCTCTGAGTTTCACTGCCTTCTGTCCATGTTGGTACTGGCTGTTGTTGCTGTGTTCCATGAACATGCTTCACTGTTTACTGCACTGACTCATCATGTTGTATACACTCCATAATATCGTTGAATTCATTTGAGTAGTTGATATTCTCTGGTCAGTTACATGTTCATGATGCATTATGCCTTTACCTCTATTTGCTTGATGTCTATCTCTTTGTTGCTGTTGCATACAGTACTTCATTTAGCTTGAACGTTGTTTCTGACCTGATGGCTTTGGTTTTCGGTGTCCACACATGTTCATGCTTTACCGCAGCTTATTGTTTGTGTACTACTTTGGCTTCACTGTACATTATATGCAGCACCACTGTGTGTACTTGATGGTTGCTCTTCTAGTTGGATATGTTGGTTCGAATTGCAATTTGTCTTTTGTACTGTTTCACCATGTTCAATGTTATTTGTTTCCTGTCATGTTTGTTTGCAACTTGACACTTGTTGTCATATTTGCTGTGACATCCATGTTCCCTGTTGAGTCTTTGGTGATGCTTCACCTGTTATGTCTGCTCTGAACTTTTGATCATGTTGCCTTCGTGTTGTTGTTTGCTTCATGTACCTTACTGCTTTGAACTTCTGGTTGGTTTGGCCTGGACTTCACTGTTATTTGATTGCCGAGTTCTTTGCATTCACTTCATCACTTCAGTCGTGTATTGCTTTCACCTCTGGCCTGTTGTAGTTTGCATATCACCTTGTTGCAGTTAATGGTTGCTGTGTTGACTTGATCATGGCCTTTGCACTTTGTAGCTGCCGTGTGCATGCAGTTTTGTAGGCTTGGAGTCTTTGTTCATTGATGATTTTGGTCGTTGCATTTTGATTCAGTCTTGTTTCATATTGGCTTGAGTCTGGGCATGTGTACTTCCGACCATTTTATTGCATTCGAATTTGTTTTTGAATTTGCACCTGTGTTGAATCCAGTTTCACAACTCGGGTTTGACCTTGTGCTCGTGTCGTGATTTTCAATGTTATTGCACGTGAGTTGAACCCGGTTTTTCATTTGGGTTTGACCTGTACTCGCCTGTCCCTGTAAATCAATCAAGTGTATATATCGGCGTGCACGGCCTTGTGGCATATACAGTAATACACTGTGTATGTCACAGGTTGTTCGTGTATGATGAATTCAAATTTAAATTATGACGAACAACCCAAATAACTGAGGCAAATCATATTTTCAAAAATTATCTTCTATTTTTGAATTGCAAAAATATTTCTTTTTCAATTTTACTGCGTTAGTTTATATTTTTGCAGATTGCTCAGGTGCTGGATTCAAACTGAAATGCAGTTGAAGATAAATCGAGTGTGAGTGATATGTAGTGAGGTGATGATATGTAAAATAGTGATGTAATTGAATTTGTATCAAAGTTGTATAGTGAATAGTGAGAGCTTGAATTTGTATACTATTCAAAATTGTAATAAATATTTGTTTGAATAAAATATTCGTTTGAATTCAAATTCCGTGTTATTTATTTTATTCAGCAAATATTTATTTAATCTGTGAAAAATAAAATAGTATATTATCAAATACATTTAAACGAATGTATATATGTTTATTATCATCAAACAAAAATCATATAAGCGCATATTCAACAAGAACTGCAGCACATGAATCTGAGAGGCCTATCATTAATGTTATCACAGGGGTCCTCACCCAGCGGGCAGAGGTTGGGATGAGATGGAAAGATACGCTCGCGCTTTGAGATAGGCCTCGGCAGAAGAAAATGTTTTTGTTCTGGAAGATGCTGCTATCTACTCCCGAAAGTGTGACAGATGCCAGAGATTTACAAAAAATCCCGAAAACACCTTCCACTGAGCTAACACAGACGGTCATTCCATGGCCATTCGCCATTTGGGGGATAGATCTCATTGGGCCTTTGCCAATTGCCAAGTCCAAAATCAAATATGCTATTGTTGCTGTTGATTATTTCACTAAATGAGCTGAATCTGAACCATTGGCTACTATTACCTCTAAAAAGATGATAAATTTTGTGACTAAAAATATCATTTGCAGGTGAGGTGTGCCTCAGAGGATAATCACATACAATGGTACTCAGTTCAAGAGCAAAGAATTCCAGGACTTTTGCAGGCGATCCAAGATCCAAAAAGCTTCTCAGCAGTGGCTCATCCGCAGGAAAACGGGCAAGTGGAAGCAGTGAACAAAATTATCAGATCAACCATCAAAAACGGCTGGAAAAAGCAAAAGGTGGTTGGGCCGATAAACTGCCACTAGCACTATGGGCATACAAAACTACCCACAAGGCTGCGACTGGGCACACTCCATTTTCGTTAGCATATGAATCAGAAGCAATGATTCCAGTGGAAATAGAGATCCCCTCAAACAGGAGATCCAATTCCGAGAGCCTTGAACAGCAATCACTTGTGTCCATATTTTACTTAAAAAGCCTTGCTTAAATTTGTAAAATGATTATGGATGTATCATTCTTGTATTGTAAGCCATTGTAAAATCAGTGCAAATCAATAATAAGAACTTAAAGTGGATATAGGCCCAATTCTTGGCCAAACCACTATAAATCTTGTGTTTTGTACTATTATAAAATGCCTGTCTAATTTCGATGTGCGAATATCTTAAATATATTGCTGAAATGTCGATTTAATACTGCAGGCCATCAAAACAAAGCTTACCTATTCAACACATCACAAAGCCAAGCGATTCCTACAAATCCCCAACAAACAAATATCAAGCCACCGAAATTCCAGATTCAATTTCTACATAAGAAGTGCTCCTTACAGACAGTTAGTGACTCTACCGGAGGGGCACCTTCATAACATGGAGGTTCCAGGCCCTTGCTAACTAATTGCGATCGTTTATGCAAACGGACATCCAGTTAGGTAGCTTGCGTCTGCCTCGTGGAATCAATTAACAATGAAGTACACTTCTTTGGAAAAAACAAACAACTTGTAAAAGAAAGGAACATGTGCTTGGAAATGATAATAGGGAATCGCTGAGGGGCAGATGGTGAAAAGACATGAGCAATCAGACAAAAACCGCCAATAAGGAGTCTTGTCTCTCAACAAAAAGGTTGGTGGAACCACTAGAGGGGCACCTTCCCAAAGTGAAGGTTTCAGGCCCTTGCTAACTAATTGTGACCGTTCATACAAACGAACATCCGATTAAGTAGCTTGCGTCTGCCCCGTGGATCCACTTAACCATGAGATGCAACCTTCCTGGCAAGCCAACCACCAAAAGCCCTCTTCGGAGGCACAACTCTTCGGAGGAAAAACCATCTTCGGAGGCAAAAGCCCTCTTCGGAGGCACAAGCCCTCTTTGGAGGCACATGTCCTCTTCGGAGGCAAAAGCCCTCTCCAAAGGCACCATAAGACCTCTTCGGAGGCACAAGCCCTCTCCAGAGGCACCACATGCCCTCTTCGGAGGCAAAAGCCCTCTCCAGAGGCACCACAAGCCCTCTTCGGAGGCACAAGCCCTCTTCGGAGGCACAAGCCCTCTTCGGAGGCACAAACAAATCCCTCCAACGAGGCACGCCCTAAGATGAAATGCTTTTCTCAACCAAGAAGGTTGGTGGAACCACCGAAGGGGCACCTTCCCAAGATAGAAGGCACAGGGCCCTTATTAACTGATTGCGATTGTTTGTGCGAACGAACATCCAATTGGATAGCTTGCGTCCGCCCCGTGGATCCATTTAACTGTGAGAAAGTAACTTTCAGGCACACAAACAAAGCCCTCCAACGAGGCACATCCCAAAATGAAATGCTTTTCTCAACCAACAAGGTTGATGGAACCACCGGAGGGGCACCTTCCCAAAATGAAGGCACAGGGCCCTTGCTAAGTGATTGCGGTCGTTTGTGCAAACAAACATCCAATTAAGTAACTTACGTCCACCTCGTGGATCTATTTAATTGTGAGAAAGTAACTTTCAAGCGAACAAAAAAAGCCCTCCAACGAGGCACAACAAAAAAAGCCCTCCAACGAGGCACAACAATAAAAAAAAGAATAAGCCCTCTTCGGAGGCACACTGCAGCTATCAAGGGAAGATCAATTTCTCCATCTTGAAAATATTCTTCCCCAAAAGTTGGAGTGCCAAATAAAGCCCTCTTCAGAGGCCTGCTTTACCGCGTAGGGGAATCCACTTCTCAAAAATAAAAGTGACCATCTCCGAAGGTTGAAGCATAAAAACTTCTCCAAAACGAGGCACACTCTACTGGAGCAGAATAATATTTCCTCAAAAATGGAAAAATTATTCTCCAGAATAAGAGTACAAGTCTCCTCAAAATGGAGATTATTACAATGAGCTGTGGTATGTGGGCAATATAATATAGCTACATTAATAAAAGCAGCGCTCAAGCAACATACCACAAGCTCACTACAATATCATGCAAAGAAAATAAAGAAATTTGTATGAAAATGAGGAATAAATGCATTCTCAAATACAGACAAAAGTTTGTACAACTAAAAAGAGTCATTTTATTCTATACTATGATTTTTTTTATACATGTGCAGGTTTCAAAAAGCGGGGGCCAGTACCCGCACAATCTCCGGTCGATACAAGCCTTTATGTACAAGCAAAAAGCAAAAAAGCAAGACGAGAAGCGTAAAGCCAAACTCATTACTTCTTCTTCCCGCCACCTTTGGAGCCCTCGCCCGGCCTAATGGTTAGCTTCTGGAGCCGGCTTGAACGAGTCGGGGAAGAAGGAGAAAGAGGTGCAACTGGGTCTACTTCTGCTCTCTCTTCACTGGCAGAAGTGCTTTTCTTCTTCTTCTTCTTTGAAATTACGCGCTTCCCCTTCTTCTTCGAAGAAGACTCGCTGCCCGGAGTGATAAGTTCAGACAACTTTGTGTCGTCGGCATAAAATTTCTCTAGGGTCCTCTTGCCTTCCTCAAGTTCTTCCGCCTTCTGCTCTTGCGAAGCAGCCGGATCATCCAAGCCTTGAAGAGCTCCTATTTGTTCTTTCTGCGACCCCGGTTGAGATGCAAAAGAAGGAGTAACTTGGAGAGGTGGAGGGACAACAGCTGGAGGAGGCGAAGCCGGTACAAAACTTGGCGTTTCCACTACAGTAGAAAAGTTAAAATCAGTATTCCTCGTAAAGAGAGGAGATAGTGGCAAGTCGAGGCTTAAGTAATAAGTAAGAAGTTCATCGAGATCATTCGAAGCAAACGAGTAGTCCACTTGAGCTGGATCAGTGTCGAAGTTACCTGGAGAAGTTGGCTTTATCATGTCAACTTCAAAATCTTGGGCTTCGGTGCTTTCTTGGGCCTCATCTCCAGCATGAGTAGTCGTAATCTCAATTTCAGCTTTAGCAGGAGGCGAAGAGTGGGAACTGAAGCCAATAATATCAATGTCGACCGAAACTGAAGGACGGGTAGGGTCGGTCAAAGGTACCTTCCCTGAATGCTCCCCATCCACTGCTCCGGCTCGTTCTTTGGCAAGTTGCTCCTTTCCCCTGGCAAGGGCGGCACGACCCTCGTCATCCAAATAATATGCCTAAAGATCTTCTTCGGCATAACCAGCATCTTTAAATGTCTCAACTGCTACCTCCCACACTTCGGCCAAAGTAATTTCATATTTTGGGCCTAAAAACGAAAGGCTGCCGCGTCCCAAGACGCTGTGAACGTAAAACTCAAATAAAGTGGAGCGACATTGGCTTTGGTCGCTTCGTGTGATTGTTCGGCTGCTGCTTTTCCAGCGTTGGCCTAGTCACGCTCCTTTTCGGTCTTTGATAGCTTGGCCTGCAACCTCATAATATCCAAGTCTTGGGAGTTAGCCTTCTCCCGTAGCTGGGCGGTATCAGCGCGGTAGGTTTCCACCATCTTTCGCTCTGGCTCGAGTTTAGCCTCAGCATCTCGTTGAGTGGCGTGGGCATCCCTTACTTGTTTCTGAAGCACCTCTTCTTTTTGAGTATAAGAAGTGGAAGAGGTGGCAAGCTCATTTTTGAGTTTTTTAATTTCAGCTTTAAGTTTTTCATTGTAAGCAGTGATGTTCTTCATCTCTGCATCATGCTGATCAAGAATTTTCTGCCATTCGGACTTGTCATTTTCCATGGTCAGCATGGCCTCGAGATTTGCGCGGTTCACCCTTGAAGCTCATCAAAAAGTTTCTGCCAACCAGACATTCTCTCAATATCAAGCATGGTGGCGTCAAGATTTCTCAGCATAGCTTGTTTGTCGATTGGGACCAAGTCAAGGTCAAAACGCACTTCTTTTAAACACCAATGTGGAAATCAACTTTGAAGAGTAGTTGGAGGCTTTTCAACTTGATATGGAGGCTTGTTGATGATCGTCTGAATGTCAGCTCTTTTAAGGGCAGGAGGGCTGGAAGGGATTTCTAAAGAGATGGGAGTAGCGGGCATTTCAGAAATTTCAGACATAGGCTTTTCGCTAAGCTTGGCCCGCTTGCTTGGATCTTCAGTGACATGACTCTTCCCTTTAAGATCGTGAGATTTTTTTTTGTGGGAATCATCATCTCTCTGGGAAGAGTCATGTCGTTTATCTCTTCTCCCGTAGCACTCCTCATGAGCCCACCTTTCTCGAGCTTTCCTAGCAGTTCTTTCTTCATCGGTCTCCCTAGGGGCAGGAAGATAGCGCTTGGGATCATAAGATTCGCGCCTTGCGTAACGCTGAAAGTCATCATAATATGAACCGCTGCGTCCCATGGGAGAACCTGAAAATGAAGAAGAGACAAATTTAAAAATCTTCGAAATGAAGAAGCTAAGTGCACAAAGTTGCCAAAAAACCTAAGTGCGTGTGATGTGCAAACTACGCGCGTCAAACTACAGACCACTCTTCGGCTTGGGAGTAATGTCGACTTTCGCAACAGGCGTCAACTCTTGGGTTGACGGAGTTGGTCGCAAGGTGGATGTCACTTTGACTGCGGGAGAAACAAGTTTAGAAGCAGTGGTATCACCTTTGAAGAGCTCGTGTGAAGTCACCACAAGGTCGCTCAACCCTCCAAAAATGTCATCACCATCATGCCTAGCGGAACTCTCTTTCTCAGCTCCCTCATTAGTAGCCTTCCCGGAATGTTGAGGAAGTTCCTCTTCTTCAATAACTGGGGGAAGTGTAAATTTGCCAGATGACCCCGCACCGTCAACAGGAGTAGAGCACTTCACTAATGAGGCCTCTGCAATAGGTTCCTTTGGTGCAAGTTCCTTTGCGGAAACCGGGGCATCTGACGTCTCTACTTGAGGACCGGGGGCAACACGAAGCTGAGTGGATCGAGAAGAGTGTAAAATTCCGAATTGATGCAAAAATTTGTCCTTCAGTAAGAACTTAATGCTTCTCTCCTCGACTTCCACGACACTTAGTCTTTCAAAAGTTGACTTGTGGCTAGAATCTTTAGAAGGAGGAGGAAGTGCTGTAAAAGTAAAGAATGAAGTTAGCACTTGACAACTCGGATTTTGGAAAGCTTAGAAAAAGAAAGAACGGAGATAGGTAATCATACTTCCTACTCTCCAGATGCCATAAAATCCCTAAGGGCAACGAACAAAGAAAAACTGGTTCAAAAACCCGTGAGCGCTCTTAGGAAGATCAGTAATCAGTTTACGGTTTCTTGCGCTCCTCACAAGTGTAATAGAAGGATGATCTTTATTCTTCGCAAATGTGCACAAATAGCAAATCTCTTCAAAGCTTGGAAGACGGTCGAGCGTCCTCCTAAATAGTACACACAATCCCATCAAGATGGCGTAGCCATTGGGGTGTAACTGGAAAGGAGAGATAGTTAATCGAAGAAGGAGCATTCGAAGAAAATTGTTGAAGGGAGGAATAGCTCCACTCAAGCACATTTGACAATAAACTGCGATAAAACCAGGAGGTGGCCTGTCGGCAGTGTCATTTACCCCGGGAAGCAAAGCGTCCACTTCAGCAATGCCGAATTGAATGCATAACTGGCTGAAAACCCGTTGATTTAGTGTGGTTGAAGCTCTTTCCGGGGGATTCTCCAAGGGGTCAGCTATTGGGAAAACCTCTTCAGCTCGCCCCACTATCTCTTCTTGTACTTGTTGAGAAGTCATTCTACACAAGGAACTAGATATTCAAATATGAAGGTGCACGTTTCCTAAAAGCATGTGAAGTGTTGTGCAAAACTACTGAAATAACATGTAAATAAAGTAAAACTTGAAATGGTAATGATTGATGCACGTCAATTCAGGAAGGTTCAAGGCTTGTTATTAAATCAAAGTTAAGTGTAGTATCAATGCAGATGATATTTAGCAATAAGCAGTTATAAATGTATGAATTTTGCGTTGATGCTTCATTTAAATCAGTTGATTCACATCACTTCATCTTTAATTAGATTCATACTATTTTACTTAAGTAAAATATTGTTTCTTTGATCTAATCCATCACTCGATGTAGGCAGTCGATGATGAGTATTTTCGTCCTATTTTTCTGCAAATGTTGTGTTTGACAGGTTGTTAGCTTAAAAGTTAATTCAATCTGTGAGAAAGTGCAACAAGTTCAAACAGTTCATCCTGGCAGTTCAAGTTGAAAATTCAATTAAGTGCTGTCAAATTCTACAAGTGATCAAGTCCAAACAGCTTAGCATAGGTCGAAGCTTCCTTAAGTCGCTCTGTGTGAGTCATGGGGTTCATCATTCATGCTCCTACGAGTTAAAGTTATGCTGCGGGTTAAGGCATAAGGCTTTAAGTCAAGACAAGGCATATTTGTTTAAGTGTTAGCTTGTTCGAATACACCAGTGACCTAAAGGTTATGACGCAAGAAGTTAAGTCGCCCAGATCGCAGTGCGACCCAAAGATAGGCCGTTAAGAGGGTTATCCCGTCCAAAGAAGTACTCTATGCAAGTTAAGTCGCAAGTTCGAAAGTCGTTCAGCTTCCCTTAAGTCGCAAGAATCTTAGGTCGTTCGATTCATTAGGTCGCTCTTGAAGTAGCTCGGAAATTCCAAGCTTTCTCCCATCAAAAAACCCTAAGGCCTGCTCACCACTCACACGTTGCCACTCGCCTACCGCCCTTGCATCACCAGTAGCACCACGGCTTAACCTAAATTCCACTAACCCGTTAACCAAATATCCCTTCGTCTCCTCCAAGCACCTAAAGCCTCATCGTCTCTTCCAAATTTCCAGAAAACATCGTTAAACTCCACAAATTCAAAACACTCGCCAAATAACTCCATGAGATCCTAAGTCGATTCATTGTTAAGGCAATTGCCAACGGTTCGATGGTAAACAGAGGGCAAATCGGAGTATAATCTTACAATAAGGTAACAGAGATTGTGTAAAACCGATTATGGGAGAATCGATGGAAGATAGGACGGACAGATGATCGATTTACCTAAGTTTGCTGTTGGGAATGATGATCGAAAGCAACGAGGAAGGGAATTTCGCTTTGAAGTTCTTGAGCTCAAGTACGACAATGGCGGCAAAGTGTAAGCAATAAAGCGAAGAGGACGAACCGGTTTAACGGCTTATATAGGAGAAAGAGGAGAAGACGAATAGGCACGCGAGTTAACGAGCTACTTGAGTCGCTCACCACCTAGCAGAGTTAGATCGAACCACATGACCTATAACCTAGGCATGTACTTCGAGGGGCAAGTGTTAATACCTTTCTGAATGGCGACTCAACTACTCAAGGGAAGCAAGCGACCTAACGAGTTAAAAGGCAAGCGACCTAACGAGTTAAAAGGCAAGCTACCTAACCAGTTAAAAGACAAGCGACCTAACCAGTTAAAAGACGAGCGACCTAATGATCTAAGCATTCAGCGAGCTAGCATAAGAGCGACTTACCGATTTAACGACCTAACGATCTAAGTAGATCAACAGCATAACATAACAGTGGAATGAACACTGCAGCGTCTTAGCGACCTAAACGTCTCAGCGACCTAAGCGACTCAACAAGTTAACGACCTAGCGACCTAGCGAGTTAACGACCTAGCGACCTAGCCAGTTAACGACCTAGCGAGTCACGAGCCTCATATCCTTATGTCGCTTGGTTATAGGTCGAACCAACATTAGATCGCTGCTACTCCTAAGCCTAGCCTAGGTCGCTCCACTTGATGCCTCAACATATTTAAGTCGCTTACCACCCCCATAGGTCGCGACAACCTACCAGCAGAAGCAGTTGATCAAGCACAACCATTATAAGCCATAAGCCACATCCACCCATGGTTTAGTAGGTATAGGAAATGGCATATATAAACCTGCATTTGTTGCGGTCCCCTTTGAAACTTGACAAATATGACACCTCTGAACAAACTTTTCAACCTCCTTCCTCATTGACGGCCAAAAATAAGACTTTGAGATCAACTGTATAGTACGATCGCGGCCCACGTGTTCTTCTTCATGTAATTCTTTGATGATTTTCATTCGCAGACTGCAATCTGTAATACACAACCGACTTCCTTTGAATAGAAAACCTTCAACCAGCATATATCCATCCATGTTTCCCTGCTTGACTTTGTCTAGGATCTTGGAAAAATAAGAATCTGAAGTAAGCAAATCCGGAAGTAAGTCAAAACCCATCACCTCTACTCGCATGGTTGTTAATAAATTCTCCCTCCGACTCAATGCATCGGCGACGCGATTAGTTACTCCAGACTTGTGCTTTACGACGAATGTAACTTGTTGCAAATAAGCTATCCACGATGCATGCCTAGCTGCAATTTTATTCTGCCCTTGTAGACGTTTCAATGCTTCATGGTCCGTATACAAAACAAATTCTTTGTGGAATAAGTAATGTCTCCAATGCTTCACAGCCTGCACAATAGCATAAAATTCCACATCATAAGTATTGTATCTCATCTTTGCCCCAGAAAGTTTTTCACTGAAATAGGCAATTGGACGACCCTTCTGACTCAACACTCCTCCAATTCCAACTTTGGACGCATTTGTATGTAACTCAAATAGTAACTAAAAATCTGGCAACACTAGAATCGGTGCTGAGGTTAAAAGTTCCTTGATCTGTTCAAAAGCAGATATTGCCTCTTTCGTCCATGAAAACTGCTTTCCTTTCATACAATCAGTAACATGAGTCATTACACTACTAAATTGTGGTATAAATCTTCGATAAAATGAAGCTAACCCATGGAAACTTCTGACTTCTGTTATAATTTTGGGCTGAGGCCAATTTCTGATTGCGGCTACTTTACTCTGGTCCACTTGTATCCCTTCCTTGGACACGACATAACCCAGAAATAAAACACTTGGCGTCATGAACACGCATTTCTTCGTCGCTGCATAGAATTGTTCTTGACGAAGAATAGTTAACACCTTTCGCAAGTGTTGAGTGTGCTCCTCTGTGCTAGCACTATATATCAAGATATCATCAAAGTAGACTACAACAAACTTCCCGATGTAAGGTCTGAAAATTTGATTCATCACCCTCATAAATGTACTTGGTGCATTAGATAGATCAAATGGCATGACCAGCCATTCATATAATCCTTCCCGAGTTTTGAATGATGTCTTCCATTCTTCACCGGATCTTATGCGAATCTGATGATAATCACTCTTAAGGTCGATCTTAGAAAAGATAACATACCCAGTGAGTTGATCCAATAGATCATTAAGTCTTGGCATAGGAAATCTGTATCTGACAGTTATTTTGTTAAGTGCCCTGTTGTCTGTACACATTCTCCACGAACCATCTTTCTTTGGTACCAACAGAGCTGGTATAGCACAAGGACTGAGACTCTCTCAAACACGCCCTTGCTTAAGCAACTCCTCAACCTGTCTCCTCAACTCTTCATTCTCTTTTGGACTCATACGATAATGCGACCTATGTGGTAAAACGGCACTTGGCACTAGATCAATTTGACGTTGTATGTCCCTTAGTGGCGGTAATTCCTTGGGTAATTCCACAGGAAAGACATCTTCAAATTCATTTAACACCGGTCTAACCTCCACAGAAATTTCAAGATCTTCACTTGTTTCATACCCAATCAACATAAACAATTCAACACTATCTTTCACTTCTTTAACAAATTCTCTCGTAGATAATAGACTAGTTGATTCCACTTTCTTCTCTGACTTGCTTTCACTTTGTTCACGCTTCTTAGGAACTAAGGTAACTTGGGTTCCTTCAAACATGAAACTGTAGCTGTTGGTGCGACCATTATGTTGTACAGCTCTATCATATTGCCATGGTCTTCCCAATAGTAGATGACACACATCCATATCGACAACATCACACCATATATCATCTTTGTACTTCTTCCCAATAGAAAATGTAACAAATGCTCGACTTTCCACTGTCGCTTCTCCACCTTTCTTTAGCCATGCCAGTTTATAAGGTCAAGAGTGTTTTTCAGTCTTCAACCCTAACTTCTTGACGGCTTCTTCAGAAATAATGTTATCGCAGCTTCCTGCATCAATAACAAATCGACAAACCTTTCCCAAGATAGTACATGTAGACTGAAAAATATTGCTTCTCAGCCAACTAGAATCCCTCTCATGCTTTGGCACTAAACAAGACCTCCTTATCATCAAGTTACACCCTTCGTCTCCTGACACAACTTCTTCATCTTCATCAAACTTCGATGGTTGAGAATAATCAATTTCAGCTTCCACATCCTCATACTCACATTCCTCTGCAACTAATGCTCTCTTCTTTGGCTTTGTACATTCATTACTTTTATGGCCAAACTCCTGACAATTATAGCACTTGATACTGTTATTGACCTTTGCTTTAGCGGCTTCATTGACAATTGGTTTATTGACTGCCTTGGAAACATTAGCACTGCTACTAGCACCCTTATTCTGATTGTTAGAACCCGTAAACACACCAATTCCTTGTCTCCTTTGTTTCTCCTAAGCCAGAGCTTTCTGATGTGCTTCAGCAACAACATTGGATTAAACATATTAACCATGTCTTGAATTTGCATTCGTAACCCTCCAACATATCTAGCCGTTAGCTGTTCCTCGGTTTCTATAATATCATTCCTTGCAATCAATTGATAGAATTCATCTGCATAGTCATTTACTGTCTTCGTCCCTTGTCTCAAATTCTGCAAACGTTGATACATAAGAGATTGATAATTGTACGGCAAGAAGTCGCTTTCATCATCTTTCTCATCTTCTCCCAACTGACAACTTTTGATTTTTCCATTCTCTCCCGAGTTAGTTTAGTTTGTTTCCACCAAGCCATAGCTCTTCCCCTTAGTCTTGTAACAACTAATTGGACTCTGCGATTCTCAGGCACATCCTTGAATTTCAAATTTCTTCAACAGTCGACAATCAATCAAGAAATTCTTCTGCTTGCATACCACCTTTGAATTCTAGAATTTCCATCCTCATACCAAACTCCCATTTACGATCATTTTCTGAATCCAGATATTGATTTCACGCTTGGCCTCGATTTCGATAATGAATACTACCTCTATCACCATCTTCCTCAAAATCAGATGTATTTCGATATCAATCCTGACCATTTACGTCCCTACGACTACGCATGTCCCTTCTACCCTGTCTTTCAACATCACGATATGGTTCATTTTCGAACCCACGTTGAGTTCTTCCCTCTTCATTTCGGTACCCATGGTGGTCTCGCATCATTGAAACTGATGAATCTCTCCTATCTAAGACTGAGATGACACCCTCCTTTCTTCCGAAACCGATGGTGAAACACTGTTTCCACCCTGGTTCGAAACTGGTAACGTTCTCCTTTGATTTTGATTCTTGTCATTCATCAATTTCTCCAATTTTTCAATACCCTCATTGAACTTTTCATTGATACGCTGCTCCATTTGCTCAGCTTCTTATCTTCTATACAAATCTTCAACATTATGATAGCGATTAGCACGTCTCGGAGGCATGATCATTAAACAATCTCGCTTTCGTCTCTGATTTAGCTCTGATACCAATTGATGCAGCTTTGACTAGGCTTGAACAGTTTAGATACCAAACTGTCGCAACCAATCCAGGATCTTCCTACGAAATGATGATTTCGTGTCGAATAAACCGATAGAATGATAAATGCTCAATTCCGTTGATCGTGATGATGCCGGAATCTAGCTATCTCCAACCCGTTGATCTCGCAAGATACCGTGTTGAAAGATCTACAATTCAATCGTTGATCACTCGTAAGTGATACCGAGAATTGGCTTCAACTTCGTTGATTCGCGCACGGATAACCCGAAGATGGAAAGAAGAAGGAGATCACCCTTAACTTCCAACAATGGTGGCCAAAGCTCACACACAAATTTATTTTCAAAATCAACCTGTCTTTACAAATGACAACACACCCCTATTTAAAGGAAATTACAACACACACATGCGACTCAACATATACGACTCGCGACTTAACACATACGACTTAACATCACACGAGTTACAATATCACACGACTTAACAACATACGACATACGACTTAACATCATACGAGTTACAACATCACACGACTTAACAACAATGCGACATACGACCTAACAACTATGCGACATAAGAACTTGCGACTTAAGAAGATAGCACAGCTTCAGGAACGACTTAAGCGACGTAAGAACTTGCGACTTAAGAAGATGCGGCATAAATGAGCTACTTATAAAGATGCGGCATAAGTGAACGACTTATAGAGATGCGGGCTTGATTTCTTAACTCGCTATGAACGACTTATAAGGCAGGCGACTCAAGGCGGCGACATAAGAAGGCATGCGACATAAGAAGGTTGGCGCGACTCAAGGCAGGCAATTGACATAATTCGCTATGTCGCTTATCATGGTGCGCTGCATCAAAAACGCACGCGACTGCAGCGACTTTGAGCGAGGATTGACGTCGATCCGCTGCTCCATTCTCGATCACAGCCGTACAGATGTAAAGATCTCGCCAAGCTCCATCTTTCTCGCGTTGGAAGATTTTCGAAATAATCAATGGATTGAGAGAGATTGAGGGGAAAAGAAATTAACGATTTTGGCGGCTAGGGTTTGAAACCCTAATTGGTTTGCAAATGTGAAAAATAAATGTCCTTTTATAGAAAATTCGCATGCACTATTCATCCGAGATTTTCTGAACTCCAAACGAAGCGTGCCGGCTGACGTTGCTATGGTTTAAACCGCGTTCCGGACACAATGGAATAGGTATCAAGAGCCAATTCGATCGTATTTGGAAGATAATCTCAAATCGACTATTAAATTTAAAATTTACTTAAACCGATTTCTACGCGTTTTAGCTTGCCACAGACAAACCATAAATCCTATTGGTAATAAATTTGAAATCTTACAATAATATAACATTACGGATCCGATGAAACTAGTTTTGTCGAAATCCGAGGCTATTTAAAAAATGACTATTTTTACTCGTCAATTAATATTAAAATATTCAATTTCTGCAATTTAACTTTTAATTCAATTTTTAAAAGTTCTATAACATCGTTATAATTCCAATATGATTTAATATAACTTTATAAATCATTTTTATTCTCATTAAACCCAATTTCCAATTATTTATACAATTTCAATTATTAAATTATTGATTTAATTATCCAATTAAATCACTATATTCGAAATTTAAGTTATTCGACTTATAAAATTTACTTGTGAATATTTAAAATCAACTAAATATACGAATTCCAAATGACAGAAATTCTGGGTCGTTACAATATACAACACAAAATACAGCAGAACCGACACAATATGAGATGAGTCTTCACAGAATTTGATACTGCAACTCTAATCTAAAACTCCAAGGCTAAAGCACTAAACTCCAAATGATTTGTAAAAGGGAACGAGTCCAACAACTCCAACATCCAGCTCGAACTACTATCACGTTTCACCAAGATAAGCATGTGCAGTCTATGAACTCCAGAACTGAACAGGCTTCAAATAATCTACTAAACCTGATTATTTGAAAAATCCAACTCTAGACTGGCCATGTGAAAAATTGTGGGCACCCAGAGTTTAGGAAGGGAACAATAAACTCCGTGTCAGTCATGGGACTGGTGTGAGTAACGAAAACATTCGGTTTTGAAAAACAAAGTAAAATGAAATTCGCAATGTTTTTTAGAAAATGAAACTACCATAAGGCCTCCCGCCACACACACAATGCAAACGCAGAATTGGAGGAGATTTCTCCTTATGATAGTCAAAAATGCTTACTACGCAAAATCATTTGATATTATTATTATTAGTGCATAGTGTAGAAAATATTTCGAAAATATAATATTAATCTTAGCCAGCATAGGCATTTCGCACTTATGCCTACTATAGCTTCCATGCTCAATAGCAGGTTACCGTGACATTCCATGGCAAGTAATGCAACTAAAACCGTATAGGGCGCGTATTGTTTCTTTGGAATTTCCAACAAATGGTCAGGCTAAGGAACTTCCTATTGCCACGTGGGAATGCCTCTGGAGGGACGCCCCGAGAACCAACCTGGCTCTCTGCCAACACAAGGCCGGTTACCCCCTTCCCGGGAAGTAAAACCTAAGATATGCCACCCTCGGTCGTTTGCGACCTTTATTCGAGAGCTCTCTACACCAACAACATCACACAGTAATTATATACAGTGTCCACATGAGTTAAGTATCAGGGCTCCATACCATAATACCACCCTTTTCCAAAAGGAATGGACATACCCTAGGGGAGCTACCCCTGCAACCTTGCCGCATCTTTCCTGTTTCGACCATTACCGGGTTGTGAGGCTCGACGAGGTCTCGTCCACAAAGCTACGGTTTTCCACAAAGCCATGCTTTGATCACAAATGATCAACAAATGATTATCAATATACAGCAGCACTCAGCAATGCCACATTACCAAATAGGGAATATATCATTGATAACCTTCAACTACATAACCTCTGAGCTCGTATGTCTTAGAGAAGGGTGTTAGGCTAAGAGAATAAATTCTCCGCCACCAAACAGATATGTATTTGAAAGAAATCAGCTTTATATCTCAAAGTGTAATATCATACATGCAACCAACAAGTCTGTTCTGGGTTCGAACAGAACCGAAGGCACTTCTGAAGAAGCCCTTGCAATCCGGGTATCCACAATCCCGATCGGACTACCCATCACTTAGGGAATCTCTATACCGTAGTTATTCAGTACAGAGACAATCGATAGGTTATCCAATCGTTCTCGCAAATACCTGGTCTTCACCACCGGTCTTCAAATGCTACCCACAATGTCATATTATTATTCAGAATGGGTTATATGACACAAGGTCCTCTCCCGGCTAAACCGAATAATAAGCGTAATATTTAAAAACATATGGATATGGGATTTCAGTTAAGTCATAACTTATTATCCAAAACTTTTCTTTCAAATGGTTTAAAACAATTGCCATTTCAAATCTTTTTAAATAAAAGGATTTAGTTCACAAAGTTTACCAAGTTTCACAAAGATCCATTCATAGATTTTCAAATCAATTTCCATTTCAATTGGATTAACTAATTAAATCTTTAAATCAAAGATTTAACTTATAGCTTTCAAAACACGTTTCTAAAGATTTATTCGTTACTTGAAAAACCATTTCAATTCAAACTTGAAATCCTTTTAATCCAAAGTGGAAATTCATTTCTTATATGAAAGCTTTTATTATTTGAACACAATAGTTTTCATTTTGGAAAAATCCAATTCATTTATACAAGTTAAAACCCTTCAAAAAAACTTGAGTTAACTTTTAATTCTCCAAACATTTTAAAATGGTTTAACCCATATAAACACCTTTATATCTTGTGTACCTTTTTTTAAACCATGATTTCAAAACATATAATTCAATTTCAATCTTGAATTTAAACCAAATTATTTAAATTTCAAAACTCGATTAAGTTATTCAAAATAACTTTTATCTTTGAAAATCCTTTTACAAAAACTTTCCATATCTAACCCAAATCCATTTCCAAAACCATTTGGAAACAAATTCCACTTTTTAAAAATCATTTCAAAAATCTATGACTTTATCGATTTCCTCGTGAAATCCATGTTTGTGTGTGTATGGTGTAGTCCAGGGGTTTTACACAATAGTGCAACATCATTCAATCATCACAGATCAAATACAACAATATATGTGATAAGCGGTGTAAACTATAACGCTTATCATTCATTCACAGATAACAGATGTATATTACAGATAATAAATTACAGCACAGATAATTAATTACATTCATCTCAGATAAATAAATTACATTACAGATCACAACACAAATCAGGATATATCACAAAGCATCACATATCAGGGATATCAAACAATTCAACATCCAATAAAATCCAAACATCCATAAGTAGGGCCAATTTAAGCACCTGATTAATTTCAAATCAGATTAATTTCTATGAATAAATTTCCCTTTTATCATTTATTAGTTAACCTTTAATTATTAACCAATCATCCTTAATTAATGAATCAATTAACCTTTAATTAATAAATAATTATCCTAACCTTTAATTATTTAATTAATCTTAATTAACCATGTTAATTAATTATTTAAATAATCTTAGTTAATGACCTTCATTAACAATTAGAATTTCTTTAATTCTAATTACTTTGCTAAAGAAATTTACTTATATTAATCATTATTAATTAAAATTTATTAACCATTAATAATTCATTGATTAATCCCAATTATTTGATTAATTAAGTGTCAACTGTGATTGAATTAATTCTTAATTATAATTTATTAATTTCTAATCATTAGTTATCCATTCTAATCTGTTATTCTTAATTACAAATTAATTATTCCTTAATTAATTTACTTAAACCTTAATTAATAAATTTAAACTTATAACCACTAATTTAATTAATGCAAATCATTAATTATTCATTCTAATTAATTTAAAAAATAATGAATTGCAAATCATCCAATCTTTGTTTACTTAAAAGTAAAACTCATATTTATTAATGATTTAAGTAACACTCACAAATATATTTAAAACATTGATTTTTAAACTAGCTTTAAATTTCATTTTAAATTTCAAGATTTAAAATGAATATCAATTTATCTTTAATAAGGTTTAAAACTAAATTGTAAACCCTTTGAATTCACATGTTAAATAATACTTTATTATAAAGGAAATTTAAAAGAGTTTAAATCAAGTTTTCTTTTAAATTAACATATTTAAAGTATGCTTTAACATTAAACTTATTTAAACATTTAAATTTATAAAACTTATTTTATTTAAAAATCTGGAATTTAGTTTAGGATTTAAATCCAGGTTCCAAATTTGATTTAACGTTGTTTAGACTTTTTCTTTACAATTCAAAATACATTTAAAACACACTTTTTTTAAGTAATAAACAATTATTAAATTCAAAAACTTATTTTCCCAAACTAAGTTTGTTTCCAAACTGAACTGGAGTTTAATTTAATCTTTGATTTATAACTCAGTTTAAAACTTGAATCTAATTTAAACTTTGATTTAAAAACCCAGTTTGAACCTTGCTTTAAAAATTTAGATTCAATTATTTGTTTATTTTAGATTTGAAAACAAGACAGGCTGAAACCTGCAACACATTTCCCACCCAAGCCACACCAGAAACTACTTCGAGACCAACCCCAAAATTCCTTGAGTAAATCACTCGAGTTACTCGAGAACATCTCGAGTTTCCCCTGCTTCATTCCAAACTACCCAAGTTCCCAGATTACCAAAAACTTGTGCACGGAGCACGTGCACGTCACCATTGATCGCCTCTAGGCGACACCACATCGTTGAACACGTCAACAATCATCTACACACCAACTCTCGATTGCCAGAACTTTGTTATCCACTCGAAATCAAAAATCGAACTACAATCCCAAACTTGGAAACAACAGTGGCACCACCCTTGGCAAACCTGGAACGCCACCGTACTCTCAACCCGGACCACTAGAATTTATGCAACTCCGACCATCAACCCCTCGACACTTCCTCTTTCATCACCCCAAAACTTATTGCACTCGATCCCACAAAGATGACAAATGAATCGAAATAGCAAACTCACCTAAAACTAGGTTTACGAAATAAAAACGCTTGCCGCCGTCGCCTCGATGATCGAGATCATCTCCGTCCATTTTTCCCAGCAACGTCGTAGACTTCTCCACCCCCACGCGAAACCCCGACCATCAACCATGCTTCGTTCGCCTGGATTTTGTCGAAAACCAAAATTCGATCATCTTTGAACTGCTCTTTAAACACAACACTAAAAATCATCAATCTAGTTTTAAAAATAATGGTTCGGTTCAAGGATCCGATCTATATTCCTGAATTTATGAATTGAGATGTTTGAATTTTCACTTTGTACAAATTGTTGCTCGGTTGTTTTATTTCCAGAACCAATACAAATTGTTTTTCTGTTAAACAAATTTTTAAACTCAAGTCTATGTTATAACAAACATTTTATTTTTCAAAACTTAAGTTTTATCAAGGCTTGGATTAAGAGTGAACAAATTTTGATGAGGATTCTAAGCCTGGAACTAAAGTCAGATAGAAACACAGAGATGCTCATCACCATATTCATACATAACACAGAGATATACTCAAAAAAAATTGAATTCCAGAGAAAAACATTCAACAGAACAAATATACTTGAACTATTTAATTGTGATATTACTCATAGTTGTTTTCCAGAAGAAGAACAGAGCTTCCACAATTTTGAAACTGGCTTGAATTTGCAAGCTGAAGTTCTCATCTTTAATTCTCTGGCTTGACTTGATTGTGTTGTTGTTTAAGGTTGAAGTTTGTTTAAGCTTAAGATGATATTATTTTAGATTTTCTTAGCATTGAGGGAACAAATTGAAATGAAGAAGTTGATGTATATAAAAAAGGTTTACAGGTGATTATACTTTTGTTTGTACAACAGGGTGATTATGTAAGGCCAGAGATATTTTTTTTCTTTGCTTAACTCTTTGACTAGAAGATTCTTGGTGGCTGAAATGATATGTTATGGTGGCTGAAATGATATTGCTTTAAATTTCTTTGTTTGTTTTGCAAGCTAATAGATATTTATATATCTTTATTGTCTTCATTTGCAAGCTAATGTATATACTTACGTATTCTATTGTCTTCTATATGTTTACCTGTTTTGTTTTCTTCCAGGTCTTACCAGGCAAGATTTTGTTGTGGAGGCTGAATTGAGTTTTGAACAAATTCGAATTGACTTTTGTTTGTGCTGAGATGAAAGCATTTAATTGCCATTGTCTTTATCTTCTTTTTTTTCCTAGTCTACACTTATCTAATTTGTTCATACTTATCTTTAAACACTTTTGTTGTCTTGTTTTATAAGCTTATGCTTATTATCTTCTTTTCTTGTTGCAAGTACATATATGTATAATTTTGTTTTCATGTCTACATACTTATAGTTTTATTTGTTTGTACCTGACTGTATTTTTCTTTTACTTGAATACTTGAATACATTTGCTTTGTTTTGGGCCTTATTACTTGAGAATATAAATGAAGTTCTATTGTAATATGTTGTTTGCAGTTATCTAGTGTTCACTTTATAATTTATACATAACTATATATTTTTGTTTTCTTTTACAAGTGTATATACTTATCTTTATATGTTTTGTGCACAAATATTTATTTTTATTCTTTTTGTAGTATATTTTCAATCTTTACATTATTTATAAATCCCAATTCAAATTTAATACAAATACATTTATCAAGTAATTCATAATTTAACTAATATTTTATATTAATCACCAATTATTGCACAATTTTTATTCAAAAATTCGGTTAATTATCAATTTAAACTTATTTAAAATCCAGGATCGTTACAACAAGCAGATGGATGCGGTGCAGCCACTGTTATCATGATTTCATAGACATGTACCTACATAATTTCTCTGTCTTTCTTTGTCAATGACATGAGGAGGACGCCATCAAATTGATTTCTATCGAGCGATCTTACCGCCGATGGAGTTAGTACCCTTTTACTATCTCATTTTTTCCCCTCTGACTATGCATACTATGCACAACCATTTACGATATGTTGTTTTATGTGTGAATTTTGTCAAATAAATCGTCATCACGGACATCGAAAATTGAGGCATAAAAAAATGTGGAAGGCAGCTATAAGTATGGCTGATTTTATTTTCCATCTGCCATGGGACATTGACAGATCTATATACGTCTGCTGTATAGTATGGGTGTTATAGGTAATTACAAGTTTTGAACATTCTTACCGCTGTTGTTTGTTACTGCAAAAAACCACGACCTGACGGGGTGTCCCACCAACTCATTTCCGACATCATCTGACGTAGGTCAATTGGGGAACAGCACACCAACATCTGCCGTTTCACAATGTTCCCGTCTTTATGCACTTGGGAATTACTGGTAACATATGTAAGGCAGTTTAACTTGATCATTGTAAAATACATTGATTGTTCAATCCTTTTCTAATTTTTTTGGCTAAATCTGTAGGTAAACTGTTTTTCGCGCACAGTTTTGATCCCCTTACATGTACATGTTTGAACTGGGAGCAATTCTTTGGTTTGAAGAAAGGGTAAAAAAGGGGAGTACGGATGCAAAATATGTTATTAGAAGGGAAAGGTTCAGCTGCTGTCCTATAAACTAGCCGCTAATTGTTTGGTGGAGCTTCTGGACTACAATGGAGATTCTGTTTGAAAGGGATTTCGACAACATATATGAGCTTATAATTCTATTTTTGCTTTTACGTCAACGGATGAGAATGTTGATAACTCCATAAATAATGGTCGTGGCCCATATGTTTTCAGATTAAATGGTCAAAACCACCACTCTATTTGCTCGCTTCTGCCGGTGATGGGTAAACCAAAATTTGCTCAGTTATATTTTTATAACACCAGTAATGAAGTCAGTAATCAGTTTTCATCGTTTGGTGAAAGTACGATGCAAAATTTAGATGTAGGTATTGTCAACAACCAAATACGCACGTTCAACCATTGTTGCTGTATGTATCTGTTGTACATTGTTCATCAATATGCATACGAACGATATGGTCACTTTTCTTTCCTACCATCGTCTTTCACATGTTCGGATTATTCTTTACAGAGTATAACAATGACCGTATGCGTAGCACGGGCAACTCACTAGTAATTATATTATTTTCCATCCTTACCCTCACATTCTCTCTCGTGTTCTTTTTTTGTTTATCTTTTCCAAGCACAAACCCTTTTCCAAACCGTTGGCCTCCCAAGCCCATCAACCTCCCATCTTCTTTCCAACGAATCCCTCCATTCTTCATCTTTTGATTTGTGCAAACTCGATTTCCTCCTAATTTTTTTCCTCAAGTTCTTACTCAATTTTGTGAAATTCAAAACCCCTAATTCTGGAAGGTCTCTGGTGGTTCAACGATCAATTTTCGACACAAATTAGGGTTCAGATGAAATTGTGTCAAATGTAAAGGAATTTACACAAGAGTTCGATGAAACTAGAAAAAGTATTAGTTGAGTTTGTGGACATCGAGAGTGATCTAGGCCGTGGCTGCTGAAGAGAAAATCTGGAAAGAAGATGATGAGTTATGGTAAAAGGCCGATTGCTTTGAGTTTGTAAACGTGCATGTGTTTGTGCACACAAGAACAAGAATGACTAAAAGAAAACAACCAAAGAATAAGGAACTGAAATGGCATAAAAGAACGGTGGATTGCAACTTATTAAGAAAATCAAAAACTGGCTAATATAAGATGCAATTCAATGTAAATATCAAAATGGAAGAAATTTGTGAAAACTGTCATGGCAACTGAAATGGGTATAGGCAGATAATTTAAGAGCTGTTACGATTGAATCGCTCAACCGCTCAACCGTACCAATCGTTCATGCAGTTACCACTTATAACGTTAACAATTACGTTAACGGTTGAAGAATTTGAAAACCACGATTAACCATACCAATCGTACATGATTATTTTGTGTAATATTTAACATTAAAGTATAAAAATTAGTAATTTAAGTAAAAAGAATAGCTTGTACATTAATAATATGTGCCTTAATGAACTAGTAATATATGCATGCATATTGGTCATTTTATAAACAAATAAATAAATTTGCAAAAAACAGTTAGAGCTATATCAATTTATCATCAAAATGCATATAAATAAAAATATATGTACGGCATGCTTCAAAATTGAAAATACAGTAGTTAACCATAAAAAAGGGTTGCAGTAACGGTTATAAGAAATTATAACCGTCAACAACGCTTACGGCTACGGTTGACGGTAATAACGATGGTTACCGCAACCGTAACACCCTTAGATAGTTTTGCAAGAATTATAGAGATTACAGAGACTTACAATTTTCACAAAGAATTTGAACAAGATAATTTTGCAAGAAAATAACAATTGGTAGTTCAAAGATATCTAGATCAGATATTTAAACTGTAAAATTTGGTAACAGGAACTGAAAACTTGCAAGCTACAGATTACTAAATCAAACGAACAAAGATTATCAACTAAAAGTTAGGAAATAACAAGAATGGTAAAAGGAAAATTCAAAAAACCTAGACTAATTTGTAAAAGATGAACAAAGATAGACAGAAATTCAAAATGATTATATCAAGCAAACGAATTAACAAGGAATAGCTAAGTATTCAGACTAGAAATGTAATGAAATGAGAAAATAAATCGAAATTGAACTAAAAGAAAATGAAAATGGAGATAATCTGCCGACTAAAGAACAGTAATGAACTGAAAATGAATAATTGCTTCAGATTTCTTCACACATTACAATATCAGTTCACCACTATATATGTACATTCAATCACTTTGACAACATTCTTACAACCCAATTCAACTAGGCCCAGAACCTCCTATGCCCCAGTTCAATACACATACAACAAGTCTAGAAATTAGAAATTGCATGTGTGCACATGCATACATGCACAAGTGATACATCAACCTATCTCCTTCTCAAAAAAGCCTAGTTCACTACAGTTAGCAACTCCATCAGACACAGACATGCTCTGGCCATCTCCAATAATCACCTCCGACGAACCCTGACCGGACTCTGATGATCTGCCCAAAGTGCTGCTTGTAATTTTCTTCCCTGAAACAAGCATCATCAAGCTGTGGTTATTACAAATTTCTAAATTAAAACTGAAGATGCCTAAAACAAAAAAGTTGGAATTCTTTCATCTGAAGAACGTAGATATGAATTTATTTTATCTTTTGCAATTTTTTGTCTTCTTGGAATATTTTTTGTTTAAAGATTGTATTCTGATATAATTAGTTGTAATTGGCTTAGATAAACATACAAAATTGATACATTGGTAGTAGAAATGAATGTGGAAATGGATGTGGAAATTTTTATAGAAATGTTTTTTGTGCTCTAATAGTTGAAGTATTAGAAGATAAAGTTTAGTGAAGGAAGGAAGAAGAAACACGAATTTTGTACATACAAGAAGATTCGATTAGAGAGAAACAATTAAATAAAATTAAAGGTTAATTTGTTAATTTTCATATAATTTTCTGTGGGGGAAATCACTGATTTGGATCTCCCTTTAACAACATATTAATAAAAACATTGACAATCTTTTATTCCTTAACCAAAATAATAGTCCGTTTAACAATTCTCATAACAAAAGTTATTTCCAAACATGCTCTAAGTTCGAAAAGGAGATCTCGGGAAAATGAACAAATTTTAAAACACTGAGAATATTATTCATTGGAGGTTCTTACAAGCTGCAATTATCTAATCAGGCATGATAAATCAAATTATCTTAACCATTCACCCAGGGGCTTTTAATTAACATTCCTCGTAAATACCACTAATAGTTCTGTATCTTGTTACAACTATGCTAATAAATAGCCAAAGGATTCTTTTTTCTTCATAAAAATTTGGTTGCTTTGAAATTATTATGTAGTTCGCGAGTAAAGGAACATATGCTGGGGATGGAACCAAGGACTTGAATGGACATCCTACTGTAAGGCATCTTACAGGAAACTGGAATGCATGCGTTTTTATTCTAGGTATCATAACTAAGCTTTATTGTACATAGTCATAACATAGTTTGCTGTATGTTCTAAGATTGCATAATTTTTATTTAGGGACCGAATGTTGCGAAAGGTTAGCTTACCATGGAATAGCAAAAAATCTAGTGACCTATCTTACCACAAAGATGCATCTTGGAAATGTATCTGCTGTAAAGAGCGTTACAACTTGGCAAGGCACTTGCTATCTCACTCCTCTTATTGGTGCTTTCTTCGCCGATGCATATTGGGGAAGGTTTTGGACAATAGCTTCTTTTTGGATAATCTACTTTATTGTAACTACCACTATACTCATTTCTTTATCCCGCAACCCATTTATGATAGTGAAAAATTCCGAAGTCCTTTGAATAACCATGTCAAAACCAAATGATCATACCGTTTTAAACTAAAATCATAAAAAATAATTATTAATAATTATGGTATCTTTGTCATTAGAACAAAATATCAGTAGCTTCATGTTAAAATTTGGCGACACTATATGAGGATTTGTAGAGGTCGGAAGTAGCTTCGTAACGGAGGAAACGGATCACAAATCGAAGTTCGGAGGTGAAAGTTATAAGAGAAAAGGCGAAGGGGAAGAAGTGGGGGCAGAAACTTCTTCCAGATGTCTGACCAAAGGTTCAGACGTCTGGTTTGGAAATATGTGCTTCCGGAGCATATTTTCAGACGTCTGACCTAATGGGTCAGACGTCTGGTCTGAAGCAAAAGTCACTTCAGTGACTTAAGTCAGACGTCTGACCCATAGGCCAGACGTCTGGAACGACCTCGCCCAGTATTTTCTCGTACGAACTTTGGTGAAAATTTGTGATATCCGCAGGGGCAATTTTGAAATATTGTCTAGGGTTTCTATTCTCCTATATAAGCTAGCCTCAGGTATCAGATCCAGGGGGAGAGAAAAGCATGTGCAAGCAACAATAAGAGATCAGCCTCCACCAAATTAGGGTTTATCAAAACCTAATTTTTCTTCAATTCTCTTCTCCACAAAATCAATTTCTATTTTGATTATTGATCATCGTAATCAATCTCTTGTACTCTTCTCATCAATAATAATAAAAGCTCTCTCTTAAAGTGGATGTACACTAACACAACGTTAGTGGAACCATTATAAATCTCTGTGTGATTTATTTTCATTATTGTCTTGATCTTTGATTTGCTTGTCTGAGATTTTGATTGATTGTGATTGGATTTGAGTTATCGATTGGTTGTTTTTACACTGCTTATCACGATCCCGTCTTCCGCTGCACTCGTGGGGTTTCGATTGGAGTTGGAATCTCGCACCAACATTTGGTATCAAAGCTTCAGGTTTTGGTAGGTGGTTGTAGAGATGCTTGGATCAAGTGATAACTCAAGTAGTTCCTCAATGGGTACTCCAAGTGGTGTAGCTCCTTATGTACATGGCTCGTACGTAGCTTCAGGATCACAATTGGTAATATACAAGTGGAATGGCGATAATGATTTTGAAAAATGGCAATGGAAGATGAAAGCGGTTCTTAGAAGGAATCGGGTAGTGTTTGACACACATTTATTACCAGCGGACATCTCGGATGTTGAGAGAGAGGAGATGGAGGAGTGGGCAATCACTACACTTCAACTTGCTATGGGAGAGAATGTTATCTCTGAAATTAGTGGTGAGACAACCGCTAAGGGTATTTGGGGCAAGTTGGAGGAATTGTATATGAAGAAGTCACTGACGAATCGTTTGATCTTATTGCGAACGTTCTTCACCTATAAAATGAAGGAAGGTACTTCGCTGAAGGCGCACTTAAACATTTTTGATGATTTGCTAATGAAGATGAAGGCGGTATATTTGAAGATTGAGGAAGAGCAAAAGGCGATGATATTGTTGTGTTCGTTGCCAGACCGCTATACAGGTTTGTCAAACAGTTTGATCTATAGCCGAGATACATTGACTCTTGATGATGTCAAGACGGGTCTTCTTAGCGAGAAGTTGTGGGATCAAATAAAGGAGTTAGGTGATGGAAGTAGTGGTGCTAGTAATGGTCATGGCTTGTTTGTGGAGAAGGAGAGGCATGTGAAGAAGGAGAACCGGGGGCGTTCTAAATCAAGGAACCCCGGTTGGAGAGGAAAGTCGAAGGAAAGAAAAGGCAAGTGCTATATTTTTAGGAAGCCTGGTCATTGGAAGAATGAGTGTCCGGACAAGGAGAAGGAAAATAAGGAAGTAGCATCTTCATCCGTAGCGGTAGAGAATGCAGTTGGTGAGGAAGAGGTAGATGTTTTATCGGCAGTAGCATCAGATGTTTCAGATAGCAAATGGGTGTTCGATTCGGGGGCGTCTTATCATATGACGCCAAATAGGAATTGTTTTTCTTCTTACATCGACAAAGAAGGAAATTCAATTGTTATGGGAAATGGTGCTATTTGTAAGTCGAAAGGCATTGGTTCCGTGCAAATTAGGATGTTTGACGGAGTCGTTCGTACTCTCACTAATGTGCGCTATGTTCCGAGACTTAGGAAGTCTCTTATCTCTTTGGGGCAGCTGGATTCTTTAGGTTGTAAAATCACTATTGAAAGTGATAGATTGCGGGTTTCGAAGGGGGCACTTGTGGTGATGAAGGGTGCAAGGACTCATGGTATTTATTTGCTTCAAGGAGTGACTGTGGAAGGTGAAACTTGTATGGGGGTTGATAGTTCTCGTGGCTTGGATGCGACTAGGCTGTGGCATTTGAGGTTAGGTCATGTCTCGGAGAGAAGTTTAGATGTTCTTCGAAAGAGAGAGATGATCGATGGAGAAAGTTTCAACAAGTTAGAGTTTTGCGAAGATTGTGTCATGGGGAAGCAAACTAAAGTTTCATTCGGTGAAGGAAAACATGATTCGAGAAGGGTTCTTGAGTATGTTCACATGGATGTTTGGGGACAAGCACCTGTAGCTTCTTTAGGTGGAGCTCGCTATTATATTTCCTTTATAGATGACTTTTCTCGGAAAGTTTGGGTGTATGTAATGAAGGCCAAGTCGGAGGCATTTGCAAAGTTCAAAGCGTGGAAGGCTCTTGTTGAGAATGAGAGTGGCAAGTCTTTGAAGGTTCTAAGGTCTGACAATGGCGGAGAGTATGTTTTCGGAGAACTTTTGGAGTATTGCAAGCATCATGGTATTCAGAGGCATTTTACTACACCTGGAGATCCGCAGTCGAATGGTGTTGCGGAGAGAATGAATCGTACTGTACTTGAGAAAGCTCGATGCTTGAGATTGACATTGGGTTTGGCAAAGGGATTTGGGCTGAAGCTTTGTCAACCGCGGTGCATATTATTAATCGAATTCCATGCTCAGCTATTTGTAACAAAATTCCAGTGGAAGTGTGGAAGGGAAAGAGCATTGACTTGAGTTATCTTCGTGTGTTTGGCAGTCTGGTTTATGTGCATGATCCGGGAAATGATAAGCTTGAACCTAGAGCTTTCAAGGGGATTTCGCTTGGCTATACGGATGGTGTAAAAGGCTATCGGATTTGGAATCCGGAAACGAAGAAGGTAGTGAATTCTCGTTATGTCACTTTTGATGAGTCGGCGATGTTCAAGGAGAATGTGAGCTCATCGGATGTTCCGGATTTGGTTCATGGTGAATCAAAGGAGAAGGAAATTATTTCCACATTTTGTCCAAGGAGTAGAGAGAGTAGAGTAGTTGGCGATGCTTGTGAGGAGGTAGCGGTTGATGTTACATCACATGGTCCACATGGTGCCTCTAGTAGTGTTAGTGATGTACATGATTCTAGAGAAGATTCGGTTCAAGGTGGAGCCGAAGGGAGTTTAGGTGATGGTATTGCTACTCGGGTTGGTCGTCGTACTATAAGACCACCCGAAAAGATATGGTGATTGGAACTATCGTAGCTTTTGTGATAATTTGGACTATGCCCTTCATGTAGTCCAAGATGAGCCGATGGAGCTTGATGACGTCATGAAGTCGAGTAATAGCTCGAAATGGATTTGTGCCATGGAGGAAGAGATGCAATCATTGTTGAAGAATCAAACTTGGGATTTGGTTCCACTTCCTAAAGGAAACCATGCTATAAGGTGCAAATGGATATACAAGGTGAAGGACAATGGAAGATATAAAGCTAGACTAGTGGCTATGGGGTTTGCACAAAGGAAGGGAAAGGAGTATGATGAGATATTCGCACCGGTTGTGCGCCATACTTCTATCCGAATATTACTTGCTATTCACGACTTGGAGTTGGAGCAACTTGATGTGAAAACCACCTTCTTGCATGGTGACTTGGATGAAGACATCTACATGGTGCAACCGGAAGGTTTTGTTGTGGATGGTAAGTCAAACTTGGTTTGCAAATTGAAGAAATCACTATATGGTTTAAAGCAATCACCTAGACAATGGTAAAAGAGGTTTGATCATTTTATGCTTGAAAATGGTTTTGATAGAAGCATCAAGGATGCTTGTGTCTATTTCAAGAAGTTGAGAAATGATTGTTGGGTGTATTTACTCTTGTATGTGGACGACATGCTCATTGCTACAAAAGATAAAAATGAAATCAACAAGCTAAAACTGAGTTTGAAATCGGAGTTCGAAATGAAGGATCTTGGAGAAGCAAGAAGGATATTGGGCATGGAAATTGTAAGGGATCGAAAGCATTTTGAGTTGAAACTAACTCAAAAGGAATACATAGAGAAAGTGCTTTGCCGGTTTAGCATGGAGAATGCAAAGGCGTCATATACACCTTTACCTTTGCATAAGAAGCTTTCGAATAAAGGATCACCTATCTTGGAGGAAGACAAGACTTATATGGCAAAGGTGCCATATGCTAGTGCGGTTGGAAGTCTAATGTATTCTATGGAATGTACAAGGCCCGATATTGCAAATGCCGTCGGGATGGTTAGTCGCTACATGGCTAATCCGGGGAAATCGCATTGGGAAGCTGTGAAGCTTATATTGAGATACCTTAGAGGCACATCATCTCATGGTCTTGTTTTTGGCGGTAGTAAGGCAATGGATTGCAAGTTGGTTGGTTATTGTGATTCGGACTACGCTGGTGATAGGGATCGAAGAAAATCAACTTCTGGATATGTCTTCACACTGGGGGGAACAGCCATAAGTTGGAGATCTAGATTGAAGACCGTACTTGCTTTATCCACTACGGAGGCGGAGTTGATAGCCGCAGTGGAGGCGGCAAAGGAGGCACTCTATTTGAAGCGATTGTTGTGTGACTTGGGATTCAGGCATGATAGTATTGATGTTCGATGTGATAGCCAGAGTGCTATTCCCTTGGCAGAGAATTTGGCGTTTAGCTCATGGACTAAATATATTGAGGTGAGAGAGTCATTTCTAGTAGCCATGGATGAAGATAAGCAAGTATATCTTCGGAAAGTACACACAAAGGACAACGCGGCGGATATGTTCACTAAGGCATTGCCGGTTGGAAAGTTCGAGCATTGCTCGAACTTGATTCGCTTGGAGAAGTGCTAGGTGCCACGGGGTGGCACGGTTAAGGGAGGAGCTTGGTGGTAGATGAGGAAGAGTATTGGTGGGAGAGATTGATGTTCTATCTTCTTGGTAAGTGCTAGTCTTTGGTGAGATAGCTTAGGATTTGGATGTTTTCGACATTTCATTAGCGGGCGGGGGATTTGCCTGAGCTCGTTGGTGGAGTGCAATGGGCGGTGGCTTTGCCGGAGCTCATTGGGAAAGCATTCATGTTTGGTTGAAGGTAGAAGAGGTGATAGTTGGCGCTATCGGTTGTCGTTGATGGTATGGTACCATTGGAATTGAAGATGGATATAGTGTCGAGGTGGAGTGTTAAAATTTGGCGACACTATATGAGGATTTGTAGAGGTCGGAAGTAGCTTCGTAACGGAGGAAACGGATCGCAAATCGGAGTTCGGAGGTGAAAGTTATAAGAGAAAAGGCGAAGGGGAAGAAGTGGGGGCAGAAACTACTTCCAGACGTCTGACCAAAGGTTCAGACGTCTGGTTTGGAAATATGTGCTGCCAGAGCATATTTTCAGACGTCTGACTTAATGGGTCAGACGTCTGGTCTGAAGCAAAAGTCACTCCAGTGACTTAAGTCAGACGTCTGACCCATAGGCCAGACGTTTGGAACGACCTCGCCCAGTATTTTCTCGTACGGACTTTGGTGAAAATTTATGATATCTGCAGGGGCAATTTTGGAATATTGGCTAGGGTTTCTATTCTCCTATATAAGCTAGCCTCAGGTATCAGATCCAGGGGGAGAGAAAAGCATGTGCAAGCAACAATAAGAGATCAGCCTCCACCAAATTAGGGTTTATCAAAACCTAATTTTTCTTCAATTCTCTTCTCCACAAAATCAATTTCTATTTTGATTATTGATTATTGTAATCAATCTCTTGTACTCTTCTCATCAATAATAATAAAAGCTCTCTCTTAAAGTGGATGTACACTAACACAACGTTAGTGGAACCACTATAAATCTCTGTGTGATTTATTTTCATTATTGTCTTGATCTTTGATTTGCTTGTCTGGGATTTTGATTGATTGTGATTGGATTTGAGTTATCGATTGGTTGTTTTAACACTGCTTATCACGATCCCGTCTTCCGCTGCGCTCGTGGGGTTTCGATTGGAGTCGGAATCTCGCACCAACAGCTTCATTCTTAGACTGTTGACTTGGAATTTTCATTCTTTACTGATTTGAATCTACTCTTAAATTTTTGACTTAGTTTTAGAATGAATGGTTGCTTCATTGAGGCGTATGTATCAGTTATCATTCAAAGCTATATAAAAAGTGTCCTGCAAATAACTAATGCTAATATCAACAAATAACTAAATACATATATACTAACTAAGAATAGTATTTAATACTTATAATTGAAGGCAATGGCATCACTTACTCTATCAGCATCAATACCATTTCTAGAACCACCTCAATGTATCAACACCATTTGTCCAGAACAGAGCACATCTCAATTCTTCATTTTCTTCTTTGGTCTTTACCTAATTGCACTTGGCTCAGGTGGGATCAAACCTTGTGTAACTTCCTATGGAGCTGATCAATTTGATGATACGGACCCGTCAGAAAGAATAAGGAAAAGTACATTTTTTAGATGGTATTATTTCGCTATCAACTGTGGATCTTTTGTATCAAGTTCTTTGCTTGTATGGATATAAGACAATAAAGGTCGAGCCTTGAGCTTTGGTATACCCAGTGTGTTCATGGCTAGAGTAATTTATAAAACTATTCCTATTATGATATGACCTCGTCTCTGGTTAATATATTCATACCTAGACTAATAGCAATATGATTTAAATTACAGTTTTGTTAGTTCAATAAATATATAAAAATGACTATAAGAAATATAAACAAGAAATCTTGTCAATACCCCAAAGTTTAGATAAGAAAGAAGGTTTATTCCTTTTCTATTTTCATTGATTAGGTTGAAGAGAATAAGATACTTGTTTCCTCCTTGGATTCCCTTTCAACTAGGTTGTTGTATAAACTTGATCAGGTTGACCTTTTGACCCAGTCGAAACAATTGATTATTTTACTTAACGACCTTGTCGAGATAATTTGGTATTCCCTTCAAAAGCTCTTCTTTCGATACAGTTGAAATACTCAAATGGATTACTTTAGACGCTTCTGGATAAGGCTTGCCTTATGGATTTTGACCCAGTCAAAGACTTAAATTGTTGAGTGGTTAGGGTTGCGGTTCAGAATCCGAGGTTGAGGTTTCGACCTTGTCGAAAGCTATATCCTTAGGCGCTTTGTGTAGGGTTTGGGTCTCAAAGGTTTTAAGTGGATCGAGGCTTGGTTTAGACCTCGTCGAAACCAGAAGTCCAAGGAATTTATCTTGAAGTTTATGAATAAAGTTATCCGAAAATGACAGGTTTCGATCGGGTCAAAAGGGACCTTTTGATGTAGTCTATACCTGTAACAAAAAATTAGGCCTAACAAAAGCTTGAGAAGCAGTAAAGTAATTAGAAATATTGAAGATTTCCTTTTATTAGCTCAAAAAGAATTTATTAATCAATTTCCCTCCTAATTCGATTTACAAATTACGGTTTACAGCTCTTTGAATGAAGAAAATACAAGTTTAGAACGAGCGAAGTTGGATCCCCTAAGCCACACTCTTTGGGTCTTATTTATGGATGCGGGTTAGCAACTTTAGACCTTAAAGCTTTCGACCTGGTCGAAAGGTGGCTGCGGTGTTGAAACTAGCATGCTTCCGCCTTTGTGAAAGGAGCGGTTGCACTTTCCTCTTCTATGTTGCTTTGTAAGAGCTTTCGACTCTGTCGACAGGTTTTCCCAGTGGTTTCAAAGATGTTGAGATGCTGGTGGTTTCAATGCCGTTGAATGCTTCTGAACTCTTGCTTATGACTTGGCGCAGAAGCTCCATGGAAAATAATGGCTTCGACCGGTTCGAAAGGCTTGGTTTAGCTTTCGAAAGGGTTATTCAGGCCAATACATGCTTTCGAGTGGTCCGAATGGAGGCGAAAATTTTGGTTTTGAAAGGTTTGGCACGTATTTGAAGTGTTGTCTTTTATTGTCTTCGAAATGTATTGCTTCAACTCATGCGAAAGGTCTTCAATCATGTGGACTCTCCTTCTTCGAAAGGAGGTCACTGAATGCGGAAGGGTGCTTTCGACCCGTTCGAAAGGTAAAGAATCTTATGGATTTTAGCTGTAGCATCCCTTCGACTCTTTTAAAAGGTTTGGTTGGAGTCTTTTCCTCTTTATCTTTTGCTCAAACAGGTTTTGACAAATTTAAAGGGTTTTTTTGGTAGTAACATTCCCCCTCCCCTTCGAAGGGATGCACTTAACTTTTCAAGTCAACTACGTCGAAAACTAAAAGCTTCCCGCCTCTTGGTTTTCCCCGTGTGAATTTGGACCACTTATTTGAATCTGATCGAATGGCTATCTGCTCTTTCTGACTTTTCTTGTAAGGCACGCACTTTTCTTGTTCCTCGTCGCTTTCCTGCAATTAAATCCATTTTGAGAAGAAGTAAAGAGATTCCAAAAATTTCCAAGTTATCCCTTCCTTAATTAAAGAATAAATCATATCCAACTGTAAGTAAAAATCATTTCGGTTTGCAAGTTTCTCTTTCTATTTATTACTTTTATGTTTCGCGGTTTACTTTAACTTCTCAGATCTCATAATCAAGATTTTGATGCATAACTATTCAAATTTTAATTTTACAGAAAGCATGTTTAATTCGAATTACCGAGAGTCATTTTATTTTTAAGATTCAATTCATTCGAGAGAATTTTTGCGATTCAATTTAATGAATCGATAAGATTTATCTCTCGTTTTGAACTTAATTTCACTGTTTATGATTACTGTTGTTTTTTAAAGAATTAAATTCTCATTTTATAAATTTCAAAATTCTCATTTTATAAATTTCAAAATTCAAGCAGGTTACTTCATGTTGAAATCTATTGGTTTCATGGTTTAATTCGTTGGTTTATTTATTTTTTGAATTCCTGGATTTGCAATCAGGTTTGGGGAAGAAAGGGACTTCTGTTTTCTTTGCCTGAAAGTTTTAGAATCGTGCTTATTAAAAAATTAGTGTCATAAATTTACTTTTCTACCCCTTCGAAAGGGTTTATGGTGAAAACTTTCATTTTTTTTCTTAACCTCTTTCGATGTTGTCGAAAGGTGTTATGGCGCTAATTCGACTGACTTTGTCGAAAAATCATATAATGAAGTAGCATATAGTTTACTCTCCTTTGTGTTTGATTGACATCCTTTCCTTTTAGTATGTTTCTGATACCATAATTTCCTTTCGACTCTATCGAAACCTCCTGTAACTAATGAGTCGAACCTTTTTACAATCATCTTTCTCCAGCATTGTCAAAACATTCTAAGTTCACATGATTTTAACTTAAGACCTTTTGTCTCAATGAGTATATAAGGTTTCGACGACATTCATATATCCCCTAGAAAAACTCAAATCATAGGTTTCGACATTGTCGAAGGGTCTTATTATCTTGTTTGTGGAATACTAGTTGTATGCACTTTGCTCAAGTTTTAAGTTAGCTTTAGCTATTTGCTTTTAATAACCTAGTTCTTTATTTGAGCTTTCGGCATTGTTGAAGTGTGTCAATAAGATATGTACTCCAACCGCCCCTTTCGACCTGGAAAGCTTAGTGGATGTTCATATGTAAGCTTTTGACATTGTCGAAAGGCGTCTGTTAAAGGTTAATTTATTCTTCTCTTTCGACTCAGTCGAAAGCTCTATATTTTTTATTTTTAACTTTAACTCTCTCCCAAGAATTTAAAGCGTAACGACCCGTAATTTTCGATAATTAAATTTGTTAGTTTAATAAGATTTTGGTAATTTAATATTGAAAGAAATAAAATTTTGTAATTTAATAATGAAATGAATACAAAAAATGAAATGTAATAATGTTAAGGTAAGTTAATTATTAACAACTTTATGGCATTCCAACCAATTGAAATAATGTGAATATTTTACTTGGGTGTAAATTGAATATAAGAAAACAAGTGTGAATATTGGATCAATTAATGAGATAATATATGATTAATAGTAATTGAAGTAAATCAGTTTTAGGCGTGTAATTGTAACATTTGGTTGTGAATAGTAGACTTATTAATGTGAATAAAAGTTAATTGGTGGGTTATGAATGAAATAATAATTAGAATTAAAGGCAATAATGTTAATATAAGTTTATTGTTAACAATTTGAATGAAATCTCAATAAATGAAATAATGCGAGTGTTATACTTGGTTATGAATGGAATGTAAGGAAACAAATGTAAATATTTAATTTATTAATGGTAATTGAATAAAACCAGTATTGTGTAAAGAATTATAATATTTGTTGTATTAATGTGTACATTAGTTTATAATGGGATATAAAGGTAATTGATAATTTAAAATGTTGACTTATTGATAAAATAATGTGTAATGAATGGAAATGAAATAAAATTAGTGTTCTGAAAGTAATTGTAACATTGGTTTGTAAGTAATAAACTTATAAATGTGATTTAAAGTTAATGGTAACAATTAATATACGTTACCTATTTATTTAGCCTGTTATATTAAATTCGAAACCAATTGCAATAAACGTAATTAAGTATTACGTTAATGTAAATTAAGGTAATATTTGGTAATAACGTAAATTTTATTCATAATATGATAATTGGTAGGATAATTAGAATGAAAATCGAGATTTAATCAAATTTTGGAATATAAATTATAACAATTGGATTTACTGCGATTATTATGTAATTAAATATTGTGTTAATGTAAATAAAGATGATATTTGAAATATTAATGTAATAAGATATCAACTAATGTTAATTCAATAAGATGGAACCAATGTAATTCTATCTCATAATATGATAATTGATTTAATGAAAGAATAAGACCAAGATGAATGAATTAATTGGGGATTTAAATTTTGATTAATGAGTAAAACTGACAAAATTCAATATAATTAACATATAGTAATTAATACAAATAAAAATGGAGATTGGAGGATATTAATGTAATGAAATATACAAAAAATATTAACTATGATTATTTGAGTAATAATTGATTGAGTATAAAGATTGAAACCAAATAAAAACAATTTATTGGAATTAAATCATAATTAATAGGATTAATGGCAGTTGTAAATCAAAACTGTAAATTTTGAAATAGTCAATAATGAATTGATATAGAGATATGTTTTAGAGGATTATAAAAGTAATCCAAGATGATAGAAATTATAAATTATAGAATTTGAACGGAAAAGTAATTTAACTAATTTAATATTAATTTATTTAATTAACTGAAATATAGTCATTTTGGCAACTATCTCGGATTTCGACAAAACCAAATTCATCGGATCTGTAACGATGAATTATTACAGGGTTTCAAGTTTCGTAGCGATCGTACTTGTCATTTGATCGTACGGACTCGAAACGCTTAGAAATAAATTTAGCTGAAATCAATTTGAAATAAGCTGATTTTAAAAGCTAACTTATTCATATGATGTAATTAGGACTTGAAACCTACTCCGTTGAGTTTAAAAATATCGAAAACATCCATTTCGATATATGGGATGACCTATTTTTATTTTGGGGTCAGAACGGGCATTTTGGGTCACGTAGTCGTTTCGATCCAACCCTGCCTATATATTGGCCGTTATAAACCCTAGCTGTTTCTCACTTCCTTATTTTTGTATGCACATCTCCTTCCTTCTGCTCAAATAATAGAACATCAAACCTAATTCCCAAATTACAAAACCTAATTTCAATTTCAAAAAAAAAAAAATATAATTGCGGTTCTGCAGCAACATAGAGTCATGCTTCGGGTTTTAGAGGGAAAAATCTGGAAGCAACTTTGGGTCAGGAAGAAAATGACTCGGGTCTCCAGGTCGTTTTGGTAAAAGCTCAGAACAAACACCGGGGATACGAGGCGGCGGACTGAAGTTGAACCCGAAGTCGACCCAGGTGCAGAATTTTTCAATACTCTAATTATCATAACTTTTGCATATGGACTCGGATTTGGACGCGGTTTGTTGTGCTAGGATCGTATCGAAATTTCAAACATTCTGACATTAGTTTGGTTAAATTATAAGACTCTTTGAATTTTGGGCTTAAATTGGATTTAAATTCGATTTAAATTCAAATGTGAGTGATTTAACCCACTCACAACTTCTAAAATTTCTTATGTTTGTTAAATTTAAATTATGATGTGATTAGGAATTTATTTATGACTGTTTGGTATATTTTGAATCATCATCTCAGTTAATTTGAATTTATTTGAATTAAATCGTTATTTAATTTATTATTGAATATAAATTACCAGTTAAATACCTGTTATTGATTATCAGTTCTATATTGATAGTTATTGACTGATTTGGATGATGATTGTGATGGATGTGATTGTTGATATTGGATGAATGAATGTTGTATGCTATATCGTTATAAACTGCAAGTTCACTATGGGTTGAAATGATACATACCCGAATGATCTATAGATTAAGGAAAAATCATTATGGGTTGAAATGATAGACTCGAGCGATTTTATGGATTTTCTATTAATTCGGGATTGCGGTTTGAAATGACATATAACCGTAACATTTTAAATTGTGGATTGGATGGTAAATATCTGTATCACTTGACCCTAGGGTAGAGAATTATATACAGACACCGTATTGGTTGAATTAAATTAATTTTAAAATCCTTAAGTTTTTGAAATTCATTAAATGATATTTTGAAATAAAAAGTTTGATTTATATAAATTGAAGTATTATTGGAAAATCAAGTTTTATGTTGAAATGTGAATTGGTTTAAAAAGGTGAATTGCTTTAAGATAATAAAATTGGAAGTTTAAAGGTAAACTTTTAATTATAAATGAAATTCTATCGAAATTGAGTTATTGAATTTGTTTGAAAATAACTTTGAAATATTCTGGAATTGAAGTAATTCGAATTGATATGTGAACATGGAAATTGAAATTGGTCCAGATATGTTGAAATGAAAGGAATAATTTAATTTGATATAAATTCCAAATTCATATTTTAATATAAACTGTTTTAAAAATATATTATTTTAAAATTTATAATTATTAAGATTTTCAAATTATTAAACTATTTAACCAATATTAACTCTAAATTATTTTAACCTATTTTAAACCAATGTAATTTATTTTAAACTATTTAATTTATTTTAAATCTAATTAATCTATTTTAAGCTATTTGATCTATTTTGATTATATTTAATCTATTTTAAATCTATTTAACTATCTTAAGTCAATTTAAAAGCTATCTTAAATCTATTTTAATATTTTAGAGTATTTAACAATTCTAAAATTTATTTTATTTATTTAAACTATTTCTAAATATTCAAACTAAGTAAAGTTGATGTGGTTATATTCAAATTCATTGATTTAAAAGCAAATACAGCTAAATGATGTTATGACCTAAGTTGGGATTTAAATGTTATAATAAATGGAAAATGATGATTTTGAAGTAAGGATTTAACCTATTTTGGAAATACGGTTTTGGAAGAAATTATGATTTTTGAAAGTGAATATGATTTGAAAGTGAATGTGATTTGAAAGTGATATGGTTTGAGAATATGATATTTTGATATAAATTGTTAGTTGACTTTTGAAATGTAAAAGAACCATCCGGTGTGTAATAAGCGATTGGTTGTTAAAGAGACTGGGATCAGATATTGTCACACTCTCTGCCAATACCGAATACCACTTTAACAACTGTGTACGTGGTGGATATTTCAAAAATGAAGTAGGATGGTTTGGTGAACGATTTTTGTATGAGGTATGACGTGACCTTGATTCCCATGAGTCAGCTTAGATGTGACTAAAATCAAGAGCCATGTTGGGCCAAGTGAGGTCATTCCTCTTATCGGGCGCATTTCTTCGATATTATATTATAATTTTGCGATTGTTTTGGTGGCCACCCTTGATTTTGATTTGGGAGTGTGTCCCGAGGTGGGTGGTAGTAGCTGCTATGCGTTACAACCAGTTCAAATCCGCAAATGGTATATCTACCCTGGCATTTCCTCGTGTGCCATGTTCACATGCCCTAGCGCGCCTTCAATGATTTTGTTTTGTACCATACCTATAGGGTGCTGTAACGACTCGATTTTTCGACTTTCGAAAATCGACATTAATACGACCACTGTATCAACTACCGAATAATCGAACGCCAAAAACCGAACCATTAGGGTTTAAGAAGAAGAAGATAGAAGAAGAAACAGAAACAATAACAGAATCTCACATTCGAAGCGGAACAATATATAATAAATAAATGAATAATCTTTAAAACAAAGAACTATATCAGTTTATACATATATCATCAGAGTTTACAACAACAACACACAACACTGGCAGTTATAATAACCTGCCACATACTAAATACAACAACGGAATGATAATAAAATACTGAAGTACGCCACGCCATCCAGCTCATCTCTTGATCTCCATAGCAACTTTTGAATTCCAAAATGACCTGATAACCTAAATCTAGGCTGCCCGTGTGGAAAATTATGGGCACCCAGAGTTTAGGAAGGGAACAATAAACTTCAGGTCAGTCATGGGACTAGTATGAGAACTTAAAATAGTTATTTGCATAAAAAGAAGTCCGCAATGCTTTTTGTAAAATGAAACTACCATAATGCCTCCCGCCACACACACAACGCAAACGCAGAATTGGAGGAGACTTCTCCTTATGATAGTCAAACATGTTTGATACGCAAAATCTTTTTAATATTATCATTAGTGCATAGTGTGGAAACATTTCGAAAGTATAATACTAATCTTAGCTAGCATAGACATTTCGCGCTTATGCCTACTATAGCTACCATGTTCAATAGCAGGTTACCGCCACATTCCATGGTAGGTTATACAACTAAAACCGTACAGGGCTCGTATTGTTTCTTTGGATTTTCCAAAAATGGTCAGGCTAAGGAACTTCCTTACTGAAATGGGTACGTCTTTGGAAGGACGCCCTCGAGAACCTAACCGGATCTCTGCCAAACAAGGCCGACGTTACCTCACGCTTTAACCAAGCTATAACATAGGTAACTACCACACAAGCATGCCATCCCCGGTCATAACCGACCTTTATCCGAGGATCCTCAACCACAAAGCAACATCACACAATAATAAATTTACAGTAACCACATTGGTTAAATATCTGGGCTCCATTCCATGATACCACCCTTTATCCAGAAGAAATGGATATACCCTAGGGGCGCGACCCCTAAAAACCTTGCCGCAACATTCCTTTTTCGACCATTTTCGAGTTGTAAGGCTCAACGAAATCTCGTCCACAAAGCTACGCTTTTCACAAAAGCCATGCTTCGATCAACAAATGATCAGCAGCACTTCATATGCCACATTACCCAATTGGGAATGTATCACTAGTAACCATCAACTACATAACCTTTGAGCTCGTACGTCCCAGAGAAGGGTGTTAAGCTAAGAGAATAAATTCTCTGCCACCAATAGAAATGTATTTGATAGAAAGCAGCTTTACATCTCAAAGTATAACATCAGGCACACATCCATACAAGTCCGTTTCGGGTTCGAACGGAACCGAAGGCACTTCAAAAGGAGCCCTTGTAATCCGAATAATCCCTAATCACGTCCGGACTCCCCATCACAAAGGGTAATATCTAAATCTCTGTACCGGAGCAACTCGGTGCAGAGACATTCGAAAGGTAATCCTTTCGTTTTCGAAAATACCCGGTCTTCAACACCATCTTCAATTTCAATCTCATTTTGTCGTATCATTATTCGGAATGGGTTTTATGACATAAAGTCCTCCCCGACTTAACCGATTAACGAGCGCTTGTTTTTAGAAACAAATTCAAATTCCATTTCAAAGGCAAATATTGATAGTCGGTTATTTAACTATCAAACAACATTCACAATAATCAAGCCTCAATAATTTCCCAAATTGTTTATACTGATAGTTAGGTATTTTACTATCAAACAATATTCACAATAATCATCCAATTTAAATAATTTTCCCAAATTATTAAATTTCAAAATATCTTTGCAAGATATATATTCTTTCCACACTTCATCACTTTGAAAACAAATTTCAAATCACTTTTCACTTGCGGAATAAAATTCCCGATATCATTTATTTCCATTGGAAATCTGCCAAGTCCGAATACTTTAAAATAATTTGTATCACTTATCCAAAATATATTTGGAAAACATTTTAAAATAAAGTCTACTTTTAAAGCACTTTATTTTCAAATATCAATTAAATCTTAAAAATAACCATTTCCATAATCAACTGAATAAATCTTTACTTAAAGGATTTTAAAACAACTTAAGAAGATAATTTCTCCAAAGTATCCTTTTCAAAACCAATTCTAGAAATTTTAATTTATATTTAAAAGCTATTTTGAAATCATACTCGGCTTTCTAGGGAAGATACACTTTCATTTCAAAATGTTCCATTTAAACCAATCAATAAATCCTTCTTGATTTATTTTAAATTTACATTTCAAATCCGTAAATTCCTTTCCATACTTTAAAAATAAACCAATATTTTTTATTTTTAAAACAAATTTCCCTTATTTGTTTTCAAAACACCAAATCAAATTCCATACTGATTTCCCAAAGATTTACTTTTAAACACCAAATCAATTTCAAATCGATTTCCCATATTCATTTTCAAAACACCAAATCAAATTCCATATTGATTTCCCAAATTTATTTCAAACACCCAAATCAATTTCCGAATGGATTTCTCAAATTTATTTCAAACACCCAAATCAATTTCATAATGGATTTCTCAAATTTATTTCAAACACCCAAATCAATTTCCAAATGGATTTCTCAAATTTATTTTTAAACACCAAATCAATTTCCTTTTGAAATAAATTCCTTTATCTCTTCCAATCTATTTAAAATCCGAACTTTAAATAAATTCTTCAACTTTTAAATCATATTAGTCGAAATGCATTTATTAAAACTTTTCTCATATTTTTGGAAATAATTCGATAAGATTTAAAGAATCAACTTTATACTTTTAAATTCTTTCTTTTAAATCACCCAATTCTTTAAAATGAATTTACTTAAAGTTTTCTACTTTAATTTCCAAAAATCCAATTTCATATTTCTGGTATCGTACGATACCAAAAATATGTTCGGCTAAATCATAGCCTTCCACAATTCCAATCGCAAGTATAATCACACATAGATTATAAATAAATCAACACACAACATATGAAACAAATCCATACAATTTGAGGAATCCAGTTGGATCCCTCCAACCTGTTTCTCTACATCCACAGATGTTAGCACTACAATTAAATACCAATTCCACTTCGAGGTGTAATATCGCAGTATATGGGATTTATATATATAATATCATCCGCTATTATGTGGCGCATAGGGTCTCATCCGCTATATAATGTGGGAAATCAATCACTCCAAATATATATATATAATACCAAGTCCACTTCGAGGTGGAATATCGCGGTATATGAGATTTATATAATAGCATCCTCTATTATACAGCGCATAGGGTCTATTTCAATACAATTGATAATAATAATCATCCAAGCACACAATCAATAATTTTAAATCTATTTATTTAAAATTAACCAAGCATCAATTTTTTTGAGTGAGAAGTTCTCACCTTTGCTTTTATTTTGCAATCCAATCCAAACCAGCTATTTCTTCACGATTTAAAACCTTGTATAAACAATTTTGTACAGTTGATTAATATTTGAATTAATCGAACAATTTATTCCATATTAACAAATTTAATCAACTTATGATTTTATTTCAAGTTAATACCTTTAACTTTAAACCAACTAATTTTTCATTTTTTTTTAAAATCCTTTAGTAACTAAAATGGATTAAATAAGTTAATCCCTCTAATACATTGTTTTAAAATAACTAATATGTTTAAAATGTGTATAAGCATATTTATTTTTTGATTATTCATGATAACTTTACTGCAAAAGTGCGCACACACACACACACATATATATTATCCTATACGTAAATATAAATTAAATAAAGAGGGGAAAAATACCTTACTGCCCTACAGAACAATTCCAAATCGTGAGAAACTCGATGCCAAGTCCTTGCCTATTCCAGCCGTCACATTGCCTTCTACATCACCACCTACGAATACGTCGCCATCACGACTTCGAAGTTGCCGCCAATCTCCTTGCTCGTGAGCTCGAGCTTTCTTCGACTCCTCGCGACGCCACTCGAAATGATTCGACACCGCTTCACGTGCATGAACGCACGTGCCTACCCTCAGATGACGAACCCGATGTAATCGCCACTTTGTTTTAGATTTGGGACTGATTCGAGCGAACTTCGTTTGTTCGTTTATTTATTTTATTTTTGAAAGAGAAAGGTTTTCGAACGTTCGGCCATTGATTTGAATTCGAGATGAAAATTTTAATTTGAAAGGAAGAACGAGAAAATTTCGTTTAGTTAAATTTCTTTCGGCCGCTGATCTTTTGTTTTGAACGAAATAAATTTTTCGTTCGTTTTTATTTTCTTTATTCCTTTGAATACGCGTGTAAAAATATTCAGAAGGAAGGTAACACATGTTTGAATTTTTTCTACTACGTGTCTGATGCTTGCTATAGTATCTAAATTATATTATTTATATTCAAATTTAAATTCAAATTTGAATCGTCTCGATTTTCACAACCCACCATCTCGATCTCCAATCGAGGCATGTCGCCAGGCGTTTATAATGTTAAACCCTTATTCCGAAAGCAATGGAAAAGGTTCCTAGTCCAAATTCGATCGTATAGAGAAGATAGCTTTTTGAACCAGTTAAAACATTAAATTTTCAATTTAAATTTCAATATGTTTGCTTATCGTACGATGACACGACAACTCCGAATGCAACGAAAATTGAAATCCGATAATAATACAATATTACGGATCCAATGAAACTGGTTTCACCGAATTCCGAGACTGTGCATCGGAAGGCTATTTTTAAATATCGATTTAAACGAAAAAAATTTCAAAACTGAATAAAGCATTTTCAAATTCAATTCTGAAGCTTTCATTGTCTTTAGTATTATCAATATAAATTTTCTAAGCCTTTGAATTATTTTTAATTAGCTTAAAATTGAAGATTCAAAATTTTACCCAACTTCAAAAATTTAATTGCCAATTCCATAGTTATATTTGAAATTCAAGCTAAACCAACATTCAAATATTTAAAATCAATTAAATACTTTAATTTCAATTGTCCAAAATTCAGGGTCGTTACAGACTTCCCCCCTTAAAAGAATTTCGTCTCGAAATTACAAGTTAAGAAGAATGATCCTTAACCCGTTATCATTTTCCCAAAACCAAATAATTTTATCAACTTTGCCAAAATAAATCTTTTTTATTAGAGAGTCATTATCATTTTAACTAATCTTTCCAAAACTTTCATAGTTTCCAAACAACATTGTTTTCTTAACAATTCAAATTTCAAATTATCCAAATTTCTCAAAATTTTTCTAACTCCCTAAATTTTCGAAAAATTTCGCCAGCGTCTCCTTTGCGCGGCTAGCTCGGTACGACTACAAAATGCCACAACGGGCCCCAGATTTCAAGAAGAAAACAAAACGCCAAGTGGCTTGATAAAAAACCCATCAAATTTCATACTGAAATTCAAATACATACCTTTTTCGAGCAATTTAAATTTTATCTTCGAAATCAAAAATCCAATTTCCTTTATAACACCTATATATCCTGCTTAACCATAATATCCAATTACAACATTCAAAAATCATTTTGCACATTTCTTTGCAAAAGTTTCAATAGTTATTTCATTCAAATTCGTACGATACACTTATATTATTCGTACGCAATACCAAATTCGATCGCTCACTCGATCACACAATTTCACTTCCGAACTAGTATCGTCCATCCGACTTCCTAGTGCGGACTCAGATTTGGTTTCTTGATTTGAAATTGTCATTCTCCTTGCATAGCTCTAAACTATGATAGAGAATATCCAGAATCAACCAAAAATCCATATCCAGGTTCGCCGTCGAAAATCGAATGAAAAATCCCAACTCGGATCGATATAACTATCTTGAAATTCTGTGCTCGAATTTTGGATCGAATCGCTATGCGAATAAATTAAAATACTACATCCTATGTATTTATTTCAATTGATTATCAACTTCATAAATTTTCTTTTCTTTTATTCGTATTGATTTTCATTCCCTTATTCACAATTTTTCCAATTCACAACTTCCAGTTTATAACTATTTTCATTTAAACTGGATCTCAAATTCCATATGAATTAAATTTACCTCTTATTTATAAACATTGAATTCAATTTATTTCAAACCATTAAATTTGTCATTTCTTCAATTAGTTTCACTTACTAATTTTATTTCAATACTTTGCTTCATTTGATCCAACTTGATAAATTTTCCATTTCACTTTGATTATTACAGATCAAATTCAATTCCAATTCAGTTTTATTTGCTTACAAATTCGCAGTGAATTTCAACATTTAATTTCAATTTCATTTACCTACAATTGCAAATTTCATTTATTCGTTACACAAATTTATTTTCCACCTTAATAAATTTTATTCCATAACTCTTTTTTTATCAAATTCCAGAGTTTTTTCCAACATTTAAAAATCATTTTTGAAATCAATTCAAATCATCTTTTGAATTTCCAAAACCAAACCCAGTTTTTCAAACAACCTCCATTTAAAACAATTCGGCAGTAATTCCTTTCCTGGAAACTCGAAAATGAACACCGATGATGTCGCGATCATCATCGGAATTATTTTCCAGCGAACGAAAAGAGTTTAGTGCTTTTTATCTCTTCAAAACTTTTTTCCAAAACTTTGAAAATCATTTCCAAACTCAAAAGAATTTAAACTTTTCCAATTTCAAAATTTTCAAATTCTTTCAAATTCTTTCAAATATTTCTCTGGAATTTCAATTTCAAATTATAAATCACATTTACAATTTATATTCATAAATCCCATTTGTATATGGATTTTATTTCTTAACCTTGTTTCAATTTTCGTATAACAATGATAATAATTTAATATTATCGCTTTCTAGCAACCATATACTATAATAATTTACAAAGATTATTTCCTTTGATATACGAAAATATTTTAGGTAAAGTTATTTCATTTACCCTATTTTAAAACCATATTGTGGTGAATTATTCTGTACAAGTGTTTAGAGATCCCTGTCAATAACGTTAATTACTCGTATTGACCAGAATCCATATACCACTCAACAAACCAATCAACACAATATAAAACAATTTTATATTCACTAACAAATACGCGCTCATATCTATTAATACACTCACACTCATTCTAGAGTACTACTGACTCTATCTCTAAGGAGTAACACCCAACAGAGCCAAGGTTGTCGCTTAACCAATTGCTCTGATACCACTTTGTAACGACCCGATTTTTCGACTTTCGAAAATCGACATTAATACGACCACTGTATCAACTACCGAACCATAGGGTTTAAGAAGAAGAAGATAGAAGAAGAAACAGAAACAATAACAGAATCTCACATTCACAGCGGAACAATATATAATAAATAAATGAATAATCTTTAAAACAAAGAACTATATCAGTTTATATATACATCATCAGAGTTTACAACAACAACACACAACACTGATAGTTATAATAACCTGCCACATACTAAATACAACAACGGAATGATAATAAATTACGGAAGTATGCCACGCCATCCAGCTCATCTGTTGAGCTACACAACAACTTCTAAATTCCAAAATGACCTGATAACCTAACTCTAGGCTGCCCATGTGGAAAATTATGGGCACCCAGAGTTTTGGAAGGGAACAATAAACTTCAGGTCAGTCATGGGACTGGTGTGAGAACTTAAAATAGCTATTTGCATAAAAAGAAATCCGCAATGCTTTTTGGAAAATGAAACTACCATAAGGCCTCCCGCCACACACACAATGCAAACGCAGAGAGGAGATTTCTCCTTATGATAGTCAAACATGCTTGATACGCAAAATCTTTTTAATATTATCATTAGTGCATAGTGTGGAAAATATTTCGAAAGTATAATATTAATCTTAGCCAACATAGACATTTCGCACTTATGCCTACTATAGCTAGCATGTTCAATAGCAGGTTACCGCCATATTCCATGGCAGGTTATACAAATAAAACCGTACAAGACTCGTATTGTTTCTTTGGATTTTCCAACAAATGGTCAGGCTATGAAACTTCCTTACCGAAATGGGTACGCCTTTGGAAGGACGCCCCCGAGAACCTAACCGGATCTCTGCCAAACAAGGCCGACATTACCTCATGCTTTAACCAAGCTATAACATAGGTAACTACCACACAAGCATGCCATCCCCGGTCGTAACCGACCTTTTGTCCGAGGATCCTTAACCACAAAGCAACATCACACAGTAATAAATTTACAGTAACCACATAGGTTAAATATCTGGGCTCCATATCATGATACCACCCTTTATCCAAAAGAAAATGGACATACCCTAGGGGCGCGACCCCTAAAAACCTTGCCGCAACATTCCTGTTTCGACCATTTTCGAGTTGTGAGGCTCGACGAAGTCTTGTCCACAAAGCTACGCTTTTCACAAAAGTCATGCTTCGATCAACAAATGATCAGCAGCACTTCATATGCCACATTACCAAATTAGGAATGTATCACTAGTAACCATCAACTACATAACCTATGAGCTCGTACGTCTCAGAGAAGGGTGTTAAGCTAAGAGAATAAATTCTCCTCCACCAACTGAAATGTATTTGATAGAAACCAGCTTTACATCTCAAAGTGTAACGTCAGACACACATCCATACAAGTCCATTCCGGGTTCGAACGGAATCGAAGGCACTTCAAAAGAAGCCCTTGCAATCCGAATAATCCCTAATCACGTCCGGACTCCCCATCACAAAGGGTAATATCTAAATCTCTATACCGGAGCAACTCGGTGCAGAGACATTTGACATGTAATCCTTTCGTTTTTGAAAATACCCGGTCTTCAACACCATCTCCAGTTTGAATCCATTTCGTCGTATCATTATTCGGAATGGATTTTACGACATAAAGTCCTCTCCCGGCTTAACCGAATAATGAGCGCTTGTTTTTAAAAACAAATTCAAATGCCATTTCAAAGGCAAATATTGATAGTCGGTTATTTAACTATCAAACAACATTCACAACAATCAAGCCTCAATAATTTCCCAAATTATTTATACTGATAGTTGGGTATTTTACTATCAAACAATATTCACAATAATCATCCAATTTAAATAATTTTCCCAAATTATTAAATTTCAAAATATCTTTGCAAGATATATATTTTTTCACACTTCATCACTTTGAAAACAAATTTCAAATCACTTTTCACTCGCGGAATAAAATTCCCGATACCATTTATTTCCACTGGAAATCTGCCAAATCCGAATACTTTAAAATAATTTATATCATTTGTCCAAAATATATTTGGAAAACACTTTAAAATAAATTCTACTTTTAAAACACTTTATTTTAAAATATCAATTACATCTTAAAAATAACCATTTCTATAATCAACTTAATAAATCTTTACTTAAAAGATTTTAAAACAACTTAAGAAGATAATTTCTCCAAAGTATCCTTTTCAAAACCAATTCTAGAAATTTTAATTTATATTTAAAAGCTATTTTGAAACCATACTCGGCTTTACAGGGAAGATGCACTTTCATTTCAAAATGGTCCATTTAAACCAATCAATAAATCCTTCTTGATTTATTTTAAATTTACATTTCAAATCCGTAAATTCCTTTCCATACTTTAAAAATAAACCAATATTTTATTTTTAAAACAAATTTCCCTTATTTATTTTCAAAACACCAAATCAAATTCCATGTTGATTTCCTAAAGATTTACTTTTAAACACCAAATCGATTTCAAATTGATTTCCCAAATTCATTTTTAAAACACCAAATCAAATTCCATATTGATTTCCCAAATTTATTTCAAACACCCAAATCAATTTCCAAATGGATATCTCAATTTCCAAATGGATTTCTCAAATTTATTTCAAACACCCAAATCAATTTCCAAATGGATTTCTCAAATTTAGTTTTAAACACCAAATCAATTTCCTTTTAAAATAAATTCCTTTATCTCTTCCGATCTATTTAAAATCCGAATTTTAAATAAATTCTTCAACTTTAAACAATATTACTCGAAATCCATTTATTAAAATTTTTCTCATATTTTTTTGAAATAATTCGATAAAATTTAAAGAATCAACTTTATAGTTTTAAATTCCTTCTTTTAAATTCACCCAATTCTTTAAAATGAATTTACTTAAAGTTTTCTACTTTAATTTCCAGAAATCCAATTTCATATTTCTGGTATCCTACAATACCAAAAATATGTTCGGCTAAATCATAGCCTTCCACAATTCCAATCGCAAGTATAATCACACATAGATTACAAATAAATCAACGCACAACATATGAAACAAATCTATACAATTTGAGGAATCCAGTTGGATCCCTCCAACCTGTTTCCCTGCATTCATAGATGTTAGCACAACAATTAAATTACAATTCCACTTCGAGGTGGAATATCGTGGTATATGGGATATATATATATATATATATATATATATATATATATATATAATATCATCCGCTATTATGCGGCGCATAGGGTCTCATCCGCTATATAATGCGGGAAATCAATCACTCCAAATACATATATAACACCAATTCCACTTCGAGGTGGAATATTGCGGTATATGGGATTTATATGATATCATCCGCTATTATACGGCCCACATGGTCTATTTCAATCCAATTGATAATAACAATCATCCAAGCACACAATCAATAATTTTAAATCTATTTATTTAAAATTAACCAAGCATCAATTTTTTTTGAGTGAGAAGTTCTCACCTTTGCTTTTATTTTGCAATCCAATCCAAACCAGCTATTTCTTCACGATTTAAAACCTTGTATAAACAATTTTATACAGTTGATTAATATTTGAATTAATCGAACAATTTATTCCATTTTAACAAATTTAATCAACTGGTGATTTTATTTCAAGTTAATACCTTTAATTTTAAACCAATTAATTTTTCCTTTTTAAAAAAAATCCTTTAGTAACTAAAATGGATTAAATAAGTTAATCCCTCTAATACATTGTTTTAAAATAACTAATATGTTTAATATGTGTATAAGCATATTTATTTTCTGATTATTCACGAATAACTTTACTGTAAAAGTGTACATATATATATATATTATATATATATATAGATATTATCCTATATGTAAATATAAATTAAATAAAGAGGGGAAAAATACCTCACTGCCCTACAGAACAATTCCAAATCGCTAGAAACTCGATGCCAAGTCCTTGCCTATTCCAGCCGTCGCATTGCCTTCTGCATCACCACATACGAATACATCGCCATCACGACTTGAAGTCGCCGCCAATCGCCTTGATCGTGAGCTTGAGCTTTCTTCGACTCCTCGTGGTGCCACCCCAAACGATTCAACACTGCTTTACGTGCGCGAACGCACGCGCCTCCCCCCGAGATGACGAACCCGATGTAATCGCCACTTTGTTTTGGATTTTGGACTGATTCGAACGAACTTCGTTTGTTCGTTTATTTATTTTATTTTTGAAAGAGAAAGGTTTTCAAACGTTCGACCATTGATTTTAATTCAAGATGAAATTTTCAATTTGAAAGGAAGAACGAGAAAATTTCGTTTAGTTAAATTTCTTTCGGCCATTGATCTTTTGTTTTGAACGAAATTAAATTTTCATTCATTTTTTTTATTCCTTTGAATACGCGTGTAAAAATATTCAGAAGGAAGGTAACACGTGTTTGAATTTTTTCTACTACATGTCTGATGCTTGCTATAGTATTTAAATTATATTATTTATATTCAAATTTAAATTCAAATTTGAATCGTCTCGATATTCGCAACCCACCATCTCAATCTCCAATCGAGGCATGCTACCAGGCGTTTATAATGTTAAACCCCTATTCGAAAGCAATGAAAAAGGTTCCGAGTCCAAATTCGATCATATGGAGAAGATAGCTTTTTGAACAAGTTAAAACATTAAATTTCAACACGTTTGCTTATCGTACGATCACACGACAACTCCGAATGCTACGAAAATTGAAATTCAATAATAATACAATATTACGGATCCAATGGAACTGGTTTCGCCGAATTCCGAGACTGTGCCTTGGAAGGCTATTTTTAAATATCGATTTAAACGAAAAAAATTTCAAAACTGAATAAAGCATTTGCAAATTCAATTCTGAAGCTTTCATTGTCTTCAGTATTATCAATATAAATTTTCTAAGCCTTTGAATTATTTTTAATCAACTTAAAATTGAAGATTCAAAATTTTACCCAACTTCAAAAATTAAATTCAAAATTTAATTGCCAGTTCCATAGTTATATTTGAAATTCAAGCTAAACCATCATTCAAATATTTAAAATCAATTAAATACTTTAATTTCAATTATCCAAAATTCAGGGTCGTCATAGGTGCCCTCTATGTAAACCTCTTGGAGGAGCGTATGGTATTGTATAGACTATGAGAATATATAAAATGTGTTAAGGGGGATGTGGGTAACGCCTTAATGCTATTTTAATAATTTTAGTTTACTGTAGACATATTATAATAGCGTATTGTACTACATAGTAGATAGTTTAACGGATCCTTAGGAGATCGGAATCCCGAACATCTCTTAAGTTACTACACTCATGTTAGACACTGGATATGAGATGTCGAACCCCGTAAACATCTCTGACGCTGTTCCACTCATATTTATTTACCATTGGTTTAACTTACATATGATGTTTTAGTTTCAACTCGAATGTTTTGTCTTTTCAATTCGCTCGGGTCAGCCTGAGCATTTCAGGATTTGAAGATTTTATTTCTGGAGGATGAAGATGAAGATTTGTACTATTAGTATTTACTGTATTTAATTCACTGCATCATGTATTCCGCTGCATTATTTATTATTCTTTGGTATGTGTAACTATGATCTGTGTTGTATAAGTATAATCAAAAGTTTTGCAAAACAGCTATATGAACTGTTTATTTGATTATTATATTTTGTCATTCCGCTACAATATTTTGTTTGTTTGTTTCTTTCTCTGCTTTTTCTTATTTACCCGATAACAATCCGCCCTTCTGCATGGGTTGAGTTGGCACGTGTGTCTGCTTAAACGTACAAAAAGGCGGGATGTTACATAAAGTTTCGTGTTTGGTTTTATGTTTTAGTTGCTATAATAGGTTTTTTTTCCAATCCTTGAAAGAACATTAAGTTCATAATAAACTGAAAATTTTAACTGAAACATTTTCACCTGGCAGATCCATGGGCTCTCCGAAGAAAATCAATGCCACTTCTAAGCATTCTCTCTTATCTACATAAGACGAAGTAGATGCCATCCTTAATGACTGCAGGATTATTGGTGTGAAGGCCATTCCACCTAAGGAAACTGATATAATTACCACGCTCCCGAAGTGTTCTTTGCTTATACTGCCATCTATATATGGCACAGAGGCTTTCTTCCTTTTCCAAAGTACCTGTCTAATTTCCTCTCTTATATGGAATTGCACCAACAAGCAATCCCCAAACGTGCACACCTACCTTCTATCTCGGGAGTAAATGGCATTGGATTCTTGACTCCCTTCTTTAAACGCTGAGGTTTTGAACCACTTGGTCCAACTAGTCAAGTTCAGCAATCTCAATAGCTAAATATTCAAAGAAAACCCCCAAAAGAAGCTAATATCAGAGGGGATTAACATGTTTAGAGACTGTGAGAACCTGTTCTTCTTCATTGTGTGCTTCCTAAATATCAATGAGACTTTCCCTACCCCATGTAAGTCTAGATTTTTATAATTTTCCTTCTATTCGGTAGTTATTCTTGTCTAATCTTCGCTTTTGTTAGGTGCCCCTGTTAAAGAGTTAAATACGAAAGATAAGAGAATAGTATAATCTCTGGTTGCTGCCTCAAGCCAGATCAGGAGTAGATTGACACTGTTAATTCCATCAAATTTACAAAAGCATTCCCCTCTATCAGCAGGCCAAAGGAACCATGGTAATCCTCCTTCTGTTCAACATACCTCCTGAAGTAAACGCTTCCTTTCTCTTGGAGACCCATCAAATTTCTCTCCCATGTCACCATCTGTGCTGGCCACTCTAGCATGTGATAAAGACTACACTTGTTATGAATTATTGTGTTGTTTTCTCAAATTATTCTACTGGTTTATAATCTGCTTGAATTCTTTTCAGTTGCTTCTCACGTTAAAAAGCTTGTTAGTGGTCTAGCTCCTCCTCCTACAACTTCTTGTGCACCATCTGTCGCTCAATCTCTTGCCATGACTAAGATAGCAATCAAGAGAAAGTTGACACCATCATTTGAAGTGGAACCACCTCTAAAGATACCTAAGGTGGTTGATGTTCCTGATTCAAAAAAGGAAGAGCCATTATCTCTTGATAAAGCATCGGAGAGCCTGACTATTGAAGCCCACTTGGATAAATCCAAGCAGGCTCCATCCGCAGTCGATCTTCTTTCTCGTATCACAGTCTCGAGCTCTCTAGCTACTCTCGAACAAATACAAAAAGCTTTGGAGGTGATCCCCACTCAAAAGGGCATTCCTCCGAAGCCGTCATCTTCTTCTCCTTCCATCAATTTTAAAGAGAAAACCCAGTCTATCTTAAATTTTGAGTCCTTTTCCTCCATCCACCTGCCTCCCACCGTTTTCTGATTTGGAGGGTCATTACCCTTCTCGGATAGAGCGACAATTCTTGGTAAGTTTCTCTTTACTTTGACTTTATCATTATTGTTCTTCTCTAAATTTCTAACTTGTGCTACATTTCTTGTTTCAGATTTCTAAGAGTAGGTTAACTTTACACGAGCAGGCGTCAAATCTTTTGTTGAGTCCTCCAAGTTTCGAGAGAAGATTTCCTCTTTAAAGGACCAAGTTTTTCTTTATATGCAGCAAAATATGAAGCAACCTCATAACTAGAGCAATTAAGAACTTCTCTTGCTCGATCGAAATCTGCTCTCTTTGAAGAATGAAGGGCTCGCCAACTCATCGTCAATGAAAATTTTGCCATGTAACTAACCCAGAAAGAATTCGAGAAGGAAAAGGCCTGTATGGCAACAAAGAACACCTTTTGGAAGAGAAATTGAAGAAAAACAAGGCTTCCTTGAGACTTGCTATCGATACCATTTAGACGCCAAAGAGCGAGTATCTCAGTTTCTCGACAATACCCTTGGAGAGATCATGTTGAGCTCTTTTGGAGACGCTTTGATGCTTGCTTATGCAGATAATATCGGTAAATAATCTGAGCTCAATTTTCCTCGCTCGATTCCACCCTCATAGATAGAGTTATGGGAAAAATAAACCAGATGAAGTAGGGAACCGAGTCTGTTGAAAAGAAAGAAATTGATGCCTCCCAAATTCTCTCTTTCGAAGTCCGCTCTTTTGAATTTGAATCCGACTTAGAAGATGAAGGCGACAGATGATGCTGGCAGAGAAGAGGCGACAATAATGATGACAACGATGATAATAATGATGATGACAATGATGATGACAACAACGATGGATAAAGTTTAGGTGGCGATAGAGGGGGCCATACTGAGACTGTGACAAGGATGGAGATGATAATACTAGAGCTTTAGGAATAGATCCATCTCCTAGAAAAAAGTCCCGGCTGGATCTGCCGGGCCCTCTACTCCTCAAGAAGAAGAGCCTGCTTCTATTAATGTTGAAGAATCAAAAGGAAAAGAGCAGGTTTCTCAGACTTCTGTTCCGATATCCTAGGTATGAGATTCTCTGTTTAAACATCCTTTACTTTGACGATATTAACAGTATAAATCATTCATTTTAGATAAGGAAAAAATCATCCTCCCTTATAAAACCAAACACAGAAAAAAAACAAGTAGAGATAAATAGATTATATAGGGAGTCAGACAAGCAAATAAGGAAGCATAATATACTTTTCGATAAATACCATAGCCTTAATAGGAGTGCATCAGGTGCTGACGTCTTTTAAGCATCAAAAAGCTACCCCTTGGTAAGGAGAGCGTGCCTTCGCTACGATGCTCTCTTAAAAGAAAATCGGGTGTTAATCACTTTTTTCTGGATATTGATTGAATAGAGGGACATTTAGTCAATTTATTATATATGGCCAATTATAGACTTCCAATTGTCGACTTTTCATACTTAGGCGAATTTAGCGGGCTCTACTTAGACGCTTTCATATGAAATACTTGGACGAATTTGGATCTCACCCGCACCCTAGAGCTTGTTGGAACTTATCCCGAGTCAGATCCATTCCCTAAGATCTCCCTCCCCAAAAACTTAAGTATAATAAAGATAAATTTATTTCTAAATTATTTACTAAGTCTATCTTGTATGAACTAGAAGAATAATTGTAAACGTGTAATAATATATTGATTTGCAAATATTTAATTTAGTCTATTTTTTATGCTTAGCTTTATTTCATCATGTTATCATAGAGTGATTGTTCATCAATCTCACTTGTTTCTAGAGACCATTTAAGTCAACACGTTAAACTAAGAAGATTTTATCTTGAAAAAGGTTTAATAAAGTCTTCAAAATTAGAGGATATTCTTTTCTTAGAGAATTACAAAACTTTATATGGAACATCCTCGTCTCCGCTTTGATTTCCTCGGTGATGAAAAAGAGAAGCAACTTCAGAAAATCAAGACATTCCATGCTAAGTTAATATGTGGTCAAGACAGTCCTCCAACTGGGGAGTGGGACTATAGCAAATGTCCCCCGGTGATTACTCCATAGGGAGTAGACATTCCTTTTGATTCTACAATCATTGTTTATTCCAATTCATTAGATAAAATTAAAGATGATGTATCTCACCTTTAGATATGAAACAATTGTCTTATTGTATCCTTTAGTTTCGTTGTCATTTGAATTGTAACCTTTTATCATAATAATAAAGAGATTTTTCATTTTGATTTTGACTTTATTTTGTTTCTTTTTCTATTTAACTAGGAGTTGCAATTATCAATAGTTCCTTTCTCGCTTGATTCAGCATCGTGCTTTGCTAATCTTAGAGATAAGTTATTGATAGAATTTGAAAGGAGCAAACTCCTTGATGGCACTTTGCTCGCATGCTTTCATGGCAATGCTGAAGCTTTAAAATAGCATAAAAGATATCTACTTCAAAATAATATTGTTAGCAACCTTAGGGATCAAGTTGCTAGCTTGGAGGCTGATGTCAAAAGCAAAGATGAAATGATCTCTACACCGAAGTGAAAAGTAAAGTTGAATCCTTCTATTGACTTTGACCAGAAAATGTCGAAATTCCTCCAACAAATAAGTGACTTAGAGATAAAACTGAGGGATAACCATGCCTAATGTAAATCACTTGAATATGTTATGGGAGATAATATTCAGAGTACTGATTTACCGACTCCCCGCACTACTCCTTATGTTTCCAGACCTATAAGGTCTAATTCCCTTGTCCCTTAGAAATTCCCCACAATGACTAATCCCCCTCCTAGCTTGGACGAGAGGGTAGTGGTGAATGATGTATGAAAGTCAAATTTGAAGTGACAAGGTATCTTGATGAATAATAAAGGGTTAAATATTCACAACGTATAAATGGGTATGCTGCTAGAATCCAAGAGCTTGAGCACGACAACTACTTCCTCCAAAGCACATCGCCAAATTAGAAAGAGAAAATAAAACCCTTAGAGGCGCGAATAGAGCTTTCAACCGCGTTCTGAAGACTATCATCAATGCAATCGACAATGCAGATAGGATAAGAAAGAAAGAAAAGAAACTCAAGGAAGTCCTTTGCATCGCAATTCATCACATAGTTGATCCTTTGATTGCTAAAAACATAAGCAAAGCTACTCAAGATTTGTGATAGACTTGTATTCGTAGAATGTATTTACTTGTTTTGTATATTTGTAAATAGTTCCACAAATCATATATAAACTTTGTAAATATCACCTAATTTGTGAATTTTTTCTGTAGTGTCATTTTTGAAATGCTTGTTTGTACTATTATTTTTGTATCTGCTGAATCTCTTATTCTTCTTTGCTGTTTTGATTTCCTTGAAAAGTATGAAGCAAACAATATTTCTAATTGTTAGCTTGAAATTGACATATAAGTCTATGTATAACATTTGTGTAGATTTAAAAATCATCATGTTAATCGCATGCAAAGTAGTCTATATCAAATGTATAAATCCCATCCTTATCCATGCTGAGCAATAATTAAGAATTTAACTTTAACCATTTTTCTGGAATGTCTGAACTCTGTTGATAGAAGATCCTGCCCTTAAGCGGGGGTATAAATGTGAGAGAGTCATTCTCTAAAGAGCTTAATACAGAAAGTTAAAAATCATTATCCAAATATTTGCAGTAGAAACCCAATAACCTGTTCTTGGGTATTAATAAAATTCGAAGATTTTGAAATCTAAAACCAAGATTCGAGAATTAGCGAATTTTTTTAATAACGATCTTATTGAGAATATTCTTTGACCCAGATTCGGGCATTTGTGACAGAAATCCATAATAGACATTCTCAGCCTAGATTAGGGCATTAATAAATAATAGTCTCACAACCCAGATTCGGATATGATAAAGATAATTAGTTATTGATAAAGACCCAAGACCCAGATTTAGGTTTTAGTAAATGAAGTTCAGAAATGTAAATCCCGATACAAAGATTCAGGTATAATAAAGATTATACATGATTGATAATGACAAGAAACCCAATTCAGGTATTAATGGATGAAACCCTAAAATGAGAAACTCGAAACCCATATTCAGGTATTTAATGGACAGAGTTCGGTTTTTGCTCCTTAGATTTTGTCCTCTTTGACATGTATGAACCCTTCAGGTCTTGTATGTAGTTGTAATTTGAATAATTGCCTCGTAGGCTTGGACGTCTTAGTCCATTGGAGATATACCGCTTCTCGGGGTTGGACATCTTAATACATGATTGGAAGAGCCTCTTTTTGGCTTGAACATTTTAGACCATTACTGGATGAGCCTCTTCTTGGGCTTGGACAGCTTAGTCCGTTGTTGTTTTGTGCTCTTGGCTAGCTCATCTTAGAGGATGGAACCATGGACTTACTCGACCTCCCCCCAGGAGGCGCCTTGACCTGGTCAGAGATGCGGTCTAGGGCTTATCTGGTGCTTCAATTTGGCCATTGCATGGCATGGATAGAGGCTTACTCCGACCTCCTTCTAGAGTTGCCCTGCCTTAGCCATAGCATGGCACGGACAGGGGCTTGTTCGGTGCCTTGCCCTGGCGATATTGTGGCATGGATAAAGGCTTACTCCATCCTTCCTTAGGAGGTGCCTTGACCTAACCAAAGGCATGGTCAAAGGCTTGTTCGGTGCTTTAACCTGACTACAGCGTGGTGCGGTTAAAGGATTACTCCGTCCTCCCTCCAGAAGGTGGTCTGCCATGGCCAATTCGGCACGAACAGATGCTTTCTACCATCTTAGGTAGTATCAAAATACAAGGGGTATTTCACTCCCAACCATGTAGATCTTTTCTTAGAAAAGTATCTCTTTATTGATTTTTCTCATATTCTCTTTACAAATTCTTTAATCTTTCCTTGAAAGAAGAAACTGGTTATCATCCCCTCTAAGGCTCTGCAATGATTGGTCTCATGTCTGTTCATCATGTGATAGTGACAATAGGATCCCCCTAAATTCCTTTCATGTTTTAGCTTCTTTTTTTGTGATGGCCAATAGTTAAGCTCATCCTTGGTTAGCAAGTAGACATTTTCTATGGATGTTGTCATGTTTCATTCTTTAGGAAGTCTAGACTTGAAACTTGATTCTTGAAGATGGCCTTTTGATTTCTTATTCCTTGGCCTTGCAGTTTCACAATCTTTAATGCTTTTCTTTTTTCCACCCTTTGGAGTACTTGTATTGGAAGTGTTCTTGTAGTAGTTTATTTCCATTTATGTGCAAAGGCATTGTAGTTAACCGTTATCTCTTTTTCAAAGATTGTTCCTTTGGAACAGTGTTGGATAGTTCTTCTCATTTGATTGAACAAATTGTCACTTCCATTTTACATTTTTCTAAAGAAAAAATAAGGGTGGGGGCAATATGAAAGGGGCTCAAGCTCTATATCTCAGAATCATATGATTCCTCTTTTTTCTTGTTTATAATTCTTAGAGCTTCTAATCTTAGAATTTGCTCTTCATGTAGTTTGGAATCCTTGATGGTCCTTGGGGAAAATCCGGTCAAATGTGGTTTGAAGGATCCTTGCTTGAATATTTTTATTCTTTTAGCCATGACTAGACCAAAGTAGATAAGCTTGAGATTGAAATAAAGTGAGTTAGAGATAAGTAGTGTTGGATGTTTAACCAAGTCGAAGGTTCGAGCCCACCTTCTAGCGCCAAAATGTTAATAAGAAATCTTGTCAACACCCCAAGTTGAGTTAAGAAAGAAGGTTTATTTTTTTTGCTTTTCTTTGATTAGGTTGAAGAGAATAAGATACGTGTTTCCGCCTTGGATTCCCTTTCAAATAGGTTGCTATAGAGTAAACTTTATCGAGTTGACCTTTCCACCCAGTTGAAACAATTGACTGTTTTACTTAACAACCTTTCGACCTTGCTGAGATAACTTGTATTCGCTTCAAAAGCTCTCCTTTCGATACATTTTAAATACTCAAATGGATTACTTTAGAAGCTTCTGGATAAGGCTTGGCTTAATGGGATTTGACCCATTCGAAGGCTTAAATTGTGAGTAGTTAGGGTTTTAATTTAGAATTTGAGGTTGGGGTTTCCACCTTGTTGAAAGCTATATTCTTAGGCACTTTTTATAGGGTTTGGGTCTAAATGGTTTAAGTGGATCGAGGCTTGGTTTTGACCTTGTCGAAAGCAGAAGTCTAAGTGAATTTATCTTGAGTTTATGAATGAAGTTATTCGGATATGCTAGGTTTCGATCGGGTCGAAAGGGACCTTTTGATACAGTCAATACCTGTAACGCAAAGTTAGACCAAATAAAAGCTTGAGAAGCAGTAAAGTAATTAGAAATTTTTAAGACTTCCCTTTATTAGCTCAAAAAAGACTTTATTAATCAATTTCCCTAATTCAATTTACAAATTAGGGTTTTACAGCTCTTTGAATGAAGAAAATACAAGTTTAGAATGAATGAATTCAGATTCCCTAAGCCACACCCCTTGAGTCTTGTTTATAGATGCGGGTTAGCACCTTTCGACCCTAGTACTTTCGACCTGGTCGAAAGGTGGCTACGGTGTTGACACTAATATGCTTCCGCCTTTGTCGAAAGGAGCGATTGTGCTTTCCTCTTCTGTGTTTCTTTGTAAGAGCTTTCGACTCTGTCAATAGATCTTCCCGGTGGTTACTAAGATGTTGAGATGCTGGTGGTTTCGAAGCCATTGAATGCTTCCGAACACTTGCCTGTGACTTAAAGCAGAACTTCCACGGACAATAATGACTTCGACCTGTTCGAAAGGCTTGGTTTAGCTTTCGAAAGGTTGGTCAGGCCAATACATGCTTTCGAGTGGTTTGAATGAAGGCAAAACCTTTGGTTCGAAAGGTTCGACGCATATTTGAAGTTTAGTCTTTTATTATCTTTGAAAGATGTTGCTTCAACTGATTCGAAAGGTCTTCAATCATGTGGAATCACCTGCTTCGAAAGGTGGTCATTGAAGGCGGAAGGGTGCTTTCGAATCCTTCGACCCTTTTGGAAGGTGAAGAATCATATGGACTTTAGCTATAGCATCCCTCGACTCTTTCGAAAGGTTTGGTTGGAGTCTTCTCCTCTTTATCTTCTACTTAAAAAGGTTTTGACTAAGCCGAAGGGTATTTTTGGTAGTAACAATAAAAATATAAAACTAGAAAAGAAATACAAAATAAATGTATCAAAGTAAAGTAACATAAATTATAATGCTTGTTTCATTAATTTTTGTGTATAATAAAATAATATTTTAATGTATGCACGTTGCTTTAAAAAGTCATGTGTTAGTCGACGTGTCATGCGTTAAGATTATATCATGGTTTTGCGCCATTGTGTGCCGTAATTAACACTGTAATGCAACAACTTTGGCAAGGTTCCATCGTTGTTGTTATTAACTTGCATTCAAGCACTAAAATTTTTATAATAGTTGTTTTGTATTTTTGTTGAGGTAGAAACATGCATGAGGTATAAATATGCCCTTTTGAGTGCTTTACATATCTAATAAAATAGTATGTTTTGCCTAAGTTCCTTCATTTGGAAGTAAATCCACCAATTCTCTTTGTTCTGCATGTCTTCACCATTAATTTTTGGTGGCGATCAATTCATTCACATATATCAGTATAATTGTGAATTTTTACCCCTTGTACTTTGATAGACAAGCTAAAATGTACATGTGCCATAAAATTGTTGCTTAGTGAAAAAATTCGACAATATCATATTATCATGCCTTTGGTGCTTGGTTCATGCCACATAAAGCTTTCCACAATTTGCATACATATTTGGGACGTCTCTTATCCTCAAATCCCTTTTGTTGATCTCTATAAATCACTTGATCTAGCTGCCCATTCAGAACAATCTTCACATCTATCTGATACAATTGGTTGTTTTTGTTTGTTGCAATAGCCAATAAAGCTTATATGGTTGTAAGCTTTTCTATGGACTAAACATTTATTATCATCCATTCTATGTTATTAGGAGATATCCTGAAGCATCAATCTAGCTTTATGCCTCTCTAATGATCCATCCATGATGATGTTCTATCATGTATACCAATTTGCAACTCTTGATTTCGGCACAAGATTGCAAGTTTGATTTTGCTCGAGCGTCTGTTTTCCCTTATAATTTTTGTCCATTCAACATTATGTGATTCCTTTTCTATTGATCTGAACCATTATGTTAAGATAATTCATGGATTCTATTGATAATTTGGGGATTAAATCCAAGAGTGGATTGACTTGGTCATCTGTCAACGATTTGAACAAGTTCTTTCCCTAGCCACTATCCAAGATAGATTCAATCATTATTTTAGGTGATTGTTAAAGATAGAAACAAATTGGTAAGGGGCATAATTGATTAAAGGGATAATACGGAAGATAGGATTTTTTATAAGAGGATAAGGATAAGTTGGTTACATTGTTTTATAATAATTATTGATCAGGATAATCTTATAACAAATTTTATATAATTTTAATTGAAAATGAAGATATTAAGTTTCAAAACAAGTTTAAAGTCAAATGTCTAGAAGATCTATAAAATGTTTATTTCATCTCGTTCTGGTAGGAAGAAACTCTCCTTTTTCCATGAACACTTCTAAATTGGAATGGTGTAACAAGTAATACCGAAGGGCCATAGATGAAGCGATTTATAAGATTGATGATCACCTAGCAACTAGAATAGCCCATCCTTATCTTTTGCAGATGAACTTGTTTGAAAAATATTATGTTTCAAAAAGTTGAATTTTAAATAGTTTACAACTTCAAGAAGTTTATTTTAAATATTTGAAAGCTTCCAAAAATTCTTAAAGTTACAAAATTGATTTTTTTTCTTTTAAAATGTTTATCCTTTTGATTTATCTCTTAAAAGGTAAAAAGTAATGGTTATTATTTTTACCAATAAAAAGATTTTTTTTTTCATTTTCCTTATCAGTTTAGTATTCCGCTTAAAACACTATTTCAATAGTATCATTATCCAAAATATTATCCCTTTAAGAATTCCTTGTTCTAATCAAGAGAGATCAATTAAGAAAAAACAAGGGGTTTCTCCATTAAAGAATTTCTTAAAAGGAAAATTTGGAGTTTTGATTATAGCTTTATTTCCCATTAATTTCAATAAATCGCAATTCTATGGCCTAAATGTAACGAGGACACTCACACTTTTAACACGATGAAGACATACTCACCCTTTTGGAGACAAATGCTATAGTACACTTAAACTCTATAACAAGATGTATTCGCTCACATTTTCTTCAAACAGACATTATGGGGAAATACTTTTATGCAAAATTGCCTCTTATTAATTATGATGAAGCCTTTAACCAACTGTTACACTGAAAATCAACCTTTCAACTAAGATGTAAGGTCTTTCAACAAAAGCAAAGGAAAAGGAGCACAGTCCAAACCTTTCGAAGGAGTCGAAAGGATGCAGTCATCAGAATTCATTAGCATCAAACCTTTCAAAGGCGTCGAATGGTTCCATCTCTGGTGTCCAAGGTGTTCTTACCTTTCGAAGGGGATGAAGAAGCCAAAGCAAGTATGAGAAACTACTTAGTGACCTTTTCAAAAGCACATCAAGCCTTTCGAACTGGTTAAAGCACATCCAGGTTACCTTTCGCCAATGACGAAAGGTTTATGAAGAAAGCAACACTCATAAGTCAATAAAGAGTGAAAGACAACCTTTCGACAACGTTGAAGGAAAGCACAACAGTCATAGAGCAACCTTCTGACAAGGTCGAAGGGTTCACACCAACCAAGAGAGGGGAAACCTTCCAACAAGGTCGAAGGGTTCACGGCAGTAAAGAGGGTCAAACCTTCGATAACGTCGAAAGGTTTATGAAGGCAAAAAGAGAAGCATACCTTTCGACTGATTCGAAAGGTCGAAAATAGTAGATGAAAGGCAAACCTTTCGATAAAGTCGAAAGGTTCAAAGTTTCATATAAAAGGTAGACCTTCCGACCCGGTTAAGAGCATGGATAAATAAGACCCAATGGGTCCTGTTTTAGGATCCGAGCTCACTCATTCAAATCTTGTATTTTCTTAATCAATACATTGTAACCCTAATTGGGTACTGATTTGGGGATTAAATAAAATAGAGTTTACATGGGTAAAGAGGGAAGTCTTATGCTTTGTTAATTACTTTACTATTTGAATATATTTTTGTTGGATTGACTTCTAATTTCAAGTTCAATATCACCGAAAGGGTCTTGTCGACAAGGTCAACAACACTACTGCTAAAGTAACTACTACAACCTTTCGAAGCCCTTAACCCTACAGTTTAAACCTTTCAACAAGGTTAGTAATACATTTGGTCTAAACATCATTGGTAATCTTACGAAGTGATTAACTCTGAGTCCTAAACCTTCGGACTAGGTCAAAAGTACTTATGCTATAAAGGTAACAATAACCTTTCGGAGTCATAATCCAAGAGCTAACCTTTTGACTAGGTCAAAGTCAGCTCTTTAAGTATAAATACCTTGGTTTACAAGGCTAATCCAAAAGCGACTTTTTCCATACCTTTCGACAAGGATAAAATCTACTTCATATAAACGATCGAACCTTTCGACAAGGACGAAAGTTTCTACGTACCCACCAAGGAGCTTGACATGCTACTTAATCTCAAAGAGGAGACCTTATTCAAGTTCAACCAAGATGGAAGGTTTCATAACCTGGCACCTATACCTTTCAACAACATCGAAAGGTCTGACTCGAAAGCTACCAACCAATAAGGCTAAATTTGAAGGCAATTCTAAAGGGATTCATATCCACCATTTATAGAAAGGATTCTCATCTTCTTAGCACAGCTTCGGGGTGTTGACAAGAACTCTTGTTAACATTTTTGGCGCCAGAAGGAGGCTCGAATCTCCACATTAGTTAATCTCCTAACACTACTATTCTCTAAACCCCCTTTCGATTAATTCTATACGAAGTTTACCTACTTTGGTTTAATCATGGCTAGAAGATTTAAAAGATTTGGACAAGGGTCTTCTTAGCCACACTTATCAAGATTCTCCCAAGTATACATCAAAAGCTCCAATCAGTATGAAGAACAAAGACTAAGGTTCGAAGCCTTAAGGATTATAAATAAAAATAAAGCATAATCTTATGACATTGACAAATGGAGTCTAAATCCTTTTCATGTAGGATCTACCCCAATCTTTGCACTCGGAAAAAGAACAATTAGAAGTGATAATATCTTTGATCAGATGATAAGAACAATCCTACATTATTCGAAAGGCACAATCTTTGAGAAAGAGATAATGAATGATTACAACGCCTTTAAACACAAGTGGAAACCAACTACCACAAGAGCACTTCCAACCCAAGAGATTCATAGGGTAGAAAAAAGAAAGATAATTGAAGAGTATGAAATAAAAAGGACGAAAAATAAAAAGCAAAAGAACCATCCTCAAGTGTCAATTTTCAAGTCTAGACTTCCGAAAGAAAGCAACTTAACCACATCAATGGAAAACGTTTACTTTCTTACAAAGAATGAACTTAACTATTGGTCATCAAAAAAGAAAAAGCCAAAACATGAAAGGAACATGGGATGGTCCTTCTGTCCCTATCATATGATGAATGGTCATAAAACTAACCATTGCAAAGCCTTGGAGGGGATAATCATCAATTTATTTAGATAAGGAAAGATCAACGAATTTGTAAAAAGAACTTGAGGAAGGATTAATAAAGACCGACTTTCTAAAAAGAAAAAGTCTACATGGTTGGGAGTACGATTCTTCTTAAACTTGGACTACCTAAAATGGTAGGCTACCAATAATGGTAGAAAGCCTTTGGTCGCGCCAAGACTGCTAGGTCAAGACACCTCCTGGAGGGAGGGCGTAAGCCTTTAGCCACGTCAAAGTAAAAAATGGCAAGGTTAAAGTAGCATAAGCCCTTATCCGCATCACGTTATGGCCAAGAGAACGTGCCTCCTGGAGGGAGGACGAGCAATCCCTTCGTCCCACCATGCTATGGCCTGGCCAAGGTACTGAACAAGCTCTTATCCGCGTCACGCTATGGCCAGGTTAAGGCGCCTCATAGAGGGAGGTCGGGTAAGTCCTCGAGCCCTGCTTGAGAATGAGCTAGCCGAGCGCACCGAAAACTTGGATGAAATGTCCGATGGACTAAGAAAAGTCCCTGCCTGAAATGGGCACCGTCAGAAATTGGCACCGCCTAAAACGACAACTGCTTAAATAAGCACAAGAATTGGACAAAAGAGTCCCTACCTGAAATAGGCCAAAACAAATGAATGAAGAAACTTGGGCCTGAGAAAGAAAAAGCATGCAAAATATCATCAAAGCCTGAAGATGGCGCATTCGACAAGAGAATCTGAAATGATTCACCGACTTCTCCTCATGAACATCTACCAGATTGGTTTTATGGTCTTCCTCTACTTATTACCAGAAATAGTATTTTGGTCTTCTATTACTTATTGCCGGATTAGTTTTCTGATCTTCTATTTATTATTGCCAGATTGATTCTCCGGTCCTCTATTACTTATTTCCAGATTGGTTTTCTGGTCTTCTGATACTTATAGCCGAAAATGGTCTTTGCTATTCTATTATTAATACCAGATTAGAAGATATGGTTTTCTAACCACTTATCATTCATTACCAGAAAGGGTATTCTAGGCTTTAGGATTCTTATATATGAATTTCAAAATATAATATCCGAATTAGGGTTTCGGGTCTTCCATATAAAACTGGTCATCTGAATACCTGAATCTGGGTTTTGAGTCATTATCAATCACTAACATATTATACCTGAATCTTGGTATCAGGACTGCTATTTAATTAAGCCCTAGTCCGAGGATAAGATTTTTTGACTTATATTCATATCAAGTGATCGAATATGGGCCAAAGAATATTATAAAAAAGAACACTATTAAGACTCTCCCAATGAGAAATTCGGGCTTCTAAATATGTCAAAGTAATGGGTGAGAGAGTTACTACTTCAAATTTTCAAACAAGAACCCCTGAATCAGGTTCTTCACTTAATGAAAGTTATATTTTAACATTCATCACCGTACAATAAGGCGAAATCTACTACTAACAAGTTTTATGCGTTTCGAATAAGTGGAAGCAGTTAAATCTATGATACTTAACATTTTGAATAAATTACTTTTCATACAATTGGCAAGATGATTTGCTAATCTAAACAAATAATATACATAAACAAATACGTCAATTTCAGGCTAATAATTAAAAATATGTTTGCTGCATTTCTAAGGGAAATCAAAGTGACAAGGAGTAACAAAAGATTCAGGAAGTACAAAAGTCGCTGAATGAGTAATTCACAGGCATATTAAAAGTTACACTATAGAAAAGGATCACGAATCAAGTGATATTTACAAAATTTTCATAATTAATGTAAGGGATGAAGTCATTTACAAATAACACAATTATGTACAAGATAAATTTGCATGGCTCTGATATATAAATTACAAATCTGAGCTGCTTTATTAAGAGTCTCCGCCACTGAAGGATTTACTACCTTGATTAATTGCTGTGCGAAGAACTTCCTTAAGCTTATTTTCTTTTCTCCTTACGATGTTCTCATCATTGCGAGCATCAATGTTAGTTTTTAGGGCACAATTAAATGCCCTATTTGCAGCTTTCAAGGTTTTATTTTCCCTTTCCAATTCAGCAACACGCTTGTCGAGCAAGTAATTATCATGCTCAAGCTTCTGATTCCTAGCAGCATAATCATTAATAGTTGGGGCATACTTGATTTCTACTGCTCATCAAATACTTGGCAATTTCAAACTTCACCCTCCGACACCAGTTTTTAACTACATTATCATCTAAACCTGGAGGAAGGTTCTGTATTGTTGGAAATTTCTGAGCTACGAGAAGTTTCGACCTAGTAGGCATGACAATTGGAGGGGTTGTTTTAGGGACCAAAAGATCAACATTTGGAGTCTTTTCCTCTATGAGGAATTCTAAAGAGACATATTGAGCTTGACTATCTCTCAATTTTAACTCTAAATCGATTATCCGTTGGATAAGTTCGAACATCTTTTCATTAAAGTCGATTGTAAGGTTCGACTTCACTTGTCGCTTAAGTAAAATAATCTCTTCATCTTTTCTCTTAATCTCAGTCTCAAGATAGTCAATGTGATTCTTATGATTGCTGGCTATGGTCTTCTGGATAAGATATATTTTATGCCACTTTATAGCTTCGGTGTTACCACCGAAACGCTTGAGAATAACTTTATCATGGGCCACGATCTGACCACTTTTGCTTAACAATCTATCTCTGATAGCGTCAATGCAAGAAAGTAGAATTTGAGAGCGATGGATCATAGCAGACTCTGGATCCTATTTAAATCGAAATAAATGAAATGAGATCAAAATTGAGTTAAAGGATATCTTTATTACTATAATAATGGATTACAACTCAAGTAGCCACAAAGTTAAGAGGAACAACAAACACTTTCATTACATCTAAAGTTGAGAGGCAATATTCCTAACTTTGTCTAAAGTATTAGCAAAAAGCATGACTGTTGAGTCAAAAGGCAAAGTAACTCCTTCAAGGGTAATAACTAGCGGACGTTTACTATAATCCCATTTTCTGGTAGGTGGACTGTTGCGAGCACAAATTAACTTAGTATGGAAAGTTCTTATTTCTTTAAGAAAGTTTCCTTCCTCACCAAGAAAGTCGAAGCGGAGACGAGGGTATCCCAAATATAATTTTTGTAAATCCCGAAGAAAGCAATATCTCACTAACTTCAAAGTCTTTAGGAGCGGTTCATTTTTAGAGTAAAACCTTCTTAGATTAATGTATTGACTTAGATGGTCTCTTGGGACGACACAACCTAAAGAACTGATATTCTGAAATAGCATAGCAAAAAAAAGCTAATTATAGGGAGCATTACAGAAACATGTATTCATAAACTGATTATTTGTTACATATTAACAATTACTCATGAGGTTCATACAAAATGGACCTAAAGGAAAACTCAAAAAAAATTATCCTTATAATACGTAAGCTTTTCAGAGGGAAGATCTTGAGGAATCGATGTGACCCGAGGTAAATTCTCGCATGCTCCAGGATACGGGTCAGATCCAAATTCATATAAGTATCTTTTATGAAAGCGTCTAAGTGCACCCCCACTGAATTCACCTAAGTATGAAAAATCTATGATTGAGTGTCTACAAACTTTATTCAAAAAATTGATTAAAATGCCTCTTTCTGGTGCCATCCAGAAAGAGTTATTAATTCTCTATTTTCCTTCAAGAGAGCGTCGTATCAGAGACTGTTCGTCGACGGAAATTCTATCGGTTTAGAAAACCGTCGAACGAATTTAAATTAAAAATAACCGCAAGCGCACGGTGTACGAATGTAGCACGCGGCGAATACGGGTCGATCCACAGGGAATTGATGATTTTAAAATTCTATTCAATCAAATTAACCGAAGTTGAAAGAGTGATTAACTAAAAAAATGTAGAAAAATGAGAAAAGAAAATAGATAAAAATATGAGAGTGTTAAGACAATTTAGAGGCAATTTCCACTCTCTAGATCACATAAATCAACAAAATGAAGTTATGATCTCTCTTTTCTTATCATTAGTGAATTAGTTGATGTGCTTATTATAAGTATGGTATATTTGTGCTATTAATTAGCTCAATATAAACCATCAAACTATAACACAACCACTAATACACATTTAACTCTCATGAAATATGTCAACAAGTTGAAATAAAAATCTATTTTAAGCATAGCCTATTAACTATTGTTTAGAAATATAGGCTATCAAATTTCAATTTCAACATTCACTTCTTTGCCATAGTCATATTTAGATGAAGAGGCAATTTGTGTTATGTTTGTTTAAGCATAACCTATTTGTTATGAACAACATTGACTATCAAATTCAAAGCTAAACAACATCATTAAACCACTTCAAATGTTTCCATTAAAGCACAAAAAGAGAGTATAAACATCAAAATGTTGCATCTACATACTAGAGAGCTTCATTACCCCTAAATTGTAGGGATTAAGCTCTCATATTTGTTATCAAATCAACAAATGTAGAAAGCAACATGAAAGCAAAAATGAAAAAAAAAGAGCAAAGCAAAGAAACAAAACTAATCTACTTGCATGAAATAAGAGAAACCTACACTACAACATGAAAGTAAATGAACATGAAAAGGAAAGAGCATGTATTAAATTGCATAAAATAAAAAAGATTACAAGAAATAAAAATTGGCTAAGTAGCCATTAAAAGGGAAAGAGAGCTTTCTTTTATTTGATCTAACCTAAACTAAAGAGAAAGAGGCCTAAGAGAGACTAAGAGAAGAGATGGCTACATGAAACATAAGGGGTATTTATACAAGTGTTAAAACCCTAATTCATTTTTTTGGGGAATGCCCAAAATGCCCCTTAGGAAGTGTGGAGGCCAAGTTATCATTAACATGTCTTAATCCCCCATTAAGTGTACATGAAGCCATTATCTCCAAAAGCATGTGCATTAGCCTTTAATTTGTACATTAAGGTAGGTGGGTAGGTGGGGTCCTCCATTATCATGCCTTTGAATTATTTCCATCTTCATTTGTTCTATTCACCCTTGTGCATACATATGAAGCCACTTGTGTTTGAATTTTAATTCCTACAAAGTACATAGAAATTTTCAATTAAATTTTCATAAATTAATAAATGCACAAAAAAGACAATTTTGTCCCTATATGAAGATGAATATGTGACAATTTGAAAATAATTTGAATTTGGTTTAAACAAGTTAAAATACCCAATATGATCATTTATTTAATTTATATAGAATAAATATGGTGGTAAAAATATGCACATTTAGGTGCACATCAAATACCCCCACACTTATCTTTTTATTCGTCCTCGAATAAACTAAAACTAAGGTAAATCCGTTTTCGTAGGGAGCACGATTGCATTGAGCGTATGCAACAATCCGTTAAACCTCTGGGTGTCCCCAGTAGGACGAGTGTTGTCTCGTGAGGGTTTTCAGTGGATACTACCCACAAAATCCAAATGCATGATGAAAATATTTACAAAATGCAAGATTTATTTACAAAGAGATGAATGAAAATTTTTGAAAATATTTACAAATGAAGGATTTAATTTTAAATTGACACAAATAAGTTAAATATAGGTTTTGGTTATTATCTTGAAAATTTATGTCATTTACTCGTCAAAATTTTCAACAAAAATCAAGTTATCATAACAAATGGACAATAGTTTAATTTGTTGTTTCGGTTGATAACAAAGTGTAATTATAAAATGGATCCTTAGTTGATTATCAAAGTTTATCAAAGTGGTATTTTCATTTCTTTTCAATAACAAATCAAATCAAATAAGTAAAAATAGTGCTAGGATTTCAATTGCTTGCTCTCTCATTATCTGCAAGAAAAATTACACACCTAGCTCAGGTAAACTGAGGCCAGATATACCACCCATGCACTGCCTTTCGGGCTTATGTGAGGGGAGTACAGAGCATGGCGAGTGCACACACTTTCCTGCATACACCTATCGACCGTAGGTGGTTTTTATTATGTTCTTTTTTTTTACATGTGTTCCATACATGCATAACCGTGAGGACTTTTAAATGAGTATGAAAGCACATTATCAAAGATTCCAAGTAATTCACGCATGCATAACCGTGAGGACTTTTAAATGAGAGTGAATACTTGGATGTTATTTTTTATTTATTTTTTAATTTTTTTATTTTTTTGAGAGGGAAAGTTTTGCAAAACCATCTTAGCACCATTTAACTAAGAAGACAAAAAAAATGTTATATCCTTTACTTTAAATCAACCACTTTTTAAAACAAAGATTTTCAATTAGGATATACTTCATAATTAACACTATGAATCTTCCTATATACTAGTTAAACCATTATTATTTGTAATCAAATTTCATTTTTATTTTTGTTTAGACAAATAAATTTCCAAAAATTTCAATTTAATAAACCAAAGCCATATATTTATCTTATAGTGTTTCTTTTAAAAATAAATCAAAAGAAAATTTGGTTTTGGGATTTTTTTATTTTTATTTTTGTTTTTGTTTTTGTGATTATAAAGTAAAAATAAACCATGAAAAAAAAAAGAATGAAGATGAGTCTCCCCCTACACTTGATATTGACTGTGTCCCCACAGTCAACCCAAGTGGAAGGAGAAAAATAAAATAAAAATCTAATATTTACATGAAAGATTATTATTTACAAGAGATGAGAAAGTAGACAGTCAAAAAGTAAATGAAACGATCTTCTAAAGAACGATTCATTTGTCTCGTCAAATGTGCGAGACACAGCTTAAGCATGAAAAACCAAATAGTAAAAGATTTCGCAGTTGAAGGTGGATTTGGAAAAACGAAAGTCATTTTATTGAAAATCATACGAGCTGTTTTATTTTCGATGATTTTTGGGGTTGATAGAAAAATTGGTTGAAGTTCAATTTCTTTCAAAGTATCGATTTCAAAACCAAAACGGTGATCGAAATTTTCCCCTTCAAAATTCAACAAATCGTTTTCAAAAAGTCCAAAGAAATCGTGTTTATTGACTTCGTCTTCCTTTATTGAATTATCAACAACTTTATTACATGTGTCAAGTTCAAAATCCAAAGTTGTAGTATTTAAATTTTTGAAATCGAGAAAAGGAAGATCGAACTTTAAATTTAGTTCCACACCCTCAAAAGAATGGAAATCCAAGTCAATTACCGTGGTTTCAACAACTTCATTAAGATCATCATTTTCAGTTTCAAAAGTTGTTGTTTGAAAATCGTCGATTGTGGTAAAAGATGGATTATCGTTTGGCTCATCACACGTTGGAATTTGATTTTGTTGTTCACGTTGTCTCATATAAGTTTCAAACAACGAATCCGTGTGATCATCGTAAATTTCATTCATTTGTTCAACAAAGTCAAATTTGTAATTATTAACTTGAAAATTTTCGATTTGGACTTGTTGAGAACAAGAATTGTCAATTTCGACAAACGGTAGATTATTATTTGATTCTTCACAAGTTGAGATTTGATTATGATTTTCATGAAAAGTTTTGTATTTTTCAAGTAATAAATCCCCGTTATCTTTTTCCATTTGTTCAACAAAATCAAATTCATGATTATTAATTTGAAAATTTTCATTTTGAATTTGTTGATAACCAATTTTTTCATTCGTATTGTTATCGAGATTATTCCCATTGCCAAAATTATTTGAAAAGTGGATCACATTTTCGTTTTGATTTTGAAATTCTTTTTGGAGTTCAAAATTGAATTGGCATGGGTTATACTCGAAATCGTTTGAATTTTGAAGTGAATTCAAAATTTGATTATTTTGAAAACTTTGATTCGAGTTATCGCACAAATATGAATTACACAACTCATTTATCATTTTATTTTGTTGTATAGAGATTTCAAGTAGAGATGAAATGCTATTTTCGAAATTCGAGGGTTGGTCATCATTTTGAAAACTTTGTTGTTCAAAATTCGAATTGTTTAAAGAATAGTTGTCGTTAAAATATCCATACGAATTCGGAGTGAAATCATATGGATTATATTGATTTTCACAACTATTATAAAATTCAAGTGAATATGAAAATTCGGACATTTTCAAGAATGTTTTTGGTTTTTTTTTTTATAAAGGAAAAATATTTACAAATAGAATTTATTTTTCAAAATGGAAAATTGATTTTTTTTTTCAATTTTTTTTTCTTTGTTTTTGAAAAGGTTATATATATATATTTTTTGGATTTTGGTTTTTCTAAATTTTTTTGGATTTTTGAAATTTCAAAGAAAAAGGATTTGAAAATTTCAAAGGAAAAGGAATATTTACAATTTTCTTTTTAGTTTTGGATTTTGAATTTTTTTTTGTTTTTTGTTTTTTTAATATGTATGAACTAATGCAACTAAATGAATGAAGGGGTTAATTACAAATGATTTATCCTAAGTTAACCCAAAATTGTATAATTACAAATTGTCTTAAATCAACAAGATAGTTCTCAACCAGGTAACGGACAGGATTTATCGGTGCACCACGAATCACCATAGCAATGCAGCCGAAGGTTTAAGTACCTTCAGAGGAACAATTCAGTATAATATTTACGAATCACCGTAATATTTATAATTGATTATTGCTCTGCCGTAGCCTAGACACCGAGAAATTAAATTGTTCAAAGAAGACAACTTGTCAATATACAATTAAAAGTTATCGATGTCTAATCGTTATTATTAATCAAAATCGAGGATGAAATGCAAAGCAGAAACTAAACGTGTATTAACAATGCAACTACGATGAATTTTTGTTTTTTTTTTGAATTTTTTTTTATATAAATGCAAATGCAAACAACCAACTATGCAAGAAAAATAAAAACAATAGATATAACAAGCAAGCAGTTTATTTTATTTTGGCAAGCAGAGCGGAAGCAATTATTTTGGCAGCAGTTCTTCTCCTTCTTAAATTCTGCTTTGACAACCTGAAATAAAAACAGGATATATACAATTGGTTTTTTTTTTTTTTTTTAAAAAAAAGGAAACTTAAAAGTAGGGTTTTACTTAAAAAAAAAAAGAAAAAATTGTGAAAGAGAAAGAAATTACAAAGATTAAACCTAAAAAAAATGAGAACACTAAATCACACGGCCCAAACTAAAATAGCCCAAAGCCTACACTCACTAAATCTAACAATACACTTAATTACCGACAACACAGTAAATCGAACAACACTCTTAATCACAAACTCCTTTTACCCGAGATTTACTTCAAAACCGAAAAACACACTTAAACAAACTTACTTCAAAAGTCATAAAAACAAATACAAAATTAAATTCGTTCGATTTATTGTTCATTCATCCACCAATGATTACTATCGATTGATATTGGGTTGGTGATGTTGGAGATGAGAGAATTTGGGATGTTCCTTCGAATCGATTGGGATTGGGGCAGTGAGTTGCTCGAGGCGGAGTTGGTTCGGAGGATGTTCAGGCGAGGTTGAGGTGGATTTGGGGATTGTTGAATTGGAGGCGACTGTTGGAAGTCGCGGTATTCGGCGAGGCAATCGAGTGCAGGTGATTGAACTCGAGGTGAGGGGGTGGTCGTGAGTGTAACTTGCTCGTTAGTGTTGTATGACTTTGAGTGGAAGGTAGGATAGGGTGGTTGTGCACAGTTATGTGGTGGGTTTCTGTGAAGCAGATGGAAGTGTAGGCTGTGGAAGGAAGTGGTTATGTAGGGGGAGGAAGTATTCAGCAGTGATGAAGAAGTTGCAGTCAATGGTTGATGTGTAAGAGCAGAGGAATGTGATGTTTGAGCTGTGGTAGTTGATGGTTGCTGCTGCTGGAAGGGGAAGTGTTTGACAGTGTAATTGAAGTCAATGTTCCGAGTGATTTGATGAGTGGTTTTGAGTGTGTAATAGTGAATAGAATGCTGTGCAGGGTATTTGATGTGGCTGTTGTAGTTTTTTTTTGTATGTATTGGTTGAATATGACCAGAGATGATTGATGTGGTGGGTAAAGTTGGCTTTGATGTGGTTGTTATGGCGAGTTTCTGGGTATGTGCAGTGGTCAGGGTGTTTCGGTGAAGAGTGTTTGTAGCAATTATGGATGGCGGCAGTTTGTAGATGACTGTGGTTCAGGCAAATGATGGTTTGTGCTGGGGTGAATGTAAGTTATTTGTTGCCAGGCAATGGGAAGGGGATAATATTGTACAGGGGAAGTGTTTAGTAGTGTGGAGGAGCAGCAAGCAAGGGATGGTCTCGACTGTTTGTGGTGAATAGATGGAGGGGGTATTTGCAGAGAAGGGGTAATGATGTTGTGTGTTGGGGTAGTGAAATGGTAGGCAGTGAGATAGGGTGAAGAATTGTGGTTGAGAAATGTTATTTGAGGGGGACAGTGTGGAAGTTTGCTGCTGAGAATATGGTTACGGCCGAAGTATGTGGTGGCTCTGGTAGTTGTTGTGAAGACAGAAGTTGTAGGATTTGTGAGATATGACGTGACTTGCAGTGAGATGACAGTTGTTATATGAAATGTAGGTGGTATGGAAGAAGTGTGTTGTTGTGGTCTGTTGTCTGTTCTGTGGATGGCACAGAGGTTGTATGCACAGACAAGAAAGTTTTGGAATTGAAGTGGTGTGATGATTGATAGTTTTGTAGAGTGGATGTTTTGGTTTACTAGAATGGTGAGTGATGAAGTGAAGGAGGCTGCGGGTAGTTGGAGATGACAATGGGAAGCAGGTAGGGAGATGTTCACGGCAGAGGCCAGTCGATGGACAATGTCTGCACTGTGATGGACAATGAACAGTTTCAACAGTTAATGTGAAGAACAATGAACAGATTTCAAATGCACACTTGAAATGAAAAGTAAATGATTTTTTTTTAATATGTCAATGCAGTGCAAACAAAAAGAAAACAAGCAGTCACACAACCAAATGCAAAGAACAAACAAGAAAAACAAACACACAACAAAATAAAAACAAAGATCACACAACAAACACAATTTTTTTTTGAAATGCAACGCACACAAAACAAACAAACAAAAATCAAACAAAAATAATTCGAAGAATAGAAAATTTAAAATCAAAACAACTCCCCGGCAACGGCGCCAAAAACTTGTTCGTCGACGGAAATTCTATCGGTTTAGAAAACCGTCGAACGAATTTAAATTAAAAATAACCGCAAGCGCACGGTGTACGAATGTAGCACGCGGCGAATACGGGTCGATCCACAGGGAATTGATGATTTTAAAATTCTATTCAATCAAATTAACCGAAGTTGAAAGAGTGATTAACTAAAAAAAATGTAGAAAAATGAGAAAAGAAAATAGATAAAAATATGAGAGTGTTAAGACAATTTAGAGACAATTTCCACTCTCTAGATCACATAAATCAACAAAATGAAGTTATGATCTCTCTTTTCTTGTCATTAGTGAATTAGTTGATGTGCTTATTATAAGTATGGTATATTTGTGCTATTAATTAGCTCAATATAAACCATCAAACTATAACACAACCACTAATACACATTTAACTCTCATGAAATATGACAACAAGTTGAAATAAAAATCTACTTTAAGCATAGCCTATTAACTATTGTTTAGAAATATAGGCTATCAAATTTCAATTTCAACATTCACTTCTTTGCCATAGTCATATTTAGATGAAGAGGCAATTTGTGTTATGTTTGTTTAAGCATAACCTATTTGTTATGAACAACATAGACTATCAAATTCAAAGCTAAACAACATCATTAAACCACTTCAAATGTTTCCATTAAAGCACAAAAAGAGAGTATAAACATCAAAATGTTGCATCTACATACTAGAGAGCTTCATTACCCCTAAATTGTAGGGATTAAGCTCTCATATTTGTTATCAAATCAACAAATGTAGAAAGCAACATGAAAGCAAAAATGAAAAAAAAAAAGAGCAAAGCAAGGAAACAAAACTAATCTACTTGCATGAAATAAGAGAAACCTACACTACAACATGAAAGTAAATGAACATGAAAAGGAAAGAGCATGTATTAAATTGCATAAAATAAAAAAGATTACAAGAAATAAAAATTGGCTAAGTAGCCATTAAAAGAGAAAGAGAGCTTTCTTTTATTTGATCTAACCTAAACTAAAGAGAAAGAGGCCTAAGAGAGACTAAGAGAAGAGATGGCTACATGAAACATAAGGGGTATTTATACAAGTGTTAAAACCCTAATTCATTTTTTTGGGGAATGCCCAAAATGCCCCTTAGGAAGTGTGGAGGCCAAGTTATCATTAACATGTCTTAATCCCCCATTAAGTGTACATGAAGCCATTATCTCCAAAAGCATGTGCATTAGCCTTTAATTTGTACATTAAGGTAGGTGGGTAGGTGGGGTCCTCCATTATCATGCCTTTGAATTATTTCCATCTTCATTTGTTCTATTCACCCTTGTGCATACATATGAAGCCACTTGTGTTTGAATTTTAATTCCTACAAAGTACATAGAAATTTTCAATTAAATTTTCATAAATTAATAAATGCACAAAAAAGACAATTTTGTCCCTATATGAAGATGAATATGTGACAATTTGAAAATAATTTGAATTTGGTTTAAACAAGTTAAAATACCCAATATGATCATTTATTTAATTTAAATAGAATAAATATGGTGGTAAAAATATGCACATTTAGGTGCACATCAGAGACACACTTACTTTAGTAAAGGAGCCGCCCTCTGAAATTCAAAATATGCTAGTGTAGAGGTACTCCTATCAAGACTGTGATATTTCTCAGATAAGGCATTATGCTCCTTTATTAATTTGTCTAACTCCTAATATAACATGTTAATTTCCACTTATTTTCTCTCAAGTTTTGTGCTATATGGAAAGATTGACTTTTTCTTTATCTAAGACAAATGATTTATCACTAATTATTATCTTTCAAGTGCAAAATATTTAAATAGAGAATCCTATACCTACGAAACTGGAATGGAAGCCTAGGGAGCTTGTTCTTTTTCTTGTAAATCCTCGGTATGAGTGGAAGCAGTTTCATCCTCTGGAAGTGCAGAAGGGCCAGGGCATGTTTGAGGCATATCTTTATGAGGTGATGGCTCTTTTTCATGGGATTTTGTTGAATCACCACTATCTCTTTCTTGGGCACCAGAGGAACCCCCTTGTCTCCACCATGGCCTTGACCTTCAAAAGGGTTATTATCATTGTCATCATCATCACCACTGCCCCAATTAATTACATCATCATCCTCCTTCTCCTTTGGATCTTTACTTTTATCATCCTCCTCTTCATAACTGGATACTATGTCGAAGGAAGGAATACCAAAAGAGAGAGCTTCCTTTACATTAACAATCTATTCCCCACCTTCGGGCTAGGTACCCTGCCTAACTCGGCCAATTTTGTCCATGACTCTCTTGGCTAAAATTGGGTCAAGAGAAGGAAAGTCAAAGTCGGGACAATTGTCATGGTTGTCGGCATAAGTGAGCATGAGGACATCTTCATAATGATTCAGCATCATAGGCCCCAAGGTGGATTTAGCGAACTCAGTGGCTGCTTTTGGAAATCAAAGAGGGTTTGAATAGCTAGCTTAAGTGAAGCTCTAGTCCTCTTAAATTTGGCTTTCAACAGAGTATTCTTAGTAACCAAGCGAGTTTTCTCCTTCTTCGTGTCCTTCAAAGCCAACTCCCTTGCAAATTTTTCATCGAAGGTAAGTCGATGGGCTTGCCTCTCTTCTTCTAGATCGTCCTCAACCCTAGTGAGAGAAGCCTTGACTCGCTCCAACTCAGTGGTGGAATCATTTTGAGTAGCATTTAGTGAAGATATTTGACTTTTCTGCTCATGATTTTTCTCCTGAAGCTTGGAGGATCCAACAGAGAGCTAAGAGACGTGTCCGTTTAAAGAGATCCAGTTCCTGGAAATCTACATCAAGATGAAATGTAGCATAAGTTAGCAATTAGAAAGATCTAGAGATGATAGGGTTAATTGGATAAAAGCTTACCGAGAGTTGTTGCTCCATGAGAGAGCGATGATTTTCTGCCAAATCTGAACTAAATGTCGGCAGGAAAGAATTGGTGAAAGATTTTGAGTGTAAAATCAGCTTGATGAGTTCGCCGAAGTAGGACGATGAAGGAACGGAAGTTGACGACTCTGGAAGAGCTTGTGACTTAGAAGGAGTCTCAAGAGGTGCAAGCTGCATTTGCACAAGTTCAGTCGGGGAGTCACTAATGGTAATATATGGAAGGGAGCAGGGGTAGGTGGAGTTGGCTCTACTTTGTCTTTTGAAGCTTCAATTGTAGGATGCTTTGAAGTTCTCTCTTAAGATGTGCGCCCTTCTTCCTCCCCCACATCACTGATTTTCACTACTTTCATTGGAGGAGCGCCTTCAGGTAGAACTATTAGTTTTCTTTTTAAAGATTTCTTGGATCTAGCAAAAGACTCCAAATTTTTTGTCATATTCAAAGATGGTGGAGGAGGACTGACATCACTTGAAGATACGACAACCTTTGAAGGAGCTGAAATAAATTCGAGAAAATATAAAAATCGGTCAAAGTAATCTAAAGAACTCCAATGACAAAAAGGGAAATACCAAGCTAATAATATACTTGAAGTGTCAGCACAAATGGGGGACATCGATGTAAAGTGCTCCGCATCACCTAAAGAAAGAAAATGCTTGCTGCGAGAGGTGTGCATAATGGTGGACGGAGTGCCTAAAATCTTTTGTCCATGCGACAACAAAGAGTGTTTCTATAAATTAGAGAGGGTTTGGAGCATCGGTCTACTCCTAAGTTGTTCTAGAGCCACGATTAAGGAATCGATGGTTTTCTGGTCTGCATCACTAAGTGCCTTCGAGGATTCACCTAGAAAAGTTCAGAGATTAGTTGAAAGAAAATATAGAGGAAAGTTAAGATGAGATTGAGATAGGCTTACGGAGGGAGGAAAAATTCTCGTGGACATCCGCAAAGCACTTGACGAAGAAAAATTGGTTTTCCCAATCCTTGAACTTATTAATTCCATCTGATACCAACTTTTTGTATACATTAACTCAAAAGATCTATTTGTTAGATTTTCTTAACCTTTCTAGCTTGGTCAAGGAGTTTTAAACTTCAGGATTGAGCGAAGGAAGTCTAGATTTCAACGCCAACATTTCAAGAGATAAAAGATGGGTAAAAACATTTTGGGAGAAAGTTGTATTGGAGCAACTCCAATTTGAGACAAGTAGGCAAGCAAGAATCAAGAAATGGAAGGAAGCCACCATGCCATATGTGCTATGCATGAAAATACCCTTCTGGAGGGTTGTTTATTGTGATAACCCGGAATTTGAACAATTGTTAGTTTGATAATTAACTGGGTAAATTGATTGAAATATGGATTTTTATTTGGATTAATAAATGAAATTTTGATAATTAAGATATATCTGGGTATGTATATAGATGAATTTGAACTATTATAAATAATGACTAATAAATATTTAGATAAATATTCATTTGATAATATTTTTTCTATGACCTTCCTTTATAAATATTTATTTGACAAAATTTATCTTTTCAAAGCTAATATATATATATATAGAATCAACTTTAAATAAATCTTTGGAAATTATATATATATATATACATATGTAAGGTTGGGTTATAAATTTGTAAGGTGAGATTTAATTAAAGATTTAAAAGAAAAAACCTTTTCTTTTTATATACTTGGAAATAAAGATAGTTGGTATATATGTAGACAAAGAATATGTGTAAATGTAACCTTATGTAGATATAAAATAAGTAAATTATAAAATAATAATGTTTGAACCATAACTTATAAATAAATTTAACAAAAGGGGTTTAGCATAAATTACCTATTAGTGACAAGTGTTAAATAAATAAAATAGGTGTTTAACAAATATAAACAAATTAAACAAGTGGCAAACAATTCCCATTTAAAAAAAAGAAAAAGAAAAGAGACCAGGTTTTCATTTTCTACTTCTTTCTCATTTTTCTTTTACCATCAATTTTAAACAAAGAATCCAACCTAAAAACAATCAAAGAAAATTCAAAACTATAATCAAAATTCTTTCAAGTTTCTGAAATTTATGGCAATCCAAGTTTTAAAAAGATTTAAAGGCTGTTTCAATATTTTTTTTTACCTGAGCAAAGATTAGTTTCAAATCCAGAACCTGTAGCAACTCAAGCAAAGTCATCTTAGATCTACAAGCAAGATTCAATTAATAACTAATCAAGTAACAGCTTATATGCATCAGGTTCCAGATTTCAGTAACAAGACCGTTCTCTGTTTTTATAAGAGGTGAGTAAACTAAGATAAAAAAAAAACAGTTTTAAACTTGGTTTCAACTTGTTCTTATGAATGATATCATGATGTTATCTGAAGATTTAAAGTGAATGCATGTTTTGAAATGTGAATATTGGATTGCCTATGAAGTTAAAACTTATGCTCTGTGTAAATTAACAGGTTTCAATTTCATGATAAATTCAATAACTCAAGGTTGAATTTGAATTGGCCTATGATTTGTAAACAAAGGTTGCTTGAAATCATGTAATCTTCCTTCTAAAAATAATTATAGGTTTTTATAATGGATATTTAGCTCAAATTTTAAAATTTACAGTAAAATCTTAATATGGGTCAAAAAATTAATCGAATCAATTTTGAGTTTGAATTACATAATTGAATTCATAGTGCTAAATCATGATTTTTGAGATTTGTATCATGATTTTTAGATTAGTAATTGAAGAGAATTCTGGGATTTTCTGTTTTGGGTAAAATGGCCAATCTACGGCGAACGTCGACGAACTGAGTGACTTGGTTAAGCTTGAAGGTCATGGAGAAGACAGGGATCATAGGAAAATTGCTTTGGGTATTTTTAATTGTATGAGATGGCCGGAAATTGATGGATTAGGGTTTAATACCCTATGACTATAGACGTGGTTCATTTCGACTTCGCGGCGTCGAGAGGCAATCGGTGTTGTTCGCGTTTGTGCCGTAGATTCTGGGGGTTGTGACGTAGCTACGGTGGAGGTGGTGAGTTATTTCGAGGTTGGTGTTGCCGTGGAGAGTGGATTTTCAGGTGATGGTGGTTTCGAACTGATGGGTTCGATGGTTAAGTTTTCGATTCTCGATCATATAAAAGTTTCTGGGTTTCGATTGAAGATGTAGAGGTCAAGTGCGACTTAGTGGAGGCCGGCATAGGGTTCGTCGTCGACCGGCGTCGTGGTGCACGTGAATGTGTACGGTTTCGTGCAACTGTATTTGGGTTTTGGGGAAGAATTCGAGTTGCTCGGGTTTTTGTCCAGTGAAGTTCGAGTTTTTCTCAAAGCAGGAGAAAGAGTGGGAAAGCTCGGGGAAGTCTCGGGGTTTTGTTTGTTTTACTCGGGGTTGACGCGAGTTTTGCTGAGGGTTGCTCGTATTTTTGTTGAGCAGTTTTATTGTTCAGGGTTTTAAACTATCCTAAGTTTCCAGAACTTTATCAAACAGATTTCAAATATAATTTATGAAAAACTTTAATTAAAAGGTGTTTTGACCAAATTAATTCTAAAACTTTGAAATCAAATAAATTTATTGATGAAATAGGTAATTAATTTAAGTAGGAAGTTTATCTTAATTATTTAAGATTTTACAAATTGAATATACTTATTTAATGAAATTAAGGGTAGTTAATTATTTAATGTGATAATTTAAGGTAAGAAAACCAATGTGTTTAGTTAAAGATAATTAACTAATGAGAGTAACTTAGGGTTAATTAATTTAACTTGAGTAGTTATGGGATAATTACTGGATGAAACTAATTATAAGACGATTAATTACTTAAAGCATAATTACTTAATGTAAGCAATTAAAGGGATTAATGATTGAATGTAATTAATTAATTTGATGTGAATACCTTAAGTTAATTAATTAGTTTAATTAATTTAAGATATTCACTCGTTGATTTGTCAAGTATAATTATTGAATGTAGTTACTTAGTAAAGAAATTGATCGGTAATTACTGGGATGTAATAAATTAATGAGTGGAATTAGTTTTGAGTTTAATTACTTTGTGTAGTTAATAAGAAGGATAATTACTTAGTTGAAATAATTAAAAATTAATTACTTAGTGTAAGCAATTTAAGAATTAATGCAATTAATTATAGTTAATTAATAAAGTAATTAAAGGAAACTAATTACTCAGTGTAATTAATTAAGTTAATATGGTTAATTTTAATTAATTAATTAGGTTTAATTAATTAAAGATAATTATTTGATGTTGGATTAAGTATAATTATTTAATGTAATTAATGAGGTGTAATTACTTAGTGAAGTAATGAATGAATAATTACCGGATGTAATTAGATTAAAAGAATTACTTGATGGGGAGTAATTAAAGGATAATTACTTTATGGAAGAAATTAAGTAATAATTACTCAGTGTAATTAAAGGATTAATTAATATAACAAATCAAGGAGTTAGTTTAATCCATGGAGTAATGAAGAAAAGTTAATTTATGATTTTGATTAATCAAGATTGATTAATGAATATAATTAAGTTAAAGGTTAATTATTAAATGAAATTTAATAATAATTAACTAATGAAAGTAATTTGAGGATCATTAATTAATGTAATTAATGAAGTGATCAATCTTGCTTATTAGTGATTGAATGATGATGAGTGCTTTGGACTGGTTGATATCTCTGATATGAATTGTTCTGTGAGATGATATGTTGGATGGATGGTGATAATGTGATTATCTATTAATTATGAGTTGGTGTAAAAAAATGTTATCTGGTAATTAAAGTAGAATTGTGTTTAATTGGATAATTTTAGTTAAGATAACATTGGATTCGAAGAGATCGGAGTCGGGTATTAGACAATACCCGAAACCACTTCGACTCTTTATAAATTGATATGTGAAATTAGTAGGTTGAAATAGAATGATTTAAGTGAATTGGACCATTTAATCTAAGTTTTGGCACTTAGAAATTAATGTGTGAAATAGATGATGTCTATAACAACTTGTGAAGTTGAAATTGATATAAGTTACCCCGGGTTTTATATAAGTTGTATGCTTTTGTATTCCATGTTAGATGGGTTTACTCACGTTGGTTTCTAGCCTGACCCGGGTGTTACTTTGATGTAATGCTCGTGTCATACCGAGTATTACAGATTTTCAGGATAGGACGTTCTGGAGCTCAGGAGGCGAGCTGGATGACAGGAGCGTATGGAGAGTATTCTGCTAGGGTATTGTGGTGGTCATCTGGACAAGTTGTTATACTATCCAGATTTTATGGGATGTTGTAACTCTGATGTATATAATTATAAATTGACAGATATAGTTTTCATTTGTATAACTGTTATTGATATATTTATTATTATATTTTATCCACTGCGAATGTGAGATGTTGGTGTTTTCTGTTCTTCTTTTTCTTCTCCTCTTTCTTCTTTTTACTAACTATCTGGAAATTTCAGGTTTGAAATTTCCGGGTCGTTACATTTATGGTACCAGTAGTTTAGGACGGATAGCTTTAATCCCGGTGATGCCAAAGTCTTTTAGTATGGCATCTGCTTCACTTTGAGACTCGATGCAAGATTGCTTAGTAGCGGCTTCAATCTTTGGAGAGCTCATGATTCTGCCAGGTGAAAACATTTAACTTAAAAAATCTTAATCAATTATGAATTTAAAAAGCAATCAAGAATAACAAACAAGTTTCCTTAGATAGCTTAAATATGAAAACATACACAAAGCTTTAAAAATGATGCAACAGTTTCAATCAAAAACATGATAGTAAAATCTTTCGAAAAAATCGAAAGGTTCATAATGAAGGCTGTTGACAAAGTCAAAGGGTTTGTAATTCAAGCTTCGATAACGTCGAAAGGACTATGACATCAACTTTGGCCATCATACTTTAACAATGTTGAAAAGCAAGTAAAATATAACTTCCTTAAGCTATCGACAAGGTTGAAAGGAAAAAAAGGGAACATCAACCCATTCATCACCTTTCGACAATGTTGGAAGCTCTGTGGAGACTTGGATCTACTCTAAGCGCAACATAAAGTCAAGTGGCAAGACCTTTTGACATAGTCAAAACCAAAACCTTAAAGTTCCTAAGTCAAAAAATATATTGTTAATATTGTCGAAAGGTCCGGTCAAATTTATCAAAATATGTCATACCCATTGAAGTCAAAAGGTTTCAATTTTAACTCATAGGAACTTTAAACGTTTCGACAAAGATGGGCATAAGCAACTCAAAGGTTAAAGAGTTCCAACCTTATCAAAAGCTGGTGGACGAAGGGTTTGGAACTCCCCAACCTAGTTGAGACTTGTTATCAAAAGGTTGGAACATTTAATTATCTAACCTTTTGACAACAATGAAAAGTTGGCATCACAATACTTTCCGTCCCCATCGAAAGGTACAAAGAGGGCAAATCTATTATTGTCGCCTTAATCTCCTTTGAGGGGGGTAGAAAGGTCATTTTGAGTGTCCAATTAACACTAGTGGATTCCAGGTTATCATACCGAGTTTAACTAAACCCAAATCCAATAATAAAGGTGGTTTTCAAATTCTTCTTCAAGAGAAAGTAAAGCAAACCCATTAATAGACTTATTTCATCTGGAATCAATCTAATTCGATTTCGAAGAGGAATAATTTGTTTCAACAAGTCAAAAACCTAGGATTAAAGACAAAAAATAAACTTGATTTAGAGACTTCGGATTAAAAATTGAACCCGAAAAAGGAGATTTTCCATTATCAAACATCGCCCGCTTAAAATCAAAACCACAGATGAATTTTGTTCAAAAACTGATTTAGGGAAAAATGAATTTCCAGTAAAACCAAATTGAAGTTAAAATTCAATTTTGGAATTAGAAAACTGGAAATTTAATTAGAAATCGATAAGAGAGGAGATTAGACTAAAATTATGTATCGAATTCAAGAATTTACATTCTTGTTTCAAATTGAGATTCAAATTTTTTAGGGATTCTTTTACTTGTATACGATGATTTTAATTTCAGGTAAAAGGGGAAGAAAGAGAAGGAGCATACTATATAAGAAAAGTCTCCCAAATTCTCAACCATTGGGTCAGAGTTGAATGAACGTCCCGGATCAACACGGGAAGGCTAAGAGGCGGGAAGTTTTATAGCATTCGACAAAGATGACCTGGAAAGTCAAAGGCATCCCTTCGAATAGGGGAGGGCAAATGTTACACTAAAAATCAACCTTTCGACTAAGATGAAAGGTCTTTAACAAAAGCAAAGGAAAAGGAGCACAACACCAAACCTTTCAAAAGAGTCGAAGGGATGCAATCATCAGAATTCATTAGCATCAAACCTTTCGAAGGAGTCGAAAGGTTCCGTCTGTAGTATCCAAGGTGTTCTTACCTTTCGAAGGGGATGAGAAGTCAAAGCAAGTATGATCAACTACTTAGTGACCTTTTGGAAAGCATATCAAGCCTTTCGAATCAGTTGAAGCACATCCAGATTACCTTTCGATAATGACGAAAGGTTTATGAAGAAAGCAACACTCACAAGTAAACAAAGAGTGAAAGACGACCTTTCACCAACGTTGAAGGAAAGCATAGAACTTGAAGAGCAACCTTCTGACAAGGTCAAAGGGCTCACAACAACCAAGAGAGGAGCAAGCTTCTGACAAGGTCGAAGGTTCACAGCAGTAAAGAGGGCAAAACCTTCAACCAATTCGAAAGGTTTATGAAGGAAAAATGAGAAGCATACCTTTTGACTAAGTCGAAAGGTCCAGAACAACAGATGAAAGGCAAACCTTTGGACAAAGTCAAAACGTTTAAAGTTGCGTATAAAAGGTAGACCTTCTGACCCGGTCGAGATCATGGAGTCGAAAGGAGGGCTGCCTACATCTATAAATAAGACCCAGGGGTCCTGTTTTGGGGATCCGAGTTCTCTCATTCAAATCTTGTATTTTCTTAATCAATACATTGTAACCCTAATTGGGTATTGATTTGGGGATTAAATAAAATAGAGTTTACATGGATAAAGAGGGAAGCCTTATGCTCTATTAATTACTTTACTGTTTGAATATATTTTTGTTGGATTAACTTCTAATTTCAGGTTCATTATTACTGAAAGGTTCTTGTCGACAAGGTCGACAACACTACTGCTACAAGTAACTACTGCAACCTTTCGAAGCCCTTAACCCTACAGTCTAAACCTTTCGACAAGGTTGATAATATATTTGGTCTAAACATCATTGGTAATCTTCCGAAGTGATTATCTTTGAGGCCTAAACCTTCCTACTAGGTCAAAAGTGCTTATGCTATAAAGCGACCAGTAACCTTTCGGAGTTATAATCCAACATGTCTAACCTTTCGACTAGGTCAAAGTCGGCTCTTTAAGTATAAATACTTGGGTTTAAAAGGCTAATCCAAAAGAGACTTTTCCATACCATTCGACAAGGATAAAATCTACTTCATATAAATGATCAAACCTTTCGAAAAGCACGAAAGTTTCTACATACCCACCAAGGAGCTTGGCATGCTACTTAATCCTAAAGAGGAGACCTCATTTGAGTTTAACTAAGACGAAAGGTTTCATAACCTGGCACCTACATCTTTCGACAATATAGAATGGTTTGATTCAAAAGCTTTATCAACCAATAAGGCTAAATTTGAAGGCAATTTTGAAGGGATTCATATCCACCATTCATAGAAAGGTTTCTCATCTTCTTAGCACAGCTTTGGGGTGTTGACAAGAAATCTTGTTAACAAAACCTTTATAATTTTCTTTTGTTTGTTCCTATCATAGTTTTGTGTCTTTAGAAATATCTTTCACTTCATTCTCACTCTAATCCTCTTCTTCTACATAATTTGTTTACAGTATTTTCGCTCAAGTGGCTTCTCGGTCCAAAGTAGTAAGTTGCATGTCCAAAGCAATAAGTTTCTAGGACAATACTTCAAAATAATCAGTTTAAGGAAAAATTATAAAATATATATGTTATCATTTTCAATAATAGGAGAAGAATACATTGATTTATATTTTGTAATTTTTATCGGTAAAAGAAAAAAGAAAGTAGCATTTTAAATGATAACAGAAAGATACATTCATTTATCAGTTTCTTGTAAAATAATACTTTTTTTTCTTTTTTCCTTGGAAATTATTATGTTGAAGTCCTATCCTATAACTCATTACCTTCGGTTGAGAAGCCCTTCAACATAATTTCCACTTTTCTTTTAACTTCTCTAGATAAGTTTTGAGGTTTACATGTCATGACTGTAATTTCTTTTTTCCACCTTTCACTTCTAAAGTTGATTATTAAGTAACTCAAATTTTTTTCTTAACTAATATTTTCAGGATCTTAGATAGCACTGCCATAGTCACAACCATAGTCACCACCGACCAAACTTCTCCAAAACATGGAAGCATTGCATAGTTACTCAAATCGAAGAGTTTAAATTACTTATCCTTAATTTTCCTATTTGGGCTTCTTCGATCTTATTCTCAACTGTAATTCCAGAAAATTATCTATGTTCATCGAACAAGGCATGGCTCTAGATAGAAAAATCAGTTCTTTCTCTATACCTCTCGCTTCCATCCCGACCTCCGATGTCATAAGCGTTCTCTTCTCCCTCATCATCTACGATCGCTTACTCGTCCCCTTAATCAAAAAATTTACCCACAGAGATAAAGGCCTTTTAGAATTTCAAAGGATCGAAATAGGCCTATTTTTGTCTATCCTAGGCATGATCTCCTCTTCAATAATAGAAATAAAGTGACTTCAAATGGTCAAAAATGGTGGCTCTTTAAGCGTTTATTGGCAGATTCCGCAGTATGTTTTAGTAGGGGCGGCTGAAGCGTTTACCTTTGTAGGGCTGCTTGAGTTCTTTTACGGGCAGGCTCCTGATGCTATGAGGAGCTTCTGATCTACTTTCTACCATTTGACCGTTGCATTTGGTAGTTATTGTAGAGGTTAATTTACGAAAATGATTGCAAATCAACCCTAATATATTCGAAAGCAATAAGATCATGTTGTAGTGCGATAAAACAATCAGAACTTGGAAATAAAATGGCAAATCAGCTAATCACAAAAGAAAGTAAATAGAGAGTTCATACACGGATTTATAGTTGTTCCACCATCGCAAGATAGTGTATGTCCACTTGGAGATAGGAGATTTTATTACTTTTAGAGAGAAGAATTACAAGATTGATAATGGAGACTAAGAAGAATACGAAGAAATACAGAAGAGAAGATAATTCGTCTCCGGTGCTTCTATTCATCCTAATCCCTACCTTTATATAGGGATTATTACTTGAGGTTGAAGTAATTGATTTATGGTCATAAACCAATGCCAAATCAATTCTCCACATCATATGGAAAACATTTACCATTTTATTTTTCCAGTTTCCCACAATTTGTATGCCTTTGATAAAATTCCTTCTTTAATCGTCTAATTAGAGAATTCATTAATTACTTCACTCTTTTCAAATATTTCTTCCTCTCATGTAGCTAATCCATTGCCCTCTTTAATGCATATAAAAGAGGCAATATATTTGAGAAATTATCTCAAATATCTTCCAAATTCTCTTAAATATAGAAATATTGTATCAAATCTTACAATCTCCACCTTGATACTATATTTTTCTACAAGCCTGCCAACTCCACCCGCATTCTTTTAGTCCAAGCAGCTCTTGAACAAGACATCATGAATATTTTCTTAATGAGCTTCAGCATGGCCATCACCAATTTCACCTTTTCAATGAACTTCGGCAAGGCCACTGCTCGCTAACAAAGTGTTGAAAGTACACCCTCCATGTAGGACCCATCAATCTCGAAAAAAACATCTCTGTATACTAACTTACTCTCCCCCTATGCCACCAAGTGTCACCTAACAATTTAATAAGAAAATTAAGTTCGAGCAATGCCTGAACTTTGCAACAAGTCTAGCCTTTCCATCATCCTTCACCTTATATACCCACTTGCATCCTATGGCTCGGCTTTCTTGAGGGATGGTACCAAGTTCCAAATCTGATTCTTCTTCAACGAATCCATCTCCTCTTTCATAGCATTCATCCACTTCTAGCTGGCACTCGAATTCATAGCTTCTTTAAGGTCGAAAGGCTCGTCTTGCACTATATGCAGTCCATAATCAAAATGGTCCTCAAGATTAAGGTTTGCATAACTCCTATAATGACCTGCAAAATTTTCACTTTGGTAAATTTTATTTATTTTTAAATAAAAGGTTGATAATACAAATAATATTGTTTTGAGTGATAATAAGTAACAGTAATCTTATTTTGAATAAATATTTACAAATTTTTTTTCTCGAAATCTAAACCGATAAAATGGTCGAAAAATGTTTTATTAGTAAACAACTCTATAATCATAAAACGCAGTGCATAGAGCTGGAAACATACACTTATTTTTATAATTAAACAAGAATGTGAAATAAAATCAATCGATTTGTTTTTGAAAATAAAACATGTTTTTAACATTGTTAATAATGCCTTTAAATATGATAATTGATTTATTTACATTAAATTGAGATTTAATGATTAAATAATTATTATAATTATTCAAATAATGGTTTTGAAAATGTTATAATTCATTTTTAATAGTTATAATATGATAATAAATCATTTATAATAGTTTTATAAAGAGATATATTTGATTTGAAAATGCAAGGAAAAATCGATATCGCTTTATCGGTATAACAACGATTTTTGTGAATAATTGTTAATGTAAATTTATATAATTTTATAGGAAATATAATCATTTTAATTCATTTAAAATGATAAGAAATTTATTTTGAAATTTTGTTTATAAATATATTTACGTTAAAGTATAAGTGAAAATGTGACCGGGAATCCGTTCTTCGACCAACAATGGTTTATCGAACAAAAGTTGTTCGGAATCAATGCAACGTTGTTTATATGTCATGTATACATATGTAACATACTAATGCATCCACCAACATGCACATGAACATATGTATACATACATATATACTTATACACTTACAAATACATACATAAGACAAAAAACAAAGATATTTTAAGTAAAGCTTCCTCCTTAAGCTAAAACAAGTTAACATATGCATACATGAGCAGATGAAAGTGATGTGCACATGGGGGAGAAGTCATTACCATGTATAATGAAGGGGGAGGTGTGTTGGAGAATCTTGGAAAAAGTGGAGTTTACATATCTTCCTTTATACACTTCTTTTTCCTATAAATACCACACCTTTTTCTCTCTTTTTCCATTCATCTTCTTCTTCATATTTCTCAACCTTATGCTTCCTCTTTAATAGCTTCTAAACTAAAATAAATAATGTCAAAAATTATTTCAAAAAGAAAATAAAATCATAAACTATAGTCATAAATAGTAAAACACCTCTAAACGATCCAAAAGCTCTTCATTTCCCTTTGTTCTTCACAAACCCCACTTCATTCCACCTTAGGCCGAGCCTAACCCAAGCTACACCCTAGGTCATGCCCTCCTTGGTTTCCACAAAGCTTGGTAAAGACATTTAGGAGCTAAAATACAAAGAATAGCGAGCTTCAGAACTCGAATAGCGAAGCTAGCAATTTTTTTGTGAATCATTGGAAATCTAAGATGATAACTCCAAATTTATTATAGTATATGTTGGATGATGATATGATTTTGCAAATGGATGTCTAATATGCTTTGATCATCAATTTATGTTGTTTTTATATGAATGTTGATTATATATACAAGTCTGATTATACATGTTGATAAGCACAAAAATGAAATCACTTTTCTTGAATTAATCAAATGACATATATGGAAGTGGTAAACCTCTTAAAAATGGTTTATAACATATTTGAAATGTTTTATAAACATTCAAAAGTTTTTGTAACATCCCGCCTTTCTTGAACGCTTAGGCAGACACACATGCCGACTTAAACCGTACAGAAGGTCGGATTGTTATGGGGTAAATGAAGAAAAGAAGAGGAATAAAAAGAAACAAAATAGAATCTTGCAACGGAACGATAAAATATAATAATCAAATAAACAGTTCATAAAGCTGATTTACAAAATATTTGATTTTACTTATACAATACATATCAGAGTTTCACATACCATGGAATATTAATAATGCAGCGGAACAGTATGAATGTAGTGAAATACTATAATATAATAATAAATCTTCGTCTTCATCCTCCACAATACGGTCTTCCAAATCCTGAAATGCTCGGACTAACCCAAGCGAGTTGAAAAGACAAAACACTAGAGTCAGAACTAAGTATCTTATGTGAGTTAAATCAACAGAAATAAATATGAGTGCAGTAACTTAAGAGATGTTCGGGATTCACATCTCTTAAGGATCCGTTAAACAATTTACTATGTAGTAATATTTCGCTATTATAATAATGTCTAATAGTAAAGTAAACTTACTTTTTAATAGCATTAAGGAGTGAACCAGTATTCCCTTTAACACGTAATAGTCCCAGTAGTCCATCCAGTATCAGCGCATCTCCAGATCGGGAGACTACCCTAATACTCCACGGCTACGGGAGAAAACCAAACTCGTACAAGGCTCGCTAGGGTAGGTGACACAGCACAACTAGGCAATGCCAGGGTAGATATACCAATTACGCTTCCGGATTGGTGGTAACGCGTAGCAGCTACTACCGTCCACCTCGAGCCACACCCCAAAATCAAAAATCAAAGTGGCCATCGAATCAATCCAAAAGTCAGAGTATAATATCGAAGGAATGCGTCCGATAAAAGGTGCTACCTTCTTAGCCCTTCAATCTCCCCTGTTTTAGCCACCTTATGCCAACTCACGGGAGTCGGGTCCACGTATATACCTCAAAGGAACGCCGCCGCCATCCTACTTTATTCTGGAATCTCCACCGCGTACACGGTTGTTAAAGTGGTTTTCGGAGTTGGCAGAGAGTATGACAACTTCCGATCCTGGTCACCTCAACAACTCGTTATTATTACACCGTGGCCTTTTCAAAATAGTTTATACTTTTAAAACCAGAATATAATATCCATTTCAAAACCATAAAATTTCGATATCATTTCTTCTTTTGAAACCAAATCAATATGATATCATTTTCAAATATATCCTTTTCTAAACCATAACATTTCAAAGTTATAATATTTCGAAACCAAATACTTGAAATATAGCCTTTCAAAACATAAAACTTTGAATTTCATAACTTTGAAATATAACTACACCACTTAAATGGTTAAACATAAAATTACTTTATAAAATAAAATAGCTTCTTCACCTTCACAAATCAATTCCAAATACAGATTTAAATCCCAAATAAACCATTTCAATTTCAATATATTTCAAAGTTAAATATTCAATATTTCAAAACAAAATTTTATAATTCATATATATACCAAATTAACTTTTACTATTATTTAGTTTTGAAATATTTGCTTACTAAATCCAATATTCTTTAAATAAAACTTATAATTTCAATAACTGGATATTCCTCAGTTTATTCACTTAAATCACATTAAACCCGAATTAAGTTATAAAACCATATTCTTTTAAAATCACAATTTCAATAAGATCTTAATTAAATAAAATCTCATATCAATTTCAAAACTATCTTCTCAACTTTGATTTATAAAATCAATATAAACTCTACATTAAAATAAAATTTAAGTAAATACTTATCCATAATATATTTTAATAAAATCAAACTTTATTATTAAACTTGTTTCATACTTTAAACAAAATTGCTTAAAACCACAAATTTAACTATATATAAAATAACCTTTATCAAATATTTGAATCGATATCTCATAAAACCATATATATTTCTTTACAAACCATAGAAAATCATTTTAAAATATTTTTATATATAGACCGCGGTGTTTGTATATTATTTTCTATCCTATAGTCAAGTGATACAGATATTTATCATTTCAATCCGTAATTTAAAATAAAAATTACGGTTATATATAATTTCAAACCGCAATCCCGAATGAAATGAAAATGCATAATAACTTATAGTTTATAACAATATAAAATACAGCATCCATTCATCCAATATCAACCATCAATCATTTATCACAATCATCATCCAATTCAAACAATAGCATCAATATAGAACGGATAATAAACAACAGGTAATTACTGGCAGTTTATATTCAATAATAAATTTATTTAACTGGCAGTTTATATGCAATATTAAATTGAATAACAATTTAATTCAGTAAATTAAATTTTACTGAGATGATGATTTAAAAATATGCTAACCAGTCAGAAATAAAATTCTAATCACATCAGAAATAAATTTAACACACATAAGAACTTTTAGAAGTTGTGAGTGGGTTAAAACACTCACCTTTTGAATTTAAATTGAATTTAAACCAAAAAATGTCACAGTCTCAGAATCCAACCAAACCAGCGCAAAAATGCCCGGAATTCCAATACGAACCTAGCAGTGAAGATCTCGCGTGAAACGGACCTCGTATATGAAAGGTATTCGCGTTAGAATGATTGAAATCAAAGTTTAAATAAAATAAAATAAAATAAGACAAAACAAACATTATCTCACATGCCACGTCATCAAGAACAGAGCATCTTCCTTCTTTCGCACGCCACAGAACGAGACCCAGATAGTTTGAAACCGAACCCATCTACACGTACAGCCGCCTAACTTTGACCGGCCTGACCTCCACCTACGCGCCGCCTACGACCTTGAGACCCCTGCCAACGAGATCGCCACGCCAACGTCCACCCATCCTCACCAGTCCGATCACCAGAGACCTCGTGCGCCGCCACCTAGCGTTTAGGGTTTCGAACCCTAAACGGCAAATTCCCAACGCCTCTGACCACGATACAAGCTGCGACTACCCTCGATCTACTCCACGCAGCGAGTGCTACAAAACCCCTCAATCAATTTCACAGATTGATGTCGAAATCAAACACCCATTTTGTGACTTTGACCGTGATTTCTGATCAGTCCGGTCACTATCTCGAATAACGAACAGTAGACATAGGTTTGTATCATTGAGACCTTCGATATATAATTTTCTAAATTTTTTTTGAGGAGATTAAATTTCAATTTGATTTTTGAATTGCAATTGGATCTAAATTTGTTTGTCTGCCATTGAGGAGGAGAGATAGTTGAATTGTACATACAGACAAATGAGGAATAGAGGTAGGCTAGGGTTTATAACAAGGTATAAATAGACAAGTTTGAAATAGAATAGATGGCCCGATTTATAAACGCGCTGAATGATAAATGGCCCAAAAAGCCTGTTCTGACTGCGGAACGAAATTGGATCGACCCATATGTCAAAATAGATGTTTTTAAATATTTTAAATGCAATGGAACAAGTTTCCAAATTCCATTGTATGAAGAAGTTATGCTAAAATCAAATTATCTCAAATTGATTTCAATTGATTTTAATTAAATTTATTTCAAGGCGTTTCGAGTCCGTACGATCAAACGATAAGCCCGATCGTTATGAAACTTGAAATCCTATAATAATTCACCGTTACGGATCCGATGAAACTGGTTTCGTCGAAATCCGAGTCAGTTGCGAAAATGACTATTTTTACATTAATTAAATAAATTAATAATTGATTAACTAAATCAAATTTCAAATTTAAATTCTAAAATTGACAATTCTGATCATTTTTTATTTCTCAATCATTTACAATGGTTTTAAACAAATTTAAGTGTCAACTTAGAGATGATTATTCTATAAATTCCAATATTAACCTCAAATTTCATTAAATTCACAAATTATAAATAAAATTCCCAAAATTCCATTTAATTAAATAAATGACTTATTATTCCATTCACTATTGTAAAATAGATGGATTAAACATTGGATTCAAAACTATTACATAAATTTCCTCATATTATATTTATTTCAAATTGCATAACCTTAAATTCCAATTTCTACGATAATTACACTTATTAAAATTTGGATTTCAATGGATAGATTTGTTTCAATACAAATCTTTTATTAAGTTCATTACTATTCTCTATAAACTTAGTTACCTTGTTTTCTTTCCATTCATTACCTTAATATACCAAATTTTACAACTCCTAACCATTGTACTACATTTCACATTAATGCAACATTTATTAAAATTTGTTTCCAATTAACATACTACTTAATTTCTCTTAATTGCAATTTGATTTCCAAATTTTATTTAACATACTAAATAAATAAATAAAATATATAAATTGTCACCTATTTCCCTTTACTTACCTTTATAAGTTTATTGCTTACCAACATAGGTTAAAATTCCATATATTCACAAATTTAATTAATTGTCATTAACATTGTATTATTTCATAAATTAATTCAATACTTACATTTGTTTTTCTTATATTTCATTTATTAACAAACTATAATATTTCCACTTGCTTATCTTATATTGAATTCATAACCTAGTTGTAACATATATAAATTTCCAATTAACATGGAATCCATTCAATTTGTTATAATTTTACTTATATTAACACTATTTCCTTCAATTTAATCATCAATTCATTCATACCCCATTAACAATACATTATTACCAATTATTACCCTAATTTATACTAATATAACCTTGAATTGGAATTCATTTCAATTGATTACAAACTTGATTAAATGGACTAAATAAATGTTTGCCTTTATAATAATTGTTGTCACTAACCCTTTATCATATTTATATATGTTCTCAATAAATTTATGTACTTGGTTTCAAACTTTTTATTCATCAATTACTGCCTTATAATTAAACTTACGTTTCTATTCAATTTACATTCACCTTTCCGTTATTATATTAATTATCATTAAAGTAACCTTTAATTACTTTTATTTTTAAATTGGTACATTACGGGTAACGACAACCATTTGTCACCATTATACCCTTTATAATACTTGTATGTTCATTCTTCCCAACCATTTACCATCTATTTTATTATAATTTAAATTTTTTAATAAATTCATTAATTGACATTTCATTCAACCTGTTAATTATTAACCTAAATTAGCACTGTTACGTTTTAAATTTACTTATTATTTCATTAATAAGTCACAAAAATTTATTTCTCCAAATATTAAATCACAAGGTCTTATTTAATTTACAATTTATATTATTGAAAATTTGTGGGTCATTACACTCTCCCCCACTCAGAACTTTTCGTCCCTGAAAAGGAAAAGGAAGGTAAAAGAAGAATTAAGAAAACATTAGATTTATAAATAAATAAATTTTACAAAATTAATTAATTTAAATAAAGTATACCAATTTATAACCATTAAATCTTTTATACTCAAATTAATAAAGTTCGGAAAACATTTTCAAGATTTTTCTAAGTCCAACATTTACGGAAAATTTTGGCAGAGTCTCCTTTGTACGGAGAGGCTCGGGAGAAAATATAATATCAAATATAACAATATATAACTTAAAATTTCCAAAATAATATATATCCCAACCCGGAAAAAACAAAATAATAACGCTATAAAACTGTAATCCGAAAACGTACCTATTTGTCTGGCGAACAACGCTTAAATTATGAAACCAAAAGCAGTAGCAAATTGCTTCCATACCCTGTATTTTACTTATAAAATCTAGAAGAGTTAATAATTATATAAATTGAAATCTTTAAAGTTGTTTCAACCATAAACAAACAAATCAATACAAACATCAATCACTTGCAACACAAATCAATCATTCATTCATATCAAACAAACAAATAGTTGTTTGGGTTCAAAACTTTAAATTGTACGGAATGAAAAATAATCTGTCAAGCGCACCATTTACTCAACAGTCTTTGATGAACTAAATAGATTATTCATACATCCTAACAAATTCAAAGTGTCCTTGCCCAAACAACCATAGACCAAAACAAACAAAAACAATTTCAAACAACAGATTTAGTTTATCCTTATTAGTTACATTCATACATTTGTTGATTGATTCTCTTTTCATTCATATAATGGTTTATCTTTTTAATTTTCATTTATTTCCTACAAATTTGTTTTGAAATAACTTCAACTTATTTACTTAAGTTTAAAATTTCTTACTTACAATACCTGCCTTCTATTATATTAAATTAGTAGTATTTCAATTATAATTAAGTTTATAACAACTACAAACCAAATTCTTATTTATTAAAGAACTTCATAGCATACATCCATTTCCTCAAGTTTATTACTTGCATAATATCTATTACATTTTTATATAACATTTTAACTTTTTATAGTTGGTAAGTCATATATATATATATATATATATATATATATATATGTTAAAGAATGCAATGAAACTTACACAAGTTTTACCTCATTTCTTTTAATTCATTAAATGTTCAATAATTATATCTTTCTTTTTATAAGATTACAATTTCAACTTTCTTTTAATCTCATTTGGAGATTTCAATTATTAGTTAAATTCCATTTCACTACATTAATTGAAACTATTAATTAATGGAAACTTAAGAACTAAATACCGGGTTAAATTTCAAATCATTTTAAAATAATAGATAAATGTATATACTTACAGTTTATATATCCAATTATATTTAAAACAATTTAAAATATTTATTTGTTTATCAAAACAAATCTTGTAGTAAAACTACTACAGTGGCCTTCCCACTTCGAAACTCAAAAATGAATGTCGATGATGCGACCGCCATAACCAAAATTATTTTCCGGCGACAGTGAGGGAAGTACAGAACTTATTTCTTTTCAAAGTTTCTTTAAAACAATTCTTTCAAATTATATCGAGATATTTATATCAGAAAATACTTCTAATAATATTATTATTATATTCCAAAATCATTCGAAGGAAATTTTCAAAAAAAACCCAGAACTTAAGTTCTAAATTTCCAATTTCATTTATTTTATTTTACTTCAAATCTTACCCTAAACTAATATTTATAAATAACACCACCAAACAACAAATATATTACAACCAAAATATATATCCTTTATAAAATATTTTATTTTATATATAGAAAATATAATAGGCAAAATTATTTCATTCACCTATATTCAAAACAAATATTGTGTCGGTCTGTCCTATTAAGTGTTTAGAAATCCCTATTGATGTCATAGCGTCCCATGCACCAACCAGAACTTATAAATACAAAAAGGAACAGATTAACACTGTTAAAACCTTTTTATAACACTAAAAAATACGCTCTCTCATACACACACACACACACACACTTAGCGACTCATCATAGGGCATTACTACCCTATTATTAAAGAGTCAGACCCCACAAAGCTAAGGTTTATCGCTAAACCAAAGCTCCGATACCAGGTGTAACATCCCGCCTTTCTTGAACGCTTAGGCAGACACACATGCCGACTTAAACTATACAGAAGGTCGGATTGTTAGGGGTAAATAAGGAAAAGCAGAGGAATAAAAAGAAACAAAATAGAATCTTGCAGTGGAATGATAAAATATAATAATCAAATAAACAGTTCATGAAGCTGTTCTACAAAATATTTGATTTTACTTATACAATAGATATCAGAGTTTCACATACCGTGGAATATTAATAATGCAGCAGAACAATATGAATATAGTGGAATACTATAATATATAATAATAAATCTTCGTCTTCGTCCTCCACAATACGGTCTTCCAAATCATGAAATGCTCGGACTGACCCAAGCGAATTGAAAAGACAAAACACTAGAGTCGGAACTAAAATATCTTATGTGAGTTAAATCAACAGAAATAAATATGAGTGCAGTAACTTAAGAGATGTTCGGGATTCACATCTCTTAAGGATCCGTTAAACTATTTACTATGTAGTAATATTTCGCTATTATAATAACGTCTAATAGTAAAGTATACTACTTTTTAATAGCATTAAGGAGTGACCCAATATTCCCCTTAACACGGAATAGTCCTAGTAGTCCATCCAGTATCAGCGCATCTCCAGATCGGAAGACTACCCTAAATACTCCATGGGCTACGGGAGAAAACCAAACTCGTACAAGGCTCGCTAGGGTAGATGACACGGCACAACTAGGCAATGCCAGGGTAGATATACCAATTACGCTTCCGGGCCAGTGGTAACGCGTAGCAGCTACTACCTCCCACCTCGAGCCACACCCCTAAATCAAAAATCAAAGTGGCCACCGAATCAATCCAAAAATCAGAGTATAATATCGAAGGGATGCGTCCGATAAAAGGTGCTACCTTCTTAGCCCGTCAACCGCTCCTGTTTTAGCCACCTTATGCCAACTCACGGGAGTCGGGTTCACGTATATACCTCAAAGGATGCTGCCGCCATCCTACTTCATTCTGGAATCTCCACTACGTACACGGTTGTTAAAGTGGTTTTCGGAGTTGGCAGAGAGTATGACAACTTCCGATCCTGGTCACTTCAACAACCAATCGTTATTATTACACCGCAGCCTTTTCAAAATAATTTATACTTTTAAAACCAGAATATAATATCCATTTCAAAACCATAAAATTTCGATATCATTTCTTCTTTTGAAACCAAATCAATATGATATCATTTTCAAATATATCCTTTTCTAAACCATAACATTTCAAAGTTATAATATTTCGAAACCAAATACTTGAAATATAGCCTTTCAAAACATAAAACTTCGAATTTCATAACTTTGAAATATAACTACACCACTTAAATGGTTTAAATATTAAATTACTTTATAAAATAAAATAGCTTCTTCACCTTCACAAATTAATTCCAAATACAGATTTAAATCCCAAATAAGCCATTTCAATTTCAATATATTTCAAAGCTTCAATATTCAATATTTCAACCTTAAAAAATTTAAATTTCACCTTTTTTCTTCTCATGGCAGCTCCCGCCCATCCCTCTACCCATGCCCCATCCTTTCAAAATGTTCCTCCCTCTTCTTCCTCTGTCCTCCCACCTCCTCCCCGTACTCTCCCTTGCCTAGCTCTCCTCTGACCTTACCGCCTCCTGTTCCTCCTCCTCTTAGGCCAATTCTTCCCTCCGACCCTTCTTCCTCGTCCTGGACCTCTCTATTCAAATCCAAGCCACGCAATGCAGGCCAATATTCCCCCGTGGTTATTCCTCTTGAGTTCAATGGGCCTACTCTTGTCCCTCCAAGTGCTGTCATTCAAGCAGGCAATGTTGTATGGGGTGACTGGTTGGTTGGCTTCTTTCTGGATAAACCTCTATCCTACTTAAGTGTAATCAATCATCTAAAGAAACTATGGAAGCTGAAAGGAGAAATAACAGTGAAATTTGATGGAAACTTGTTCCTTTTCCATCTGTCTTGTTCTGGAGACAGAAGGAGAATTATTGAATCGGACCCTATATTCATCAGGAACAAGATTTTCATTGTGAAGGCATGGGATCCATCAATTGGAAACAGCTGCAGTACGATCAATTCTGTCCCTGTATGGTTAAAATTACCAATATTCCGATCTTTGCCTGGTCATTGGTAGGCATTAATTGGCTTGCCTCGAGAATTGGAAGGCTCTTATGTTTGGATCCATCAACTGAAAGAATGGAGAGGATTGGATTTGCCAAATGCTTGGTGGATGTTTCGTCGGACGTTGATTTGGTGGATGAATTTCCTGTTCAGCTTCTTGATGGTTCTACGCAAGTGGTGCGGGTAAGCTACCTATGGAGACCTGATATTTGCACTGCATGCAAGGAATTTGGCCATATCACTAGCAATTGCTTGTTGCAATCTGAGGATAGTGGGAGGAAAAATGTTGACTTAGTATCAGTGGAGGAGAAACAAGAAGGGAAAGCAAAAAACATTGGGAAAGGCAAACTAATAATGAATAACAAACATGCCTGGAGGAAGGTTCCCTTAAGAAAAGCAAAACTAGTGGAAAGAAAATCTTAGATAATAACAGAGCTTACGGGGAATGGTGTGTATGTAGGGACAGAGGGGCAATCCTCATCTGATCAGCAGCAAGTCATAATTGGGAATAAAGAAGTGAAGAGTGGTAATGAAATTAATGAAGAAGTTGGAATAGTTGGGAATCAGCAGCACTCTATTCTGTCATACAATAAATATGATGTACTTCATAATATGAACGATGCTATCGAGGACGAGAACGAACAAATAAATATTGAGGATGATAATGATGTGGAGGATGAAATGTTTGTTCAGGGAATCATTTCAAATAAAGGATGCATGAATGATAAGTAAAATGAAGATGAGATTGTTCAATGTACAAATGAGGACACTCTGGTTATGCAGTGCCAAACAGAAGTTATTACAAATAAAATAATGCTTGAATCTGATAAGCAACAGTTGCATGGTATTCAATCTGATATTTTTCTCCAAATGCATGCACAACAACCAAACAATGCACACTCCATCCAAACTTCACTTGCCTCAATGCAACCAAAACCCATTTCCCCTCTGGATCCTCATTTTAACGAACTATTCTGTGCTCGGCTACAACATCAGATTTCTGACCTTATCTACTCCGACCATCAAACTGCTCTCTCCTCTTTTCCTTCTGTCCCACTTCCTTCAGCTTCTAAAGATCACTGTCCTTCTTTACAACCTTATGTCTTTTCGGGATCAATTCCTGGTTGGATATCACACCTTCCTCTCCAAAACAAACATCTCCAGACATCAATGTCTCTACCATGAATGATAAAATCAAAAAGAAAATAAAGCCAAAGTTACACAAAACTGATAAACCCAGAACTGAGTCTCCGATTACGAGGAGCATGTCAGAAGCAGCTCTCCACTCTTTGGTTTAATCCATGTTACATAATTTTGGAGCATGGAATATAAGAGGAGCCCATAACTTCCTCAAACTCGATCAAGTCAAGCTTTTAATTGCCTCCCATCACTTATCAATAATTGCTATCCTTGAAACTAAGTTAAATCTCCCTCTAACTATAACTGCTGCAAAGTACATAAACCTTTCGTGGTCCCTAAATCACAATCTGCCTGAAGCCAGCTATGGCCGCATCATGGTGCTACACAATTCAACTGAACTTTCACTTGATCTGCTTCATGCTACGCCTCAAATAATGCATATTCATGCTAAGTACATTAATTCCCCCTCCTCGTTTTACATTTCTTTTGTTTATGCTTCAAACTCTACTCCCTCAAGACAATCTCTCTTCAGTATGATTCCTGCACTCAGGCAGGAAACCCATCCTTGGGTTATCTTAGGTGATTTCAATAGCTGCTTTAACTTGTTTGACAACCATGGAGGCCTTCCTCTCACGTTGAGGGATATTCAGCCTATAAATGCTGCCATTTCTGATTCATCTTTGATTCCTATTCCTAAAACTGGTGCTTTTTCTCGTGGAACAATCGGTCTAGGAGAGGAACCCGAACATTTTGTAACATTGACCATTCCTTTATCAACTTCAAAGCCCTTTCCATATGGCCCAATATTACCACCTTCCTTCCCCATTCTGTTCTTTCTGACCATTCTCCCCTCATCATTTCCACCGGGTTGCTTCCTCAGGGAAAAAAAAGAGGATTCAAATTTTATAACTCTTGGGTTAATGATCTAGATTTTATTTCAATCATTCAGTCTACTTGGATGAATAATTTTTTTTGGCAATCCCATGTATATTTTTTGCAGAAAGCTTAGGCCAGCTAAAGTTGCATTAAGGGCATGGGCAAGGCACAAGTTTGGCAATGGCACTCTTCAATCCACTATCCTCGGAGAGCAGTTGAAGGAAGTCAAAGAAAATGATGATGGCTAATCCTGGAAGTTTTGAATTAGCTGAAGAAGAAGCTGCACTATTCAATGATCTCAATGTAGCACTGGAAACTGAAAGTGATATGAGGAGGCAACAATTTCGAATCAAGTGGGCTGCTATTGGGGACAGGAATACCTCCTTCTTTCATGCCTCTCTTAAGGTAAAGCAAACAAAAAATAACATCACATCCATTTATGATGAGGAAGGAATCCTGCACACTTCTCCTGAGAAGGTTGACAATGCATTTCTGAAGTACTACACTACTCTGTTTGGAAATCACAATAATTTTGACCCTGATCTGGACCAACTCTCTAATATAAATTTTCCAAGAGAAATACTGACGAAGCATTAAAACTAGTGGAAAAAGTGACTATTGAGGAAATCAAGAACACCCTATTTGCTATGAAGAAGAGCTCGTGTGGGGGTCCTGATGGCTTCAATGTGGTTTTCTTCATTTCTAGTTGGGATATAGTTGGTGGCGATTTCTACAGAGCAGTGAACAACTTCTTTGATAAATGTAAGCTCCTCAAATCTGTTAATGCAACGAACTTGGTTCTCATCCCTAAGAGCATGCCTGCCAATTCTGTCACTTCATTTAGACCCATCTCCTGTTTCAACGTTGTCTACAAATGCATTTCAAAAATTATTGCCTCGAGACTCATTTCTGTTTTGGCTAGAATAATATCCAACAATCAAGCAGCTTTCTTGCCTAACAGAAGCATACTTGATAACGTTATGCTTGCACATGAGATGTTAAAGGGTTATAATCATGTCAATGCTTCTCCTGGTGCAATGTTGAAACTTGATTTACGTAAAGCATATGATAGTATACAGTGGAAATCAATTGTTAGAGTTACGGCTCTCATGGGCTTTCCTAAAGTCTTCGTTGCTTGGATTTATGAATGCATATCCTCGTCCACCTTCTCACTGATCTTAAATGGTGCAAACAATGGCTTCTTTTCATCTGAGCAGGGCATTAGGCAGGGAGACCCTCTATCTTCCTATGTTTTTCTCATAATTATGGAAGTCTTTACTTGCATGCTAAGGCCTTTGTACCAAAGCAAACAAATTCTCTTTCATTCCAAGTGTAAGGACCTTCAGATCACTTCCCTCCTATTTGCTGATGATATCATGATATTTACTAAACCGAACCTCCCTTCCATTGATTGCATTGTTGAAGCTCTTCATAAATTTTACCTAATGACAGGCCTAAGACTAAATATATCAAAATCCAGTATTCTATTTGCTGGGATTACTGACTTGCAGCAGAATAACCTTGCTTCCTCTGCTGGTTTGCAAGCCATGAATCATGACATGACTTACCTAGGTTTTCCTCTGTGTACTTCTAGAGTGACACAAGCGGATTGCCTTCCTCTCTATCAAAGAATAACCGGTGTTATGGACTGTTGGGCGAACAAATTCCTATCTCAAGCCGGAAGGCTAGTCCTTGTTAAGACGGTTAGCTTCTCCATGATGGTCTATTGGGCTAGAGCTTACATTCTTCCTATCAAACTTTTGCGAATGATTAGAAGGGCAATGATGAGATTTTTCTGGTTTGGATCCATTCATTCCAAGAAACCAATTCCCTGCTTATTTTCAAAATTTGAGAAACGAAAGATCAAAGGGGGTTTGGGTCTGTGCAACTGTAACGACCCGGAAATTTCGATTTTGAAATTTCCAGATAGTTAGTGAAAGAAGAAAGATAGAAGAAAAGGAGACAGAAACAAGACACAGGAAACCTCACATTCGCAGCGGATAAAATATAACATCACAAAATAACAGTTTACAAAAAGAACTTTATTCTGTACATTTACATTTCTATATATATCAAATCACAACATTTACACAACATAGGACAGTCCTAAATAAATATGTCCTAGATACACAACTATATATCACAGTGGTACGCTCCATACGTTCCAGCCATCCAACTCGCCTCCTGAGCTCCAGAACGTCCTTACCTGAAAATCTGTAATACTCGGTCTGACCCGAGCATTACATCAAAGTAACACCCGGGTCAGGCTGGAAACCAGCGTGAGTAACCCATCTAAAATGTAATACAAAAGCATACGACTTATATGAACCCGGGGTACTTATTAATTTACAACTTCACATCACAAATTTCACACAAACATTTCTAAGTGTTTAAACTTAGATTAAAAGGCCAATTCACTTAAATCATTCCATTCCATTACAGCTCATTGATCTAGCATATCAATCTACAAAGAATCGAAGTGGTTTCGGGTATTTACAATTACCCGACTCCGATCTCTTCGAATTCAATTTCATCTGAATTCAAGTTATTCAATTAAATACTACTCAACTTTAATTATCGGATATCCCTTTTACATAAAACTCATAATGGATAGATAATATTATTACCGTTCATCCAACATAGCATATCACAGAGTAATTTATATTAGAGATATCAACCAATTCAAAGTACTCAACATCATTCAATCATTAATAAGCAAGATTGATTACTTCCACTAATTATATTAATTAGTGTCCTCTAATTATTAGTTAATTATCATAGATTTCATTAAATAATTAACCTTTAACTTAATTACTAATCCATTAATAAACCTTTATAAATCATAAGCAGTAATTAGCTTTCCTTAGTTACTTCATCAATTAATCCATCTCCTTGATTAATTATATTAATAAATACTTTAATTATACCGAGTAATTAAAACTTAATTACTTCCACTAAGTAATATCTCTTTAATTGCTATTTATCAAGTAATTTTTCTTTAATTAATTATATCCAGTAATGATTCATTACTTCACTAAGTAATTACATTATATTAAGTAATTATACTTAACCTATCTTCAAGTAATTCCCTTTAATTAATTCATTAACTAAAATTTACCATATTAACTTAATTAATTACACTGAGTAATCAATCTCTATAATTATTTCATTAAGTAAATACTTATACTTAGTTCATAAGCAGTTGTCTTTAATTAACCACTAATTAATTACTTAGTTAATTATTAATCTATCATTTAAAATAAATTTAAATAATTTTCTTAATTACTCACTTTAAAGATCTCACTTAAGAAATTCATTTATATTGACTAAATTATTAACCTCTCTTAACTAGTTAAATTACTCTTGTTAAAATGTTGGAAAACAATATGGACGTAAAACTTTTTATACATCAATTCTATAAAGTAATAAACTTTGCTTTTAGCCAACCCAAACCCGAAAAAAAACTCAAGCCCGATACCTAAAAAAAACAATCAGGCAAACCAGTTGGGCCGAAGCCCAACACTTCAACCCCTTTCTTCTCCTCTTCAATCAGCCTACCATCAGACCAAAGACCTCCTCCAAATCAGTAGCGTAATCAAACAGCAACAACATCACTCATCGGAGAAGAAACGATCTCCGGCCAATACGAAAACCCATCTTCTCGAACAAAAACTAACGCAACACGCCCTGCATCAATTCCCCTTCTCCTTACCTAACCCAAAACTGCCATGCTGAGTAGTTCGTGCACACGGTGCACATGCACGCCAACGCAAGTGGCCACCTCTCTTCTTAAACACCGCGACCAATTCCAGATTCACCCCCAGATCACAAATGCCGCAACATCAACCTCCAAACCCCCATCGATCAGAACATGACCCTTCGTCACACAAAATTCCCAAATCCAGAATCAACGTCACCACCAAAATGGCCTACTGCATCCAAGTCCGGCTACTACTCCAAACGTCACTAACCCCAAATCGAAAGCCTTCTCCAATAACTGTCTCCATGCTAAAATTCTTGAGCTCAGATCACACCCTTGACTTCCAGAAACATCGCGTTCGCCAACTTCCCTGATAGCCATTCAAAACCCTACAGCCACACGCACTACCAATCCACACCCAAACTCAACATTCCGCCACGGTTATCATCTTCCTCAAGACCACCAGCACCTTCCAATCCTGGCCACGCTACCCCGCATCGAGGAGGTCGCCAGAATTTTTTTTTTAACCGAAAATCTAATATTTGAGATTTCTTACATTATAACCTGTTAAAAATTTTCAATTCAACTTCTAAAAATCTTTATTTTATAAAATAAGTCGAATTGCATGCTTGAATGTTTCATTTTAGTTATATTGAATTTTCACACAACAGGTTGTCTACTGTAAAAACAAGCTCAAAACCCCTACATAACATAATTTGCTCTCAAACTATTTTTAACTTATGCTACAACCATAGATAATCATTTCCCTAGTTAACAACATTATAAGATTTAAACCAAAATTAAAGATATAAATTTTTGAAACAAAAATGAACATAAATGTTCACAGTTTTAACAGAGCAGTCACTAACTCACTTTCATAAACATAAATATCATTTTTATCAACATGCACAGCATAGTTATAGCATATTTCAAAGATTAATCACATGCACATTCAGTTAATTCAGATTTTTATTTTATTTTAAGAGTTTACTCACCTTAGAAAAATGCAGAGCTTAAAACTGGGTTGATAAACTGGAAACTTTTGGAAACTTAAACACCTGAATCTTGCATTGCTGCTATGTTGAAGCTTGAGATGATTCAAAACTTTGCTTCCTGTAACTTGATATGGTAACAGGTCTTATTTTGATTTGTTGAGTTGTTCTGAAATTTATCTCCAGGTTCTAGCTTTATGGAACTGAAATTTTGATTTATTTGAAAGCTTGATTTTCTTTGGAAAGAAATTTGGTTACAGGATTTGAAAAATGTTTTGCTTTCCTGTTTTGAAAATTCGTTTCTAGGATTGTAAATGAAGAAAGAAAAAAAATCTTTTGAACAGAAGCATGTAGAGAAAAGTGAGCAGCCCCTTTTTTCTTAAATTTCTTTAAATGAAATCATCTTGCCACTTGTATATTAATCTTACACTTGTACATCTATAGTTTTCTTCGATCCACACTTGTAAATATGCATGTAAAATATTTTTTTTTCTTTGTATTTGTCTTCCATTTAGTTAATGCATTTTCTTAATTTATAAATACATGTTTTAACTTATATAAATAAGACTCTTTTAAAAAGAAAAGACTATAAAACTATTTGTGTTCTTAATAAAATACATTTTAAAACCAAAGTACAATTTAAGATGTATATAGCTATCTTTTGAATTTTAATTTTAATTTCCAAATCCAAATTAAATTTCAAATTCAATTTAAATTTCAGATTTAATTTGATATATATTCATATATTTAAACAAATACAATTTTCAACTTGTATATAATAATTCTATTTAAAATCTATGTATATATATACACAACACAATTACAAATATAAATATTTATTTGATCATTAGTGTTTTTATGTTTTTCGTACATATATATATTATAAATTTATACTTATACTTCTCCTTAATTTGCCCTTATATAGCTTTTTAAGAACAAATTTTGATACTAATTTATATGTTAATAAATTGTCACATTCTCAAGATGTTATTTTGAATTCTTAAATCCAAGTTTCACATATAAACCATAAATATATGTATGAAAATAAAATAGCTATCATATGATAAGTTTTGCATATATCTATTAATAAAAGATGAATTCTGCTAAAATGAATGATTATAAAAGAAAATCATTAAACAATATCATCAATTTCAATAATTATATTAGGAGACTATTAATGAATATTTTTCCCGATATTTATAATTTATCATTCATTATAGTTCTAATTCACCTATACACATATCCTATAAATTTATTATCAGATTTTTTTGTTCAATTAATAAATTAGTGTTTTAATAAATCAAATTCTGTTAATTACAAATTAACAGCTGTACAAAAATCTGGGTTATCACATTCCTTCCCCCTTTGAATCTTTTCGTCCTCGAAAAGGAACGAAACCAGAATTAAAAATTCTTATTATTAGAAAAATTATTCTTTGAAACCTCTTTTTTTTTAAACACTTTTAAAATTTATATAGTATTATAAAATATTTTTTGTGAAAATACTTTTATAACTCGATGTCTCAACCAGTCCATCATTATTCTCGTAGAAATTCGGTCATACGTTGATCAGACGTACGACTGAAAATCTATAAGTACTTAGCAGACTCATTTTTAACACCCAGTGAAAATACTTGAAAGATAATTTTATTGAAAATATTGAAACTGTTTTTGAAAATAGAGGATATATCTTTGGTGGGAATTCTCTGGAAATCATCACACCCATCCATGGTCACAGTTACATACCAGGGTTACGTTGCAGTCACAATAAAAGTCCATGTAACTGCAGGCTCTCCGCGGCCTCTCGATTACGCCATGGATCCCCACACAACAGATCACAGTTACACCCAGGGTTACGTTGCCGTCGCAGCAAAAGTCCATGTAACTGCAGGCTCTCAGCGGCCCTCTGATTTTCGCTATCCAAATAAAACTTCTCCACTCCAACATAGGTCGCAGTCTGCCGATATAAAATCAAACGCAGACCGTTGGCTCTCAGCGGCACACACGACTTTCGCTATGTTATACCATAGATCGCGGTCTACCGATATAAAATCAAACGTAGACCTTGGCTCTCAACGACACACACGACTTTCGCTATGGTATACTCTACTCATAATCCCCAGGAACTAGTTTCGTCCGGACTCCTCACATGATCAACTTTAGAACCCCCCCTTGGGGCTCAAGGCAGCACCACCCAATGGTACTCCTGAGAAGTTCATTCCAAGGGAGCGCCTTTTTCCCCAGAGCCATTTTCAGAACATTTTATACTATACATATATAGTATCTTTAAATCATACACCTAGTATGATCTCATACAAATCTCTTTTACTCAAAATCGATTATTCCAAATCGATAACTCAAACTAGGCTTTCCAAATATAATATTGATTTTACCTAAAAATTAAAAGCCTTTCCAAATCCATAGGTTCCCAAAACCTTTTCCCAAAATCCTCATATGATCCTTTATATATATATATTCAAATATATAAAATCTTTCAAAACTTTGGATCATTTCAAACTTGTATAAAACTCCTTTTATACTTCAAACACTTTCCAAAAACCCTTTTTCTTCTGGCAAAAGATTCAACAAGGGGTGTTTCATTTTATAAAACAAAGTTATTTAACTTTGTTTACTTAAAATCAAATATTCAAATTTGATTATTCCTTTCAATATCAATTTCATTCAAATCCGTACGATGTATACATATCATCCGTACGCTATACCAATTTGATCGCTCACTCGATCACACAATTTCACTTCCGAACTAGTATCGTCCACCTGACCTTCTAGTGCGGACGCAGATCTGGTTTCTCGATCAGAAACCGTCATTCTCCTTGCATAGTCATAACTATGATAGAGAATATCCAGAACCAATCAACAACCCATATCCAGGTTCTCCGTCGAAAATCGAGTGAAAAATCCCACTCGGATCGATATAACTATCTCGAAATTCTGTGCTCGAATCTGGATCAAATCACTATGCGAATAGAATAACATACGTACACCCTACGTATTTATCTTTATTAGTTATTAACCAAAATTAATTTCATTTCTATTCACATTCACTTTGATTTTCATTCATCTACTCACAATTGCTTTAATTCATTTGGATTATTCCTCTATTCTTATCTCGATTGGGTATTCAACAAATACAGTTTAAACTCTGTCCAGTTTTAAATTTAGAAAATAGCTTGAAAAGTTAAAAATAGATAAGTAGTTGGAAAATAATTACTAGTTTGTAAAATGGCTGTAAAATAGTTCAGTAATTGTAAAATAATTAAATAGTCATAGAAATTTTAAATAATTGCAAAATACTATAAAATAGAAATTAGTAGTTGAAAACAGTAATTAGTTTATAAAACAGTTGAAAAACATTTTCAAAAATAATTGTAAAACAAGTATAAGATAGTTTGGCTTTTAAAAGAAAGGTTATATATATATAATAAATAGCTTGGAAAAATATGTTTATATTAAAACAATTTATATTAAAACTAGTCCAGAGTCAAAACTGTTCAATTCCCAATCTCCATTCGAAATCAATTCAATTTAAATTTACATTTCCATTTAAATTGACCCAATTCCAATTTAAATAACTTCAATTTCCTTTGAAATTGATTCAACCCCAATTTAAGTTGAATTAATTCTCAATTCCTTTTCAAATTTAAATCAAATTCCATTTGATTTTAAACATATTCAACTTTAATTTCAATCCCAAGTCATTCCAATTACTTTGGACTAATATCCATTCAATTGAACCCACTTCAATTCCAATACATTTCAATTCCAGTTTGAATTAATTCCAATTTCAAACTCTTTTTCCAAATCAAGTTGAATTATCCTTGATTTCTTCTCAATATTAATTCAAATTCCATTTGAATTTAAAATTATTCAGCTTTAATTATAATTCCAAATTATTCCAATAAATTTGGAAAAATTTCAAATTGAATCCACTTCAATTTCAAATCGTTACAAATTAATCCAATTCAAATTTTCCATTTGAATCTTATACTCATACATCTTTAATCACACTTTCAATTACTTCAAATCAAATTCAATTTGAACTAATTCAAATTTTAAATTTTAAACCATCTCGAATTATATAAATTCGAGTTAATACTTCAAACGTTGATTTAATTCCTTTAAATCAATTTACCTCTTTATCCCAACAATGGATTACCATATTCCATTTCTCATTCATTTAAGCAAATCCAATTCACATTTTAAAGATTATTAATAATAATAGGATGGTATCACTCAATTCATTTTAAAACATCCATCAATTTCCAATTTCGAGATCTCAAACCCATTTTGAGATCATACAAACTCCCAATTCAGATTAACCATTTAATTCCCCAAATTAAATCTCAATTTCATCTTGAAATTTCAAATCAGATTGTTCATTCAAACTTATTTAACTTCCTCCGAGTTAAATTCAATCAATCCCGTTTAATCTTACTCAAACTTGAATTCTCCATTTCAAATTTCAAAATTCTTTCCCATCTATAAGTTCAAAAACTTATCACTTTAAGTTTTCACATCTCATTCCAAATTTAAAACTCAACCTTAGAGTTTATTTCAAATCACCATTCATATTATGTATATCCACATATATACATATTAATTTCTTTTACATACCAAGTTATACTTTAAAATTTTAAACCACCTTTGGTTTTTAATTCAAAACAAATTTCTTTAAATTTTCAAACAACTCTTGTTTGAAATAGGATTATTTCATTCAAATGCATTAAATAATATTATTTATTATTCCTTTTTAAATTAATTACATCATTAATTAATTCCAATTAATCACATTCGGAAATTAACTTATTTTCTTAATTACCTTCATTAAGTAATTGTTCTTTAAATTACTTACCTCTGGTTACTCATTAAGTAACTCCCTCTTATTTATCAATTTCTAATTATTATCCATTGATTAATCTCATTAAATTTAAATTTATTACATAATTTAATTGATTATCCTTATCATGAAACCTTTCCCAATTTTAATTTCAGTTTGAATCCATTTAAAACTTGTCTTTAATTTAATTTTAATCTGGTTGTAATTCTATTACCACTTAATTCTTACTATTACTTTTAATTTAATTAATACTACAACCAATTTCCTTAATATAATAGATAATCTATTTCTTATATAAGATTCATTTACTTTTGAAATCATTTAAAAACCTTTATATAAGAAAATAACAAGTACGCTCTCTCATATTTATATACACTCTACTCATTCTAGGGTACCACTTACCCTATTCTTAATGAGTAATCCCCAACAGAGCCAAGGTTCTCACTTAACCTTTAGCTCTAATACCAAATGTAACGACCCGGAAATTTCGATTCCGAAATTTCCAGATAGTTAGTGAAAGAAGAAAGATAGAAGAAAAGGAGACAGAAACAAGACACAGGAAACCTCACATTCGCAGCGGATAAAATATAATATCACATAATAACAGTTTACAAAAAGAACTGTATTCTGTACATTTACATTTTCATATATCAGAGTTACAACATTTACACAACATAGGACAGTCCTAAATAAATATGTCCTAGATACACAAGTATATATCACAGTGGTACGCTCCATACGTTCCAGCCATCCAGCTCGCCACCTGAGCTCCAGAACGTCCTTACCTGAAAATCTGTAATACTCGGTCTGACCCGAGCATTACATCAAAGTAACACCCGGGTCAGGCTGGAAACCAGCGTGAGTAACCCATCTAAAATGTAATACAAAATCATACGACTTATATGAACCCGGGGTACTTATTAATTTACAACTTCACATCACAAATTTCACACAAACATTTCTAAGTGTTTAAACTTAGATTAAAAGGCCAATTCACTTAAATCATTCCATTCCATTACAGCTCATTGATCTAGCATATCAATCTACAAAGAATCGAAGCGGTTTCGGGTATTTACAATTACCCGACTCCGGTCTCTTCGAGTTCAATTTCATCTGAATTCAAGTTATTCAATTAAATACTACTCAACTTTAATTATCGGATATCCCTTTTACATAAAACTCATAATGGATAGATAATATTATTACCGTTCATACAACATAGCATATCACAAAGTAATTTATATTAGAGATATCAACCAATTCAAAGTACTCAACATCATTCAATCATTAATAAGCAAGATTGATTACTTCCACTAATTATATTAATTAGTGTCCTCTAATTATTAGTTAATTATCCTAGATTTCATTAAATAATTAACCTTTAACTTAATTACTAATCCATTAACAAACCTTCATAAATCATAATCAGTAATTAGCTTTCCTTAGTTACTTCATCAATTAATCCATCTCCTTGATTAATTATATTAATAAATACTTTAATTATACCGAGTAATTAAAACTTAATTACTTCCACTAAGTAATATCTCTTTAATTGCTATTTATCAAGTAATTTTTCTTTAATTAATTATATCCAGTAATGATTCATTACTTCACTAAGTAATTACATTATATTAAGTAATTATACTTAACCTATCTTCAAGTAATTCCCTTTAATTAATTCATTAACTAAAATTTACCATATTAACTTAATTAATTACACTGAGTAATCAATCTCTATAATCATTTCATTAAGTAAATACTTATAATTAGTTCATAAGCAGTTGTCTTTAATTAACCACTAATTAATTACTTAGTTAATTATTAATCTATCATTTAAAATAAATTTAAATAATTTTCTTAATTACTCACTTTAAAGATCTCACTTAAGAAATTCATTTATATTGACTAAATTATTAACCTCTCTTAACTAGTTAAATTACTCTTGTTAAAATGTTGGAAAACAATATGGACGTAAAACTTTTTATACATCAATTCTATAAAGTAATAAACTTTGCTTTTAGCCAACCCAAACCCGAAAAAAAACTCAAGCCCGATACCTAAAGACCACCAGCATCTTCCTCAAGACCACCAGCACCTTCCAATCCTGGCCGCGCTCCCCCGCATCGAGGAGATCGCCAGAAAATATATATTTTTTTAACCGAAAATCTAATATTTGAGATTTCTTACATTATAACCTGTTAAAAATTTTCAATTCAACTTCTAAAAATCTTTATTTTATAAAAGAAGTCGAATTGCATGCTTGAATGTTTCATTTTAGTTATATTGAATTTTCACACAACAGGTTGTCTACTGTAAAAACAAGCTCAAAACCCCTACATAACATAATTTGCACTCAAACTATTTTTAACTTATGCTACAAACATAGATAATCATTTCCCTAGTTCACAACATTATAAGATTTAAACCAAAATTAAAGATATAAATTTTTGAAACAAAAATGAACATAAATGTTCACAGTTTTAACAGAGTAGTCACTAACTCACTTTCATAAACATAAATATCATTTTTATCAACATGCACAGCATAGTTATAGCATATTTCAAAGATTAATCACATGCACATTCAGTTAATTCAGATTTTTATTTTATTTTAAGAGTTTACTCACCTTAGAAAAATGCAGAGCTTAAAACTGGGTTGATAAACTGGAAAATTTTTGGAAACTTAAACACCTGAATCTTGCATTGCTGCTATGTTGAAGCTTGAGATGATTCAAAACTTTGCTTCCTGTAACTTGATATGGTAACAGGTCTTATTTTGATTTGTTGAGTTGTTCTGAAATTTATCTCCAGGTTCTAGCTTTATGGAACTGAAATTTTGATTTATTTGAAAGCTTGATTTGCTTTGGAAAGAAATTTGGTTACAGGATTTGAATAATGTTTTGCTTTCCTGTTTTGAAAATTCGTTTCCAGGATTGTAAATGAAGAAAGAAAAAAAAAATCTTTTGAACAGAAGCATGTAGAGAAAAGTGAGCAGCCCTTTTTTTTTTAAATTTCTTTAAATGAAATCATCTTGCCACTTGTATATTAATCTTACACTTGTACATCTATAGTTTTCTTTGATCCACACTTGTAAATATGCATGTAAAATATTTTTTTTCTTTGTATTTGTCTTCCATTTAGTTAATGCATTTTCTTAATTTATAAATACATGTTTTAACTTATATAAATAAGATTCTTTTAAAAAGAAAAGACTATAAAACAATTTGTGTTCTTAATAAAATACATTTTAAAACCAAAGTACAATTTAAGATGTCTATAGCTATCTTTTGAATTTTAATTTTAATTTCCAAATCCAAATTAAATTTCAAATTCAATTTAAATTTCAGATTTAATTTGATATATATTCATACATTTAAACAAATACAATTTTCAACTTGTATATAATAATTCTATTTAAAATCTATGTATATATATACACAACACAATTACAAATATAAATATTTATTTGATCATTAGTGTTTTTATGTTTTTCATACATATATATATTATAAATTTATACTTATACTTCTCCTTAATTTGCCCTTATATAGCTTTTAAAGAACAAATTTTGATACTAATTTATATGTTAATAAATTGTCACATTCTCAAGATGTTATTTTGAATTCTTAAATCCAAGTTTCACATATAAACCATAAATATATGTATGAAAATAAAATAGCTATCATATGATAAGTTTTGCATATATCTGTTAATAAAAGATGAATTCTGCTAAAATGAATGATTATAAAAGAAAATCATTAAACAATATCATCAATTTCAATAATTATATTAGGAGACTATTAATGAATATTTTTCCCGATATTTATAATTTATCATTCATTATAGTTCTAATTCACCTATATACATATCCTATAAATTTATTATCAGATTTATTTGTTCAATTAATAAATTAGTGTTTTAATAAATCAAATTCTGTTAATTACAAATTAACAGCTGTACAAAAATCTGGGTTATCACAGCAACATTAAAGTCTGGAATAAAGCAGCCTATAGTTATCACCTTGATGCTCTGTTACAAAAGAGAAATTCCTTATGGGTCCAGTGGGTCCTCATACATAATGTTGGTGCAAAAAAATTATGGCTTATGGAGGCTGCCCAGTCTTCTAGTTGGATATGGAGAAGCATATTAAAGTTGAGAAACTCCTTATTTCCTTATGTTCAGATCATGCTTACTGGCACTTGCCGCTTTTGGCATGATCCTTGGATAAGTAAGGGAATCATAATTAGGAAACTCTTCACTCCCCAACAAATATATCAATCTGGAATTGGTTTGAATGCAATGGCTGTGGATTACATACACAATGGTGTTCTTGTGATGCCTTATTCTAGTAACCAGTTGGTCAGGGCCTTCTGGAGGCATTATGCTGTGAACAAGTTTGAGATAAATGATGAAGGCACGGTGCTTTGGACTGGGAAAAAACATGTTGTCTCCAGTATTTACAATGTTATGTTGGGAACTGATGCTATGCCTGACTGCAAATGGAGCAAGGCTACATGGACTGCTATCTCATCTAGTACTGATAATCTGATGCTCTGGAAAGTTAGAAACATGGCTTTGTTAACTAGAGATAGATTGATTGGTTTTGGCATGTCTGTTCCTTCCTGGTGTGAATTATGCTATACACATAAGGAGAGTGTCAAGCATTTATTTTTTGAATGTGAGTATGTGATGCAGCTGTGGAACAAAATCATAAACTACAATGGTAGGGTGTCTGATTCAAATTCTTTTGATGGTCAGTGGGACTTCATTGAACAAGCTTCTAGGTGGAAGGATGAGGAGGGTCTTCCTTTTTTCTTCAGTTTGAAAAAGTTGCTGAAAATAATAGAAGAAAGAAATATAAGGTGTTTCAAAGGTAAAATCAGGAGCCATGATGTGCTATGGTCTATATTGAGGCATACCATTTTGTTGGGAATAAGGGAAAGTGTGCATTCATTTCATGACCATCATATTGATCCTTGGATCAGCTAGTTTCTTAGGCTTTTCTAGTTTTCTTTTTTCTCTGTTTTCTTGTTTTTCCTTGTGTTGTCTTCTCTTGTGTGTTTTCTCCTCTTTCTAATAAATCTGGTAGGGGAACAGTTTAACCCCGCTTGCTCTGCAAAAAAAAGAAACTAAATTTTGTAATTTATATATATACCAAATTCACTTTTACTATTATTTAATTTTGAAATATTTGCTTACTAAATCCAATATTCTTCAAGTAAAACTTCCAATTTCAGTAACTGGATATTCCTCAGTTTATTCACTTAAATCACATTAAACCCGAATTAAGTTATAAAACTATATATTCTTTTAAAATCTCAATTTCAATATGATCGTAATTAAATAAAATCTCAAATCAATTTCAAAACTATCTTCTCAACTTTGATTTATAAAATCAATATAAACTCTACATTAAAATAAAATTGAAGTAAATACTTATCCATAATATATTTTAATAAAATCATACTTTATTATTAAACTTATTTCATAATTTAAACAAAATAGCTTAAAACCACAAATTTAACTATATATAAAATAACCTTTATCAAATATTTGAATCGATATCTCATAAAACCATATATATTTCTTTACAAAACCATAGAAAATCATTTCAAAATATTTTTATATATAGACCGCGGTGTCTGTATATAATTTTCTATCCTATGGTCAAATAATACAGATATTTATCATTTCAATCCGTAATTTAAAATAAAAATTACGGTTTTATATCATTTCAATCCGTAATCCCGAATGAAATGAAAATGCATAATAACTTGTAGTTTATAACAATATAAAATACAGCATCCATTCATCCAATATCAACCATGAATCATTTATCACAATCATCATCCAATTCAAACAATAACATCAATATAGAATGGATAATAAATGATAGGTAATTACTGACAGTTTATATTCAATAATAAATTTATTTAACTGGCAGTTTATATGCAACAATAAATTGAATAACAATTTAATTCAATAAATTAAATTTTACTGAGATGATGATTTAAAAATATGCTAACCAGTCAGAAATAAAATTCTAATCACATAAGAAATAAATTTAACACACGTAAGAACTTTTAGAAGTTGTGAGTGCGTTAAAACACTCATCTTTAGAATTTAAATTCAATTTAAACCCAAAAATTTCACAGTCTCAGAATCCAACCAAACCAGCGCCAAAATGTACGGAATTCCAATACGAACCTAGCGGAGAAGACCGCGCGTGAAACGCACCTCGTATATGAAAGGTATTCGCGTTAGAATGATTGAAATCAAAGTTTAAATAAAATAAAATAAGACAAAGCAAACAATATCTCACACGCCAAGTCATCAAGAACAGAGCATCTACCTTCTTTCGCGCGCCACAGTACGCGACCCAGATAGTTTGAAACCGAACCCATCTACACGTACAACCGCCCAACTTTGACCGGCCTGACTTCCAACTACGCGCCGCCTCCGACCTTGATACCCCTGCCAACGAGATCGCCACGCCAACGTCCACCCATCCTCACCGGTCCGATCACCAGAGACCTCGTGCGCCGCCACCTAGCGTTTAGGGTTTCGAACCCTAAACGGCAAATTCCCAACGCCTCTGACCACGATATAGGCTACAACCACCCTCGATATACTCCACGCAGCGAGCGCTACAAAACCCCTCAATCAATTTCACAGATTGATGCCAAAATCAAACGTCCAATTTTTGAATTTGACCGTGATTTCTGATCAGTCCGGTCACTGTCTCGAAAATCGAACAACAGGCGTAGGTTCGTATCATTAAGACCTTCAATATATAATTTTCTGAATTTTTTTCGAGGAGATTAAATTCCAATTTGATTTTTGAATTGCAATTGGATCTAAAAAAAAAATTTCTTCCATTGAGGAGGAGAGATAGTTGAATTGTACGTACAGACAAATGAGGAATAGAGGTAAACTAGGGTTTATAACAGGGTATAAATAGACAAGTTTGAAATAGAATAGATGGCCCGATTTATAAACGCGCTGAATGATAAATGGACCAAAAAGCCCGTTCTCACTCTGGAACGAAATTGAGTCAACCCATATATCAAAATAGATGTTTTTAAATATTTTAAACGTAATGGAACAGGTTTCAAGCGCAAATTCCATCGTATGAAGAAGTTATGCTAAATTAAAATTATCTCAAATTGATTTCAATTGATTTTAATTAAATTGATTTCAAGGCATTTCGAGTCAGTACGATCAAACGACAAGCATGATCATTATGAAACTTGAAATCCGACAATAATTCACCGTTACGGATCCGATGAAACTGGTTTCGTCGAAATCCGAGCCAGTAGCGAAAATTGCTATTTTTACATTAATTAAATAAATTAATAATTGATTAACTAAATCGAATTTCAAATTTAAATTCTAAAATTGACAATTCTGATCATTTTTTATTTCTCAATCATTTGCAATGGTTTTAAACAAATTTAAGTGTCAACTTAGAGATGATTATTCTATCAATTCCAATATTAACCTCAAATTTCATTAAATTCACAAATTATAAATAAAATTCCCAAAATTCCATTTGATTAAATAAATGACTTATTATTCCATTCAATATTGTCAAATAGATGGATTAAACATTGGATTCAAAACTATTACATAAATTTCCTCATATTATATTTATTTCAAATTGCATAACCTTAAATTCCAATTTCTATAATATTTTTTTTTTGAAAATGGGTAAACCGCCTCATTAAAAACCTTACTAAATATCAACGTGATATCTGGTAAGGAAAAAAGAGTATGGTGCTTTATTGATTTAATGAATAATACAATATACATCTTACAACAAAGTCAAAACAAATCTAGACCAAACCTTCCTTCTTGGGTAAGAGAAAGAAAAAAAATAAAAATAAATGTCCGAACCATATCAAAACATCACATAACCCAATAACCAAAAAATCATAAAAACATTCAACTGACAACGGTAATCAACCGTTATCTACTAGGTCAATGCCCCATCTCTGTAAAATTTCTTCATTTTCTTTCGTTCTCATTGTCTTTCTCTTACTTTTCGTCATCAAGAATTTAACATCCATCTCCACATAGTTCCAACGCTGAAATTTGTCTATCACTTTTCCATCATGCACTCTGGCATTTCTTTCCATCCATATGTGGTAGATAATTGTGACCAAACTGCAGGCAGCAAGATCTTTGATTTGATTTGTAGTTTTGAATGACTCAGAAATGTCAATCGCTACCTCTTCAATCTGCAACGAGCTGTTCCGATTCATTCCTAGTTTGAGTTTACTTCGAGTCCATAGGTATGCTGAGTATGGGCATTGAAAAAACAGGTGATTTCTACTCTCTGGCTCTCGATTACATAACACACATGTAGGATCAACAGAAAATCCCCATTCCATCTGTTTGTCTTTGGTTGGTATTCTATTTAGGATTATCTTGTATGTGTATAAACTCATTTTAGGGCTGTTACAGTGGTTCCATACAATTTTAGCCCAAATATTAGGCTGAAAATGTCTTCTAGTGCTATCCCATGCAGAATAGAAAGTGAAACCATTTGGCTTGTGATTCCAGCTCCAATAATCAGAACCATGTGTTGTAGACAATTGAACTTCATTAATTTGGTTTACTTGTCTAGTAAAATGAAGAATTTGTGGCTTTAATGTGTTGTTCTGTATTATACTACTGACCTTCAAGTTGTCTCCTCCATTTAAACCAATATCATCCCACCCAAGGATATTGACCAACAATTCATTATTAATCCAGGGGTCGTGCCATAGCAGTGTATTTTGTCCATCAACTATGTTTCTTTGAATGTGTTGTAGCCCTTTTTGTCCATGCTTAAGGATAGATTTCCAAGTGTAGGAACTGTTGTTATCTATCTCCACTGTCCAGAAGTGTTTATCTTTACAATATCTACTTCTCATCCAATTTGACCAAAGATTGTTGTTGTTTATGTAATGCCACAACAATTTGATAGCAGTAGCTGATCTAATATCCTCAAAATTTCGTAGGCCCACCCCTCCTTCTAGTTTTGGTCTGCACAATATGTCCCAGGCTATTTTATGCGTTCTGCCACCCCATACAAAGTTTGCACATATCTTATTGATTTTATTGATTGTTGCAAGAGGTAGTTGGTATATCATCAACCAGTATAACACCATAGGTGTAATAACTGAGTGTATGAGTTCAATCCTTCCTGCCATTGATAAGAGTTTACAATCCCACCCATTCATTCTGTTTTGAATGCTATCAAGTAAATTTCCACAATCATTATAGTGAATATAATTGTAAGATAGAGGGACTCCCAGATATTTAATAGGTAGTATTCCTACTTTCATATCCAATATGTTGAGAAGAGAATTTCTGTTGGTCACACCTCTACTGAAATAAGCTTTAGATTTCAAATTGTTTATATTTAGCCCTGTCAAACCTTTCAACTTCTGCATCATGTCTTTAAGAGCTTTAGCATGTTTATGCTTAGCTTTTGTAAATATCATGAGATCATCTGCATACATGAGGTGAGTGACACATGGATCTAGATTATAGATAGGTTGAAATATGCCTGCTTTGTAAGCTTTATACAACATCAAAGACAGATATTCCATAGCTACGCAGAAAAGATAAGGAGAGAGGGGGTCTCCCTGTCTCAACCCTCTGTTACTATGAATAAAACCTTTGGGGCTACCATTTACAATGATAGAGTAAGTAGGGGATGAGATACATTTTCTTATAAGTTTGATCAGTCTATATGGGAACCCCATCATGTTCAGCATGTGGCAAATAAATTCCCTATTTATCATATCATAAGCCTTTTGTAGATCAATCTTGAGACACATTTTATCACTGCCCTTTCTATTAAATTGTCTAATTTGTTCATGTGCTTGCAGGATATTTTCTGTAATGTGTCTACCTGGGATGAAAGCTGACTGGTTCTCTGATATAAGGTGAGGTAAAAATGGCTTTATTCTATGACATATGATTTTGGATATGATTTTGTATAACACATTACAGCATGCAATTGGTCTATAATCAGAAATACTTACAGGCTGTTGGATTTTAGGTACAAGTGTGATGAAGGTATGGTTTAAACCTTTTTCAATTCTGCCTGTATTGAAAGTTTCAATACAAATCTTTTATTAAGTTCATTACTATTCTCTATAAACTTAGTTACCTTGTTTTCCTTCCATTCATTACCTTAATATACCAAATTTTACAACTCCTAACCATTGTACAACATTTCACATTAATGCAACATTTATTAAAATTTATTTCCAATTAACATACTACTTAATTTCTCTTAATTGCAATTTGATTTCCAAATTTTATTTAACATACTAAATAAATAAATAGCATGTATAAATTGTCACCTATTTTCCTTTACTTACCTTTGTAAGTTTATTACTTACCAACACAGGTTAAAATTCCATATATACAGAAATTTAATTTGTTGTCATTAACACTGTATTATTTCATAAATTAATTCAATACTTACATTTTTTTTCTTATATTTCATTTATAAACAAACTATAATATTTCCACTTGCTTATCTTATATTGAATTCATAACCTAGTTGTAACATATATAAATTTCCAATTAACATGGAATCCATTCAATTTGTTATAATTTTACTTACATTAACACTATTTCCTTTAATTTAATCATCAATTCATTAATACCCCATTAACAATACATTACTACCAATTATTACCCTAATTTATACTAATATAACCTTGAATTGGAATTCATTTCAATTGATTACAAACTTAATTAAATGGACTAAATAAATGCTTACCTTTATAATAATTGTTGTCACTAACCCTTTATCATATTTATATATGTTCTCAATAAATTTATTTACTTGGTTTCAAACTTTCTATTCATCAATTACTGCCTTATAATTAAACTTACGTTTCTATTCAATTTGCATTCACCTTTTCGTTATTATATTAATTATCATTAAAGTAACATTTAATTACTTTTATTTTTAATTGGTACATTACGAGTAACGACAACCATTTGTCACCATTATACCCTTGATAATACTTGTATGTTCATTCTTCCCAACCAATTACCATCTGTTTTATTATAACTTAAGATTTTTAATAAATTCATTAATTGACATTTCATTCAACCTGTTAATTATTAACCTAAATTAGCACTGTTACGTTTTAAATTTACTTATTATTTCATTAATAAGTTACAAAAATTTATTTCTCCAAATATTAAATCACAAGGTCTTATTTAATTTACCATTTATATTATCGAAAATTTACGGGTCGTTACAGTTTTTTGGTGAAGTTTGAAAAGAAATGGAAAATTTGGTTAAAAATAAACACGTCGCGTAATGGTAGTTCACGATTTCGCGCTATAAAAATCAAACTATTGTAAAAGATGGAATATTAGCTCAGAGTTCTTCGAAATAAGAATTTTACAAAATATTATATCCATAGTTCTCTAAAGAGGAAATAAAATCGGGATTTCGATAAGCAGATATTAAAAAATGAGCAAAACAAGTTTTTGAAAAATTCTGAAATTGCAGTTCGGAATCCAAGATCAGATTACTTTGTAAATGTTGTTTTAAATTGTTTAAAAATATGAAATAAATATTATAAATGTTTTAAAATGGTTTAAAATAGATTTGAGAAATAAAAATGAAGCTTCAAATAACTAAAAAGTCGTTTTAATCAATATAGCTTAAAAAACACTTTTCGCAGCACATTTTATAACTTTTGAAAACTAGTTTTAAACTTAACAATCCTTCCACAAATCTTTTGTAAATGTTTTTAAATGATTTATAATGTGTTTTAAAGATGATTTAAAGAAGTTTTGGAATGATTAAAGATTTAGAGTCGATCAAATAACTTGACAGCCTTATGGGTGTCAGAGAGATAGTGTTTAGGCTTGAGTTTGAAAAACCAGTTTCCAGCTCTCCCTGTTTACCTGAATTAGCCCGCCAGAGGGAATGGTGAATTTTCTTTGCTTGGATCAATATCTTCCTAAATGAAAAATGAAATGTTTTTGAGTTGATTCCTAGTAAAAATAAGTTTAGAGGTTATTGAAGGGTTTTATAAGAAAGGTTTGATAATTCTGTATATACCGGAAAGAATGTTTTTAGAAATATATATCTCAGAGGGAGATTTTGATAAAAAGAACTAAATCAATTAAAGAATGATTCCTTATTCTCAAAACCTCTTTTTATCGATGACTGGATTCGAAGGAACTGGGGTCGGGTCTACGGAAATCTCTATCCGAAAATCACTTCAAACCGATGTATGCATTCGAAAAATGAAGATCTGATAGAGAGTATAAAGGATGAAGACTAAGGATTTTTAGAATGAATGGACTGCTTGTTTATAATTCTGCTTAGCTCCCAAATACTAAAGTAGCAGTGGTCCTTTCATTTCTAAAGTTCTTTGGGTTGCAAGGACTTCTCGCTACTAATCCTAGGGATAATTCCTGACAGGATGTAGTAGGAGAGTTCCTTCGGTTTTGTTCAATCCCATAATGAACTTGTATGGATGGATGTATGACATTACATTCTTGAGATTTACGTTTTTGACTTTTATAAATGTATATCTGTTTGGTGGCGGAGAAGGAAATTTCTCTTAGCTTAACGCCCTTCTCTGAGACGTACGAGCTTGGAGGTTGTATGTTTGTGGTAGTCATTAAGTGATCGATAGAATGGTAGTGTGGCATTCAAAGAAAGATGATGTGCTATGTGAAGAGGTAATCGTTACCTTTGGCCTCACATCCGAAAATGGCCGAAATAAGGTTGGATTCAGTAAGGCTATGTAGTTCGCAATCATTAGGATATGATCATCCCCTTTTAGATGTATTTCTTCCCGCTATAACTTCGGTACATTCCCCTAGAGATGTACTGCCGGAAGGTAGTACTTTCACTGGTCATTTGTATGGAATCCATTCACTAATAAGTGCCTTCCAGTTTGATTTTAGAACCCGTGTTTTGGCTAGTATTGTTGGAATTTAATCAATGTAACAATTTGGCTAAGATTGATAAGTTTACTTGCAAATTTTTTCAAAGATATGTCATTAAAAATAATATCAAATATTTTGATGTAAAATGTTCTAGTTATCATAAGATAAAAACCCGTTCCATGTTTGTGTGCGGTGTGGTCTTATGAGGTACCTTTTTGTTTTTAGAACACGTATTTTGAGTTCTTACACTAGTCCCATGATTGACCCGGAGTTATTTTGTCTTCCCTTTAAACTCTGGGTGCCCTATTTTCCTAGGCAGCCTTGTAGTCAGGATTCTATTTATAGTATTTTGGGAGGAGCATGCTGGAGGAGATTTTTGAAGCATGAAGATGGAGCACCTAATGGGGATATATATATATATATATATATATATATATATATATATATCTAATTTTGTTTTCCACTGTGTATAAGTTAGTAATGCTAGCAAGTGTGGGAGCAGGCTATTATACCTATTCCTGGCTGGGTTTGTACATACAAAACTCTAATGTACCCCAATGATGGAAGTTGTATGTACTATTTACCTATTTTAACGCAATGTGAGAATTTGTATTTCTATCTTTTACTTACTTAACCCCTAAAAATCCGCCTTCCCAGCACTTGGATTTACGGCTCATGAATACTGTAGATGTATTAGTGTCGATTTTCGAGAGTCGAGGAGATGAGTCTTCACAACTCCAGTCTTCATATCTATTTGGTGGTCTTCTAATTCTAAAGCTATCCCGAATAGGTGTAACGTTGCCTAAACTCCTATCAATTCCACCTTGAGCCAAATCATCTCTAGCTTCATGACCATCACTATCATTGCTAGTGGAATTCTGTGGACCTTGATGTGATGTATCAACAACTGTAATTACTCTATCTTCTTTTACATCTCTGACTCTACTGCTAGGCTGAAATGTGGGAATAGTTTCCATCTCCTTAGGCTTTTCAGCTTCTGAATCTACTGAATAAGGTGGATTCTCCTTGGGCTTGAACCTAGCGGACTCATCAAATGTGACATGTATTGAGTACACTACCTTTCTATCAACAGGGTTCCAAATGTGATACCCTTTGATACCTTCTATATAGCCCAAAAATATACCTTGATAGGCTCCAGCCTCTAACTTGTCATTTCCTATATGGTGAACATACACGGGGCTACCAAATATACGAAAATAACTGATACGTATAGATGTACCATTCCACCTTTCCTTAGGAAAACTCCCATCAATGGCTGAGCATGGAATCCGATTGATAATATATGCTGCAGTTGATAAAGCTTCAACCCAAAATCCTCTAGACAAGCTCGCCGTCAATTTAAGCAACTACATTTGTATACGGATCACTGGGTGTAGTAAAATGTCTCCTAATTCTATGCTGATTACAAAAATTTGTAAACTCCTTAGAAACAAACTCACCACCATTATCAGATCTTAGCACCTTTAACTTCTTTCCTACTTAATTCTCCGCCAGTGCTTTCCAAGTTTTAAACTTTTCAAATGACCCTGATTTAGTTTTCATCATATACACTCAAATCTTCCGAGAGTAGTCATCGATAAAAGAGATAAAATACTTAGCTCCTCTAATAGAAGCTATAGCTACTAGTATCCAAACATCCTTATGGACATACTATAGTACTTCTTTGACTCATGTCTACTAACATCAAAAGAAAGTTCTGTCTACTTCCGTAACACACACTCCTAGCAGAATTCCAAATGGTTGAAGCTTTCACCCTTGATCATCTTCCTTCTTCGTAGCAGCTCCAAACTCTTTTCTGAAACATGACTTAATCTGAGATGCCAGATTTTGGTGGCATCCAAAGCTCGTGAATTATCAACTCCAATGCACATCTCTCCAAGAACAGCAGATCCTTTCAGTAGATAAAGATTTCGAACCATCATTCCTTTTATCAATACAAGAGCACCATGTGTCACCTTCAAGCCATCCGACTCTATCGTAATCTTGCACCCCAAAGATGCTAGCTGATCCAAGGACAGAAGATATTTTCTTAAACCTGGAACATAGTGGACTCCAATGATATTGCGCACCATGCCATCGTGCATGCGAATACGCATTGATCCTTATCCTAATGACTTGCAAGTAGCATCATTCTCCATTAATATGATGCTTCCTCCTCGTCTTTGTAAGAATAGAAATTCTCTTTCCTATGCATCATATGGAAAGATGCCCTAGAATCTAGCACCCAATAGTCTAATACATTAGAAATAGATGCAACCAAGACATCATCAGAAATAACCTTCCACATTGCAATAGATGAAAAACCATCTGCTTCATTTTTCTTCCTCAAATCTTGACAATCTTTCTTCCAGTGGTCATGTTTCTTACAATGATGACACCTGTTGTCTTTAGACTTACCTCTCCAACAACTTCCAGGCTTCCTTGACTTGGAACGCCCTCCAAAATTATTCTCCTTCTTCTCCAATCTTCTTCTCTCCACAAACAACCCCTGATTACTGCTAGCATCTCCACTTTCGCTCATATTCTTCATCTGATCCCTTGTTTCTTCACTTAGAAGTGCCGTCTTCACATCTTCTAATGACATCAAGCTTCTACCATAAATCAAGCTATTAGCGAAAATACTCAGGAAGAGAACACAATACTACCATAACCTTTTTCTCCTTGTCCACATTCAAATGAACAACTTTCATCTTCATCATCAAATAATCGAAGAAGTTCAGATGTGCTTTCAATGACGTATCTTCCTGCATCTTATATGTGAAAAATGTCTTCAATAGAACCAGCCTATTCGTGAACGACTTCCTCATGTAGAGATCCTCCAATTTCTAACATAAGCCTCTAACAATAGTTCCACCAATAATCTTTGGAATGACAATCTCACCCATGGCCAATTGGAGGTAGTAAAGGCCCATTCTTCCATCTCCTTTCTTTCCAGTTTTGAGATATCTATTGGCAACAATTCTATGTCAAATACAACCTGATGAACACGATTTTTCTCAGCACTACCTTCATCATCCACTGCCACTTCTCAAAATCATTATCTTTGTTCCACTAGTCTATATCCAACTGCGATCCTGATCCTACATATAAACACCTAATGTAGGATGCATATTCCTAGGTAGGTCCAGCCTCCTTATTTCTAGGTCTTGCCATTTTATCGAACACCTTTTAGCCCTAAGCTTCAACAACAACCTTCAAAGCTCTGATACCAAACTATAGGGGTGAATTTACATAAATGATTGCAAACCAATCCTAATACATGCGGAAGCAATAAGAATGTGTTGTAGTACGATGAAACAAACAAAACTTGAAAATAAAATGGCAAATCAACTAATCACACAAGAAAGTGAATAGAGAGTTCACACATAGATTTATAGTTGTTCTATCATCACAAGATAGTGTACGTCCACTTGGGGAGATGATATTTTATTACTTTTAGAGAGAAGAATTACAAGATTGATAATGGAGACTAAAAAGAATATGAAGAAATACAAAAGAGAAGATAATTCGTTTTTGATGCCTCTATTCATCCTAATCCCTACCCTTATATAGGGATCATTACTTGAGATTGAAGTAATTGACTTTTGGTTATAAATCAATACCTAATCAATTCTCCAAATTATATGGAAAAGATTTACCATTTTACTTTTCCAGTTTCCCACAATTTAAATGTCTTTGGTAAGATTGCTTCTTTAATCGTCTAATTAGAGAAATAATTAATTACTTCACTCTTTTAAAATATTTCTTCCTTTTATGTAGCTAATCCATTGCCCTCTTTAATGCATACAAAAGAGGCAATATATTATGAGCAATTATCTCAAATATCTTTCAAATTTTCTTAAGTACAGAAATATTGTATCAAATCTAACAGTTATTTCAGCACTATGATTCTGACTCTAATGAATTTTATGACAAATAGAAGTGGTGGGCCTGGATGGATTCCGATGATTAGGATGATGGGCGCCTGGATTTATTCATTTTTTTGATTGCAGATTTGAGCTTTTAGAATTTCTTGGTGTTTACTTGGTGTGGCATTAATTATAATAACAAGAAAAATTCTTATCTTCCATGTTACCTATGTCATATATCATGGTAATTTGATTGGTTTGTACACATTATGATCATGTTAGTATAGGTTTGTAACAATATATCATACATAGGTGAAGTTATGTGTTGTGTGTGTAAATATGATCAGTACAGTTTCTATCCAACTTATTTGACTCTTTAAGAAGATTTTAGGTGATCATTCTCTTGTTTCTTAGTGCACTGGTTTTAGTATATATAACCAAATATTTATCCAGTTTTGCACAGAATTCGGAATCAGATGATCATCTTCCAACCTTTTAAATCAACATCTTCTATTTCTACATATATTTCATTATGCTTATTGATCTATAGTATCTAATCCAATTGAATATTTTCACTAGTGTTGTCTTTGATAGTACACTTAATTTGTATATAAAATGGTGAATTTGTGAAATGAAAAATGTTCTTTGGGATTTAGATAGGAGTTATCCTATGGCTTGGAACTTACAACATTACAAACACGAGGAACAAACATGGAATATCTTTGTAATATGGCAAAGTAGGTTTTTGTTAGGGAATATTTAGGCATATTTTCATACGAGTTTGGACAATATGCAGAAATGTTCATATGATACACATATTTCAAATGATTTCTATGAGTTAAGACCATGTCCAACCAAATTATGCAAGGAACTTTTGAACATGTTCTGATGATGAAAACTTTTATAGGTGTTTGGATAATGTTAAGGACCTTTTTCCATACACCTGTAATAATTTTATCTATAAAAAGTCGACATGCCATTAACAAAACCAGCTAGCCAACCAAAAAAAATGTTGTACTGATACAAGGAGAGTACAATGTTCAAAATTTTAATTTAATTTTATTTTGATTATCTTAAATAAATATTTTTTAAGCTTACTTTGTTTTTTTTGTTTTTTGATATTTGAACATTATATTATTAATGCCAAAAGTGGCATAACACCCAAAGTCCTATAGAAATATAGAAAACTAACAGGAAATATATGAAAAATAAAGAGAACACCAAGTATTAAAGTGTTACGATAACCTCTGACCTACGTCCACTATAATTTTTATTGATTAAAGATTTGAGAGTCACTAGTGCAAGGGTTTTACTGATCTAAAAGCCTAGAATAGAAAATAGTGGCTTCCTTCTTGATTATGATGGAGGAGTGGTAGAAGATGAAGAAAATAATACGAAAAAAGTCCTCCTCTAGTTTCTATAGGGTCTTTATTTATAAGAAAACTACCCAACAGAATTGAAGACGCAAGAAATAGTAAGTCCGCATCCAGATCTGAGAGTGCATACGTGGAAGATCGAGTCCCCTGAGTAGTAAAATAAACTCGATATCGACCAGAAATGGTTGGTACCAACTTGACTTTTTGATGGGACACTACCCCCTCTTCTTTCTTTTGGTCTTGTATCTTTGATGTGTTGTGTATCAAGCACTTTTCCTATGAAATTTTGTTTTTTCAAGAGGTTCTGATATCGCTTGTAGTAGTCTGCTTTCCTTCGGAATATCCTTGGAGCCGCTTGCCTATTCCTTAAGAAATACACTTCATGATAATCCACAACCCATTGTTCCGTGTAGCATAGCTTTGGGGGTGCATATGGGGTCAAAATATTGGGCAGTAACAAGTAGAAAGTGCTCATTACCAAGTTGTTTCTACAGCTCCAATTGACCTTCAAACTTTTGAGTTCACTCTTATTTCCCTTCTAAGCACATTTCCAAGTTATTAATCATTTCTTCTTTATTCTACATCCATATTCCAAGAAAACTCACTTGGTCAAAAAATCAGAAAACACATGCCCCATAGAGTATGCTTTCGTTGAGAACAAAGCGTGCTCTGGAACAAGACAAGCATTCTATTATTCATGTACATCCGTTGGTTGTCCAAGGGTTGTCTCAAAGTGTTGTCTTCATTCCGTGGATATCTATTCAACTGCTTTAAGCAGTAGAATTCTATTCTTCATGCTAAGGGTAAGATCTGTGTTTTAGAGATCGTTCAACACCTTAGCTAGGGGCTAAGTACTTTTCGTCGCCTTAAGTAGTAAAATTTCTTACCCTTTTCATTTCTACTGCTCGTGACTAAAACCCTCCTTACACCATCTCCTTGCAAGCTATGCCCCTTCATAAAAAACCGATCATCGTTGCTTCCTTTCCGTTCTGCAGCCTACTAGAAAATGTTGCTGCCACCAAAACACTGCTACCAATCTCAAAACATCATCGCCAATTGCTATTTCTCTCAAATTCGACCCTTCCACATCTCTAAGTCTTGATCTAAGGTCCTTGGGTGGGTTATGATAGGTGAGTAGGCCGTCGTCATAATTTGGTTGCTCGCAGTGGTGATGGCGATCTATATAGCTCTAGTAGGTATTAGGTTGGAGCGACACTAAGATTTTCCCAAGCTCATGTTTGGGTTCGATTTCATATGCTTTTGGGTTTGATCCGGGGTGTGCGTGGGATAATTGAGTGAATACCATAACTCAAGTTCTGCCATTACAAAAGTCCTTTGAGTTCATTGACCAACATCTGTTCAATCAAATATCGCCACTCGAATGTCAATAGGATGGTTCTCCTCTCAAAGAATGGTCATATTGAACAACTTTTGACTGAATCCATCACACAACACTTCAAATCACTGCACTTCTGCGTTCCTATAAAAGAAAAGCTTCTATGTCATACTGAACTACGATTCCGCTATTGTTTAATCGATAATAACGGGTAAGATTCATTGCATAGTTCCATTGTGCGATGTGGTTTGTTTTCCTATAATGAGCGAGCTATCTACATAGGATGGTCCGCTTATTGTGTATAGGACATAGGACTCACACTACATAGATTAATCTTCCACTTGCCTTGATCGAACTCGGAATTTGATTGGCCAACACATGTTGACATCCGTTGGATTCTAGGCGGCGGTTGCACGGGTTTAAATTTGAAATATAATTCCAAAATAAAACATACCCGACTATGTTGAATGAAAAATTTTCTTATCCTGAATGACTCGTTAGTTACATCACTTTAATACCGATAAGTCTATCTACTCCTTTCGATGCTATATCCACTATTGGTTTAGCTTCAACATCAATGCCTTCTAGAACTAGGCTTTCGATCACTGATGAACTACAAGGAATGACCGTTCCAGTAAATCCAAACCTAGAACAACCTCCTTCGTTGAATGATTACATCGGTATAAAGGTTGACAATCCTTCTGAATAGGTGCCAACAATCTTCATCTCCAAAATGCCTCAAACCATCCGTCGAAAGCATGAAATCCCTGAAGGCTATGTCTTGCTTCCTACCCAAGGGCAACGAGCTCACAATCTTCCGGTAAGTTATACATCCTGCAATTGATACATGTGCTTAGGAGACGCTGTAGCACCTTTCAATCCATTCCTAGGCATGATTCTCCCAGAGCTTGGATTGGCTACATTCCAGGTTCATCTCAAAGGATATGCACTATTCAGCTCCTTGTATATGATATTCATGAATCGATTCCAACAGCTTCCAAACCTTGCAGAGCTAACTTTCATTCTGAATTTCAAACATTGGCAAGATTTGCCATTTCTCATGATTATTGATACTTGGTGCAAGTGCAAGGTTATTGAAATGCTTCACTATAGACATTTGTATTTCAAGAATGAGTATTTCTTCATTCATTGTCTGTACAACTTTAATGGGCCTTGACTTTCTAGCAGTAAGATCCTTTTTCTCTTCACTTTCTCCATGCTCAGATTCCTTCCATCCTAGTGTTTAACTCTTTTTCCAATTCCTTCGTAGATATTCCCGCCTAAGACAGAAGTGACGAGCATGCTAAAATTTTGAAAGTTCTAAAGGAATCTGCTTCTAGTATTGCGCCACTGCATTCCTCTTAACGAACGAGAATCTCCAATGGTGCAATTTGCTGCATTCTGAATGTTTTGTCATTCCTGCCACCACTTCACCGAGAAGCTCTAGAATGCTACACGATCTTCTGATCCCGGTCGCAGTTACAACGACAACCTTCAAAGGAACGATGAAGGTCTTCCGGGTACAGCAAAAGTTGATGAGCTTGCAAATAGGGCAACAGAAGAGCCCCATTTGTGAAATTTAAAGAGAAGAGAATGAAGGCGCTGGACTACAGACGATCTTAGAAGAAAGCAAAGGTGGAAGAACAAGAGATGGAAAAGAAGAAATGAAAGAAGAAGAAGACGAAGAAGAGGAAGATGAAAAGAGAACAGAGGGAGGCGAAAATGACTATAGTTCTAGTCTAGAGGGAGACGGGTCATGCGGCGAGATGTCTCCCAAAGTCATCGAACATCCTTCCTTGCCTTGAAAAAAACATACCATCATTAAGTATCCTCAGAAAACCAAAGAACCAAGCACGTTACCATAATTCACAGTGACTCTTCTAGTTGAATCTTTTAGGGACGTTTTCGGCTCCGTGAGCGACTTTGATATCTCCATTGGCGACCTCCTTAAGGAAGGCTCCCCGACTTCATTTTCCTCTCTGATGATGTCATAACTAAAGGAGGCGAGAATCTGTCTTTACTTCCATGTGAACATGGTTTGTAGAGTAGGGGGTGATCCATACACTACACTTCACTAGGATCATGAACACACATCCTTATATTCATTTGAATCCAAAAAATTTAGAACTTATATGATCTTTCTTCTCGTTTCAAGTACCTTAGCAAGGATAGATATGGCAAGCTTCAATATGGCAATGAAGAATCAAGAGGGAGGACTCTTGATCCATATCCATTTTGTTCTAGTTACCAGGGTCATCAAGAAACTGGGAAAGAGAGAGCTAAATGCAAGGAAAGAGAATAAATATCGAAATACAATCTCTACGGAAAAAGAGAGAAGGAAGGTATCCTAGCGATCTAACCAAACGGCACATAGACTCGTAAGATCATCATGACCCCTCTTCCAGTATTCCTCCACCCTGCATAGAATCCCAAATTCCTACATACGAACAAACTTCCACTTGTCGCTCCTTAACTATAGTCATTCCTCCTTATTCCAAGGGAATCCCTAATGCTCCAACTCCCATTCTTGTTGCACCACCCTTCTTGCAAGCTACTTTTTCGAAACTCTTCTTGCACGGTGTCATATTTGACTATGACATCTAAGATATTCCAAAGAAGGAAGAAGATCGGGATGTCTAATGAATCCAAAAGCTCATTGGTCAGGGCTATGAGTGGAAAAAACTAACATATGCCCACTCGAAGGTCAACTGCATCAATCTCATGAATATCCAATCCTTCAAGTTTGAGAAAAAGCCTTATAATTGCCTTATTAAGGGATATGAAGGAGACTTGGAGAAGATAAAGGTGGAAAGAGACATCACTCTGAAATCCAAGGCTAGTACTGACATCCTGATGGTGGAAATAAGGACAGCCCCACCAAAAAAGAACTCATGCTGAAAGACTTCCTTATAATTGCATATGAAGAGAATGCTGCTTTGAAGATGCAAATTGCTGATAAGAACCTAGCCCTTATTGAAAAGTTGAAACTGTCTGGCCAAGGACAAAACCATTGAAGAGTAGTCAGATGAGATCCGGAAGCTTCGCTTGAAAAAAGACAAGCTCGAGGAGGGCCTGCTATTGGTGAAGACTAAAAAGTTGGATATGGAAGTTAATTATTCTTTTGCCATATAAGAACTAAAAGAACTTAAAGAAGTGAAGGCAAAAGAAAGGGAAGAAGTAACAATACTCTCTAGCAATTCTTCGCCAACTTGATTCAGTTCAAGCTAAAATGGCTAGGGAGTGCATATGTTGTAACTCTCGCCGATGCCTAAAAGGAAGTGCTGCGCCATTCAGAAGCAGCTGTTGAAGGCCTTTCTAAAGAAGAACTAGTGTCCAAGTACCTTGACGTAGATGATATAATGAAGCTTGAAGAGGGAAAGGCCATCCTTGCTGAAGAAGACGCCACCGCTGTCATTGCTGCTGTCAAGGCTTCTACTGGCTAAGCGCATCGGATTAGCCTGAATCTCCAACTCAAAAATCCTAGGAGCCTTTGACAGATATTCCTATTACCATGGGGGCTAGCTCTGAAGCTACCAGAATCATCCCTAGCCACCACTTCCATTGTGCCCTATAGTACTCTCCTTGTTACCAACCAATTCAACACCCACTCGAAGAAGGTGAAATTCCTAAATCTTCTGCTTTGCAATCTATTCTGGGTAAAGGTATATCACTTTTTTGTTTTCGAGGAACTGGCGCATGAATCCGTCACTAACCTTTACCATTATATTTCCAACTTGTAGTCCTCCGTATCTTCCTCCTTCGCCGCTGGCTACTTAAGGCATGGGTCTTACGGCAGTCTTCATTGCATTGAACTCCATCTCCACATGACTTATCGCTCCTCCAAGTTCTGACCTAGGGCTTGATTTCAAGAAAATAGCAGCCTTAAAGAAGTTGGATGATGTGTCCTTGGAGGAAGACATTGCTATAACAAGTGCCATAGTCCCGATGGTTCAAATTACTATGGCGGAGAGATTAAGGACTGACCTTTCCAAGGTCAAGATCAAGACTGAGACTGGAATAGGAAAATCCGTCTGTTCTGCACCAATAAACCCGTATGCTAAACTTCCCGCAACCAAGCTGAAGCCCCTAAAAATTACATCCTCTAAGCCCCCTATTGAACAAGCCCCATACTGCAACCAGGGGAGAAACTACACTCCGACGGCGACACTCCTGAAGGTGAGAAATCAAAGGATGGATGAAAGCATAAGAGGCGATCCAGCAGCTCTGGTCATAAAGACAGCAGGAGAAGGAAGAACAAGTAAAAGATTCCCTAGACTTGCAGGCGAGATGACCCTTTTCTGATGTATATTATCTTTTTTTTGTTTGTAAACAGGCTGTGCTTGTGCGGGAGCGGCCCGCGACCTTTTGTATATAAAAGTTCATGTAGTAAAAGACCACATTTCTCATATAATCTTTATTCCATTTACTTTTTCGCACTTTTATTATGTACATACTTGTATACAACTACATGAATATGTAATATAACTGTTTATTTTGCAATTTACCCATATTATATAAGTCTATTCTTATGTAATTCATTTATTTATCGTAACTCTTTGTATATAAATAAAACTCAAGTAATTACTTTAGTTATATCCTGTTGCTTAGTCTTGTTTATAGTTGTCAAAGCATTTTGTTTTGCTAAACAAAATCGTAATTTGATCAATTTCGCGGTCATTCCTGTACGTTTTTGGTTGAATTTTCTTCGACCACTGACGAGTTACTAAAAATCCAAGTGCTGGGTTGTTCACTATCTCCAAGGAACAATGGTTTGGATGTCTACCTCTTGACATCACCAATCCTGCCGATAATCAAGCATGATCAGCATTATCCATAAATTTACACTTCCAAACCTCAGTTAAGCGTATCCTGCTTAGCTATGAGTGGAACTTTAATTCTTTTATAATATTATCACTTAACGAGCCCTGTCGCCGGGACTTATAGTTCGAAATGCTGATATCTGAGCATTATTCTTTGATCTTATCCATTACCAGGCATCGGTTGATGATTAGCCAAACATGGAAAACTATCTAATTGCCCCCAGTCCAACTATACTCTTCGACATATATTATCCATTTTTGGCCTTCAACAACTAACCTCACTTATCATTGACCAAGCTGGCTCGGTAGGGCCATATGCGTAGTCATGAGTATCCCACCAGTAGACCGAGTCATATTCCAAGAACCCGTACCTTTGGATGCCTTTCTCTGGGAATCCACTCTTAGTCTCATCTATTTTTGGATATTAACCAAGAGTATCTACTGACCGCCCCTCCTTATCCTCGGCTTGCCAGGTCGTTAGCGTGGTTAAAATTTTCCATCCCCACATCAGTTTCTATCTTCGAAACATCACTTTTTATTACCTACACCAAGCATTCCTTATAGACCTTGCCTATTTTTAGGCAATAGTCAATACTGAAGGTCGGGACCGAATTATCTGGTCGACCACTATATTGGTGTCCTTGCTCCTAATCCTCAACTAGAGAAACTGGTATCGTTTTCCAAGTCCCTAAGTGTTTAGGGTTGAATTATCCAATCAACGATTGAAATTATACTTCTTGGTCCTGATCCTGGAATTAGGGAGTATGTACCTTGCCGTACTACTAATTGTGCAAATAAGAAATTTTCTTACAAGAACACGATTCCGTTGGTTCAAGGAGCCAACTTTTATTTATAAACCAAAAATCGAAAAGTCCTGTCTTATAACATTACCCCTAGAATCCTTAGGTGGCATTTTTATGGAAAATAAATTAAATAAAACTAAATAAAATAAGACCATAGCAAGTTGTTATCCCATGCCTGTGGAATTAGGATTCCATTTATAGTGTCCATCTTAAACGTTCCATCTCCAAGCTTCTGTTTGATTGCATAAGGACTTCCCAATTCGGACCAAGTGCCCCAGTAATCGGGAGAACTCATTTCAAAACGAGATCTCCTACCTAAATGGTACGGCTTCGGACCTTGGTGTTAAAGTGCGGCGCTACTCTCTTCTAGTAAGCCGTAACCCTTAATTATGCCTCTTCCCTTTTCTCATCAACCAAATCTAGGGACTCAAGCAAGAGTTCCTCATTTACCTTTGATTCGTTGTGCTTTTTACGATGAAAAGGGATTTCCAATTCTATAGGGATCATAACCTCTGATCCGTATGCCAAAGCAAACAACGTGTCTTTAGTCAAAGACTTGTGGGTCATTCTATTAGCCTATAATACTAGTGAGAGCTCATCCAACCAGTTCCCTTTAGCTCTCGTTATTGGTTTATTCAAGGTGGACTTGATGATCTTGTTTATTGCCTCCACTTGTCTATTTTTCTTTGGGTATGCTACCTGCAACACCCTACCTCTATACCCATACTATCCAAGAGTATTACTAAGTAATACTATCAGATAATACAAAGAATGAGGCTATAAAGGGTACACATGTGAATATTTCCTTGGAATAACACTAGCGTGTATTAAAACATCTAATAAGTAACTAATCCATACATACACAATATCGGTACGAATAAATAGACACATGTGCCTCCAAAATAAATAATACATAATATATAGTACATCATAGAGAAAACAGACTCAATCACAACGATAACATATAATATATATATATATATACACACAATAATGTTATAATAATCAATATAACACAAATATCTATTATGCATATACAGTGAATCAATGTCATACAAATATCATATAACCTTTTTAATACACAACTCCTCTAAGTCCGATAAAATACATGCTGGTTAAGTTGTCCTCTAATCACAACATAACAATGGCGACACATGCCAAAAGAAGATGTAACTGGCGACACACGCCTATGAAAATATAGTTGGCGCCAATAATGTATAATCGACAGCACACGTCTAGGATAGGTAATTGGCAACACATGCCAATGAATGTTAGTTGGAAACATGCACCAATGAGATATAAAAGCAAAGGATGTAAATAGATAATAGTTGGCGACACATGCCAAAGTGGAATAATAGGAGCCACATGCCTAAGAAGGATACGTGGATTGATCATATTCAAGATACAGTCTCCGTATAATCACAATGTACTTATCTAAATCACATCATACCAGAGCCAAACGGGAGACTGACAGACACACATGCTTCAGGTGACTACAAGGTAACTAGCGAATATGACACACGTGCCCAACCAGTGCGGCTCCTACGGTCTTTGTTACCTCAGTGGACATCGTGATTCTTATCCACTGTATTTCATAAACATGCTGGAGAACTACGCTTTACATTGGTTATGGTCCTGCTTTTCCCCTAATGGTAATAGATACTAACCTCAGTAACACAAGGGGCCAACCATCGCTGACACACGACTCTACAATTACCGACACACGGCTTTATACATCGTTGACACATGGCTAGAATGATGTTAATACATGACATTAGGGAGTCACAGATCCGGTGCATGACCACTACGATCAGGCGTCCATAGTGGATACTGTCTAATCTGGTTCGCTCTCAAAACATAAAAGGAGTTGGACAGTGATAGAAAAATAATGTAAATATGTAATAACTGTCATACAGCTATAAACACATACCGATACACAATACTATACATTCACAAGCATACAACTAAATACATATGCTGATACATGGCACTAAAAATATGCTGACACAAAGCTAAATTCATATACCGACACACAGCTTGATATAATCGCCAAAACACGGCTTTGCATAATCAACACTGATTGTAATATATTCACCGTAGTGAATATCATTCACCATTTCCCCATATTTAGTGTCAACCATGAGAAAGGGATAACCGAATAAATAATCAACGACATCCCATATCACCGCGCATTACTAATCTGTTTATTCAGTGCTCAGATACCACACTCGCCCTTAAATATTCTATATAACAAGTCCAAAGAATAATCAGAAAAGTGTTATCAAAAGTCCCATACCAGACGGTATCACTAAACCGTCTATTCAGATTTCTCGTCACACGGAATATAAATATCAATGAATCAAACAAAAAGGATGTCACCACCGTATCATACTAAAATCATTAACCAAATCAATATCCATGGTGAATCATTCATATCATCGAAATCAATATATGAAGAAGATAAGAAATCAAAAATTAGAAACTAGTGTAAAAATAGATTATACAATATACATACATACGTACATACACACACAGATACACACACATACAGATATATATATATAATCAACATATAACCTTGCATGATTTCCTAATTATTAAATACAATTTCAAAAGTATAATTATATATTAAATTCCATGAAATATACTTTGAATACTATAAAAAGCCAATTAAAACCATTGCATATTATTGTTCCACTTAACAAATAATGCTAAGTTCAACTTATTAGATAATGAAACTCAAAATTACTTTAAATTCGTATATTATAAATAAATATATATGAGTATAACTAGAATCATTTCGATTTATCCAAATAAAAACATGAGTATATATACCATGATTAGAAGAATACACACATACATAAGATGTACACACTGTGCTCATGTTCAACCAAAATATACAAAAGCAGGCTAAACTAAATAGGTCAAAGCATGGGAAAGTTATGGTATTACATGTCACATATTCAAATTATAACAACAATTAGATATAAAAGTAGATATATGCAGGTAAATCCATTCAAGTGCACACATACTAAATCACACTCAAACTCATATACTTTCATGCTCAGGTCAAACATTCTAGCTTGCAAATAAAATCAGAAGCGTAACTAAGTGATGCATATAAAAATAGTACTCAAAGGATACAACCCAAATCATTTCAGCAATAAGATGGCAAGGAATACAAAGCAATAGTTATTCATGTACAAGAATGCATGTATATACACTGGTACTCACGCAAACATTGTAATGAACCGGATTTTCGACCCATGAAAATCGACATTAATACATTCACTGTATCACATGCCGAAAGTTCAAGTGCCAAAAATACCGATTTGTTAGCATGAAAGAAGAGGGTAGAGGGTAGAAGAAAACTAAACAACAAGAATCTTACAATGCGGTGAATAACATATAATACAATAATGACCTTTACAAAATGGAAACGTCTTTATTCATATAACACAGAGTACATTAGACTTATCCTAAATTTTTGGACAATTATAGAAACCTGTCCTCACATTGACAAACATATAGACCCTGTAATACAGCGGAAGTAAAAATATACATGAATAGGTCTTGACCATCTCTAACTTCAAAGTGTCCAGCTAAACCTGGGAAAACATCCTCAGTCTGACCCGAGCATTACATGGAATAATGCCCAGGTCAGTCTGGTAAACCAGCGTGAGTAAGACTCGACAACATGTAACAACCAAAATGATTTCTAATTTGAAAACTTTTCAAACAAAGTGTATCTCGTAAGACCACAACGCAGGTAAAAGCAGACATGTTTTTACCTTACGATAATTGAAACATTTTATATCAAAATTCAGTGATATTATCAGTGTCTAGGTTATAGGTAAATAGATAAAATAACTGAAATGCTTGCATCTCACATTCCAACAAACTAGGCTTTACAGTCAAAAACGTAAGGCACATATTGAAGAATGGATTCCAACTAATGACCGGGCTATTGGGGTACCTCCCGCAATAGTATACCTCTAGAAAAATATACCTACGTCATACCTAACGACCCCTACCAACAGAGGACCGCCCTACCCCTTGCTAGATAGTACCATATATATCATCACCCTGGTTGCTTTGCAAATTTTAACTGAGTGTTCTCACATACACGAATTCATTGATGATTGTTTATATATCTATAAGGGTGATTATAGACCCTAATGGGAGCTAACCATATATCCCTACTGCATATCCCCAGTTCTAGACATTCTCGATTGATGAGGCTTGAGGTTATATTATACCTTTCTGAATAGCAATCCATCATGGAATGCTAACATCGTCGTCTAAGCATCAATGCAATGTTAGCATTCATCCAATAAGTTCATTCTGGGTCTGAACGAAACCGAAGGCACTAACTTTACTACATAATTTTGGAATCACCCGTAGGATTAATAGAAGTAGCCCTTGCACTTCAAAGAGCACCGTTTTCAATCATTATCAAGATGTCTTCCACTCGATCGTACATGTTGGTTCAGAGTGGTCTTCGAATATATAAATCCGATCCCGGTATCTCCATACCAACAATCGATAATTTCCGGTTAACTCTTTCCGAGTTCTTTTGGAAGTAAGTATTCGATAGGAATTCACATTAATTAATACTTCCTATGTAAACTTGGGTCAAACTTGATAGTCAGTTATTTAACTATCAAATAAACAAATAACAACCAATTCCATTTGAGATTTATTTATCCATAGTAACCACTAGGCCTTGAAACATATCTTTGTTTAATAAATCTCTTTCAAAAATACTCATATACTTATCTTTCTGACATAAGTATATTCACAAAACATTTGTATGATTTTCTATTGCCAAATCCCTAAAAAGGATTCAACTACATTATTTAAATTAGAGAAAGGATAACTCTGAGCACTATTCCTTCGATATTAAGTATGGAATGGATGTTCCATGCCACCATTTTTTAAAAGGTCAACCTCGAGAAATCCACACCTTGAATTGTTATTGTAATCATCTTCAATAATCCTTTTATAAATTTCTTTTGCTAATGTAATCCTTTTTGCTTAAACCTAAACTCGTTTACAAAACATTTATCAACCTCCATACTCATTTATGAGACTCTTTATAAATATTCAAACCAAGTTATATAAAACTCTTTATAAACTTTCAAACCTTGTGTAAAACTTCCCTTTAATGGACATCCAAGCCTATTATAAAATATTTTTGAAAAAATTCAAAACTATTTCTAAAAGTCCTTTTATGAATACCTAAAATTATTCATATACTTTTTTATATAATATTCAAAACAATTATCAAATCATTCTTCAAATATCTTGTTCAAAATAGAATTACCTTGAAGAACATTTTAAAAGAAAATGAAATATTGACTTTTTAAAACCAAACAGAGGCTCAATGACTACAATGGATCATTAAATTTGAGTTTACATATCAAGTTATATCATGGGTGTTTCCTAACATCAAATATGTAAGGGATTCACAGATAACATACAATCAATCATATGTAGATGTCTAAGTCTTAAATATAGATACATCCAATATCGGTGAAAAATATACATATAGAAGTGTATTCTATATGCTTAAGTTACCATGACCCGCTTATAGAAATTAATTTACTTGTGTTTATCACTTTACCAATATTCAAAATTTGTGCTAAGCACAAGCTACTTACTTTCCATAAAACGTGTTAACGTTTTATAATCACTACTTTAATTCATTTGGCCACTTAATGGTCTAGACGAGAGATCCTTTGATTTAAAATCAATTAATCTTAAAAAGAAAATTGAATTAAAATATAACCGATTGGGTTTAAACCAACCTTTTAAAGATTAAAGTATATTTAGTTGACTTAACACTAATTATATCTTAATTAAGTCAAGATTATAATTAAATTAAATTAACTTAATGAACTTGGTTAAGTCCTAATTAGCTACCTTGTGCATCATAAATAAGGTTTAAACAATTCATTATTAGTTAAATCCTAATTAATCAAAAAATTAATTAAAAATTAAATAATAGTTAATCAACTAATTAACTTAATCAAATAATAATTAACATTTAATTACTTCTTAACTTCATAAATAAGTAATAACAAACTTTATTAATCACTAATTAATCATTAACCTTCCTTCAATGTTACTTAAATCTTAATCACTTACTTAATCACTGATTATATTTAATCAATTTATTAAATAACAAATATTAATTTAACTAAACTTAATCTCTTTTTATATTACTAACTAAACTTTGAAAATTGTTTTGCAAAACCATTTCAAAAGAAAACGTTTTAAAACATAAATCGAAAATTTTGTCGAACTACATCCATAGCGACCATCGTTATAAGTGTAGTTTACCTAAACATACTTTAGCAAAAAAACTAGATTATTATTTCCTATTTCATGTTTAGAAACGTAAATTTTAAAGTTTTTGAGACTTAAAAACAAAAATAGAAACTTTGAAATAATTTCCAAATTTTAAAACAAGAAAATATATTTTTGGATTTCGAATCGATCTCATGTCCATCGCAACACGCAAAGTTGTTAAATTTGTTTCTACTCAACATACTTTGATTCTTAGATTACAACATACATCCATATGACCATAACATCAAAATAAAACACATACATAAACATAAGGTTATATGCTTACTAACTCGATAACATCATATTCAAATCTCTAATTCAACGCCAAACACAAACATCCATCAAATTACCATCGACCAACATAATAACCATTCAATTCATACACCATATTATCACCACCGTAAACCATCATAAGAAAGTCAAAAAAAATTCCAAAGCAAAGTAATTTTATCACCGAATTTTTTTGAAATCTGAAATGACTTAGATGCACCAAAAATCATCCCAACAATATGTCATGTTCCACTTGATTTTTGGACATATTACTCTTGGATTTTGAAAAGGTGATCAAAAAAAAAGTTTTAGAAAATTATTTTCTCTACTAGTTATAAAAAAGAATCATTTAAGTCAGATTCCTTTGGAGATAGATATGGTCAAAAGAAGGTGAGCTATTTTTGGACCTGAATTTCTGAGTTTAAAAGGACACTATAAAGAAATGATATTTTTCGATACCTAAGCTTGATATTAGAAAAAGAGTTAAAGGAGAAAGTTGTAGCTAGTGAAATTTTATATGATTTGGATAAAAGAAAGTCTTGATTTTGTGTAAAATAGAGGAAGTTATGGTCGAATAAAGTGGAGGAATAATGGAGAAGAAAGAGTTTAAAAATAAATTTGCATCATTAAAACAATTTAAAACTTCTAATTTTAAAAAAACTTTAAACTAATAGAAGAAGCAATAAAACATGAAGAAAGCTTTAGGGAAATGGAAATGAAGAAGTAAATGAAAATATGCTGAAATGGATGTGTATTTATAGACAAAAGAGAGTAGGAAAATTACCAACCTAATCTTAGGTTAAAATATCTTTTGACAAGTCACATCACAATCCCCTCATATGTCACATCCTCCCTATCTAATCACATCCTCTAGGTCATGATGGATAATGATGATAAAACTAAGATATGGTAAGAGATATAGATATATGCTTATATTTAAGCTATTATTTTTAAAATCATGACTTGTCACATCAATTGCTAAATGTAATTAACATAAGATAATATACTATTAGTGTATTATTATTGTCGGTTACTTAACTGTATATATAGTGCACAAAGACAAATAATGTTCCCGACAACATTTTAGCGTCGAAAAGTCGAAATTCCAAAAACTGTTCTTCGACCATATTTTTTTATTTTTCTACGAACTATTTATTTGGTAAAAAAATTTAAAAACATTTCTGCCGGCATTATTATATAATTATAATAGGTTTAGTTGTTAATAAAAATCCATTTATTTATTATTTAAACTTAAATTGAATTTATGAAGATATATATAAAACCGGTGATATCAACTGTCGGTGTCATAAATACATTTTATTTTCCAAAATTAAAATAAATTATTTTATTTCATAATCTTTTTGAATACATATATTAGTGAATGAATCTAGAGCCGTGCATGGTCCTTATTGTTTAAAAGCAGTTTTATTGATAAAACGATTTCCTGCCGTTTTATCGATATTTTACCTAGGACCATATTTACAAATTATCAATATTTTACCTAGGTAATTTGTTCACAAATATTTTTCCGAAACAAATATTACTATTTACCACTTAAAACATGATTATTTCTTACTTTTAAACCTATATCAAAATATTTTAGAAATAAATATAATTTATCCAAGTGATAAATTTGTGGGTCGTTACATTCTTCCCTCTGTAAAAGAATTTCGTCCCCGAAATTATAAAAGAACCCTATTCCTAGAAATAATTAAAACTATTCATCAATCCATATGATGTACATTGATTATTCCTATGTAAAATATCTGGTTCGATCACTCACTTGAACACATAACTTTCCTTCCGAACTTGTATCGCTCACTCAACTTTCTACTGCAGACTTTGACCAAGCTTCTTAATTTGAAATCGATGTTATCCTTGCATAGCCGTATGTAATGACCCGATTTTTCAACGCTTGAAAATCGACATCAATACGTCCACTATATTAAATGCCAAACAATCGAATGCTGAAAAACCCAACCATTAGTGTTACAGAAGTAGGAAGTAGAAGAAGAGGAAACAAACAACAACAGAATCTAACCATCGCATCAGAATAAAATATAATAGATAACAACTGACCTTTACACAAAGGCAAATATATCTGTTTATACATTACATCATCAGAGTACACATAACACACAACTGGACAGTAATCATAACCTGTCCTCACAACAACTGAATATACAACAAATCAACACAGCGGAATATTTAAACAAATACGGAAATACGTCTCGCCATCCAGCTCGTCTCCTGAGCTCCACAGCATCATTTCCTGTACTCTATAATACTCGGTCTGACTCGAGCATTATATTTAAATAACACCCGAGTCAGTCTGGAATACCAGCGTGAGAAAATCACACTCAATTTGATTATTAAAGTTTCAAAATCTTTTGAAATCAAAAGCATCTCGTAAGACCACGCCACAAATAAACTTGTCGGGTTTTTACCTTACGATAGCCAAAACACTTTTTATCAAAATCCTCTGATATTATAGTAGTGTCTATATACAAATACTTATTCAAATAGCCAAAATTGTTACATTTATTAAATTCCAGCATACTAGCCACAAAGTGGGTAATACAATCAAAATCGTAAAAGGCACGTAGGGAGAATGGATTTCCAACTAATGACTAGACACTGGGGTACTACCTATCATATTACCCGGTCTAGATCAGCGTACCGAGGATTACTCCCAATCCCCTACAACACAAGACCGGGACTACCCCTTACTGGATAATCTCGAGTAAGATCAACCCGCGATTGGGATCAACAACCGCCTACTAAGCCAAATAAATAAGGACATCCAGACATGGATGACCTCACCCTAATGGACACGACCTACTTAGCCTTACTGCATAACCCCTAATTTTCAGTCATTCCCGGTTGATAAGGCTCGAGGCTAAGCGTTACCTTTTTAGAACTTATCACTTAGAATGCTCATCGTCTACCTGATGATGTTCTGAAAGCATTCATCCATAGAAGTCCGTTCCGGTTTCGAACGGAACCGAAGGCACTACTCCTACTATATCCATTTTGCAATCACCCTCAGGATTAGTAGCGACTAGCCTTTGCACTTCACAGCTCCATCTTCGATTTCAAACTCGTCTTCCTCACAAAAACGTACAAACCAGATCGAAGTGGTTTTTGGAAAATAAATCTAGATCCCGGTCTCTTCGAAACGATCAGCGCATTGGCCAATATCGATAGTCGTTATTTAACTATCAAATAACATTCACAAATAACCATCAAACAATAAATAATTTCTTCCAAATTATTTATTAACCTCAAAATATCTTCGCAAGATATATTTCCATTTTCAACCCTTTGAAAACAGTTTTCAAACCATCTTCCTCTCACGGAATAAATTTCCCAAATATTTTCTATTTCCACTGAAATTACCAAGTACAATACTTTATATTTTTAAAATAATTTAAAACACTTTATTATAAAATATACTTTAAAACATTTAAATTAGAAACAATTTTAATACTTTATTCAAAAATATATATTTAAGAACATTTAATATAAAGCTACATAATAAAATATAAAACTAAATTTTTATCTTTTAAAACATAATACCAAGTTACCTTTAAATAATTACTATTAAAATAAATTTGAAAAACACTTGCTTTAAAATTTAAACATTTTAACAATAATAAATTTTCTAAAACATAATTTTAAAACAACTTTAAATTTTTTAACTTATACTTAAAAATTTGTTTTGAAAACGTACTCGGTTATCCAACGAAATATGCTTCTCTTTCACATCTTTTAAAAATAAATCACTATTTATTTTTAAACAAATTTACCCATTCTTTTAATAAATTCCCACCGTGAATTTATTCTTTCAAATATCCACTGATATATTACTTCACTTTATAAATCCAGTTTATAAGTTTCACAGCCTCAACTTTCTTTTAAAATTCCGATTTCAAACACTTAATCAATTTTTTGATTTCCAAATTACCCCATTTTTGAAATAAATTCTTTTACTTCAGATTAACTTCAGATTTTATTTCTTAATTATGATTTAAAATCTTTTTGACTGAAAATACCAATTCCTGATTTCCCAAATTCTCCCTTTATCTCTTAAACAAATTTGAACCTCAAATTTTAAACTAAATTGTTTATTATTTTTAAAGAGTATCACTTAAGTTTTAAATTCGTTATTTCTCTATTTATTCAAAATCCTCTTTTCCATATTTGGAATTTATTTATTAGAATTTTAAAAATCATTTTTATTCTTTTCCAATTCATTTCCTAAATTTATTCAAATTCTCGTTAATTATTTTACTTACAAATTCTCTTCTTTTATTTTCTTTCCAAAAACTCCAATTTATATATTTTTGATATCTCATTATACCCACCAATTACCAATGTAATCTATCACAGATTATCAAATAAATAGTATCATCAAATATTGAACATCTAAATATTTTAGGAATCCAGTTGGATCCCTCTAACCTGTTTCCCTGCATCCACAGATGTTAGCACAATATAAAATACCAATTCCACTTCGAGGTGGAACATCGCGGTATATGGGATTAATATAATATCATCTGCTATTATGCGGCGCATAGGGTCTCATCCGCTATATAATGCGGGAAATCAATTACTCCAATATATACCATATACTACTATATATAATATAACACATCAAACCAATTCAATCATTCAACCAATTATTTAAATTTAACCATTTAAATTAAAATAGCAATCCAGAAGAGTGAGATTAACTCACCTTTGATTTTTGCAATCTCAATCCAATCTCGACTTGTTTCTTCACAAAATTTAGACCTTGTGCAAACATTTATATGATTTATTAACATTTGAAATAATCTACAAATAATTCACTATTTAATAAATTAAATTTACCAATATTTTAAATTAAAAAATTTAGTCGTTTTGTTTTTAACTAATAAATTTGATTTTAAATTAATTTCCCTTTAAACCACATACGTTATATAAAATAATCTATAAAATTTCCAAAATCTAAATTTTATATATTTCTAATTCGAAACATTTAAAATTTCCGCCTTTATAAATCTTATATATACTTTTCATTTTAAACATGATAAAAACAGTATTTAATTTCATTTAGAAATTCCTGTCTATACAAAACTATTTCAGTTATAAACTTCATAAAATTATTTTCTAACCTATATACACATCTACACAGAAATAGTTTTATTAAACTGTAATATAGATATCCCTGTATAACTATTCACGAATATATATATATATATATATATATATATATATATATTCAATATAGAAAATACCTTTACTGTAATTATTAAATTTTCCATAAATGAACGAATAATTAATAAAATACCTTTGTTACGGCCAGCACTCGAACAGCAAAACCCACAGAATAAACGTACGAGCTTCCTCTACCCTCCAGTGCAATCGACACCAACTCCAGACTCACGGCCCGAAATCATCTTCGCTTCCCTGCGATACCGATGACCGTACGACCAAAATCCTAAGCTCACACGCTTCAGCCCCCGATTCACGATCTCGAAACTTGAACTCATCCCGACCATCATTCGAATGCTCGAGCTTCTCGGCACCACCAAGCCCTTATGTGAACACCATCGATCCCCCACACGTATGCGATTGAACTCTCCACTTGCTTCGCAAATCTAGCCTTCGAACTCGGCGAGCATGAAGGAGAGCTCGCGATAGAATTCACCTCTTCCCTCCCTTTAATTGGCTGAAGCGATTTAATTTGAAATCCCTTTTTTTGTTTATATATATACAAATCTGATTTTGATTTTGAGGTGAAAAGTTGCGTGGATATTAAAAAGAACAGAGGGAGAAAGGAAGCGCGATTTCAGGATAGTGGGTAGCGTAGGGAAGAAAAAAGGCTACGGTGATTTCGAAATCAAAAGGAAAGCAGCTGATGTGAGATGAAATTTGACTAGTCAAAATTAGGTTATATTTAAATTAAATTTTAAATTTAAACCGTCTCGAATTTGCAACTCAAAACCTTGCCCTCCTATCAAGACATGCCGCTAGAAGTTTATAATGTTAAACCCCTATTTCGAACACAATGAAAATGGTTTCGAGGCCAAAGTCGATCGTATGGAGAAGATGCTTTTTAGATCCAGTTGTTATATTGAATTTCGATAAAATTTCCAACGCGTTTATATATCGTACGCTCATACAACAACTCTGATCACTACGAAATTTGAAATCCAATAATAATACACTATTACGGATCTAATGGAACTGGTTTCGTCGAATTCCGAGACTACACCTTGGAAGGCTATTTTAAAATATCAATTTAAACGATATAATTTCAAAACTTAACAAAACGCTTCAAAATTCAATTTTAACGCTTTTACTATTTTCAGTATTATCAATATGAATTTTACAAGCTTTCAAATTATTTTTAACAGGCTTAAAACTCTAGATTCACATTTTACCCAACTTTAAATTATTTACTTAAACAATTAAATCACCCAATAAATGGTGGCATTTGAAATTCATGTTAGAAATTAACCTTTAAAAATTTAAATCAATTAAATATTCCTATTTCAAATGTTCAAAATTTTCGGGTCATCACATGTAAACTATGATAGACAACCTTTGGCTCCACATAAGAACCCTCATCAACGCTCACCATCAAAAATTGGCCAGTAAATCCCTATTCGGAATGGTGTGAAACACCTAGAGTCATGTACTTGAATCTTAGATCGAGAACTATGTGAAAATGAGAAATGATCTACGTACAACCTACGTACTAATACCGTTTTTCCTACTTCCTAAGATTATAATTACCCTTTTTAAAGAATAACCATTTTACTTAAGAAAATTACTTGAGTTTATTAACATTTTATAACTCAAATTCATTTTTGTTTGATACACTTTTGTATCCAAATGATTATATAAAATATTAAATCTTAAACTGGTTTTACTTAACCTAGGATGTTCAAAAAAATTAAGACTTTATTTATTAACCCGCTCTTAATAAAGACATCATTTTATTTTGACAATTTTATTCTTTTAAGGGATTCGAGAACACAATATCTGGGAAACATAATATATAACCCGAGTAACTCTAAAATTATATCAAGGAACCCAGCGCTATCAAATAGTATTATATATCCCTTTTATTAAGTAGAGAAATATTCAAATAAGTATTTACCATCCGAACACGTCTCTTACCCATTTTTAGTCATTTCCAAGGCGCTTGAACTAGTTAACCATAAAAATATTTTTTTTCTTCACAAATCCCCTTTTGAAACAATACCATTTATAAATAAATAGTTCTTTAATAAAATCATCCACTAGCTTTAGATTAATTCATATTCGAACTCATTTCGATTGTATAATGACAAGAGGATAATTTATGAAATGCACTGTCGTATCTGCCTAATAAAACATTTGATTGTCACTTATAAGATTATTTTGATTATCACAAAGTAGATCGAAACTCCTTCATGACCTGTCCAAAGAAAACTTTACATTCAAATCCATTTAAAATATTTATATCTTAAAATCTCTTTAGGTACAATTACTACAACTTTTCTAAAATCATATAGATCTTTATCAAAGCCACCGAGATTTAAAATTCTCACAATCCTTTTCATTTTTATAAGTTCGTCTAAGATTTTATTGACTAAACACATTCTATTCTAAATACAATTTTAACCCTACATCTCATCATAACTATATAGACTTTTGAAAATCATTCCTTTATATATAAAATATATCCCATGTAAAATAATTTCATTTACCAATTTTAAAACAATATTACATCAATTGGACTTGTTCAAGTGTTTAGGAAATCCCTATTGATAACAGTGGCCAAACTCATCGACCATAACTCTTAAGCCACTCAACAGATCAAACAATACAGTATAAAACATTTTTACTCACCAACAAATACGCACTCGTATTTATAATACACTCACGCTCATTTTAGGGTCTCGCTTACCAAATTCCAAATGAGTTTACCCCACCAGTGCAAAGGTTCTCGCTTAACATTCAGCGTTGATACCAAATGTAATGAACCGGATTTCGACCCACGAAAATTGACGCAAATATATCCACTATATCACATGCCGAACATTCAAGTGCCAAAAATAACGATTTATTAGAGTGAAAGATGAAGGTAGAAGATAGAAGAAAACTAAACAACACAAAATCTCCCAACGCGGCGAACAATATATAATACAACAATGATCTTTACGGAAAAGAAACATCTTTATTCATATAACGTCAAAGTACATTAGACTTATCCTAAAGTTTTGCACAGTTATAGAAACCCGTCCTCACATTGACAAACATATAGACTTTATAATATAACGAAAGTAAAAATATACGTGAATAAGTCTTGCCCATCTAGCTCCTTTCAAACTCCAAGATATCCAGATAAACCTGTAAAAACATGCCCGGTCTGGCCCGAGCATTACATGGAATAGCACTCTGGTCAGTCTGGTATACCAGTGTAAGTAAGACTCGATAACAAGTGCCAACTAAATTGATTTCTACATTAGAATTTTTTTAAATCAAAGGGTATCTCGTAAGACCACACCACACTTAAAAACAGATGGGTTTTTACCTTACATTAACCAAAACATTTTATATTAAAATCAATTGAATTTTCATGGTGTTTAGGTTCAAAGTAAATAGATAAAATATCTGATATGCTTGCATATCGCCCTCCAACATACTAGGCTCTACAATCGAAAACGTAAGGCACATATTGAAGAATGGATTTCAACTAATGACTAGGCTACTGAGATACCGTCCACCACAGTACACCTCTAGAAAAATGTACCGAGGTCGTCCCTAATGACCCCTGCGAACACAAGACCGATCCATCCCTTACTTGATAGTACCGAATATATCATCACCTCGGTTGCTTTGCAACCTTTAACCGAGTGTTCCCATTACACGACTTTATTTATGATTGTGTATATATCTAGAAGGTTGATGATATACCCTAATGAGTGCGACCCAGATAGCCCTGCTTCATATCTCCTACTTTAGAAATTCTCTATTGATGAGGCTTGAGGCTACGTTTTAACTTTTTGAATAGCAATCGATCTTGGAATGATAACACTGCCCTCCAGGCGTCAATGCAATACCAACATTCATCCATACAAGTTCGTTCTGGATCTGAATGAAACCGAAGGCACTAACTCTACTACATCCATTTTAGAATCACACTCAGGATTAGTAGCCGTAGCCTTTGCACTTCAAAGAGCACCGTCTTCAATCATCAATAAGATGTCTTCCACTCGAATGTACATGTTGATTCGTAGTGGTTTTCGAATATATAAATCTGATCCCAATCTCTTCGTACCAACAACCAATAATTTCTGGTTGACTCATTCCCTGTTCTTTTAGAAGTAAGTATTCAGTCCTTGTTGGAAACTCGAATTTACATTAATACTTCCTAAGTAAAATTGGATCAAAATTGATAGTCGGTTATTTATCTATCAAATAAACAATCAACAACCAATTCCATTTGAGATTTATTTATCTATAGCAACCAATAAGTCTCAAAAATATCTTTGTTTAATAAATCTCCTTTAAAAACATTCATATGCTTATATTTCTGACAAAAGTATATTCATAAAACATTTGTAAGATTTGCCATTACCAAATCTCTAAAAAGGATTTAACAACATTATTTAAATTGGAGAAAAAGATAACTACAAGCACTATTCCTTAGGTGTTAAGTGTGGAGCGGATGTCCCATACTACCATTTTCAAAAAGATCAACCTCGAGAAACCCAAACCTTAAATTCCTGTTGTAATTATCTTTAATAATCCTTTTATATATTTCCCTTACCCTGTAATCCTTTTTGCCTTAACCCAAACCGATTCAGAAAACATTTATCAACCTTCATGCTCATTTATAAGACTCTTTAAAAATATTCAAACCCGATTATATAAACTTTTATGTAAACTTTCAAACCTTGTATAAAACTTCCCTTTATAGACATCCAAGCCTATTATAAAATCTTTTTATAATAGGCTTAAAACTATTTCTCAAAGTCCTTTTATGAATACCATAAACTATTCATAAAATTCTTTATCTAATATTCAAAATAATTGTCAAATCATTCTTCAAATATCTTGTTCAAAATAGGATAACCTTGAAGGCCATTTTAAAAGAAAATAAAATATTGAAATATTAACTTTCTAAAACCAAACGGAGGCTCGGTGACTACAATGGATCATTAAATTTGGGTTTACTTATCAAGTTATATCATGGGTATTACCTAACATAAGATATGTAAGGGATTCACACATAACATATAATCAATCATAGGTAGATGTCTAAGTTACAAATATAGATACATCCATTTTCGGTGAAAAATGTATATATAGAAATATATTTCATACGCTTAAGTTACCATGACCCGCTTATTGAAATTAACTTCCTTGTGTTTATCACATTACCAATATTCAAAATTTTTGCTAAACATGAGTTACTTACTTTCTATAAAACATGCCAACATTTTACAATCGCTACTTTAATTCAGTTCGCTACTTAATGGTCCAAAACCTTTGATTTAAAATCAATTAATCTTAAAAAGAAAATTGATTTAAAATATAACCGATTAGGTTTAAAACAACCTTTGAAAAGATTAACGTATATTTATTTTTCTTCACCCTAATTATATCTTAATTAAATCAAGATTATTCATAATTAAACTTTAATTAACTTAATGAGCTTAGTTAAGTCCTAACTAACTTCCTACTGTGTCTTAGTTAAGGTTTAAACAATTCATTATTAGTTAAATCCTAATTAATTAAATGGTTTATTAAAAAATAATTAACTATTTAATTACTTCTTAACTTCATAAATCACTGGTTAAAACTTTATTAATCACATATTAATCATTAACATCCCTTAAGTGCTACTTAAGCCTTAATCACTTGGTTAATTACTAATTAAGTACTAATTACTTTAAATTAATTTATTAAATAAATATTAATTAACTAAACTTAATCTCTTTTTATATTACTAATTAAGTTTGAAAACTTTTGTAAAACCATTTCAAAAGAAAACGTTTTAAAACGAAAATTGAAAATTTTGTTGAACTTCGTCCATAGCGATTATCGCTATGAGCGCAGTTTGCTTAAACATACTTTAAGAGAAAACACTTGCTTATTATTTCCTATTTCATGTTTAGAAACATAAATTTAAATTTTTTGAGATTTAGAAACAAAAATAGAAACTTTGAAACAAATTTCCAAAATTTGAAACAAGAAAACATAATTTTTGATTTCGAAACGGATCTCATGTCCATCGCAACACACAAATTTATTAACTTTGTTTCAACTCAACATACTTTGGTTCTTAGATCATAACTATACATCCATACTACAATAACATCACAATGTAACACATATATAAACATAAGGTTATTCTTTTGCTAACTTGGCAACATCACATTCAAATCTCAAATTCAACACCAAACGCAAACATCCATCAAATTCCCATCGGCCACATAATAACCATTCAATTAATGCACCATATTATCACCACAACAACACATCATAATAAAGTCAAAACTTTTCTAAAACAAAGTAGTTTACTCACCGAAAATCTTTGAAACCTGAAGTGCCTTAGATGCACCAAAAATCACCCCAAAAATATGTCATCTTCCACTTGATTGTGGACATATTACTTTCGGATTTTTAAAAAGTGATCAGAAGAAAAGTTTTTGAAAATTCTTTTCTTTACAAACTAAAAAAATATCACTCAAATCAGATTCAGTTGTAGGTAGATATGGTCAAAAGAAGGAAGCTATTTTCGAAATGGAATTTCTGGGTTTAAAAGGACACTGCAAAGAAATGAGATTATGACATAACTAAGCTTGAAATTAGAAAAAGTCTTAAAAGAGAAAGTTGTTGCTACTTAAATTTTATACGATTTGAAAAAAGTGAAAATCTTGATTTTGTGTAAAATAGAGGAAGTTATGGTCGATTGGAGGAAAAATGGAGAAGAAAGAGTTTAAAAACAAGTTTGCATCTTTAAGACAGTTTAAAACTTTGATTTAAAAAAAACTTTAAACTAACATAAGAAGCCATGAAACATGAAGAAATCCTTAGGAAATTAGAAATGGAGACACTACATCATATTGGCAGTTTTGCAACTCCTCCATGCGGAAGAATCGCAACGGCTTCAAACCGTTGCTAAATAACAAGGGTTATAAGCCGTTGTATATGATGTAAGAGCAGTTATGGACCATTTGGATTTTGCAACGACTAATAGCCATTCTATATATTTCCTATTTTTTTTAAAATCTTGACCACATGCAATCTTGTGTACAAAACCACTCGTTCCCGAAACTAAAGGCTCCAATTAGTTTCATTTCCCTCCTCTGCCGCTTTGCCCTAGTTGATTAATCGTGCCCCAATTTCCCTCTTCTGCCCTAACACCATGCAAATCGTCATCGACCGCGACTGCAAATCATCATCAACCCGAGCGACGTGAAATCCATCGACCATAGATCAAGCGTTGGAACCTTCGGCTCTTCGAAATTAAGCAATAAGGTAATTCGTTCTGTTTTGATTTTAATCATTAGAAATACATGGGTTATGTTGTTTGGTTGTCTCTGTTTTAGATGTTATTTGATTTGATTTAGTTTATACTTATTTTGTCTTCAATTTTTTTCTAAACGAAATTGACTTATTAATTTGATGTTAAGGTGGATATAATCATGATAGTCAATTGATTTTTGTTCTGGGTGTGTTTGTGGTAAAAGAGTAATATCTGGCTAAGTGGTTGGAAAACTAGTTTCTTTGATTCATGTCGTAGTAATGAGTGAACCTCTGCATTCTTTTCTTCATTATGATGTTATATTATATCTTAATCTTTCAAGGATTTGTTGTGTGATTAAGCACCAAGTTGTATGAAGAAGTCATAGAGTTTGAACATAGCGAAGGGTAGACATGTTCCCCTTGTAGTTTATTTGCTGGTCATTCATTTCATGAAGATTATACCATACTCTACAACTCATATTCTTAGCCTTTGTATATTTATCTACTTTCTGTATAGTGCCTATTTTTTTTCGAATAAAAAGAAAAGAAAAAAGTTTGCATTTTTGTTTTTTTTTTCCAAAGAGTATGTCTGAACATGGGAGTCAGACCTATTAAATTCTCACTATGCTCATTATAATATAATATAGAACTTTTAGTAGGCAATGAGAAAAGGGCAATGTTATATTTTGGGTGAAATGAAGTATTATCTTATGCAACGGTCTTTGTAATAACTGCGCAGTATTCAGTGAATACTGTGCAAAATAATCTAATTCCTACAGTGGTGGAACTCTATGTTTGTAAATTTGATAAATACAGAGCATGCTCGATAACCGTGGAACATGAGAAAAACTTCAATAAAGTTGACTTTTAAATTGTGATTAGTGTGCCTATTTTAATACCACTAATGATTATGATGGGCCATAATTCCTAGTCCTCCATCCATTCTACTACTCGGCACTCTGTATTGTTTATACGGATAGCTGGAATTAGGGTTGTCAATAAGTATCTGAAAAATCCAAAATTCGTCCGTATTCATATCCGAAATATGAAAAATTATCTGATATCTGAAAAATGGATACGAATATGGGCATATCCGTATCCGATAATTATCCGTTCGGTTTTTATCAAAATTATAGTTATTTTTTAATGTATTTAGTACATAAAATGACCGTCGTTTACTATTATATTCCGATAAAAAAATTAATATGTATATAAAAGTCAATTTTTATTGCTTAAAATTATTTTTCTTCATGTATTTATTATTTCTATATATTCAGTACAAAAATGAATTTATAATAAATCAAAATTTTATGTTTATTTGTTTTGATTTATCAGTTGTGAACTGATCAAAGAATATCCGATAAATATTCGATATTCGTCCGCATCCGCGGATACTGATATCCGATATCCGAAAATGATTTTACATATGGATACGGATATAGCATTATCCGTATCCGAAAGTATCTGTTTATAGGCCTAGCTGGAATGCTGGATTAGCTTCAGTTTTTTGGAAGTATACAATTTCATCCATTCCCAACCATTCAAAATCGACAACGCTTAGCTCATTGTTAAAATTGTGTCTAACTTCATTCCGACTCATGCATCGGCAAGAGCATACTGTTTATCTCCAGTGAGCATGCAACTTGACAACATATTTTTTTTACTTAATACCTAATAAATATATGCATTATTTTTAAGCTTATTTTTAGTAAGCTCTTATTGTGCAAATCTTGAAACATTGAATCTTTTGTTTCTCTTTTTTAGGTTTGTTTTACCCATTTGTACAACTCATGTAATATACATAAGATTCACATAATTGATACAACTTCTATTTTTCCCATTATGACAGGATATTTCTTATTAACTGGCGAGATTCCTTGTGACATCAGCATAAGTGGATTATCCATTGCTCTAATCAGTAAGCAATGCATACAAACTTCTTCCTTGATTATTATTAATTGCACTGTATTGTAACGCTTTCATGCATTATTAGATCTTAAGTTAGTACTGTTTGTTTCATTTTTAAGAATCTTATCATAGTCGGTTTATGCAATGCTTGTAGACAATTGTTTCCCACTTTCCTACGCCATCCAAAATCTATACAGTACACGAATGCTAATGCATACAAATTTAAAATATCAAGAAATAACATATTTGATATAATTGTGATTCGTCTCTCTTTGATTATAATAATCTAGTTATGACAGTTTTATTTTTATGATGGCAGCTATCTATCTAAACTAAAATCAATTGGTTTAAATAGTTTTTTATTCGACGTTTGTTCGATGCATTCGTCTTAATTTTGTAAGGACATATAGATGATGTTGTAATAGAGAACAATTCTTTTCTAAACTTTAATCAAGAATATTCCTCTACTCTAATACTATAAATATATAATTAAAAAAGTTATACTGATTTATTAGTCAGACTCATGATAACTAGGAAGCTAAAGTGCTTCAATTTCTAGAAATAAAGCAATTTTACTCCCTAGGTAGGTAGTATAGTTTACATTAGATATCATTATAAAACTAGCTTGAGAACAAAGCTGCATGCATCTTGTTACTGTCTCTTATGTATGATTCTTCAATTCCCCGTTCAGTTAAAGTCAGCCGATTACACTATAAAAGGGACTTCTCAACTTTCGATATTTCCTTCAATTCAATCAATATTTATCGATTATTATCATGATACTATAATTCTATTTATTTAATTTTTACTTTTGAATTTTGATATAATATATGTCTAGCGCCAAGACATTTGATTAACAACCTGAGTGTCTTTAAACTATAATAGTTAATTCATCATTGTAGTTGTCTGTTTATATTTTTACTTGTACGTTTGCAATTCTGAGGTTAACGAGCTTGAGAAAAGGTTGGCTGCTCTTAGAAATCCCTGAGTCGGGTACTAGTTTATACGTTTTACATTCTTGTTAAATGGTTAACAAATTAATCTTCGAAGTCTGCATTTACAAGTTGAAGTATTCAATTATATGAGCTGCAACAATTTTCTTTCTTTCATTACTTTTTTTTTGGCTTATTAGAGGTAAATATACACTGCTATACTGGCACTATATTCCTTGGTATCCTAGACTGCCTTTGTATTTACAGTTTCAACCACATTTAGTGTGTTTTAGTGAAGAGTGCAAATATCACAACTGATTTCCTTAAGCCATATATATATATATATATATCTTGATAATGTGAATATCACAACTCGCTCATACAAATGCATGGTCCTATACTCATTTGAAACGGTTGGGCAATGAGTTTCATCAACTGATTTCCTTAAGCTATATAGCTATATATATATATATATATATATATATATATATATATATATATATCTTGATAATGTGAATATCACAACTTGCCCATACAAATACATGGCCGTATACTCATTAACCATGGTCCATGTGTACAAGGACAAAGAATAAAAAAAACTGTAAGAACAAATGAAAGAAATTATACAACTACCACATATTGAAATACTTCATGGAATTAATATTTATTCTGATATATACGTCACGTCGAAGATGTTTAGAAGTTTATTTTACTGTATTTGAGCAAGCTTGAGAGCACTCCTGAAACATTGCCATTAATTCATGTGGGAAGACTTCTCGAATAGAATATATTAACATTCTGCATTATCATGGCCCTGCTTTTAGTAACCTCTCATTATAAAAATTAACAAAAATGTTTTATATGCTCCCTGTTACAAGTTCTGAAAAAAAATGGATGCCTTGTTCAATGAAAACACTAACAGTAAGAATACAACACCCATTATCATCATACATTCACCTTGTCTATTTATGTAGTTTAATTGGTGGGAAACGATAGCACACTTAAAGACGTTAGTCGAGGCAACCTAGTGTCTCAACCATACAATCCGGCATTATTCCACCTTCTAATGCAATTCTGCATCTACAAAATATAACATGGTTACTTCACTAAAAATTTAAAATCAATTATTATTGTAATAAGTTTACATCATGAATACAGGCAGTGAAACATCAATATTACTTGTTAACTCAACTCAAAGCAACTACAACAAAGAAACGTGTCTCTGGTCTATCAATAGATGTCAAACATATGTCACAGGGTCATTATATATATTAATAAACCAACACAGCTGTTATCCCACCTTTTGGCAAGGCCATGATACCAGGAACTCAGATGGAAACCAAGGACAGTTCGTCCCTAAGTTCGGTTATACGCAGGTTTGCTATGGATATCGATAAATTTTGTCCGAGTCTGAATCAAACAACAATTGATGAGACATGACAAGCAAATCTATAAAAAGCAACATTCCAAATTTCAAGTCAATCCAGGTTTGTTGCTCAAGATATGATCGATGCAAGCCAAAGAAATCATCTCAATAGCATCCATCAAAACGCATTAGTTCGTATCCATCAAGGGAATATGTTTATTCATATTGATCTATTCGACTCCACCATCAAACAAGCTCCACTTCGTATCGATCGGCAGTTGTCTAGTTCGTATCCATCGAGGATGACCTTCTTTGTATCCATCCTAGAAGAGCCTTGTTCGAATCCATCAAGCTTCGTTAGCTCGTATCCATCAGGTGATCTTGGTTTGTATCTATCTATTCGTGTCCATCGCCACACAACTGTCTTGTTTGTATCCATCAGACGGTCTACTTCGTATCCATTTGAAATGCGAGTGTCCAGTTCATATCGATTAAGTTTCAACATGCTTCATATCGATCGACCACAGATCGATATGAAACCAACACCTCTCTTCGATACAAAGTGGCATGCAAAAGATCGAAGCGAAGTAAAATATATTCAATCGATACGAACATCATAATATGATCGATACGAACAAGGCAACAATCTTCGATACGAACAAGGAGAAAACCTAGGGATGACTCAGTCAACTCGGCATCGAAAGTGGAGCAATCCAAAAATCAAGCGCCACGTCAACTCGTAGGCACGTGCTCAACATCGAGTCGAAATGATCGATACGAACAGTATCGGTACGAAGGGGACCGAGACCGAAAAACTCTAAAATTTGCGTCGATCATAACTTGCAATCCACAAGTCCAAATGCTATGAAATTTTCACAGGAGCTTACATACAACCTAAGGAATGTTCATGCCAAGTTTCGACTAGATTGGGTCAAATCTTGATCGATATGACATTCGTTCATGTCGATCACAGATCGAGTCGAAATCGCGTGGGGATCGATCGCGTAGGCCCACTCACATGCCAGAAGAGGTCTCCCGTGATCTGAGCGAGATATTTGCATCCTACTCCTATAAATAGCACCCAAGAGCCTATAGAAAAAGGATGTTTTGGGCTATCTGACATCCAGACTCTGTCGAAAACATTTTTGCACCACAAGGCTGCTGTTGTACTCGAATTTCATCACTGTAATCCAATGTAATCAGTTGTAATCAGCAAGAAAACATCAATAAAATCATCAATTTCATAGTGGACATAGGCCATACATCGAACAACTCTAAATCCCTGTGTTTCTGCGTATATTTCTTATCTGTTTTTGAAGTGTTTGTTAGATAATCCACTTTTTTCATTTCTATTCTTCATTTTTATCTCTTCAAATACTTCCGAAGAGTGTTGTGCCTAATTTCTGTACAAACACTCTGGTGCTTTCATTGAGAAAACACAGTTTTCTCCTCTCTTTGGATCTACTATCGATATTGGATTGCGCAAATCTATGAAGAAGGTCTAGATCTCAAAGCTTAAAGTTCTTCCATCCTACTCAGATTTGCATCGAATCTAGGAAAGAACTCCATCACCCACCATGGTTAGCACAAGGACTGCTTCTACAGCTACAGAACAAGGACAGGATAGACAGAATCTCGTACAACTTCCTCCATCCAATCAGAATGCTACTGGACCATCAGATCCGTTAGGCCTTGTTACCAGGGAAGAATTCCAAATGCTTATGCAAGAGCTAACTCAGAGTTGTCAGCAACTTACTCAACAGCTGCGTGCAAATGCAGAATTGACTAGTCAGCTAAATCGCCAAAGGCATAGGAGATCTAGGAGGGATTAGGCCTCCTACTCATCCACTGAAAGTTCAACTTCATCTTACTACCATCATAGATCTACACGCCCACGACTGAACGTAAGCTACACCCAATTTACCGGACATCAACCTACTTTGAACATTGGACAAACAAGAGTTGACCCATCAACCAGCTACCAGACTGGACCCTCCTCCTGGGGAGGCACTGTTCCTCATTATACCATAGACAACCGCGCTACCACCACTGCTATTGTGCCAGGAGTTGATGCCTAGAATCAGTCAGACCCGAACCATCGTCAGCATGGACATACTCCGAAACCCTATGTTCCAGAAAACATCGAGCCAAGGAGGCGAAATACGGACCATCGACCGTGACCGGTCCAACCTCGCATTGTGGAACCCGACCACACCTTGGCCTAGCACACACAGAATGTATAAGTACCGGACATCCCCACGATGATCCACCAAATGATTTGAGAGAGTCAAGGCCTCACTAATGACGACTGGGAAATCTCCCGGAGTCATACTCCTTTTACTAATGAGATACTTTATGCTGAACCACCTCGGCGATTCAGGATGCCGACTTTACCTGTTTATAAAGTAAGTTTTGATCCCAACCAACATATCCTGAAGTATGAGTGGCTGATGAATGCTGCATGGATTGACGATGCAGTTCAGTGTTGCAGCTTCTCAATTTCTCTGGGGGACATAGCTACCATATGGTTTACTTGTTTTCCACCTCGATCCATTTCTTGTTTCGACCAATTGGCCACCAAGTTTGTTGAACAATTCCGTATGCATGTTGTAAGATTGAAGGATGTTAACACTCTATCTAGTGTCCCTCAAACTCCTGGAGAGACACTCCGACGTTATTTAGAAAGAATCCATGTTGCATGTGCTGCGATCAACAATCTAAATGATAACTCCATTCTTATGGCACTGACTAGGGGGATTGACCCTAATTTTTAATTCGGCAATTGGTTGGCCGGTAAACCCCCTGCATCATTGGACCATTTCCATTCCAAAATAGTCCAGTTCTTGAGGAGGGAGGATGCGAAACAGTCTAGGAAACAGGATGATGCATGGCCCCGTATGGAAGGAATTCAAAGTAACGTTACAGTTAAACAATTCGAGGAGAGTTTTGAAAAAGTTCAGTTGAATATAAAAATAAACAAAATCAGCAGAGGGACAGTGGAAATCAAAATAACAAATAAAATCAAATCGTGGTCCACGACGTAGAGCTCCTATGTTCGATAATGATACTCCATTGAATACGTCGTTGAAGAATGTGTATTTGCAGACCTGCAATACCGTTCAGTACAAGAAGCCTACTTCGAAGCCATCATCGAAGAGAAAAGTCCAAATAGGGAAGTTTTGCAGATTTCATGAAAGTTACGGCCATAATACAAATGAGTGTCAGCATTTACAAGATCTCATTAAAAAGCTGATATGTGAACGGAAGTTAGATCAGTTTGTACGGGCACCGCAGTCAGGAGGTGCGGGCCCATCAAATCAGAATCGTGTACCAAACCAGGAAAGACAGGAGGTACCTGCTCGTACCGACGGGAGGTTAGTGATAAATATTATTAGTGGTGGTCCTCATCCAGCAGACCAAAGCTGGAAGGAAATGGAGTCGTATGCCAGCTCTATTAGGCATGCGAACTTCGAGTGTTGTAGTAATTTTGTTGAAGGGGCTCCGGTCAAATAACAGAAGACGATGACTGATGATATCGTGTTTCGAAATAGAAATGTTGATAAGGTCGAAGCCCCCATTATCGATCCACTGGTCATATCAACTCAAGTAGGTCCTGCTTGGATGAAGAGGATCTTAGTTGACAGTAGAAGCTCTATGAATATTTTGTTTAAGCGAGCTTATAACCACATGAAGATGGAAGCCAAAGATTTGAAGCCTTGCCAGTCCCGAATCCATGGCTTCAATAGGAGCGCTACTATACCTACTAGAGTGGTGGATCTACCAGTGGAGTTGGGAGTTGGAGATCGCCGGAGAGTCCGGATATTGTAGTTTGTTGTGTTGGACATAGACTCCCCTTACAATACTTTCTTAGGTTGACCGGCCCTTGCTGAATTCAAGGAGCCATTTCCCCATGGTGTATGACTCTAAAGTACCCCGCCGATCGTAGAGTGGGAGTCGTTCAAGGAGATCGGGCTACTGGAAGGGCCTATTATGTTGCCGAGCTGCGAGTTGCGCAGCGAAGGGAGAAAAGAAAGGGCGTAGAGGAATCTCTCTGCGTCCGTTTTGTTGATAATTGACAATTGGTGCCTAGGCCCAGGCCCGAGCACCCCAACCAATTCCAAAGGGATCTTGACCCGAGAGATAACGAATGTGAAGACGAAAGTAAAGACGTCAAGCCTCCTCGATCAAATTGACGATCGATGTTCCGATCATTGATGACGATGATTCTAAAATGCTAAAGATTGGGTCTCAGTTAAGCCAACAAATGCAAGTGGAATTGGTTGAACTTGTCCAAGCGAACCTTGATGTATTTTCCTGGACACATTCTGACATGTGTGGGATCTCGTCGGACATCACGAGCCACACATTGAACATTAACCTGCGGTATATCCCGGTCAGATAGAAAAGCCATGGTATGGATCTAGAGAGATCTGCCACCCTTAAGGAAGAGGTAGTTAAGCTAAAGTAAAATGGGTTTATTCGAGATGCACTATATTCGGAGTGGGTGTCTAATCTTATATTTGTCTAAAAGCCGAATGGGAAATGGAGAACGTGTATTGATTACTCAGATTTAAATAAAGCTTGCCCAAAAAGAAGTTTTCCACTTCCTCACATCGATCAGTCGTAGATTCGGCTGGACACGAATTACTATCCTTCATGGATGCATATTCCGGCTACAACCAGATACCCATGCACTTACCCGACCAGGAACACACCAGCTTCGTGACCAATCTAGGACTCTATTGTTATAGAGTCATACCTTTTGAACTCAAGAACGCAGGGGCAACCTATCAACGATTATTCAATCGAATGTTCGCTCGCCGGATCGGAAAGACCATGGAAGTATATGTAGATGATATACTAGTAAAGTCACGATTCTCCACTGATCATATTAAGGACCTGGAATCAATGTTTAGTATCCTTCGGGAGTATAGAATGAAGCTTAACCCATTGTAATGTCACTTTGGAGTCGCATCCCAAAAATTCCTTGGGTTCATCGTCAATGCTCGAGGAATCGAAGCCAAGCCTGAAAATATCTGAGGGATCAGAAATCTTGAGACTCCAAGAACTATAAAACAAGTCCAAAGCCCCAACGGGAAGGTAGCAGCACTGAGTAGGTTCATTTAAAAATCCACTGACAAATGCATTCCCTTCTTCAATCTGATCTGAAAAGGGAAACGAAACTTTGAATGGACCACGGTATGTGGGCGCATTCCGAGTACTAATTTAGCATCTATCCACACCGCCTATTTTGTCAAAGCCTATTGATCATGAGAAGTTGTACATTTACTTGGCGGTATCATAAAACGCAATTAGTGCTGTCCTAATTCAGGAAAAAGATCAGATATAGAAGCCAGTTTATTACATCAGCAAACGATTGATCGGAGCTGAGAGGAATTATCCGAAGCTAGAGAAGCTGACTTATTTTCTTGTTATTGCCTCAAGGAAGCTCCATCCATATTTCCAGGCTCATCCTATCGTTATTTACACTGACAAGCTATTATGACAGGTCCTTACGTGGCCTGAGACGTTTAGTAGGTTACTCAAGGGAATATCGAACTTAGCCAGTTTGATATTACTTATACTTCAAGGCGAGCTATTCAAGGACAAGTCCTAGCAGATTTCATAGCTAGATTTACTATCCTAGAGGACTAGCCTGAAACTAGTGAATCTCCTGAATATATTTGGAAGCTGCATACTGATGGTGCATCAAACGACCGGTGCTCGGGTACTGGAGTAGTAATTAAAACCATCGAAGGTCGATCTATATGTTATGTTTTAAAGTTTGATTTTCGTGCGACCAGTAATGAAGCTGAATATAAAGCCCTATTAGCTGGATTGAAACTCGCCCGAGATTTGAAAATCATTACCGTGGAAATTTATTGTGATTCACAATTAGTTATGTGCCAAGTTCGGGGGAATACTAGGTGAAAGATCGAAGACTGGCTACTTACCTAGCTTGGGTTCATAAAATAATAAATCAGTTTGATTATTATGCTATCTATTACATTCCCTGAGAGCGAGATCAGAAAGCCGATCATTGGCAATGTTAGCCAGCTCGGGTGAGGCTCAACAAATGGGACTTGTTCCCGTGGAGATGTTATCCTTCCCGAGCATCGATCAGATGGAGGCAGACTGGATATTTGAAATCACTCTCGATAAGGAGTCACGGATGATTCCATTCCGAAACTACCTCAAGCGTGGAACCCTACCGAAGCCTAGGAGTGAAAAGAGACAAATTCTTCGGAAGGCTTCTCGGTTTATTATTCAGAATGGGAACATGTACAGACGAGGATACTCTGTTCCTTTACTCGGGTATATTGCTTACGACGAAATTAAATGAGTGTTACATTATGTACACGAAGGAGAATGTGGCGATCACACCTGAGTGCAAGCTTTCGCTAAGAAAGTACTCCGGTATGGATATTATTGACCGACTGTAAACCATGATGCAGCAGATTATGCCAAGAAGTGTGATAAATCTCAAAGGCATGCTTAGATTCCTAGAGCCCCACCTACTGAGATAACTCAGATGGTCAGCCCATGGCCGTTTGCAGTATGGGGCATTGATATTATTAGCTCTCTACCTCTAACCAAAGGTGGTGCAAAGTACGCCATCATTGCAGTTGATTACTTTACTAAGTAGGCAGAAGCCGAGCCTTTCGCTACAGTTACAATGAAAAAAGTAATCAACTTTGTAGTGCGCAATATTATATGTCGATTCAGTCTTCCACATACCATCATCACTTATAACAGAATCCAATTCGACAGTGTTGAATTTAAATATTTCTCTCAACGATTTCGTATTCAAAAGAAATTCTCCGCAGTTGCCCACCCTCAAGCGAATGAACAGGTCGAAGCTATTAATAAAGTTATAAAGTCTATTCTGAAGAAACGATTGGAAAAGGCTGGGGGCAAATGGGTCGATGAACTTCCTATGGCTTTGTAGCCTTATAGGACTACCCACAAATCCGCAACCGGTCATAATCCATTCTCTCTTTCCTATGGTTCGGAAGTCGTTATTCCAGTCGAAATGGAAGTACCTTCTCATCATGTGACTTATTATGATCCAAAGACGAATGCAATACTTCTTGCTGAATCCCTTGACTTGTTAGATGTGAAGAGCGAAGAGGCTGATTTGAGGGCAGTCGCATACCAAAACCGAGTTGCCCGATTATACAACTCAAAGGTCCGCCCACGAACCTTCGAACTCGGCGATCTCGTCCTTAAGAGAGTTTATCTGGTTCCTTCGCATATGAAATCAACATGGGCAGGGCCATATGTTATTGAACGAAAGCTCGGAGATGGCACATTTAAATTATCGACCATTGATGGTCTTACTCTGCCAAGATCCTGGAAGAGCGAAAGTCTTCGTCGCTACTACACATAACAGGCTTTATTTTTTTTTATTTAGTTTGCTTTTCATTTACGTTTTGTTTCTGCATTTTGAAATTATAATTTGTAATATGGAAACTAACTCTGCCGTATTTTCTTATTTCAGCAATAAAGTGCAATCTCTTCGAGCCAGAGCTGTGATTTACTGAATGTGTCATACCACCATCATGATGCACGACGAGCTAAGTTCCATCATACGATGGGATTTATTCAAATAGGGAGTGACCGTTATACGACCGGTCACTTACTAAGTGAAACCCGAGCTCTGGGGCAATGCCACCACACTAAAGCGGAAAAAAGGATTGATACACGACAATCCTTTTAATAACTCCAGTCGTCTAGAGTGCAAGCTGGAGTATAAAACTTATGAATGCGAATTCAAAGAGGTTGGATCCGTCCACCTAACGTCTTCATCTGTATCTTGACCAAGTTTGAGGAAGATGGATCCGTCTATCTAAAGACCTCGCTTGTTAATTCAGGGTGGATGTGAATCGACCATCCACGATCCTGATAACTCCATCGTTCCCAGAGTGCGAACGAAATCCTAAAGCCTAAACAGATGTGACTGACCATCCGTCGGCCAACTCCAAATTCCCAGAGTACGAACTGGAGTGCAAACATCAACTCCGAATTCCCAGAGCGCGAATCGGAGTATAAACATCAACTCCAAATTCCTAACGTGCGAATTAGAGTATAAACACTAACTCTAAATTCCTAGAGTGTGAATTGGAGTATAAATATCGACTCTGAATTCCGAGAGTGTGAACCGGAGTATAAAATGTCAAGACGATTCGGATCCCCAAAGTGCGAATCGAAGCATGATCGTCAACCAACTATGAGTCCCTAGAGCGTGGACTAAATGCTAAGTGTCAAGCATACGCGGCAGATCACCCATGAATATAACTTAAGTCCCCTGAGTTATGGACACGTACTTAAAACTTGAGTAAGGCTTGATGAATAAACCCAAGCAAGATCCAGATCTTAGAACCTCATAAGTGTACCGAGCAAAGTTTTCAAATGTTGGAACACTTAAGCAAATAAACACACATCAAGTTCGTAGCAAAATAAAATTTCATTCCAACTATTGGTGAAAAGAAATAATGTACAAGTTTATCCCAAAAATTCCTACTACCAGGGACTGAATCCGCATCTATACACAGCCAACAAAAGCTAAAAAGAATGCCTATCTACAAAAAATGGACCAGAGATATGTATATATTCTTTCTTATGTCTCGGTTTCTTCTTCGGTATGGACCCGCAGGAGCCCTCGCTCGGTTTTGTTTTTGAACCTTTACTTTTCGACATTTGATCTCCTGCCGAGGGCATTATATCAACATCCTCCTCCGAACTCAGATGTATTGGAACATGAGTGCTGCTATTAAAGATATTTTTACTTGTAGACAATTTATTAATGAAATTTACCATACTCCCATTACTTTATTTGTACTTACCTTTATGCTTTAACTAACTGCGTGTTTGTTCATAATGCATACGACACAGAGAAAAAGATTAGCCTGAAGTGAGGAATGAGAGGTAGTTATGGTTTTCTGAATTCTTATGTAATATAAGTTAGCTTAAAAAATCACTTTCTAATATACGGTTTTATGGTGTTTCTGTAATATTAGTACGTCATACTAGTTGTTGCTGCTGTTGAACTTTGTAATGCTATGTATTGTTGCTGCTGCTGTAGAACTAGTAGTGTTATGTATTGTTGTTTGAACATTGTAATTAAAAGATTTGTTATGTTTGGTTTTTGTGTTGAATCTATGAAAAATATTTGGTTTAATGATCTTTCTTTTGTGATATTATGTTAAATTTGCAAATGTTTGTATTGATATGATAATGAAATGAATGTTACGGTAAGAGGGGGCAGGAAAAGCAATGTATTTTAAAAAAAAATTACAATTAGCAACGGTTTTGAGCCGTTGCAAAACAGAATTAACAAAGTTGCACAATAAGACTTTACAACGTCTTTCAGCCATTGCTAAATTTAATTTAGCAATGGTTCTTAGCCGTTGTAAAACAGAAAATTGCAACGGCTGGAAGCCGTTGCTATCTTTTTACCACTGCATGTTTTGCAACAGCTCAGAACCATTGCAAAATGATATTTCTGGCACAGTGAGAAGTAAATGAAAATATGGTGAAATGGATGTGTATTATAGACAAAAGAAAGTAGGAAAATCACCCAACTAACCTTAGATTAAAATATCCTAACATGTCATTATGTTGACAAGTCATATCACCAACCTTCTCCCCTCATATGTCACATCCTCTAGGTCATGATGGATAATGATGATAAGGCTAAGATACGATAAGAGATAATGATATATACTTATATATATAAGTAATTATTTTTAAAACCTTGACTTATCACATCTCTTGCTAAACATAATTAACATAAGATAATATACTATTAGTGCATTATTATTGTTTGGTTTATTGACTCCTATATACGCGTATATATAGTGCACAAAGACAAACAACTTTTCCGACAACTTTCTGGTGTCGAAAAATCAAAATTCCGAAAAATGTTCTTCAATCACATTTTCTATTTTTCTACGAACTATATGTTTTGGTAGACATATTTTAAAAACGATTTTATCATCATTATTAAATAATTATAACATGTTTATATGTTAATAAAAACCATTTATTTATTATTTAAACTTAACTTGTATTTCTGAAGAAATATATAAAACCGATGATATCAACTGTCGATGTCATAATTACATTTATTTTCCAAAAATAAAATAAAATATTTCATTTTATAATCTTGTTTGAATACATATATTAGTGTATGAATCTAGAGCCATGCATGATCCTTATTGTTTAAAAGCAGTTTTATTGATTAAATGATTTTCAGCTGTTTTATCGATATTTTACCTAAAACGATATTTACAAATTATCAGTATTTTACCTAGGTAATTTGTTCACAAATATTTTTCCCAAACAAAACTATTATTATTATGTACCACTTAAAACATGATTATTCCTTACTTTTAAACCCATGTCTAAATATTTAAAAATAAATATAATTTATCCACATGATAAATTTGCGGGGCGTTACAAACATAGACATAGGAACATATGCGCACACTGAGAAGAACAGACACACACGCAATCAAACACATGCACTATCATGCAATCAAGAAAAATGCAGCACACAACTATCCCAATGCACACAAAACGTCTAAGCACCGATCGACCGGTCACCTCGAAAGGTTAACCGATTGATAGTGATGCTTGCTAGGTCAGTCACCTTTGTTTTGGCAATTCCATCTCCTATGCCTTTCGTCCCACAAATTTTGAGATACCATGAATTTATATAAATGTGGCACAATTATATACATATACGATGATTTAAATGATTAGATCATAGGTCCGTGTGTTTAAAACTCACTTGAAGCTTATGTTCACTTCTTCATCCTCTACACGCATGCACACATGACGCACACACGACAACAACCAAAAAATAAAATTCCTTCTTGCTAGACATGCTAATTGATGAAGAGAATAACATATTTGAATTTGGGATTTTATTTGTTTTTATATGATTTGTTATTGATTTTATAAGAGGGAGCATTTCATTATCTTTTTCAAGAAGTTGTTAAAAATGCAGTGGAGTAGGTATACGTAAATATTTAGTACAAAGGAGAGGGGAGGAAAGTTCTGGAGTAATCATGATGAGTTTGGGAAATAAGCTATTATGCTTGAGTTTAAAAAGTTAAAATATAATAATAATGAATAAATCTAAAATTATATTTTCCTTTACTTCAAAAAAAATTCCATTTTCAGTTAAATAAGTACAAATTACATTTCATTACTTCCTTTCCAATCCATATTGTATTTCAATTTACGACACTTTTACATAGTTTACTTTTACATTTTAACTCATTTAAATTTATAAATATTAAAATTTTCATGATTTAGAAACTTTATTTAAATAATTTGGAAAACCCCTTTTTTAATAAATCGCTAATTTCTAATTTAATTAATCAGATTACTATAATTAGCTTGAATTAATTATTACTTAACCGGAGCGTTACCGACTCCCTCTTAACAAAATTGTATCATCGCAATTTCCAATAAAGAATAATCTATAACAAACTAATTATAGCAACTTAATCATATTTTATTTTAATTTTAGTTTAAATATAGAAACATTTATTCAAGGAAAACTTCTTCATCAAATCTCAAAATCCTTCATTTAAATAAAAAATTCATCTATTATATATATCTTACATATATTTTCCCAAAATCCTCCTTTTATTCTAATTCAAATCAAATTCCTTTTCAAATAATCTTCAAAATATTTCAACCAAAACTATAATCTTGTTTATAAATTTTTCTACTAACATTATCTTTTCTATTTAACAAAGCACTCTTCAACATATTGTTTAACTTTTAACATCTTTTTATAAACAAAGTTGGTTTCAAATACTATTCGCAAATTCGTTTGTAAATTTAAACAAATATTTAATTTTCTTTTTAATAGATATATGGAGAGAAGTTCCAAAATTTATTCTCAAAACTTTACATTTTAAAATTAGCTCAATGTCTCACACCAAGAAAATTCCTAATAGATAATTCATTTCATTTCAAATTCTTTTATACTCCCTAAAATACTTTATAATCAGAAAATTTCCATCCATCAAAAGTAAAACAATAAAACCCATACCTTATTAAAATCTTAATGCTAAAACAAAATCAAGTTTTAAGAAATTGTTTATTTTTAAATTTCAAATTATATCAGAAGTTATCAAATGTATACACTTTTTATTCACAAATTCTCAAACACTATAAAACAAAGTGATATTGCATTGCCATGCATTATAGTGATTACTAATATCAATTGGCTACAATATCGACCACATAATTAATACTGCCTTGCTAGTGATCGCATCTGTGCACTAATATCCAATGGTTACAACTACCAATAAAAAAAATACTATCATAAAATATAATTTACAAACCATTCGCCAAAATAATAAATATAAACTTCAGTTTTCAAATCCTTTACAAACATAAATCCCAAATATTACTTTACCAAAATAACTTATTTTTCTTAATTTCTCATTTAAATTTTTTAACTCTTTTTCAAAATTCTTTAATCTTCTACAAATTACTTATATCTTCCAAATCATCATTTCAAAATGTCTCGCTTAAGCATTCAAGAATTTCTACCGAATACTCATGCACCCGCATCGATCAAAATCCTTAACACACTCAACAAACAAGTTATCACAATTTCCATTTCTAAAAACATCTATAAATATTACTTTTACAAATCATTGAACATACTAATTCAATAAAATAATATTCCAAATCCTCATTTAATACTTTACTTTTAGTATATATATAATTTTCAAATGATTTCAAATTATATAATTCACTTTACTATAAATCGTTTAATAATAATAATAACCAATATCTATATACGATAAACCGTTGTAACAACCTTGGTTTGGATATTACCTGTCAATATTAATTATAATTTAATATTGACAGGTAATGTGACAACCCGCATATTTATCGATTTTATATTTAAATTTTTATTTAAATATTTTATCGTTAGTCGGATTTTAGTCCGAAAAGCCACTATTTGCAAACGGTCAAATTAGGACTCGAGACCACTTTCATTGAGTTCAAATTGCCGTTTACAATCTTTTTAGGTATAAACTTTGATATGTTTGGAATTAGTGGAATTTCACTACTTTTTCACTTTGGACTTTGGTTTGGACTTAGCCTATTAGACCCAACCTCCACTCCCTCTCCTCTTCATAATTTCCTAACAACATAAGCTTCATCAAAAATGGTGAGTGGAATGGGAAATTAAAATTCCAAACTCAAGTTCTCTTGCAAATCCATCATTCAACTCCGAATTCAAAGAGAAGACATTGGATTCAAGCTTCTTGTGTTGAGATTAAAGAGAGATTGATTCTTGCTTACTTTAAGCTTCATCTTCATTGATTTTTGGTGCAAAGGTGAGATTTTTATCTCACATTCTTGTCTATAACTATCTTGGATTGGGAATGAATTCGCATCACTTTAGCATGTATATTTGCATTTGGTTTGGATTGGATTGGCGAAAAACTCCAATTTTTAGTGTTCTTGGTGAATTTCTGGCCTTAGGTCGTTCCGTTGAAAAGTCACACAGAGCTTAGGTCATTTCTGGCCTTAATTCGTCCTGAAGCGTTAGGTCGCTCGGCCTTTGAGTCGCTAGGTCGTAGGTCGTTAGGTCGCTCCCTCTGTTGGAAACGTTACCTCGGTGTTAGGTCATTTGACCTGTTCTACGTTAGGTCGTCCACATTAGGTCGCGTGCTTAGTTCGCTCTTCACCTATGTCGCTCGGCCAGGTTACATTGGATAGCTCGCAACCACTCTAGGCCGCGACCGAGTTAGGTCGCTAACCATGATAGGTCGTCTCATCTTGGGTCACGCCATTCTTACGAGCATTTTAGCCGTTATATCCTTAAGTCGTTGCACCATGACCTCAACTTCATTAGGTCGCATGATCTCGATTCCACTAGGTCGCTCGGCTTGTTTGTGCTTAGGTCATACCCCTTAAGTCGTTCGACCATTGGGTTGTAACACGTTAGGTCGCATGTCCTTGTTAAGACATTAGGTCGCTCGCCTTTTTATACTTAGGTCGTTCGACCTGTATTTCGTTAGGTCGCTCGGCATGCTCGGCCGCACCACCTATTTCTCCTTTGATGGTTTTGGAATTGATTTCTTTTGAAACAATCATTTATGTGATTTGTCACTTTTAAAACATGAAGGTTTCAATACTAGCAGTAAATATCAAACCTCTTTCATCAAAGCAATTTCAACACTATTTTACTACAAAGCTCTTTTCCTAAACCGTTTTCCAATCTATTAGTGTGTACAAACCTTTACCGCACTCGGATGAGAAATTTAAATAAACGGCTTAGTAAAACAAGTGGTATGAAACACTTTCGTTTACTTCGACGGTTAATTCTTGGACTTGTTCGATTGAAACTTTTTGTGACAATTTTCTAGTGAAGATCTACAGTTTGTTCGTAAATGTTTAAGTTAAGCAAGTGGTTATGGGACATGAAGCTAAACTCATATATTTACTAACTTAGTGTAATTGACACTTCTGGATGATCATTGATCATTTTTGTGATTTAGACTAGCGTCACGCTATGTTTCTTTGTCCACGGAGGGGACGGTACCTCATTTTATTGAGTTTCGTCTCATTTTTATTATAGGCTAACGACCTATTTATTTCTTGGAGTTTCGACTCAATTTTTGTGGGCTAGCGACCCACGTTTAAATGGGGTTCGGATCTTCGGGCATACCGTTGTACTACGTTGTTGTTCCCGAACTATTCGAGTTTTAGGTTCCTCGGGCGTATCGTTGTACTACGTCGTTGCACCGGCTCTATGATTAGCGACCATGGGATAGCGTCCCGTTTGTGATACACATGTTGGTGAGTTTTCATACTCTCGTTTTGTGATAGGCCTCCCCCTTTTTGTGATTTCTAGATTTCTATTGATGATTTCTAGAATTTTGTGTTTCACCAATTTTATGATTGGCATTGATGTGTTGTCAATATTTGTGGCTTGGTGAATGAAATAAGGAGTATGACACTTCCTTTTTATCTTTGAGAAGATTCTTGTGATATTGATTGATCTCTTGTAGATTTTCATTTACATGCTTATTATAGTATGTCATTATGGTTATCATACGTTCATGTCACATCCTTTATTCTATATCATATCATCTGATATTTATAGCTAGACTGATCCGTTTATTATTTTCTTATGAAATAATACTCGGGTCAGACCGAAATGTTACAGGTGCTTCTGTTTGACTTCTCTGTTGGGATTACTCTGTCTTTTGGCTAACTACTTAGATTAGTAGTTTTTGGTTGTATACATTCGAGATATAGGCTCTATGATGTATACTTATTCTTTTGTAAAGCACATGTTGCTATTCTTATTGTGGATCTTTTAGACCACTACTTTGATGTACACTTAATGTGTTATATATTCATATCTTTTTCCGCCTTGTGATATGGATGTCTGTGACTGATTTGTGTTATGTTTACTTCTATATTTGTTTCTGAAGATTATATATAGCCACTGTGTGATAGCTTTGAGTTTCTATCGGTATGTCGGATTTCCTTGTTAAATGAAATGCATGCTATACTACCTGACATATCGGTGCTCGCACAAAGAAATTACACAGAAGGTCGCTCCTCAATAGCCTTATTCTCCGTGCTAGTTGACATCATTACTTTTTAGTGTTCTTGGCTAACGTGGGTATAGAGGTGGGGCGTCACAGGTAATCTCCAAACCAGGGTTGTTACAACTTTTATTTTCACCAATTACTATTTATTTATTTTTGAGAAAAATAAGCGATTCTCATAAGGAGCAGAGCACTCATCTAATTTTATTCTACACTATAGAGGAGTTGCCAACAAGCCTATCAAATAGCTGAAACCCCCCCTCCCTACAAAATAAGATAAAATAAAAAAACCCGCCTAAAAACCTATATAACTAATGTCCAAAATAAAATGTAAAAAATACCAAAAAAAATCAAAACTTCTAAATCAACAATAAATCACTAATCTAATAGCAACATCAACACCTATATCTACAAAAATTCAAAACTTCTAAATCAACAGTAAATCACTAATCCAATAGCAACACCAACACCAGGATCTGTTAAGAAAAAACTAAACAGAGGCCGTGAACAAAGAAAATAAACTTAACACACACACACACACATATATATATATGAGAATATAGGTACATATATTAATCATATATATATATATACGCGAAACAAACAGCAACAATACTAAGTAAAAAAGCATAATATATAAAGGGCCGGAATGCCTTAAAGTTGAGAATTGACTAAAAAGAGCACCGAAAATCATACTCACATAAATATATAGGAACCTATAAGCAAGCTGGTAACAAAAATTCTATGTCACTGCATCGGAAATTTGAGATGCAATCAGCACATACATTGAATCACAGCTCGTACACTGAGAAGATAAACTATGTTGAATGGAGAATGACATTAGTTGGAAATAGAATCCCATGTGATATTACACGAAGGTGATTAGAAAAACTACAACTCCTTATCTGTCAAGAGCGTGTTTTAGGCATAAAAAATCAAGCTAACCTAAACAAAATGCAGTAAATAAGAAATAGCTACACGAAAGGCAGTAAACAAGAAGACACCTACCTCCAAACAATTATGAAACCCATACAAAAATTATATTAACTCAATTGGATTTATAAATGACTCAACTAATATAATAACATCTATAAAAAATCAAAGTAATAAATTTTAAGAAGCCTAAAACAGTGAACCAACAACACCTATTGCAAAGACTAATAATATCAATAACTAAACTGCTTATATCACTTAGAGGCCTACAAATCAATAGATAAAAAAGAAAATAAATCTAAATAAGAATTAAAAATGAACCTATAAGTAAGTAAAAAAAGACCTATGTCAATGCATCGAAAATTTGTTATATCATCATCACAGAAATTTAAATCTCACCGTGTTAATAGATCAAGAGTGAGAACAACATGGGTAGCAGAATTAACACCAGTATTTTCATGCATATGTGATTAAAAAGATATTGCAACTCATTCTATGTCATGAATCTTAAACATTAAACTAAAAGTAAAACTCCTACATCAAAAGAATTGAAAGATCAAAATAATAACTGATAAAAAAGCTTGAAAAAGTAAACTAAACTGCATTTAACTATAATATCTAAATCTAAAACTGCATTTAACTTTTAAAGGTCTACAAATCAATAGATTAAAAAGGAAGTCTAAAGAGAAAAATAGTTTAAAGAGCTGAAACAGATTATTAAAAGAAGCTGAATAACAAAAATGAGTCAAAGACATGAACTAGAGATGGATATACCATAAATGGAACTCTAAACAAGAAAAAGCAAACTCATATTAAAATTACACATTCATAGAAACTAATATAACCCTACAGCAAAAGAATAATAATTTAGAATGTTATGCAATATAAAATTGTATAGAAATCCTATAGTAAAAGAGTTAAAAAAACAACATAATAACTATTGAATAGAACCCGAAACAATGAACAAGTTATATCTATTGCACAAGACATAAAGGCCTGTATACCAACAGATTAAAAAAAGAAAATAAGTCTAGTAATCAAGAGATTTTAAAAAACTGAAACATTTTATTAAAAGATGCTGAATATCATGAAAGAATCAAAGACATAAATTAAAGGCTTATATACCATAAATGCAACACAGTATTAAAAAGAAAAATAAACTCATTTTGAAAATATTCATTCACAGCATTTAATATAATCTTACAAAAAAAGAAAAACAAAATACAATGTTATAGAATAAAAAACTGAATAACCAGATAAATCCCTATAGCAACTACTATATCCCTACAACAAGCTAAAATTGCTTTAGACCAGAATAAAAAACATAAAGAACAAAAAACATATGAATTATGCTAGCCTATACCAATAATAACAGACAATAATACAATTAATATAAACTAGTATGAATTACACACCACAATTTCAAAAACTTAATTTGAATTTAAACAATCACAGCAAACAAAAATTCCTTACAGGATTAGCATTACATAATTCAATATTATAAACTAAAGACCTATTAACCATAAATAAGCCCAAAAGAAAAATATAATCAGCAAAATGATAGGTAATAATGACATATAAAACAAATACAGAACAACTAATTATATAATTTTCTGGCAAACGATGGTAATTTTGTGATGTTACAGAATTAGTTAACCGGTGTATATAATTATTGTTTTTGGATCGTATTGTATTTTTCTGCACGATCATGTTTTCTTTTTGTCAATCGGTGTTTGTATGTGGACGAAATGCTGTGTAGTATGATACCGAAAGCTTGTGAATAGTTATAACCTAACACCTATTCATTGTGCTAACTTCTTTCCCTTTCACTTTACTATTCCAACCATTTTTCCCGTAAGTTCAAGCAAACAAAAAAAATGAAAATCCACCTTTAGAAATTTAAATCAATTCATATACGTGTCTAAAAGATTTAAAGTTTAAAACTTTGGGGTTGTTTAGTTTAGATCTACATTTGGTATAAGTTTGGTGGTGTTCAGGTGATGGGTGGTGAGTGCGCAGTGTATAGACGTGAGCCAAATTTAGCTATGGTTTTTATTTTGAACAAATTGAGATGGTGTTAACTTGATTCGAGGGTGGATTGGAGTTTGTGGTGACGAGGCGCACCTCAGGATGATTTTTGGTGATGTGCGGTTAAGGGAGGAGAAGTATAATACCTGGGCAGTCGCGAGTTTAGGGTAGTAATTTGAAAATCTTAAGGAGGTATTGAGTGTGGGATTTTCATATGGGTTGGCCGGGCTGGGGAGGTGATGCAGCGCGTTGTGCTAAGTTGAATGCCTTAAGTCGCGAACGACCTAACTTATGTTGCGAGCGACCTAACAAGATGCAACCTAGTGAGCCACGAGCTATGACACAACACACCAAGATAACAGAAGCTGCCTTAAGTTGCTCCAGACATATTAACGTGTTACGATCCAACTATGCCGAGCTACGACCTAAGTGAGATATGCCGCATTTTCACTTGCCGCTTTCTATAAGTTGCCCATCTCTTTAGGTCGCAAGTTCCTTAGGCCGTGTGAAGCTATACTACATTGTTATGTCGCTATCTTCTTTAGGTCGTTGTTCCTTATGCCGTTGTTTTCCTATGTCGCGAGTTCCCTAAGTCGCGAGCTTTCCTAAGTCGCTTCCAGAAGGTCGCTGCTACCTTAGGTCGTGAGTCGTTATGTTGTAATATGTTATATCGCTTATGCGTTGTACATATTGAGTCGCATAGTGTATGTGTTGTAACTCGTTTGTATTTTCTTTGTGTTGTAATGTTGTAAGTCGCTGGACGTTGAGTCGCATGCGCATGTTGTTAGGTCGCGTCCAGATGAGTCGTAGGTCGTTTGTGATGTTGTTAAGCCGCAGGTGCATGGTGTTGTATCTGTTAAGTCGTGAATTGTGTGGCGCTTGTCTATTAGGTCGTTAGCGACCTGTGTTAGGTCGTTGAGACTGTAAGTGTTGTGTTGCAACCCTATAAATAGGGATGTTGGGTCATTTGTAAAAGGTAGATTGATTTTGAATAAAATTTTGTTTGAGTGCTTTGTGCCTCTATAAAATTGGAAGTTGTGTGTTATCTCCTTTCTTCATCTTCGGATATTCGAGTGCGCTCGAATCAACGATTTTGAAGCCGATTCACAGAATCTCGTGCGCGAGATCAACGTCGAAGAATCGTAGATCTTCTAACACAGTATCGTGTGCGATCAACGTGTTAAAGATAGCTAGAATCCGGTATCTCTTGAGATCAACGGATTTGGGCACTTGGGTATTTTCAATCCATCGATTCTTATTTTCATCGTTACATCCATTTCTATTATTTTCGTGCTACGTCATTTGGTATCAGAGTTTCCATGCTGCGTCATTTGGTATCATAGCTAGACTTAGCCAATCATAGCTAAGCCGAGCCTGTTGGAGCAAAGAGAAGTGTTGAAGTGTAGATCTGAGATAAGCGAAGACGAGCTTGTTAGAGAGATCATGCCTCCGAGAAGAGCTAATCGTCATCAGAATGTTGTAGATGTGTATCGAAGAGAAGAAGCTGAGGCAATGGAGCAACATATCAATGAGAAGTTCAATGAAGGTATTGAGAAGTTGGAGAAATTGATGATCGAAATGAATCAAAGTCGACGGAGAAGGTACCAATCTCGAACCATGGAGGAAACAGAGTTTCGCCATCGGTTTCGAAAGCGAGGAGGGTGTCACCACAATATGATCGAGATAGAAGAGAATCATCAGTTTCAATGAGGCGAGAACACAATGAGTATAGAAATGAAGAAAGAAGAACTCCACGTGGGTTTGAAAATGAATCGTATCTCGATATTGAAGGACAGGGTAGAAGGACCATGCATGATCGTAGAGATGCAGATGGACAGGATAGATATCGAAGTACATTTGATTTTGAGGAGGATGGTGATAGAGGCAGTATTCATTATCGAGATCGTGGCCAAGTGCGAAATCAGTATGTGGATGTAGAAGATGATCGTCGATGGGAGTCGGGGATGAAAACAGAAATTCCAGAATTCAAAGGGGGAATGGTAGCGGAAGAGTTTTTGGATTGGTTATCAAATGTTGAAGAAATTTTTGACTTCAAGGAAGTTCCTGAGCATCGTAGAGTTAAGTTGGTTGCTACTCGATTGAGGGGAAGAGCTATGGCATGGTGGCAACAAACAAAAATTACACGGGAAAGGATGGGAAAGTCAAAGATTGTTTCATGGGAGAAGATGAAGAAGTTGAGGAAGGCTACTTTTTTGCCTTGTAATTATCAGTCTCTTATGTATCAGCGCTTACAGAATTTGAGACAAGGGACAAAATCGGTAAATGATTATGCAGATGAGTTTTATCAACTGATTTCCAGAAATGATATCATGGAGACAGAGGAACAATTGACAGCTAGATTTGTTGGAGGATTGAGAATGCAGATTCAGGATATGGTGAATATGTTTGATCCAAGATTTGTTGCTGAAGCACACCAGAAAGCTCTAGCTTGGGAGAAGCAAGGTAGAAGAGGAGGTGGTGTGTTTACAAATTCCAACAATCAAGTGAAAGGGGCTAGTAGCGATACTAATATTTCCAAGGCTGTTAGTAAACCGGTTGTCAATGAAGTTGCTAAGACCAAGGTTAACAACAATTTCAAGTGCTATAACTGTCAAGAGTTTGGTCATAAGAGTAATGAATGTCTGAAGCCTAAGAAGCGAGTGATGGTTGCTGAGGTTGAGGATGCAGAAGTAGAATGTTCCAATTCACCACAAGTTAAGGAGGAAGAAGAATTATTGACGGGAGACGAAGGGTGTAGTTTGATGATGAGGAGATCTTGTTTAACACCAAAGAAAGAGGATGATTCTAGTTGGTTGAGGAGTAATATTTTCCAGTCAACGTGCACTATTTTGGGAAGGGTTTGCAAGTTTGTTATCCATGCAGGAAGTTGTGATAACATCCTCTCTACAGAAGCTGTAAGGAAGTTGGCGTTAAAAACAGAGAAGCATCCCAAACCCTACAAATTAGCTTGGTTAAGGAAAGGTGGGGAAGTGAAGGTTAGTCGAAGAGCTTGTGTAACTTTTTCCATCGGAAAGAAGTATAAAGATGAAATTTGGTGTGACGCGGTAGATATGGATGTATGTCATTTGTTGTTGGGGAGACCGTGGCAATACGATAGAGCTGTGCAACATGATGGTCATACCAACAGCTATAGTTTCATGTTCAATGGCACTAGAATCACCTTAGTTCCTAAAAGGCAACAACAAGAAGAAAGCAAGTTGGAGGAGATCGAAGAACTAAAGACTCTGTTATCTTTGAAGGAGTTTGTCAAAGAAGAAGAAGATGGGCCTGAAATATTGCTGTTGAATGGATGTGAAATTAGTGAGACAGTTGAAATTCCTGAGGAGGTTAAGCCAGTGGTAAATGAATGTGAAGAAGTATCTCCTGCAGCGTTGCCCAGGGAACTACCGCCACTGAGGGACATACAACATCATACAGATCTAGTGACAGGTGCTATTGTACCGCATGGGCCACGTTATCGTATGTGTCCAAAAGAGCAGGAAGAGTTAAGGGGACTGGTTGATGGGTTTCTATTCGAAGGAAGTCAGTTGTATACTCCAGATTGCAGTTGAAAAATAAAATTTATCAAAGACTTACATGTAAAATGACACGTGGGCCGCGATCGTACTTTGCAGTTGATTTCAAAATCTTACTTTTGGCCATCATTGAGGAAGGAAGTTGAAATATTTGTGCGGAGATGTCAAATATGTCAAGTTTTCAAAGGAACGGCTACGAATGCAGGATTGAATATGCCATTGCCCGTGCTTACTAGACCATGGGTTGATGTTAGCAGGGATTTTGTTTTGGATTTACCAAGAACTCAATGAGGGAATGATTCTATATATGTTGTTGGGGTGGATAGATTTTCGAAGGTTGATCTGAAGAATGGGTATCATCAGATTCGGAATCGACCAAGGGATGAATGGAAGACAGCCTTCAAGATACGTGGGGGGTTGTATGAATGGCTGGTCATGACATTGGGTCTTTTAAATTCACCTAGTATTATGCGAGTGATGAATTGAATCTTTTGACTGATAATTGGAAAGTTCGTGGTGGTATATTTCGATGATATATTGATATACAGTGGAACCAGACATGCTTCATGGATCGCATACTTGCAACAGTTTACATTTGTCGTAAAGCATAAATCGGGAGTCACAAATCGGGTGGCAGGCGCATTGAGTAAAAGAAATCATTTGTTGACTACATTGAGAGTTGAAGTAAAGGGGTTTGATGTATTTCCAGAATTATGTGTTGAAGATCCTTACTTCGCTAGGATTGTAAATGAAGTCGAAAAAGGGAAGACAGATGAGTATATGTTGGTAGATGGTTTTCTGTTCAAAGAAAATCAGTTGTGTATACCAGAGGGCAGTTTGAAGATTGTGAAGGAATTGCATGTAGAAGGTCATATGGAAGTCGTGAAGGAAATTTATGAGAATGCTTATAAGTTGAGTATGCCGGACTATATCCATATTGATGACGTTGTCAACGTAAAACACTTGATTTCGTTTCATGAGGATAAGAGAGTCAAAGGAGAAGAAACTGTAAATTCAAGGTCGAATTTCTGTCAACCGGGGGAGGATGATGCAGCGCGCTGTGCTAAGTTGAACACCTTAAGACGTGAACGACCTAACGTATGTCGCGAGCGACCTAACAAAATGCAACCTAGTGAGCCATGACCTATCACACAACACACCAAGATAACAGAAGCTGCCTTAAGTCACTCCAGACATATTAACGTGTTACGATCCAACTATACCGAGCTACGACCTAAGTGAGATATGCCACATTTTCACTTGCCGCTTTCTATAAGTTGCCCATCTCTTTAGGTCGCGAGTTCCCTAGGTCGCGTGAAGCTATACTACATTGTTATGCCGCTATCAACTTTAGGTCGTTGTTCCTTATGTCGTTGTTTTCCTATGTCGCGAGTTCCCTAAGTCGCGAGCTTTCCTAAGTCGCTTCCAGAAGGTCGCTGCTAGCTTAGGTCGTGAGTCGTTATGTTGTAATATGTTATATCACTTATGTGTTGTACATATTGAGTCGTATAGTATATGTGTTGTAGCCCGTTTGTATTTTCTTTGTGTTGTAATGTTGTATGTCACTGGACGTTGAGTCGAATGTTGTTAGGTCGCGTCCAGTTGAGTCGTAGGTCATTTGTGATGTTGTTAAGCCACAGGTGTGTGGTGTTGTATCTATTAAACCGTGAATTGTGTTGCGCTTGTCTGTTAGGTCGTTAGCGACCTGTGTTAGGTCGTTGAGACTGTAAGTGTTGTGTTGTAACCCTATAAATAGGGATGTTGGGTCATTTGTAAAAGGTAGATTGATTTTGAATAAACTTTTGTTTGAGTGCTTTGTGCCTCTTTAAAATTGGAAGTTGAGTGTTATCTCCTTTCTCCATCTTCGGATAGTCGAGTGCGCTCGAATCAACGATTTTGAAGCCGATTCACGGAATCTCGTGCGCGAGATCAACATCGAAGAATCGTAGATCTTCTAACACGGTATCGTGCGCGATCAACGTGTTAAAGATAGCTAAAATCCGGTATCTCTTGAGATCAACGGATTTGGACACTTGGTTATTTTCAATCCATCGATTCTTATTTTCATCATTACATCCATTTCTATTATTTTCGTGCTGCGTCATTTGGTATTAGAGCTTCCATGCTGCGTCAGGAGGAGATGTACGTTGGCCAAGTCAGTTCGAAGTTTCGTCCATTGGAGGAGGGTTGGAGGCGTGCGTGTACAGGTTGGAGGTGGTGTACATGTATAGAGTATTAGTCTTTTGGCAGAACGGTTTTGGAAGGCATTACTTTAAATTTTGTAATTAAAGTATAAATGGTAATTTGTGTTAGTCAATTATTTAAAATAATTCAATAACTTATAAATTGAATAACTTTTCCATTCAAGTCCAATCGACGCAAAACTTTTTGCATTGCGCTCATAGGGACGTTAGGTACGTGATGGAATTACTTTGGTTATATTTGGAGCAAGTGAAAATTTTTGCTAAAATCGGACATCGTTCGATTTAATGCATAAGCATCCGTTGGAGTCTTGATGAGTTAAACTCACATTTTTTAGATAGTCAATACGATACATGGTAAATAAATTTTACTGTGTGTATTTGGATGAATTTTTGGTTGATTTGGTTAAATATTTGCTTTTGAAAAGCGATTGACATTTAAAATGAAATATTGGGAATTATATAGAGAAATCTTGATTTCTCCATATTATGATTTTAAATTTCCAGTTATATTCCTGTTGATTTTATTCCAGTTATATACCCATATAGATTTTTAAATGTTAGAATTTGATAGTTTGGCCATATTGGATGTGACGTTGACATATATTAAAAAGTTGAACCTTTTATAGAAAGATAGTAGCAATAACATCGGTTAAGTGCTATAGCAACTATTAACCTTGATAAAGTATTTTGGCAAAAAATACTATTAATTTCATTTTGGGTTTGGAAATGATTTCCAATTGGAAAAATGATATAAATATGACCTTTTTTATTTCTGTGTTATTTTTATTTAAGAGTTTTATTTGTACTTCTCTATTTGTACTTCCATTTCTTTTATTATTCTTTTCAAATATATATAAATGTTTTAATAATTATTTTAGAGGCAATTGTCTTTATAGGAAGTTATAATAATAATAAATTTTTTATTTTCAAAAGTAAATTAAAAGGGATATCTTTATTTTAAAAGGGAAGTATTGCCATTTTAATAAATTAAAGAAATAAATCATAGTTGTGAAATTACTGGAAGAGATGGAATGATCGTGTTATGGAAATTGTATGAGTTTTACAATTATATTTTGGAATATTTAGGGTTTGATTTTATATTTAAAGTTTTGTTATAAAAGGAATTTTGAGATTATATTTAGAAATTATTAAAGGAATTTTATAAATGACTCTGGAATTTTATAAAAGGTTGCAAATATAAATTTTCGGATTTATAAATGAGTTTTATAAATGATATATTATTGAAAAAGTTTTATAAAAAGTATAAAGGATGCTTATAAATGAGTTTATTAATAAGCTTAGAGATTTAGAGAAGGAGATTTATAATTACGTTTATATAATTTTAAAGGGAGTTTATAAAAAATATTTTATGGAAATGAGTTTGTAAACATAAGGAATTTTATAAAGGAATTTTATATAAGGGATTTATAAAAGACCGAGGCCCAATTTCCATAAATGATCATTTTTAAATTACCGTGGCATGGAAAGTATGCTTTCCATGCTTAACCCCATAATGGAAAGTGTTTAGGTTTATTGTTATCACTGTTTTAAATGACATTTGTTTTAACCCAAACAAGTATAGTTTGAAAAATGGAATCTGTTAACAAGAAAACTTGTCAACACCCCAAAGTGGAATTAATGATGTAGAAATGTCCTTCTGAGCTTTTTTTTGATTAAGTAGATAAGGTAAGGATCTTATTGCTTTCTTTGATTAACATTTTGAGTAGGTCTTTGTTGTGAAAACTTTTCCTCATATGACCTTTCGCCAAGTCAAATCTCTTATATCCCTATCTTTTAAGTCCTTCAAGCTTGCTGAAGTTGTTTGGTTATTCCTTCGAAACTTCCTTTCGAAATGGTTGTGAAACACTAGAAGTAAGCACCTATGATTCAAGAATATGATTTGACTTGATAGGCTTCGACTTCATCTAAAGCTGTTCTTTTAAATGGCTTGGGATCAATCCTGAAATCTAAGGGAAAAAAGCTAAGTTTAAGGTTTCGACTCACTAAAAAATGGGCGTTTAGTGAGTAGTGGTTTGGAGCTAAGGACTTAAGTATATTGGTAAGTGAGAGGTTTTGTCTCACTTGAAACGTATCCTTTCGACTAAGTTGATGCAAGCAGGATACAATTGAATCAAATAAAAATCTCAAAATAGCTGCATAATCACCAATATCAAAATCTTGCCTTCATTAAACTAATGACATACAAACAGATCAATTTCCTCTAATCTGATTTCCAAATTAGAGTTCACAAATTTAAAAATTTAAGTAATTATAAGAAGAAAGTGAATGAATTCGGACCCCCCCAACCAGACCCCTAGGGTCTTAATTATAAGTGCGGATTTGCACTTTTCGAATTAGAGCTTTTCGACCAGGTCGAAAGGTGGCTTTGTAAACCTTTCGCCTCCTTTGACACTCGCGCATCCCGCTGCATTGCATTCAAATGAATTTGAATGCCTCCGTCTTCATCGAAAGAGATGGTTGCGCCTTTCCCTTAATGTTTCTTTGTTGTTGCAAGTAAGAAAAGTTGTGAGCTTTCGACTCCTTCTACAGGTAGTTCTCTAGGTTTCAATGCAGAAGGCAGCTTTCGAAGGCGTGCTTGTGAATTGATGTGGTACCTTTCCTTGTTGTTAAAGGCTTCGACCGGTTTGAAAGGCTTGATTATTCTTCCGAAAGCGTTATTTTGATTGAGACATCTTTTTGATAGTTTGAATAAAGATGAAACCTTTGGTTTTAAAAGATTTGGCATGCATGTGAGGAGTTGTTATCAGCTACCTTCGAAAGGTATTTTACCTCTAATTTAAAATGTCTTGATGCAGGCGAAAGCATTTGCTTCGAAAGGAAAACACTAAAACTGTAATGACCCGCAGTTCCGTACCCCTTAAGCCAACAACATTCTCCATCAAATAAACTCAAAAGAACGGAAATACGAACCATCGGGATTGAAGAAGAAAGAGGTAGAAGAAGAAAATAGAAAACAACAACAGAATCTAACCATCGCAGCAGAATAAATATAATATATCATAATTGGTCTTTACACAAAACAAATCTGTTTATACATTACATCATCAGAGTATACATCAGAGTACAATACAATCAACATTACAATTCAGGACAGTTATAATAACTTGTCCCACATACAGAATACACAACATAGCGAAATATACATCATATACGTGTAATACATCTCGCCATCCAGCTCGTCTCCTGAGCTCAATAGCATCCCTTCCTACAATCTATAATACTCGGTCTGACCCGAGCATCATATAAAACAACACCCGAGTCAGTCTGGAATACCAGCATGAGAAAATAACACTCAATTGGATTATTAAAGTATAAAAATCCTTTAAAAACAAAAGCATCTCGTAAGACCGTGCAACAAATAAACGTGTTGGGTTTTTACCTTACGATAGCTAAAACACTTTTATCAAAATTCGTCTGATATTATAATAGCGTCTATGGAATGTAAAATAGAATCTAGCTGAAATGCGTGCATCTCACGTTTCAGCAATAGTTAGGCACAATAAAAACCGTACAGGCGCTTATTGGAGTTTGGATTCCATACAATGGCAGGGCTACTGGGGTACCACCCGTCACAGTACCTGGCTTAGATCAGAGTACCGAGGATTACGCCCAATCCCCTGCAACACTAGGCCGAAACCGTTCTTTACTGGACAGTCCCGAATAAGATCACCCCAAGGTTGGCGCGACCAACCGCACACTAAGCCGAATAAAAAGGGACATCTAGACAGGGGAAACCTTACTCTCAAGTGGGGGCTGCCCACGAAGCCATGCTGCACCTCCCCTGTTTTTGCCATTCCCGGTGGATGAGGCTTGAGACTAAGCGTTACCTTTCAAGAATGAGTCCCACTTAGAATGCTCATCGTCCCCTTGACGATGTTCTGAAAGCATTCGTCCATACAAGTTGCCCTAGGTCTGGACAAACCGAATCACCATCTTCACATCTTCAAGGTCTACATTCGTAATCGTTCAAACCGAATCGAAGTGGTTTTAGGATAATTTAAAATCCGATCCTGGACTCTTCGAAACGATCAACGTATTGCCCAATATTGATAGTCGGTTTATTAACTATCAATTAACATTCACAAACATCCATCAAACAATAAATAATTTTCCAAATTATTTATTTTTCTCAAATATCTTCGCAAGATATATTTCCCAATTTCAACCCTTTTGAAAACAGTTTCACCAGTTTCCTCTCACGAAATACATTTCCCAATTATTTATTTACACTGAAACACCAAGTACAAAAATACTTTATATTTTAAATAATTTAAAATCACTTTATTATAAAATATCCTTTATAACAGTTAAAATTTAAAACTACTTCAATACTTTATTAAAATATATGTTTTAAGAATATTTTAAATAAAACCACTTTATAAAATATAAACTAATTTTTTTTAAACATGATACCAAGTCACCTTTATATAATTACTACAATAATAGATTTGAAAAATACTTACTTTAGAATTTGACATTTAGAAATAGTAAATTTTCAAAGATATGCTTTTAAAAACAACATTAAACTTTTAACTTATATTTAAAATTTCTTTGAAACCATACTTGGCTATCCAAGGAAATACTCTTCTCTTTCACATCTTTTAAAAATAAATCACTATTTATTTTTAAACATATTTACCATTCCTTTAATAAATTCTCACTTTGAATTTATATCCAAATCCACTTCACTTTTATAAACCCATCTTATAAATTCTGAAGTCCCACTTTTCTTTTTAAAATCTAATTTTTAAACACTCAAATCAAATTTCAAATTGATTTCCAGATTTCTCCATTTGAAATAAATTCCTTTACTTACTCTTTTTATTCAAAATCTATTCACTTTAGATTCTATCTCTTTATTATGATTTAAAAAAATAATCTTTAAACTGAATTAAATTTCCCAAATTCCTCCTTTTTCCTTTTAATTAAATTTAAACCTTTAATTAAATTAAATTCTTATTTCCTTTAAATAATATCACCTAAGTTTTAAATTCTATTATTACTCCATTTATTTTAAAAAATCTCTTTTTTCTTTCATACTTGGAATTTATTTATTAGAATTTTAAAATCACCTTTATTCTTAGATTTATTCAAACTCTCTATAATTATTTTACTTACAATTTCTCTTCTTTTATTTTCCTTTCAAAAATCCAATTTATTTATTTTTGGTAACTCATTATACCCAAATATATTCAATTAAACCATAACATTCAATATTCCAATTATCAATATAATTCATCATAGGATATCAGATGATCATTCACAGAATATATAAACAACTCTAAATATTTTAAGGAATCCTGTTGGATCCCTCCAACCTATTTCCCTGCATCCATAGACGTTAGCACAATACCAATTCCACTTCGGGGTGGAATATCGCGGTACATGGGATTAATATAATATCATCCGCTATTATGCGGCGCATAGGGTCTCATCCGCTATATAATGTAGGAATCAATCACTCCAATATATATATATATATTATATATACTACTATATATAATATATCACATCAAATCAATGCAATCATTCAACCAAATATTTAAATTTAACATTTCAAATTTAAATTAAACCAGATGAGTGAGATTAACTCGCCTTTTGTTTTTTGTTTTGCAATCTACTCCAGACCAGTTTGTTTTCTTTTCAGATGTCAACCTTGTACAAATATTTATACAGTTTATTAATATTTGACATATAATCGAACCATTCAATGCCATTTAATAACTCAATTGGCTAATGATTTGAATTTGAACTATTTAAATTTTCTTTTAAATAATTTCTTAATAACTAAAATAATTTAGATCTAAATAAACAAATACATCCTCATTATTTCACAATTTTACTTAAGCCAAGCTTTTATCCGAATATTACTTAAGTTATTTTCGTCAAGTTATTTCAACTTCAAAACTCAAGTTATATATATTTTTCTCTTGTAACAACTTTCCAATTTAAATCCTTAATTTGATTTTCATTTATCCAATCCATTTCATCTATTTTCAGTCAATTCCATTCACATTTTACCCTTTAACTCGGGATTATACATTTTATTTAGCAAACATATATATTTTTATTATTCCATAAACATTTTAATTAACTTCCAGAGTTTTAAGCAATTCTCAACACTTCAAATCCACCTTTAAAATCAAATATCCAAAACCTTTGGTCTAACCAACTATTCCTTTAAATTTCGAAACCAAAACCCAGTTTTTGCAAACATTTCCAATTTTAAGACATTCAGGTAGCAATTCCTCTCTTAGAAACTCGAAAATGAACACCGATGATGTCGCGATCATCATCGAAATTATTTCCCAGTGACCGAAGAAAGTTTACTGCTTTTATCCCGATCACAAGCATTTCAAATATTTTTAAATCCCAAATCGCATAAGATTTCAAATTCAACTCAAAAATATTTCCGAAATAATATTATTATTCCTGCAAACATTTGAAAATCATTTTCAAATCCAAAGGAATTTAAACTTCCCAAATTCCCAAACTTCAAATCCTCCTAATCTTTATTCAAATATTTCTATGGAGGTCTATTTCAATTTATAAATTATATTTATAATCTACATTTTCAAATTCCATTTGTTATATAAATTTATTCTTTAACTTTGGTTATAAGTTTTCAATTTCTTATTCAATTACAATCTTAAATGATAATGAATAAATATTATCACTTCCTAACTACCAAGCAACCAAATACTATAATAATTTACAAAAATTATTTCCTTCATATACAAAAATAATTTGGGTAAAATTATTTCATTTACCCATTTAAAACAAACTGTGTCGAGTTGTTCTATTCAAGTGTTTAGAGATCCCTATCAATAACGTTAATTACTCGTATTGACCAGAATCCATAAACTACTCAATAAACCAACCAACACAATATAAAATCATTTTATATTCACAAATAAATACGCGCTCATATCTATCAATACACTCAAACTCATTCTAGAGTACTACTGACTCTATTTCAATGAGTAATCCCCACCAGAGCCAAGGTTATCGCCAACCTTCGCTCTAATACCAATTGTAATGACCCGCGGTTCCTTACCCCTTAAGCCGACAACATTCTCCATCAAATCAACTCAAAAGAACGGAAATACGAACCATCAATATTGAAGAAGAAAGAGGTAGAAGAAGAAAATAGAAAACAACAACAGAATCTAACCATCGCAGCAGAATAAATATAATATATCATAACTGGTCTTTACACAAAACAAATCTGTTTATACATTACATCATCAGAGTATACATCAGAGTACAATACAATCAACATTACAATTCAGGACAGTTATAATAACTTGTCCCACATACAGAATACACAACATACACAACACAGCGGAATATACATCATATACGTGTAATACGTCTCGCCATCCAGCTCATCTCCTAGGCTTAGTAGCATCCCTTCCTATAATCTATAATACTCGGTCTGACCCGAGCATTATATAAAACAACACCCGAGTCAGTTTGGAATACCAGCGTGAGAAAATCACACTCAATTGGATTATTAAAGTTTCAAAATCCTTTAAAAACAAAAGCATCTCGTGAGTCTGTGCCACAAATAAACATGTCGGGTTTTTACCTTACGATAGCTAAAACACTTTTATCAAAATTCGTCTGATATTATAATAGTGTCTATGGAATGTAAAATAGAATCTAGATGAAATGCTTGAGTCTCATGTTTCAGCAATAGTTGGGCACAATCAAAACCGTACAGGCGCTTATTGGAGTTTGGATTCTATACAATGGCAGGGCTACTGGGGTATCGCCAGTCACAGTACCTGGCCTAGATCAGAGTATCGAGGATTACGCCCAATCCCCTACAACATAAGGCCGAAACCATCCCTTACTGGACAGTCCCGAATAAGATCACCCCACGGTTGGCGCGGCCAACCGCACACTAAGCCGAATAAAAAGGGACATCTAGACAGGGGAAACCTTACTCTCAAGTGGGGGCTGCCCACGAAGCCTTGCTGCACCTCCCCTGTTTTAGCCATTCCCGGTTGATGAGGCTTGAGGCTAAGCGTTACCTTTCAAGAATGAGTCCCACTTAGAATGCTCATCGTCCCCCCTGACGATGTTCTGAAAGCATTCGTCCATACAAGTTGCCCTGGGTCTGGACAAACCGAATCACCGTCTTCACATCTTCACGGTCTTCATTCGTAATCGTTGAAACCGAATCGAAGTGGTTTTCGGATAATTTAAAATCCGATCCCGGACTCTTCGAAACGATCAACGCATTGTCCAACATTGATAGTCGGTTGATTAACTATCAATTAAACAATAAATAATTTTCCAAATTATTTATTTTTCTCAAATATCTTCGCAAGATATATTTCCCAATGATAAACATTTGTGAAATCTTTTATATAAGAAAGGTGAAATTTTATATGTATAGTTATATATATGCTTTATAAATAAAAAGGGACTTTAACTGAGAATTTAAGGACTTAAGTCCCAGTGTTTTAGAAATTGTTTCCCAAAGTTGAAAATAATAGTATTATTTGGAAGTACATATGTAAAAGGATTTTAAAAGAGGGAAGAAAGTACTAAAGTCACTTTTTTCATTGGAAGATAATTCTGATGATGACTACAACATCATCAGCGTTCATTTTTGGGTTTCTAAGTGGGAGATCACTACAATAGTAATTGGGTAGCGAGTTGTTTGGTAAAACAAATTTTGTTTTGAATTCAAAAAGCAAGATCTGATATATAGAGAAGATATGTATATTATTATTGTTTCAAAATGATTTGAAATAAAACCTGGTGTTTGATTCTGAAATTTTCAGTTAAGATATTATAGATTCATGTATCAAATCCATTAGAATAGTTTGATTTATATAGCTCATTATGATGTATTTCTTGGAAATTATCATCTGTTAAAATGAAATGGAATTTTAAATAATGTTGGATAGTCGAAAACTTATGAATGGATATTGAAATTTAAGCTAAGTGTTCTATGAAACATAAGAGAATAAGTTTTTGTAACTTATAAATTTGAAGAGATCATATGTTAAGACAAAATTTAAATTTGTTAAATATCTTGTTTAGGTAAAATAAGTCTAAATTTTGTGTATATACTCTTAGGGTGTAGAAGAATGTTATATGAATATGAACTTAAGTTTTAAAAAGTGATTGATTTATATAAGTTGTGTTTCATAAAGTTGTTAATAAACTTAAGTGATAGTTTTATGTAATGGCTCATAAATGAATAGTATCTAAGGAAATATTATAAGTAATAATGAATGTGAATAAAAATAATTTGGTATACTTAAGAAATAAATGGAATAATTTCGCAAGTTGTGCGTAGGTTATTTTATTCACATAACTGTTTTGATCCAGATTCGAGTTCATGATTTCAAGGCGATTTACATTAACTCGAACGAGAGTTTTCCACTTAATCCTTAATGGCGAACACTTGATATGGATCTTTGATTTAATTCTAAAGTTTTCTATTATAGTATGTGGCAATGTAAAGATAATGTAGATTTCTAATCAAGGAACCGGATCCGAGTCTGCATTAGAAAAGTCGATCGAGCTATACTAGTTCAAAAAAGAAATTTGTGTGATGGAGCGAGTAATCGAATTTGATATTTCATATGGATGATATATTTGATAAATTGTAAGCTGTTGACATTAGAGAATGCAAATTTCATGTCTATGAGTTATATGGTTGGATATTATTTTTAAGTAAGATGCAAGTTTATGGAAGCAAAGGCTAGTTTGATGCTTTTGATTTCATGAGGAGAGGTGGTTGCTCAACTAATATGTACATGTTATATTTTTGTTTTTGATGATGATTTTATGCCCCGGATATGAGAGGCCACTTGGCTTTTGAACCCGTAGTGGCGATTTGTAGTTTTTCCGATCTAAACACGCAAAGGAGGCGATGTCGATATTTTTCGTAACTTTAGGAGACTTAGAAATTTAACAATCCATTTCATCTAATTTATTGTGAAAGGATAAGGGTATGGAGACATTCATCTTCCTTTGGGAATTTTGGAACTTTCGAGACAAAATTATTTTTAAGGGGGGAAGAATGTAGCAACCTAGAATTTTTGTTGTTTGATTTGAATATTTAATATATTTTAAATATTAGGATAATTGGTTTGAAAGTTTAAAAACTTGAATTCAAATGCGGCGGTTATTTAAAATATTTGATTTATGAATTTAATATTTGAATAGTGATTTAAATATCTTGGATTTTGAATTGAATATTAATTTAATGAATTTAATGTGTTATTTAACCTCTTTTGATTAATAAATAATAATAGTGAATCATTTTTTAAATTTAATTGCAATAAAAAATAATAAGAAATACTAATTTTTATTACAACGAAACGATGTTTATTTACGTATTTTTAATTTAATTTATTTGATTTTTCCATAATTTTTAATTGTGAAAATATTTAAGTTATCATTTCATAATTTTTCCACGAACGATAGTATTTTTGTGATTTTACAGAATCAGTTAACCAGTGCACATTATTATTGTTTTGCGATCATACCATAATTTTGCGCGATCATATTTTAGTTGTCAATCGATGTTCATACGCGGATGAAATGCTCTACAGGGTGATGTCGAAAACTTGTGAATAACTATAAGCTAACACCTATTCAACGCGCTAACTTCTTTCTATTTCACTTCACCTTCCATCCACTTTTCTAGTGAGTTCAAGGAAAGGGGAAAAAATGAAAATCCACCTTGAAAAATTCAAATCAATTCACATACTTATCTAAAAAAATTAAAGTTTAGAACTTTGGGTTTGCTTGGCCTTGATCTACAATTTCTATAAGTTTGGTGGTGTTCAGGTGATGAATGGTGAGTGCTTAGTGTATAGATGTGAGCCAAATTTCGCTAGGGTTTTGATTTTGAGCAAATAGCGCTGGATTTAGCTTAGGGTGGATTGGAATTTGTGGTGATGAGGCGCACCTCGAGACGATGTTTGGTGATGTGTGGTTAAGGGAGAGAGGTGAAAAACCTAGGCAGTCTCGAGTTTAGGGTAGTAGGTAAAAAATATTAAGGAGGCGTAGGGTGTGGGATTTTTGGGACGGGTTGGTGGAGCTCACGAGGTGATGTAGGTTGGCGAAGTCAGTTCGAAGTTTCGTCGATTGGAGGAGGGGTGGAGGCATGCATGTAAATGTTGAGGTGATGTACATGTATAGGTAATTGGCCATTTGGGGAAGAAGTATTTTGGAAGGGAGTAGTTTAAATTTGGTAATTAAAGTTTAAATGGTAATTATTGTAAGTTAATTATTTAAAATAATTTAATAACTTATAAATTGAATACATACGAGGTCCAATCGAGGCGAGACTTTATGCGTTGCGCTTGTAGGAATGTTTGCTATGCCATGAAAGATTTGGTTGAATTTGAAGTAAGGAAAATTTGGACTAAAATTGGACGTGTTTCGATTTTAGTTCAAAATGGAATGCCAAAGCGTCCGCTATCATCTCAGTGAGTTAAACTCACTTTTTTGGATAATCAATATGATATATAGTAGATAAATTTTGTTGTCTGTGTTTGGATGAACTTTTTGTTGATTTTATTCGTTTGTGGAGGTAAGGATCTTAATGCTAATTTAACACGGGAGGGGAATTGAATAGTGTTTACTAAATATTATGAATCATTTTGAATTCTTTTGAGATTTTAGTTTTATGCAATGCAAATTGACAATCACAGATGCAAACATAGATGGATATAAATGCAGTAAAAGTAAAAGCTAAAGAGTTGGAGAGATTACACTAGGATTTTTATACTGGTTCAGAGTTACCCTACATCTAGTCCTGTATAATTTCTTGTACATATGTCTTTTCAAATATCAAAGTTTATACAATCTCGATTTCAAGGCTACGAGACACACTCTCTTGATTTTTCGAGCTTTGGGTACACTCACTAGATTCGGACGGAACACCAGCACACCCACTTGGATTCAAACAGGACACCAGGCACATCTACTTGATTTAGACAGGACACAAGCACACCCACTTGGGTTTCAAAGACACCAAGCATACCTAAGAGTATTTGAATATGATTTGATAAAGTTTACAAAATCAGTTTCTTGATCTTAAGTAAAAATAAACCTATAACTTCTAGTGTAGCATATTGATCTTGATTTGATGAGAGAGACATGACTGGTCGGAGAGTATATAATAAAGAATCAAACCAATAGAGTTTAAATATGATTCCGATTGGATTTGTGAAGATTTTGGTAGAATTTCTTTTATAAATCAAGGGAGTGAAAGTGGAGAGAAAATATGAGAAAGTGGTTAATCAAAATTCATTGAGAAAACCCCTATTTATTAGGAAACAATGGTCATGTCCATTTGCGAAGGGAACCGATGAAAAGACACTTCCATTCAAAATTTGAATTTTGAAAATGTTTGACCATATTACTATATATGTCGACATATCCTTTGCAAATTTGAAAATTACTTAATAAAAATTGTTTTGAATATATTAAGTTTTGTAAATTATTTTGATATTTTGTAAAATCATTTAAGCATAGTTATATAAATTTGAATCATAATAAAACATAAGAAAACTTTATAAAATTATTTTGAAATAATTTTATGTAAAGGATTTAAATAAAAATAATATATACAAAAATATTATATATAAAATATAAGTGAATATATATTAAAATAAATGTATTAGTGAATGTCAAAAATATACTTTGAATACCATACCATTTAGAAAATATAAAACCAAAAAGTATATTTAAATATAATAAATTAAAAATTTATTAAAATATAAAATGCTTAAAATCTTAATTGCACAAAATATAATAAACTTGTTAATAAAAAGAAGTTTATAAATCATTTAGAAACTATATTTGAAAAGATGTTTTGAAAAATCATCTTAAAAATAGGGATTCTTTATAAATCATTTTTCAAAACCAGAATTTTTGAAAATCATTCAAAATAGATTTAAAAATCTTTCTAGAAACTGAAGAGAGATCAAAGAAGTGATACTAAGGCTTTAACAAAATAATCTCTGACTCTATAACTTATCTTGATATCTTAATCTTCAACCTCACGAGTCTTCAATCTCTGTCTCTTGAATCTCTATAATAGCCTCCTAAATGTGCTCTTGAAACTGTGTAGTCTTCATAAACAACACTTATTTAATATCATGCACTATATACTCTATATATCTTGATAAAAACATTAGTATTTATATTTGATATAATGTCATATGTTTGTTGTCATCAAAACCAATGCATGAGGTACTAATGATCTCCCCCTTTTGATGGTGACAACCATTTATATAAAATTTGATATAAACCCCCCTAATTTACGAAACTCCCCCTCAATCTATGCATGGATATTTTATATATTTCTCCCCTTGGTTATCAACAAAAATATAACCAAAACTTCCCCTAACTACAAAATTATATACTAAATAAAAGTGATTTATAAGAGTGATAATACCTAATTTAATCAATCCAATCTAATATATAGTCAAACCATTCCAAAGTCAATACAATTCAATCAAATCATAAGTCAATCAAATCTATCATATCAGTTCTAATCCCAAATAAATTTATCCATACCAATCCATACTTCTTATCCTAGTGTAATATGTTATTATACAAACTTAAATTAAATCTTACATATATTTGAATATAAATCAATTAACTTAAACTTCCCTAGGAACTTCTACCAACCATCGAAACCAAAAAGTAGATCCGCTTTGATGACATCCCAATCATCATTGTCCTTGTTGATGGCATAATCAGGATTGTTGGTTGGTTCATCTTTGATAAGGGAAAAAATCATCCATCGAATAGTGTCAAAACGCTTTTCTTGTTCTTCTATCATCCGCATTTGACTCAATTCTATGTCTCTGATTTCTAAGGATAAAAGTAAGGATATTCTTGAATGATTTAAGGGTTTGTTCAATATTCTCACAAAATTTTTGGTGGGGAGTCATATTTGATAAGTTAAGCTCATAAGTGAGATGCGAGAAGAAAGAGAGTGAAAAATGATGTTTCTTGGAGCAAGTAGATTTATATAGGGGTGAAAAGTCGTTCGAATATGTTGAATAAATGGTAGTTATTTTATTTTGAATTCTATTTTTTTGGTAATGTGACGACCCACCTTTCTACCACCAGAAAGACTCATCATCTTGAAGAAAGAAATGGATAGAAATGAGAAAAGATAGAGAAGAAAGAAAGAAACAACATCAGAATCTCAACAGCGGAACGAATTACATATAATATATCACATAAGATATTACATAATATCATATACATCAGAGTTACACAGTTTACACAACACATACTAGAGAGTTATAAACACCTGTCTAGTTAATACAACTCGATAAAACTCAAACAAATGACTCGGAGATACCAACACTGCGGGACCACATATATATATATATAAACGCTGAAGCCTCCTGCTCCATTGCTCCTCCAGAATTCGTCAAAGCAGACCTGAATTCCTCGGCTACTCGTAAAAATTTGAATACCCAAGAGTTTAAGAAAAATAGAAATAAACTCCGGGTCAGACATGGGTCTGGTGTGAGTAACAGGTTAAAGTTTATTAACTTTTAAAAATCATTTGAAAATAAAGGTATCACGTAAGACTTCCCACACATAAACATGGATAAGTTTTTACCTTACGCTAACCAGAACATTTAATAGGAAATCCAGTGATATTATCATAGTGTCTAGGGTTTTCAAGTAAAGCTAGAAAATAGCTAAAATGCTTACATCTCATATTCCAACATAGTTGGGCACAATCAAAATGTACTGCACTTATTGGAGATTGGATTCCATACAATGGCAGGGCTACTGGGGTACCGCCCGCCACAATACCTGGCCTAGATCAGAGTACCGAGGATTACGCCCAATCCCCTGCAACATAGGCCGGAACCATCCCTTACTGGACAGTCCCGAACAAGACAACCCCAGCAGTTGGAGCTACAAACTGCCCACACATCCAAATAAAAAGGGACATCAGACAGGGGTCAATCTCGTCCTACTTGGGTGCTACCCACTTAGCCTTGCTGCACCTCCCCTGTTTAGCCATATCTGGTTGATGAGGCTTGAGGCTACGATTACTTTTATAGGACATATCACTTAGATTGCTCATCGTCCACCTGACGATGTTCTGAAAGCATTCAATCCATACAAGTCTATTTCAGGTTCGAAGGGAACCGAAGGCATTATATCGTTACACTCATATTGGAATCGCCCTCAGAGTTAACGACGATAACCCTTGCACTTTGAATCTTCATCTTCACTTAAGATTCACGACCTATCGTTAATTTGGATCGATGTGGTTTTCAAAAAATCAAAACTTATTCCCGATCTCGGACTCATCGAAATCCAAAACGCCATCTTTTAGGTCCAAGTTGTTTTAAATTTAAAACAATTTCAATTCATTATCTATATACACACAGATAGATAATTCACATATCACAATAGATAATCCACGTTATCATCACCAATAGATAATTCACATTATAATCACACTTCAATCATAGCATCCATAGCATTTATTATCTCATAACTGAGATGTCAAATCGTTCAAGGCAATCAGTATCATTCATCCATACATAAGCAAGGATCAATAATCACACCATTTATAAATAATTTAAAATGAATTAAATTAATTACTTCCTCTTTAATTAATTTAAAGTAAATTAAATTAATTACTTCATCATTATAAATCTTGCTTACATAACCATTAATTAATTACAAATCAGTTAATTCATTATCCTCTAATTATCCACCTTAATTAATCTCCCTTGATTAATTATCCTTTAATTACATTCAAGTAATTATCCTTTAATTAATTTCATAAATTAATTATCCTTAACCATTTACAGAAATTAACCTTTAATAAATCCATAAGTTAATTATCTATAATTAATTACATTCATTCTTAATTAATTACATTTTTATTACTTCATTGATTCTTCATTGATTAATTATTTCCAAATTAACCAATTCTTAATTACATCATTAATGATCTATATTTACATTTTTATTAATTATTCTATTTAAATTAATTACAATAAGAAATAACTCTTCAAAACCACATATATTAATCACCTTGATTAATAACATCCAGTAATTATCTATCAATTACTATATTAATTAAATTAATTACTCGTTAATTAATTACCTTAATTAATCCCTTAATCAATTACTTCCATTAACAATCATCATTCAATTAATTACATCCAGTAATTATCTATCAATTACTTCTCAAAGTAATTTATACCTTCCAAATCATCAAGTGATTATTCTAAATTAATTAAACTGAATTAATTAATCCTAAACTAATCACATCAAACTCAATTAATTACAATGAGTAATTAATTCCTTAATTACTTCTATTAAGTAATTACACTTAATTTTTTTTTACAATGATTATCTTTAAATTAATTAATCTAATTAATTATTAAAATTAATTACATTAATTAAATTATTATTATAATCTTAGTTAATGAACTTCATTAACTATTTAAAAATTCTTTAATTACTTTTCTAAAGTAATTGACTTACATTAATCATTATTAATTAAAATTTGATTAAACTTAAAGAATCCATTAATTAATTCTAATTATTAAATTAATTAAGTGTTAAATGTAACTTAATACGTTCTTAATTACAATTTATTAAGTTTTAATCATTAATTAAAACTAATCCATGATTCTTAATTACAAATTAATTATTCCTTAAATAAATTATCTTAAATTTTAATTAGTTAATACTTTTAAACTTATATTACTAATTTAATTAATACAATTCACTAATTATCCATTATAATTAACTTAATAATTAATGGATTACAAATCATTAAATCTTCATTACTTTAAAGTAAAACTTGTTCTTATTAATGATTTTATTATCACTTTTAAATATGTTTGGAACATTTATTTCATATTTACTATTAGAGTTTCATTTTAAATTTCAAGTTTTAAAGTGAATTCTAATGTATCTTATATAAAGTTTAAATCTAATTTTTTTTAAACTTTTAAATTCTCATGTTAAAGTAATACTTTTGTTATAAAAGAAATTTTAAGAGTTAAAATTAAATTCTTTTTTTTATCCACATATGAAAAGTATACTTTAACATTTAAACTTATTTAAACATTTAAATTTTATAACTTTACTTTATCTCAAAATCTGTAATTCAAGGTTAGACTTGGATCCAGGTTTATAAATTTCGATTTAACTTTGTTTACAATTCAAATTCCATTTTAAATTTCAAATTCTTTTAATTCTACTTAATTGCTTAAACCTTTAAGTTATTATAACAATTTGAATTTTAAAAATTTATTTCGGAACTAAGTTTCAAAACTGAACTTGAATTTATATTTTAACTTTGATTTAAAACTTAGTTCAAACCTTGATCTATAGTTAAAAATTTAATTTTTAAATTTCCAAATAGCTACAGGTTTGAATCTGTACAAAATGTTAACCCGAGCCATGACCATAATTCTTCGAGCCCAACACAAATTTGCTCGAGTGAATACTCGAGACAAACACGCGAAAACCTGCTTCCACCCAAATCACCAGATAATGCTCCGTGCATGTGCACGGCATTGCCGAGCATCACCGGCCGACGTCTCATCGTCGAGCAAATCGAAGTCCATCCATGAATCAATCTCTGATCGCCAGAACTCCACCATCTCATTGAAATCGAAATCGAGTACAAACTCGAAACCTGAAAAACGTGAACCAAAAACACCATCAGACCTGGAAATGCGTCGTTCTCACCACCATGACCACCAGAAAGTCAGCATCTCCGGCCATCCACTCGTCGACACTTCCTCTTCCACCTCCTAAAACCTCGCAACACTCGATCAACTATTGACGGCGAACGAATCAAAACTCTTGACCCCAACAAATATAGGTTTCCAGACTTCTCGATCTCACCGCCGCCACCACGTTCATCTGCACATGCTCTCACTATTTTTCCTATAACCACTGATCACTCCTCCACCTCCAGACACGATCCTGACCACCACTACTCCATAGATCATCAAAAATTCCCAAAACTATGAAATTCAAACAAACCAAAACTGCTCTTACACCCATGATCTAAAAATTATGATTCTTGCTTTAAAATTCATGTTTAAGTATACGAATTCAAATTACATACCTGAATTCGTGAATTAAGAAGTTTGAAATTTGGCTAAATTAAAATTTTGCTCAGTTCTTTTAATTTCCAGAGATAATACTGATTTATTTCGAATTAAATAAAATTTTAAATTACAGCTTATGATAAAACAACCAAGTTTTATTTAAATCTTGAGTCCAAATCACCTTGATCAAGAGGAAATGATTTTTCAACTTAAACTGAAGCTTGAACAGAGAGCAAGACATCACTAGAAACAGCTTTGCACATCCATCAATCAGATACACTCAGAAAAATTCATATATATATATATATATATATATATATATATATATCTAAACATACTTATCACAGATATATTCACAACAGATTCAGTCTTTTAGATTTTTAAAAATAATGTTACTCACTTTATTTGCAAACTAAACAGAGTTTCCTTTTATCTTGAAACAGCCTAGAACCTGCTTGCTGAAGCTTTCTTTTGATCTCTGGTTTTAGTTAGGGGTATTGTTGTTTAGGTTGAATTTTGTGTTTAAGGTTGAGATGATATTACTTCTGATTTTCTTAGCTTTGAAGGAAGGAACTAAGGAAGATTGATGTATAAGAAAATGAGTTTACAGGAGATATATTTGTACAGGGTGATATAATTTTATTTGTACAATACGTCACAGAATTTTTTTTGTTTCTCTTTGTTGACTAGCAGATTTTCTCACTTTGGTGGATGAAATAATCTTCCTTTTGTGTGCTAGAGATATTAGCATTAATTACTATTGTCTTTTCTTTTCTTTTTCTCAAGTCTACACTTATCTTCTTTTGCAAGCCTTCATATATACTTTTGTTTCTTCATTTTGCAAGTGTACATATTTATACTTTATTTGTTTCTACATACTTGAACATATTTCTTTCTTTTCCTTTTTGACTTATTGCTTTGTAATATAAGTGAATTTCTATATTTAATATGTTGTCATAATTTTTCTAATGTATTCACTTTATATTGTACATAGTTTATTAACATGTTGTTTGACCTTATCTAATTTGTTTCTATGTTCTATTTCTAACTTAAATATTTATTTATTTTATTGCTATTTCTATTTCTAACATAAACCATCAATTCTTAATTTAAAACTATTTATTTTTATACTTGGGTTTAATATTGATAAGATTTATTTTATTTAACCATTATTATTTAGGTTACATCATAAATATATATTTAAATCAAATATCAATAAGGTAGAGCTTACTTTATTTATATGTAGATAAGGTAGATTTTTTTTAAATATTTAGAAACTCTTTATTTCAAAATTCCAAATCATAGTTTCTTATGTTTATAACCATATAGTTATTTATTAAATAGCTTTGAAAAACTTAAAAATACAAAGCTTTCCTATCTACAATATATACAAATATATATATACATTATAAATAGAAAACAATTTATTAGTTTTAAAAAATAAAATCACTAATTAAATATTTATTAGAAGAAGAATATTAAATCAATTCAAATTTTATTAACAAAATTTATCAAATCAATTTAATTTTTTTATACAGATTATTAAATTGATATTGCCAAAAATTCTGAGATATCACATTCCTCCCTCCTTAAAAGAATTTCGTCCACGAAATTTAAAAGCAAAGGTAATTTAATAATCTATCTAAGATTTTAATTTTAAATCACAAGCATATATTATCTACCATATGCTAACAACCATATCAACCAATTCACCCAATCAAACAAATCTAACTATCCAGACAAAATTCTGGATAGAATTTCCTAGAGTTTCCCAGGTATAAATACTGGAATACTCAATCTATAGATTCCAAACAGTCTATACTACTAAGCTACAGAGCCCCTACTCATCTAGATCTACAAAATTAAACAGAATATCAGACTACAGACAAGTCTGACTCAACAACCCAAAACTTCCTGAACTGCTGGTTTCAAACCAGAGATGAATTATACACGTACTCCCTTAGAGATACGTGAAACACATCGAATCCCAGTTATCCAAACTGGCAATTAACTCCATAAGACCAAACACTTATCCTCAACAGAACATAGAGAAAATCCAAAACACCTCCGAGCTAGCTTCCCAGTCTTACCAAATTATATAGCTCCATTGATCGGAGAAAACTTATCCAAAATCAAATCTCTGCCTTCAAAATCCAAATTCCTCCGTCTCTTATCCACCAAACTCTTCTGACGATCCAAGGCTGCCTTCATCTCTACTGATCAGTTCAACCTTCACTGATGCCTCACAAAACAACTAGGACCAAAACAATCAAGAACACAACCTCTATTATCATCAGTAGAAAACCACTTCTCCTTTTCGAAAAAGAAAAACAGATGCACTCCCAACTGCTTCCGCTGCACAACTCTGATGTGGAGTAGATGAAAATGTTGATGACGCACACGAGCACAAACTGGATAATACATCCCAGAAATATGGTTCAACAGATCTATAAAGAGAAAACTCAGAAATTCCATGATATCCTGATCTGCTTCACCAAAAACCCTCTCTAGGAACCATCCTTCATCTAGCTGGACCATCGGTACCACTCCTGGAATCCTAGTCGATATGAAAACTCAATCTCTAGATGCTAAGGCAAACCGCTGACCTCTTCAAAGACATCCGGAAAGATCTCTGACAAACCAAGAGAACACTCAACTATCGCAAGTCACTTTTGCGCTCAATCCAGTCTAATATCCAAAGAAAACTGTTCTCTCTTTACCAATCAGAACAGCTTAAGCTTATCTAGCTAATCCATCGAAGAAATGGATCCACATAGCTACTTCTTCTGTACTTCACCTCTAGAAAACTGCTGACAGATGACCTCCTTACCGGCACACAGAACAATCTAAGCCGCGACGCTGCCGCTAATGCCAAAGACTTCCTAATCCAAAATTCCTCGAGAAACTCGGACCTCAAAGCCAAACACAAACACCCAGCTGAACTCAGCCTCAACACCGATGCAGACACACTTCTTTATCCAAAGCTCCTTGAGAAACATCTTCGGAAACAATCCATAGCCACTGCATCTCACCACACAACTACTACTTCCTGAGTTAACAAGATGCCATCACTAACTTCTGCTCAACTGACAGAATCCAAATTCAACTCATCCAAACTTGCACTTCAAAAATGGACTCCGAACCTTAACAGGTTTCCTTCAGAGATTGGTGAAATGCTTACGGCATAACTAAAATTTCACTCGAGACGGTACTGGGTCTACAGTCTCGGCAGATACACTGCCAACCTTAACAAACTCCAACTATTGGTAGTCGTGTTACACACACCACTCCCTATCTACCTTTATAACTTATATTGGAAAACCCGTACAGGTAACCCAATAAATAGGTAATATATATAAATATCAAAATTACAAATACGCACTCTCAAGAAGGACAGAAATCACTTCAAAGCCTATGTATTCGCTCAACCTAGCGCTCTGATACCAATTGTGACGGCCCGCCTTTCTACCACCAGAAAGACGCATCATCTTGAAGAAAGAAAGGGATAGAAATGAGAAAAGATAGAGAATAAAGAAAGAAACAACATCAGAATCTCAACAGCGGAACGAATTACATATAATATATCACATAAGATATTACATAATATCATATACATCAGAGTTACACAGTTTACACAACACATACTAGACAGTTATAAACACCTGTCTAGTTAATAAAAATCGATACAACTCAAACAAATGACTTAGAGATACCAACACAGCGGAGCCACATATATATATAAACGCTGAAGCCTCCTGCTCCATTGCTCCTCCAGTATTCATCAAAGCAGACCTGAATTCCTCGGCTACTTGTAAAAATTTGAGTACCCAAGAGTTTAAGAAAAACAGAAATAAACTCCGGGTCAGACATGGGTCTGGTGTGAGTAACAGGTTAAAATTTCTTAACTTTTAAAGATCGTTTGGAAATAAATGTACCACGTAAGACTTCTCACACATAAACATAGGTAAGTTTTCACCTTACGCTAACCAAAACATTTAATAGGAAATCCAGTGATATTATCATAGTGTCTACGGTTTTCAAGTAAAGCTAGAAAATAGCTGAAATGCTTACATCTCACATTCCAACATAGTTGGGCACAATCAAAACGTACGGCGCTTATTGGAGATTGGATTCCATACAATGGCAGGGTTACTGGGGTACCGCTCGTCGCAGTACCTGGCCAGATCAGAGTACCGAGGATTACGCCCAATCCCGTACAACACAAGGCTGGAACCATCCCTTACTGGACGGTCCCGAACAAGACAACCCCAGCAGTTGGAGCTCACAACTGCCCACACATCCGAATAAAAAGGGACATCTAGACAGGGGTCAATCTCGTCCTACTTGGGCGCTACCCACTTAGCCTTGCTGCACCTCCCATGTTTTAGACATATCTGGTTGATGAGGCTTGAGGCTACGATTACTTTATAGGACATATCACTTAGAATGCTCATCGTCCACCTGACGATGTTCTGAAAGCATTCAATCCATACAAGTCTATTCCGGATTCGAAGGGAACCGAAGGCATTATCTCGTTACACTCATATTGGAATCACCCTAAGAATTAACGATGATAACCCTTGCACTCTGAATCTTCATCTTCACTTGAGATTCACGACCTATCGTTAATTTGGATCGATGTGGTTTTTGGAAAATCCAAACTGATTCCCGATTCCGGACTCATCGAAATCCAATACACCATCTTTTAGGTTCAAGTGGTTTTAAAGTTAAAACAATTTCAATTCATTATCTATATACACATAGATAGATAATTCACATATCACAATAGATAATCCACATTATCATCACCAATAAATAATTCACATTATCATCACACTTCAATCATAGCATCCATAGCATTACTTATCTCATAACTGAGATATCAAATCATTCAAGGCAATCAGTATCATTCATCCATACATAAGCAAGGATCAATAATCTCACCATTTATAATTAATTTAAAATGAATTAAATTAATTACTTCCTCTTTAATTAATTTAAAGTAAATTAAATTAATTACTTCATCATTATAATTCTTGCTTACATAACCGTTAATTAATTACAAATCAATTAATTAATCATCCTCTAATTATCCACCTTAATTAATCTCCCTTGATTAATTATCCTTTAATTACATTTAAGTAATTATCCTTTAATTAATTTCACAAATTAATTATCCTTAACCATTTACAGAAATTAACCTTTAATAAATCCATAAATTAATTATCTATAATTAATTACATTCATTCTTAATTAATTACATTTTTATTACTTCATTGATTCTTCATTGATTAATTATTTCCAAATTAACCAATTCTTATTTACATCATTAATGATCTTTATTTACATTTTTATTAATTATTCTATTTCAATTAATTACATTAAGAAATAAATCTTCAAAACCACATATATTAATCACCTTGATTAATAACATCCAGTAATTATCTATCAATTACTATATTAAATAAATAAATTACTCCTTAATTAATTACCTTAATTTATCCCTTGATTAATTACTTCCATTAACATTCATCATTCAATTAGTTACATCCAGTAATTATCTATCAATTACTTCTTAAAGTAATTTATACTTTCCAAATCATCAAGTGATTATTCTAAATTAATTAAACTGAATTAATTAATCCTAAACTAATCACATCAAACTCAATTAATTACAATGAGTAATTAGTTCCTTAATTACTTCCATTAAGTAATTACACTTAAAATTTTTACAATTATTATCTTTAAATTAATTAATCTAATTAATTATTAAAATTAATCACATTAATTAAATTATTATTATAATCTTAGTTAGACCTTCATTAACTATTTAAAAATTCTTTAATTACTTTTCTAAAGTAATTGGCTTACATTAATCATTATTAATTAAAATTTGATTAACCATTAAGAATCCATTAGTTAATTCTAATTATTAAATTAATTAAATGTTAACTGTAACTTAATACGTTCTTAATTATAATTTATTAAGTTCTAATCATTAATTAAAACTAATCCACGATTCTTAATTACAAATTAATTACTTTAGTTAGTTAATACGTTTAAACTTATATTAGTAATTTAATTAATACAATTCATTAATTATCCATTCTAATTAACTTAATAATTAATGGATTACAAATCATTAAATCTTCATTACTTTAAAGTAAAACACATTCTTATTAATGATTTTATTATCACTTATAAATATGTTTGGAACATTTATTTCATATTTACTATTAGAGTTTCATTTTAAATTTCAAGTTTTAAAGTGAATTCCAATTTATCTCATATAAAGTTTAAATCCATTTTTTTTAACTTTTAAATTCTCATGTTAAAGTAATACTTTTGTTATAAAAGAAATTTTTAGAGTTAAAATCAAATTCTTTTTTTAAGCCACATATTAAAAGTATACTTTAACATTTAAACTTATTTAAACATTTAAATTTATAACTTTACTTTATCTCAAAATCTAGAATTCAAGGTTAGACTTGGATCCAGGTTTACAAATTTTGATTTAACTTTGTTTACAATTCAAATTCCATTTTAATTTCAAATTCTTTTAATTCTACTTAATTGCTTAAACCTTTAAGTTATTATAACAATTTGAATTTTTAAAATTTATTTCCGAACTAAGTTTCAAAACTGAACTTGAATTTATATTTTAACTTTGATTTAAAACTTAGTTCAAACCTTGATCTATAGTTAAAAATTTAATTTTTAAATTTCCAAACAGGTACAGGTTTGAATCTGTACAAAATGTTAACCCGAGCCATGACCATAATTCTTCGAGCCCAACACAAATTTGCTTGAGTAAATACTCGAGACAAACACGCGAAAACCTGCTTCCACCCAAATCACCAGATAATGCCCCGTGCACGGCACCGCCGAGCATCACCGATCGACGTCTCATCGTCGAGCAAATCGAAGTCCGTCGATGAATCAATCTCCGATCGCCAGAACTCCACCATCTCTTCGAAATCGAAATCGAGTACAAACTCGAAACCTAGAAAACGTGAACCGGAAACACCATCAGACCTGGAAACGCATCGTTCTCACCACCACGACCACCAGAAACTCCGCATCTTCGACCATCCACTCGTCGACATTTCCTCTTCTACCTCCCAAAACCTCGCAACACTCGATCAACTATTGACGGCGAACGAATCAAAATTCTCGACCCTAACAAAACTAGGTTTCCCGACTTCTCGATCGTGCCGCCGCCACCACGTTCATCTTCACAGCCTCTCACTATTTTTCCTGTAATCACTGATCGCTCCTCTATCTCCAGACACGATCCCGACCACCACTAATCCATAGATCATCAAAAATTCCCAAAACTATGAAATTTAAACAAATCAAAACTGCTCTTACACCCATGATCTAAAAATTTTGATTCTTGCTTTAAAATTCATGTTTAAGTATACGAATTCAAATTACATACCTGAATTCGTGAATTAAGAAGTTTGAAATTTGGCTAAATTAAAGTTTTGCGCAGTTCTTTCAATTTCAAGAGATAATATTGATTTATTTCGACTTAAATAAATTTATAAATTATAGCTTATGATAAAACAACCAAGTTTTATTCAAATCTTGAGTCCAAATCATGCCTTGATCAAGAGGAAATAATTTTTCTACTTAAACTGTAGCTTGAACAGAGAGAAAGACATCACTGGAAACAGCTTTGCACATCCATCACTCAGATACACTCAGAAAAATACATATATATATATATATATATATATATATATATATATATATATCTAAACATACTTATCACAGATATATTCACAACAGATTCAGTCTTTTAGATTTTTAAAAATAATGTTACTCACTTTATTTCCAAACTGAACAGAGTTTCCTTTTATCTTGAAACAGCCTAGAACTTGCTTACTGAAGCTTTCTTTTGATATCTGGTTTTAGTTAGTGGTATTGTTGTTTAGGTTGAATTTTGTGTTTAAGGTTGAGATGATATTACTTCTGATTTTCTTAGCTTTGAAGGAACGAACTAAGGAACATTGATATATAAGAAAATGAGTTTACAGGAGATATATTTGTACAGGGTAACATAATTTTATTTATATAATACATCGGAGATTTTTTTCTCTTTGTTGACAAGCAGATTTTCTCACTTTGGTGGATGAAATAATCTTCCTTTTGTGTGCTAGTGATACTAGCATTAATTACTATTGTCTTTTTTTCCTCAAGTCTACACTTATCTTCTTTTGCAAGCCTTCATATATACTTTTGTTTCTTCATTTTGCAAGTGTACATATTTATACTTTATTTGTTTCTACATACTTGAACATATTTCTTTCTTTTCCTTTTTGACTTATTGCTTTGTAATATAAGTGAATTTCTATATTTAATATGTTGTCATAATTTTTCTAATGTATTCACTTTATATTTTACATAGTTTATTAACATGTTGTTTGACCTTATCTAATTTATTTCTGTGTTCTATTTCTAACTTAAATATTTATTTATTTTATTGCTATTTCTATTTCTAACATAAACCATCAATTCTTAATTTAAAACTATTTATTTTTATACTTGGGTTTAATATTGATAAGATTTATTTTATTTAACCATTATTATTTTGGTTACATCATAAATATATATTTAAATCAAATATCAATGAAATAGAGCTTACTCTATTTATATGTAGATAAGGTAGATTTTAGTTTTTTTTAAAATATTTAGAAACTCTTTATTTTAAAATTCCAAATCATAGTTTCTTATGTTTATAACCATATAGTTATTTATTAAATAGCTTTGAAAAACTTAAAAATACAAAGCTTTCCTATTTACAATATATACAAATATATATACATTATAAATAAAAAATAATTTATTAGCTTTAAAAGATAAAATCACTAATTAAATATTTATTAAAAGAAGAATATTAAATCAATTCAAATTTTATTAACAAAATTTATCAAATCAATTTAATTTTTATATACAGATTATTAAATTGATATTGCCAAAAATTCCGGGATATCACAGGTAATCTTCCGTTATATGTCGACATATAGGATATAAATATTCCGACATACGTACCATATTTTGTAAAATCGATTTATTTGCTATATTTTTGTAATTAGCCTAAACAATTATATTTGTATGACTTTCCAGAGATCAATAACAAAGTATAACAGCAAGGAACAAGATTTCATTAATAACCGTAGATGAGTACATGAAATTTAAAGATAAACGTTGAAAGTCTATAGGGTGGATCGTATAGTGTATATGCAAGTATAAATGACTAGATATATAATGCAGCTAAACCAAGCACACCAGGATTTTATACTGGTTCGGACCTCCCATCCTACATCCCGTCCTGGAGCTCCTCTTCGGAATTCTACTATCAAACACCCTCACTTTGCCCGGAGGAATAGGCTTGGTTACAGTAGATTGTTCTTGTTAGATGTGTGTTCTTTAACACGAATATTGACTGATTAGTACAAATACTTCCAATATATATTTATAGAGTATTGTCTAAGAGGAACTGTATATTTGGAAGAGTAGAATACAAGTATAGATTGCTAGAGATCAAGAATGATAGAGTGTATAATATGAGAGCATAAGTAAGTAAGATAGTAATTGTTTTCTTTGATTCTTGATGATATATATAGATGTAGAGAGATTCCTTGAGTAGTTGCATCCATTAACAAGTGCTTTGTAGTTTCTTCTAATGGCGATGAAGAGTTGCAGTGAAGAGAAGCAAAGATGTCTTTTCAAATGCGGCAGTTGTAATTTGAATTTTAAAACCCGAGTTCAGCATCAGACGTCTGGTATTTGTTTCAGACATCTGGCTCTATATATTTTTTGTATACAATAGCCTTTCAGACGTCTAAGTGCATCAATCATACGTCTGATCCTACCTGTTTTGTATTCCAGAGGATTTCTTCAGACGTTTGGCTAGTGCAACCAGACGTCTGGCTAGTGCACCCAGACGTCTGGCTAGTACACCCAGATGTCTGAAAGTTGTGCATTTTTATTTTGTGCACCTGTTTTGTTGCTCTATCGATTTGTAATCTATTGTAATGTTCTTTGAGACTTGTTCTTGTCTTTCTAGTGATGTTATTCTAGCAAGTACCTATAAATATAAATATATATGTGCATATTCAATTTCCATTGTATAGTTGTTGTCATCGAAACTGTAGATTTGATTTCCTAACAAACATAAATGATACATAGATTATAATTAGAACAATTCAAACTAAAAGCCAAAAAATCATAGGAATACAAATAGGAAGAAGTAGATGCAGATGAGGACTTCCCGCTAATTTTGTGAATAATCTTTCAGAAGTACTTGTCTACTTTGTTGGATAGAGAAGTGAATGATTTCTTAAGCTTCTTTTAGTTATTAAGAAGCTTCTCTTGATTTTTGAGAGTCTCCTTTATGAATGGAAGAGATGGCTTTTCAAAATTGTCCAAAGAAGTGTCTTCCTTCTCCTCTTTTTCTTCCTCCTCCTCTTGTTCTTCCTCCTCCTCCACATCCAATTCTCCTTCTTCTTCTTCCTCCCTTTCTATAATTTCATGATTTTCTTCCCAAACCAATCTTACTTCCTTCTTCAAAAGAGTTTCATAAGGCTCAAAGATGGGAGAGACGTGCATGAGAGAGATGTTGACCTTGTCAAAGATTATTCGAAGAATGGTTTCCTCTTTTTTTAGGTCAACACCAAAATATGTGAATATTCTTGTTAGATACACACCATGAATGATTGTGTTCTTAGAGATAATCTTAGGAAAGAATTCATCCAAATAACTTATGCCTAATTTATGTCATAACGACCATAAATTGCAAAAAGTACTTTGAAACTTTTTGAGTAGGGTTATTACAATTTCATGTCCTTGGAGTTATGCTTTATTGCAAGATGAGACTCAAAATTCTTACTTTAGGACGTAAATTCTTATTTTTCAACTCAAAATCATTACTTTCAAAAATATCATGAATAACTTCATGATTTTGATTTTTAATTCTAAAAGTCAAAAGGTCCATTCCACTAGATTTGCATCCGAGAATGTTACCAAAAATTTCACAATTCAAAATAATTTGAGTGCCTTTGACACTACTACAAACTTCACCTTAATTTCCCTGATAAAACTTTCCTTTCAGATTAGCGTAAAGCATTATTACTAAATTTTGAAAACACACAAAATCATTTTGGGAAGCATCAATCAAACCAAGAATTCCATTTTGATTACAAATATCGTAAAGATCATAAGAAAGAAAATCATTAATATGGCGAATTTTCCAAAACTGGAAGTAACATATTCCATATAAGCTTCTATGGCCTCTTTGTCATGAAAAAGATAGTCTTTGGTTTTTTAGAAAGCCTTATGGTTTTAGGAGTGTTGCTTGAGGAAGCCATTGAAGAATATTTTGACGAGATAAGAGAGATAATGGTTTTTTGAATTTTGAAAATGAGAGTGAAATGTGTGGATGGAGATAGAATGATTAAATAAAGAATCAATAGACATGTTCTCTGATCAAGAGACACCTTTACAAGACAATGGAGTTATGAAAAGGTTGAGGGAATTTCAAATTTTGAATTTAAAATGAAAATTTAAAATTCTGATTTCTGGGTATATGTCAACATATGATAAGTATGTATGTAGACATATGGTCGTTAATTTCCAAAATTTTAAGGTGAAAGAATTATTCATAGTTACTTTTATATATGTGTGTGTGTGTGCGCACGCGCACAATTATCCTATAATTATTACTAATCTATGTACTTAGTAAATAATTTAAAAATTATTTTAAAAGTATATTTTATATTATTTTTATTCAATACTTTATTCTTATTAAAATAATTTTATAAAATTTCCTTTATATATATATATATATATATATATTATAACGACCCGTAATTTTCGATCATTGAAAATAGTTAATTTAATAGAGTTTTGTGATTTAATATTTGAAGAAACAAAAATTTATGATTTAATAATAGGAATATAACTAGAATAAAATCACTAAAGTTTAATACATCTTATTCAATGGCTACAGGCGAATAGGGCTACTGGCGATTCCCTGTTTTCTTCAACTCCGTGATATTCATGTCCTCATCCCCTATTCACTTTTCTCAACGTCTCCCCTCCCCCTCATCAACCCGCTCTGGCCGTTGTTTTAGATCCATGGCTGTTGCAGATGACGATCGTCCCGACCTCCTCTCGTCCCGAGAATTCCCACCCCTCTCTGCTATCAATCAGACCCCCTAGCTCCAACATCCCGCAATCGTTCGAGTGATGCTAATGCGGTAGCAACCAGTCTTGCTGCAGTGAATCCCACTATGTCTAAATCAGGTGCACCGATTATCCTCCCAATGTCCAGCTCCAATGTAAGTGTCGTTGATAAACCCTGTTTCGATTTGGGTCTCCTAGAGTCGGATTTTTTGGTTAAGGACTGTGTACTTGGTGTGGCTAGTCCTGTGGCTCCTATGGCTTCACTTGCTTGCGCCAAATTTGGTTCAGATAGTGGCACTCCATCTGCTCGACATAATGCCAGAGCCAATATAGGCCCTATGCTCACTGTTTTATCTCCTGGAGATAGCTTGCATGCGGTCGCTTCTCCCAATGTGGATCACAGCCCCAATCCAGTGGCTACATCTGGTGTTGTAGAGTGTCACCCTGCTTCCCCTAGCCCTTCAGTTCCCAGATCATGGTCTTCCCTTTTTACATCCATGCCCCGTAATGCGGGAGTGTATGAACCAGTTGATTTCGAAATCGTTGAGGAAAAAGGAGTTATGATCCCTCCCCCCTGTGTATTGCAAACCGGTTTGGACTTTTGGTCAGGATACGTAGTTGGATTCTTTTTGGACCCTAAACATCGTCTACATGATGTGGCTGCTGTTTGTCGTAGGGCCTGGAGACTACAAGGTGGTCTTAGAGTTAAGTTGGTCGATTCCTTGTACTACCTTTTGTTCTCCTCCCCTGAGGAACATAGTCGTGTTCTTGAGTCTGAGCCTTCCTTCTTTGATGGTCAGCCCTTCATTATTATCCCTTGGTCGCCGACGGTTGCTAGTGCTCGTGAACAAGTTTTATCTATCCCTGTTTGGGTTTATTTCTCCCAAATCCCATCTGCTCTTCAACCGCTGCTTGGTTTGAATTGGCTAGCATGCAATGTTGGTAAATTGATTTGTTTTGACTCTAATACAGTTGCGCGAGATAAGCTTGTTTACGCTAAGGCTCTAATTGAGATTTCTCCCCATAGGCCGCTTCCATTTTCTATTCCTGTCCAGCTAGCTGTTGGTCACGTGGTGAATGTTCGTGTTCGTTGTGGATGGGTCCCTGACATCTGTTCCTCCTGTCACTCTTTTGGTCCTGTAGCCTCTGCCTGCACGGACTCTGCTGTATCTGCTACTGCGCCTAAGTTTCCTCTGCCTCAGCCTCCGCTTAGGAAATGGGTTCCCAAAGTCTCTCTGGCTGCTACTGCCCCTGATCCTTCTCTTACCTTAGTGCGGCCTGCGTCTCCAGTTCCTACTGAGGTTCCTTCTGTTCTGTCTGCTGAGCCGGTTCTCTCTCCGCCTCTCGTTGTTTGGGCCGAGTCTGAACATTGTTGGGTTGACTATCATTTCGATATGAGATTCAACCCTGTGGACAACTCCTACTTTAGATATGTATCTGATGATCTATTGGACCTTCAATGCCTTTATTACAGAATTTCTGGAGACTCTTTGGATCTTGACTTGGTTGGTTCGTATTCTGAGTTTAATTCCGTAACTCTAGCTGATACTACCTGGGATCGATCTTTTATTTACTCCTCTGACGTTGACTGTTATGACCCTTCTCTTGCGCTTCGATTCCGCCCCTTTTTTGGCCTTCTAGGGAGTGGTTCTCTGGATTCTACCCGGGTTGATGTGAGTGCTGGTGATTCTTCCTCTGCGGAGGAGAACTAGTCTAGTTATTCATCTCTGTAGCTGTGACATGTCTATCACACTCCTGTGTTGTACTTTTTATTTCTACCTACCATAGTAGCTAAGGTGTCTCTACCTTTCTCCTGTACTTCAACTTTATTACGTTCGTAATAAATAGTGGTCAGTCCACTATAAAATCGTCGGCCATGCCAAAAAAAATAACTAGAATAAAATGTAATAGTATTAATTTATGGTAACTGATAACTGCTTTAAATTGATTAAAAAGTTATGATTGGTTATAGATTGTAAATTGATTTTAATAATGTGTATGTTAATTTATAATTGGATTTAAAGAGTAATTGACAATTTAAATGTTGATTAATTAATGAAATAATGTGTAATAAATTGTAATTGGATAGAATTAGTATAGTGTAAGTTGTTATAAAATTTGTTTATAAATAATAATCTTACAAATGCGATTAAGTATAGAAATGGTGATAATTGTTATTTGTTACCAATTCATTTAATTAATCATAATTCAATGAAATTAAATGTTCCATGAAATAAGTTAAGACGGTAACTGCAAAGTAGAATGCAATAAAATGTACAGAAATGTCAATTATATTCATAAGGCAATAACTTATAATAAAAGAGTGAAACCAAGATAATTAAATTAATAGGGATTTCAAATTTTAATTAATGTGAAAAACCAACAAAAATTCAACATAATTGAAATATTGCAATGAATATGGTAAAAGATGATAATTAGAAATATTAATATAATAAGATATAAACCAATGTTAACTGTGCTCGGAGAGGAATAATTGATTGAATAAAAAGATTGAAATCAAATTATATTGGAATTAAATTTTATTAATTGGATTTAATTACAGTTGAAATTGAACACTGTAATTAGTGCAATATTTAACACTAAATTAACATGTAAATTTGTATAAATTGTTATAAATGTCTAAGTAATCAAAAATGATAAAAATATGTTAATTATATGATTTGAATTAAAAGTGATTTAATCAATTTAATAGTAATTTATTTAATTAATGTGAAAATAGCCATTTTGGGCACTGCCTCGGATTTCGACGAAACAAGTTTCATCGGATGCGTAACGGTGAACTATTGTAGCATTTCAAGCTTTGTAGCGATCGAACTTGTCATTTGATCGTACGAACTCGAAATGCGCAGAAATCAATTTTATTAAATTCAATTGAAATCAATTTGAAATAAGCCGATTTTAAGCTAACTTCTTCATATGATAGAATTAGAACTTGAAACCTGTCTCACTAAATTTAAAAATATCGAAAACATCTATTTTGATATATGGGATGACCCATTTTCGTTTCGAAGACAGAACGGGCATTTCGGGTCGTTATCGTCAATTCAAATCTATTTCGGATGTTTATTCATTTCTTTTCATGCTTCGTCAGTATATATTGTTCTGTTCTAACCCCAGCGGCCTTATTACTTCTCATTTCTGTACGTATAATTCAGTTGTCTGCGTTTTCTTCTCAATGGCTGGAAACCCTAAATTCCTCATTTCAATTTCAATTCAAAATTCAACTTCCAAATCACATCCTACCAAATCCTATCATATTATGTATCGATTTGAAGCTCTCAACGAGCGCAATTCAAATGTGCAGTTAGTTTTTTGATTTGGATTTCTGTGTGGCCAAAAATTGATGATTAAATCTCATCCGTTCATCGCGTTGTGATCAACTTGCTCGGTTCGTCGATTTGGTGGTATGATTGGGTGGAGATTGTCGCGTGTAGTTCATCTGTGAGGTTTGTGGGTGAAGTTAACGGCTGGATTTCCATTGATAATTGATTAGGGTTTCGCTAGGAGGTGGCGAAACACGTCGTTCGGGGCAGCCGGAGGGGAAGTCGTGGTCACTGGGTGGTGCGGCGGAGGCAGACGATGAGGATGAGGGTGGTACGAGACTCCCTGTTGGTCGGAGGCGGCCAAGTGACATGGTCAAAGTTGACCTGCATGTGTGCGATCGAGGGATGTAGGGTTTCGTTTGCGTAGTGAAGACGCTAACATGTTGAGGGTAACGTGTTTTTTTACTTTATTTTTTTTAATTATAGTTCGTATAATCTTCTAACTTCAATATCTTTTACATACGAGATCAAATTTATGCGCGGGTTATTTCATTTGGATCGTATCGGAATTTCGGACATTTTGACGTCGGTTTGGACGAATTCTGAGACTGTTCAATTTTGGGCCTGTATTTGGATTTCAAATCGATTTGAAATCAAAGGTGAGTGTTTTGACACACTCACAACTACTAGATTATCTTATGTTAGTTAAATTAAATTTATGATATGATTAGGAACTAATCGATGGATGTTTGGTATGTTTAAATTATCATTCTAGTTAAATTTGACTTTTATTGCATTTGATCATCGTTTAATTTAATATTGAATGTAAATTGTCAATTTAATATCTGTTATCGATAATCAATTATCTATTGATGTTTATCGGTTGATTTGGATGATGATTATGATGGATGTTTTATTGTTGATATTGGATGACTAGATGTTGTATTTTTATATTGTTATAACACTGCCAGTTCCCTATAGGTTAAAATGATACATACCCGAACGATCTACAGATTAGGGAAAATCGTTATGGGTTGAAATGATAGAATCAAGCAATTTTATGAATTTTAATTTAATTCGAGATTGTGGTTTGAAATGATATATAACCATAAATTTTTAAATTGCAGTTTGAAATGATAAATATCTGTATCACTGGCCATAGGGTAAAAAATTATATACGGACACCGAATTGGTTAAATTTAATGATTTTGATTCTTTAAATTTTGAATTCAGTTAACAGGCATTTTGAAAAAAGATATTGATTTATATAAACTGAATTATTTTCGATAATCCAAGGTCAATGCTGAAATTGGAATTGATTTAATGAATTGTTCGAAGGATTTAAATTGGAATTTCAAAGTTGAAGTGTCATATAAATGAATTTATCGAAATTGCGTCATTGAAATGTTTGGATATAACTTTGAAATCTATTTTAAATTAAATTAAATTATTTTAATTTATTTAAACTATTTAAATCAATTTAAAACTATTTCAATTTATTATAAATCTATTATAACCTATTTAATCCAATTTAATTTATTTCACTTATTTTAACTAATTAAATTTATTTAATCTATTTAATATAATTTAAATCTATTTAATCTATTTTAAATTTATTTAACCTATTTAAAACCTACTTAATATAATTTGAATCTAATTAACCTATATTTAATTTATTTAAATCAATTTACATCTAATTATATCTATATTTAATCTATTTAAATCATTTTAAAATTTAATTCAATCAAATTTAAATCTATTGAAACTATTTTACTATTTTAATCTATTTTAAATTATTTTCAAACCATTAAACTTTTTAAAACTATCTATATTATTTCTAACATTGTAAAGTGGAAATGTTATATTAAAATCCTTGATTTAAAAGCAAATATGATTGAATGATGTAATAACATATTTTGAGTAAATATGATGATTTTGAAATGAGGGTTTAACCTATTTTGAAATATGATTTCGAAAGTGAATATAATTTCGAAAGCGATATGGTTTGAATTGAATATGATATTTTGATATTAATATGAGATGGTTTTGAAAATGTAAAAGAACCAAATGGTGTGTAATAAGTGTTTATTTGTTAAAGAGACGGAGATCGGATATTGTCATACTCTCTACCAATACCAAAAACCGCTTTAACAACTGTGTACGTGGTGGAGATTCCAGAAATGAAGTAGGCTGGTTTGGCGAATGATTTTGTATGAGGTATTTACGTGACCCTGACTCCCGTGAGTCAGCTTAGATGTTACTAAACAGGAGCCATGCCGGGCCAAGTGAGGTCTCACCTCCGATCAGACACATTTCTTTGATACCATATTATGACTTTGTGATGATTTGGTGGCCATCCCTCGATTTTGATTATGGGAGCGTGTTTCAAGGTGGACGGTAGTAGCTACTATGCGCTAACACCAGTTTGGATCCGCAATTGTTATATCTACCCTGGCATTGTCTAAAGTGTCGTGTTTACATGCCCTAGAGTGCCTTCTACGAGTTTGGTTTGTATCATACCTATGGAGTGCCCTCCGAGTAAACCTCACGAAGGAGCTTATGGTACTGTATAGACTATGGGAATATATAAAAATGTGTTAAGGGGGATATGGGTAACGTCTTAATGCTATTTTAATAATTTACCTTATTGTAGACACTATTATAATAGCGTATTGTACTACATAGTAGATAGTTTAACGGATCCTTAGGAGATGGTAATCCCGAACATCTCTTAAGTTATTGCACTCACGTTTGACACTGGATAGGAGATGTCAAATCCTATAAACATCTCTGACGCCATTACACTCATATTTATTTACTGTCGATTTAACTTACAGAAGATCTTTTAGTTCTAACTTGAGTGTTTTGTCCTTTCAATTTGCTCGGGTTAGTCTAAGATTTTCAGTTTATCAAAGACTGCTTTTTGGGGATGAAGATGAAGATTTTGTACTATTATTACTTATCATATGTATTCCACTGCATCATGTTGTTCCACTGAATTTATTTATTATTTATTCTTGTTGTATGTAACTCTGATCTGTATTATAAAAGTTAATCAATGTTATTTGTAAATAGCTTCATGAATTGTTTATTTGATCATTATATTTTGTCACTCCGTTGTGAGATTCCGTGATTGTTTTATTTATTTCTCTTCTTTTTCTTATTTACCCATTAATAATCTGCCCCTTTAAATGGTTTGAGTTTGACATGTGTGGTTTATCATCGATTTAAACCATCCAAAAAAGTAGGTCATTACAATTATATTCATCCAATATTATTAATCTAAAATTCACTCCTAATAATCAGTAGCAGCCAAAAACTCCATTTCAAAAATTCAAAGTTTATATTTAAATGCGTACCTGTTTTTTCTCCATTTCTTCAATCTTTTTTGAATTTAGTTGATTATTGCTGTGAAGCACACATTGGCATCTTCTGTAAAGTATTGCTTGAGAAAGTATTTGAATCTTCTAATGTTGTAATATAAGCCTTTTTCCGTTCTCTGGACGAATCAGTTTTTGGTGAGATTTTAAGTCATCGGTTGTGGACAGTCTCTCTTCATATTGCCAAATTCATTATAGCTAAAGCATCTAACAACATTTCCACTTTCTGGCTAGGAAAGCAATTTCCTCATCATCGCAGTTGTCTGAATTCAGATTATCAATCGTTGCTTTTAAAGCGTAGGATTTCTTTTCTATTTCCTTGATTTCTCTCCTACCCTGCATTTGTGCTTCAAATGATGTTAAACTGCCAATTAACTCTTAAATTTTCAGAGTGCTAATGTCATTAACATCTTCAATTGCAAGAGTCTTTTAGTCCTACTTAAGAGTAAGTGAATTGAGGATTTTCTAACTTGATCCTCTTAAGAAAAACTTTTACGCAATGCAATTAGTGAATGTATTATATCTTAAAACCTACTATACATATCAGAAATGGACTCAATTGGACTCATTTTAAGTAATTGAAACTGATTAGTTAACATGTAGATTTTGTTTTGTTTGACTTTACTAATGCCCTCATGTGTAACTTGCACTTGTTCTCCATATTTCATGTGCATACTGACAAATAGACACTTTATTGAATTCATTCTTATCTAATGAACAAAAAAAAATATTCATGGCTTTAGAGTTACTTTGTGCAAGTGCCTCTTGGTCAGCAGTCCATTGTGAAAAATTAGTCCGGGCTCAGTGTACTCATTCTTTGTGACATTCCAAATATCTAGATCAGTTAACTAAAATAGTTTTTCATTCTACATAACCAATACATGCAATTTCTTCTATTAAAAAGTGGAGGTCTAGCAGTAGATTGTCCTTCGAAAAAGGTGTTATTAACATGTGAACTAAAAATATTACCAACAATGTTGTTAGCTATTTAAAATTTTCAAAAATCAAAATTATGAATACTTTCTAAACCAATTTTTTGATACCAAATGTTAGTTTGTGGAAGTAAGAATCTTAAGGCTAATTTAATGCTACAAGGAGGGTGAATAGTATTTACTAACTTTTATAGATCTTTTTGAATTCTTTTAAGATATTAGTTTTAAGAACTTGACAATCACATATAGATATAAATGCAGTAAAAGTAAAAAGTAAAGGGTTGGAGAGATCACAACTGGATTTTTATACTTGTTCAAAGTTACCATATATCTAGTCCCATACAATTTCTTGTACAGATTTCTTTCAAAATATCAAAGTTTATACAATCTTGATTTCAAGGCAATGAGACATACTCTCTAGATTTTCGAGCTTTAGGTACACTCACTGGATTCATATGGAACATCAACACACCCACTTGGATTCAAATGGGACACCAAGCACACCCACTTGATTCAGGCCGGATACAAGCACACCCACTTTGATTTCAGGGACACCAAGCACACCTAAGAGAATTTGAATATGACTCGATAAAGTTTACAAAATCAATTTCTTGATCTTTAGACAAATAATCCTATGACCTCTTGAATAACACTTTGATCTTAATTTGAGTGAGAGAGATGTGAGGGATCGGAGAATATAAAATAGAGAATCAAATCAGTAGGGTTTGAATCTTATTTTGATTGAATTTGAGAATATTTTAAGTAAAATTTCTTTTAGAAATCAAGAGAGTGAGAGAGGAGAGAAAATATGAGAAAGTAATTAACCAAATTCATTGAAAAAACCCCTATTTATAAAGAAACAACGATCATGTCCATTCGCGAAGAGATACGATGCAAAGACACTTCCATTTAAAATCTGAATTTTGAAAATATTGGATTATTTGTCGACATATCCTTTCCAAATTGAAAATTACTAAACAAAAATTATTTTGAAAATATTAAGTTTTGTAAATAATTTTGATACTTTGTAGCATCTTTTAAAATATATATATATATATATATATAAATTATAAGTGAATATATATTAAAATCAAAATATTAATGAATGTCAAAAATATACTTTTGTATACCAAACCATTTAGAATATATAAAATAGAAAACTATATCTAAATATAATAAATAAAAAGTATATTAAAATATAAAATGCTTAAAATCTTAAATACTCAAAATATAATAAACTTGTTAATAAAAAGAAGTTTAAAAATCATTTGAAAACTATATTTGAAAAGATATTTTGAAAAATCATCTTAAAAGCAAGGATTCTTTATAAATTATTCTTAGAAACCAGGATATTTAAAAATCATTTAAAATTAGAGAATAAATTTTGAAAACCTTTTTGTAAAATGAAGAGAGATCAAAGAAGTGCTACCAGGGTTTAATAAAATAATCTATGACTCTATAACATATCTTGAATCTACAAACTCATGAGTCTTTAATCTCTGATTCTCGAATCTCTATATCAACCTCTTGAATTTGCTCTTGATGTTGTACAGTCTTATTAATCAACACCTGTCTAATATCCTCTCTCTCTCTATATATATATCTTGATAAAACATTCGTATCTATATTATATAATGTCATATGTTTGTTGTCATCAAAACCAATGCCTAAGGTAATAACAGATTTGCTTAAATATCCACTACTAAAAAGAGGTTTACATTTAAAATGAAATATAGGGAATTGTAAAGAGAAATCCTGACTTCTTAATATTATGATTTTAAAATTTTAGTTGTATTCCTGTTGATTTTATTTTAGTTATACACATGTTCTATAGATTGTTAAATGTCAAAATTTGATACTTTGGCTATACTGGATGTGACACTGACATGTATTAAAAAGTTGAACCTTTTTAGAGAAAAATTACTGTGATAGCACTGGCTAAATGCTATGGTAACTAATGGCATCGATATAGTATTTTAGAAAAAAACTATAAATTTCTATTGAGGTTTGGAAATGATTTTCGATTTGAAAAATGATTTAACCTTTTGTATTTCTATGTTATTTTTATTTAAGAATAGCTTTTGTACTTCTCTATTTTAATTCAACTTCTTTTATTATTATTTTATAATATCTAAATACAAATAAACGTAAATGTTTTAATAATTATTTTGGGGGCAGTGGCCTTTATTGAAAACTATAATATAATATATGTTTTATTTTCAAAATTAAATAAAAGGGGCTAGATTTATTTAAAATGGGAATATTATCATTTTGATTTTTTGGATAAATAAATCATGGTTGTGAAATTATTGAAAGGGATGGAATGATCGTGTTATGGAAATTACATGAGTTTTGTAGTTATATTATGGAATTTTTTTATATTTGGGGTTTGGTTTTATATTGGCAGTTTGTTATAAAAAGGAGTTTTGAATTTATATTTAGGAGTTATAAAAGGAATTTTATAAATGAATTTGGAGTTTTATAAAAGGTCGCAAATATAAACTTGGGGATTTATAAATAGGTTTTATAAATGATATTTTATAGAAAAGTTTTATAAAAGAGTTTTATTAAAAGTATATAGGATGTTTATAATTGAGTTTATTAATAAGATTTGAGATTTATAGAAGAAGATTTATAATTATATTTATATAAATATAAAGGGAACTTTTAAATAATATTTTATAGAAAAGAGTTTGTAAATGGAGTTTTATAAATGAATTTTATAAAAGGGGTTTATAAAAGACTACAACCCGATTTCCATAAATGATCATTTAAAATTACGGTGGAATGGTAAGTATTCTTTTAATACTTAACACCAAAAAGGAAAGTGCTTAGGTTTATTGTTATCATTGTTCATTTGTTTTAACCCAAATAGGTATGGTTTGAAAAATGGAAACTTTTCTTAAGATTTGTAAAATATACGTATACTAGTGAGATAAGTATATGTGTGCATATGTCCTAAGTATTCGAATGGTTGCGATTTGTGAATGTACTTATATTGTTATTAATAAGTATATGGAAAAGATTTTTAAGTTAAAACTGAAATGCTTCTATGAGTATGCTTATACAATTGAGATAAGTATATCGATGTTTTTCAAGTAGTGAAAAAGAGTAGAGAAAATTTATGAATATATCATAATAAAGTTATTTTGGTACAAGTATTTATAAAATTGTTTTAGTTAAAGAAATGATTAATTAAATAGGCTTAGTGGTTGCTTTTTGTGATTAACATGCTCGATTGAAGTCTTTGGTTGAATTGTTTGTTATTTGATAGTTAAGCAACCAACTATTAAATGTTGGCTATATTTAAAACCATCGTTGTTTGTTTACATTCCAAGTGGGATTGCTTTCTAAAAGATAAACGTAGCCTCTTGCCTCACCAAACTAGAATGACCAAAACTTGGGATATGCTGCAAAGCAATATGGGCCACACATATTAGGATTTTACCATCACCTTTCTAGATTATTATTTATGGATTTGGTTATGCATAAGAGCTCTTGGAAAGGTTGCAAAGTGACCAGGGTGATGAAATATTTGGTACTATATAGTAAGGAGAAGGCTGATCTTGCCATGTAGGGGTCGAAAGACTTTCGACCTTGGTACATTTTATCTAGAGATTTATTGTGATGGGGGGTACCATAGTAGCCCTATCATTGATGGAATCCATGCTCCGATAAGTGCCTTTATGGACTTAGTTGTATACCTATTATGCTAGAATTTAATTAATGTAACAATTGATGCTATGATTCTATATTTATTTTAAATCCTAGACATTATTATAATATCGGAAGATTTTCTATGAAATGGTTGGGTTATCGTAATGTAAAAACTCATCCGTTTTTATATGCGACGTGGTCTTACGAGATACCTTTATTTAGGCTAAAATTGGAACATCGTTCGATTTTAGTTCTGGAATGCCTAAGCGTCCACTGGAGTCTTGGTGTGTTAAAATCACCTCTTTTGGATAATCAATATGGTATATAGTAGATGAATTTTATTGTCCATGTTTAGATGAAATTTTGGTTGATTTGGTTAAATATTCTCTTTTGAAAAGCGATTGACATTTACAACGAAATATAGGGAATTATATGGAGAAATCCAGATTTCTCGATATTGTGATTTTAAATTTGCAGTATATTCCTGTTGATTTTATTTCAGTTATATACATGTTATATACATTTTTAAATGTCAAAATTCGATAGTTTGACCATATTGGATATGACACTGACATATATATTAAAAAGTTGTACCTTTTCAGAGAAAAAGAGTACTAATAGGACTAATAAGATTTTTATGATTAGGTTTTTATGACTGGCTTTTTATTTTCTGATAAATTTTAATAGTTCGAAAATTCTATTTTTTTACTGTTGTACTAACTTTATTTTAAATATATATATGTTTTTATTGTTTTATACTTCATGACACAGGTAGTCTAACTTTTTAACTTTATTTTTGCTGCTTTCTGTAATCTTCATGACATAGTTAGTCTTCTTGCTTTCTTGTTTCCACAATATCTTATTATAGAAAATAAGAAAACAAATAGCTGCTAAAATAGAAACGAATAGCTACTATGATATTATAGAAAACAAATATAAACAAGAAAACAAATGGCTGCTTTTTTCTTCTTGTTTTCTTGTGTTATTTTCAACTGTTATGTTGTACTAGCTTTATCATATTAAGAAAACATATAGCAACATTTTGTTTTCTTAATATGACATAAGTATAACTGTATCTTTTTTTGCTGCTATTATAATTTTTGTTTTGTAATAGTTTGGGCTTTGTAGGTCTTCAGCTTATTCTTACGTATTAACCAGATGGTTGCAATAATTTTGATATATTGTTTGCTGACTTGGTCTATTGCATTCTTAAAATGAAGTATAGGATTAATGGATAAAAGCATATATGTTTTGAGAGCCAGATCTGTTCATTGACATCTTAAATTAACTGTTTTCCTAATCCTTTCTTTTAAGTGTTCGTTTTTTGTTAAAGTTCAGGTATATTATGTGATTTATTTTTCATAGTGATAGGTAATTTGAGATGTCTTTACTCTTGATAATTATTTTTATATATATATGTTTTGGATGTCTTCTTGTTGTTGTCAACAGTATTAGTTATACGTTTTAATTTTACTTAGTGTTTCACAATTACAGTTGGCATAGTATTAGATCTTTTTATTGGTTGTGGATCTGAGTTACAGGGATAGTCTTTTTTATTCTCGAGAATATTGTGTTAGTTTGTTCGAAACTGTTGTTTTCTATTTGTTTTTTCTTTTTGTATAGGACAAATTTTCAATGTAGGCTAATTTTCGAATTAATTTCGCGATCGGCGTTGGTTTTGAAACTTATTACCAAACAGTGCTAGTTTCTGCCCAGTCAGCTTTTTTCTAACTACAGGAAAAAAAAGCGCAACTCTTAGTGGCGCCTATGGCATGTTGGAATTTTTTTACGGTATGCAACTCTTAGATGTGCATAAATTTTTTATAACCGTGCACATCTAGAAGTTGCGTATTGGCTTTCCAATAAGCAGGCGCAACTCATAGTTGCACCCGCTATAATATTGTGCAGGCGCAACTATGAGTTGCGCCTGCACAGGTTGCTGCTATTAAAACAGAGGCAGCAGCAACCCTTTCCTTCATTACCCAAAAACATTTTCCAACCTCAACCCCTTCTTCCATGCCCGAACCTCCCAGCTCCAAACCCAAATTTTAGTCAATTACCACCAAATTATCACAAAATTTTCAAATTTCTTATTTATTCTTCGATTAAACCAAAGCTACAACAATGCAAGCGGAATCTTCTTCAACACAAATAGATTTTGGTAATTTCTAAACCCTAGTTTTTTTGATTAATTTGTAATTTGCTTATTATTTGGTTGTATCTGCTAGAAATACTTTCAAATAGCTTGTTGTACATCTTAGTAATCCAATTTGAAGCGTTGAATCACTAATTGGTTGTAAACGATTTGTAAAAATCAGTTTTTGGCATGTACTTTGAAGAACCGAAAAGCGGACCGGTAGATGGTAGCATGCTTTATATGTAGGATAATCACCGCTCTAATTTTAAAGAGTTAATGAGGGTAATATTATTTGTTTTGTAATTATAGTAAATTTTTGCAAGCTTTTTCGCATTTTGAATTAACTATAAGTTATAATTCTTTGTTTTGCAGAGTGTAAAACCAATGAATTTTCTAGATCGTTCGCAAAGTTTTGAAGATTTGATGGAGATGGTTGAAGACCAATGGGTTCAATAATTACTACATCAAGCGAGATTCTTGTATTTCATGCAGATTAAATATATCAGATTTGACAGGTAATTACTCACAGCTTTATGCGATAGATGGAGACCTGAGACTTGCACTTTTCATTTTTTCGTTGGAGAAATGACAATTACACTACAAGATATATCTATTTTGCTTGGCCTTCCCATCGAAGGCGTCGTGTTGAACTATGGTGGTAACATGGATGCCGATGAGGTTTGTCAACGTTTGCTTGGTGAAATTCCACACCCAGAAGCGATGGTCAATAGAAGAGAGTTGAAGGTCAAATGGCTAAATGACCTTATAATCGGTAGGGAGATTTCAGTCGATTCACCTATTGAGGAGCTAGAACAGTTCACATGGGCTGTCATATTGCTTCTTATAGCATCTCGTCTATTTTCGAACCATTCGAAGGGTAGAGTTAGCGTTAAATGGTTGTACGTGCTAGAGGATTTTGCCACCATTTTCGATTATTCATGGGGTAGCATAGTTTTGTGCGCATTGTACAAGGAGTTGGATAATGTGGCACTAAGAAAGATGAATGGGTTAGCAGGTTGCATAACCCTTCTGCTGGTATGTCGGTTTTGACTTATTGGTGTACCAAATTGATGAAATGTTTTGAAAGACGTTTCTTAACACTGATAATATGCAGGTATGGTCTTGGATGTGTATTTCTATTGGACGGCCAAATGTTCGTGCCAACGTCGCTCCGGGGTTACCGTAAGGGGCAAGGTAATAACAACTTGAAACGTACACTGAAAACTTTTTGATTTCTGCCAATATTCACACACTATTTTGATTATGACTGTAGATGGATCGGAGATAGATGTTGGAGAGATAATCCAACCCGTCATCCTACACACTATCGCAATGAGCTTGATGTTATGGACTAGCATGCTGTTGACTAGACGCCATACACGGATGAGATCGAACAGGATTTGCCGCCTATTTGTTTGGACGGGGAGCATAGTTGGTATGCAAGGACCTCGATTATTTGCTTGCAGAGTGTAGCCATGCACTACCCCGATAGAGTGATGAGGCAATTTGGCCTTCATCAGCATATATTGGATCCAGCAGTGTAGATTTTCCCATATGGTTGGAATAGAGACTTGTACAACACGTACGTCCCAAGGTGGGATCATAGGTTGGATCACGGTCAGGTTGAACACGTACCAAGAATGTCAATCGAACAATACTATAGTTGATACTGGCATATCACACGACAATTTGTTCTTAAAGAATCGTCAACTAGACTGCTCAGATATGCTCCATGGGGATCGGTGGAACGTGATTTGGTACGTGTTTATAAGTTTTAACCTTTGAACTTCCTCAACAAGCTTTACTTACTTGCTTTATTGATTCTTATGTTTTAGGTTCAAGGGTTGTATATGATTTCCAATGAACTTGACGATGTCCTGACAGATCCTGCAGATGAGGACAGAGTAAAAGGAAAGTGCTTCAAGATCAAGGAAATTATCAAGTCGCTTCGTGGTAGGCATAAGCTAGAAAGACCACCACCATATGTGCCTCGTCCGCCCCAGGCTTTTGGTCGTACCTACCAAAGAAGACGTTTCAGAGGCACAGGGAGGTCCTTCATAAGGTAGCCAGCCGGGGCAGGAAATAGTTGAAGATGGACCATCTCAACCGCCTCCGAACCAAACTCAAAGAACACTACGTGACAGCAGAAACCTAAGAAGATAGGGTTGTGTTGGTCTGTCCTTTGGTTGCTTTGTTTTGAAGTTGTAATGGCTTGAAACTAGTTGGTTTATAGGTGTTGCGATGTTGTGCTATTGACTTGAAACATCTTGTTATATGAAATATGATGTTTTGTATGAAATATTTCACCTATTAGAATGAAATGTTGTACTTATAGGTTGTTATTATATGAAAGTTGATGTTGTATGAAAGTTGCATATGTTATTTGTTCTCTGGAAATCTGGAAAGTTGCAGGCGCAACTTAGAATCGTGTAAATGTGCTCTCTGGAAAGTTGCAGGCTCGACTTTTAGTTGCGCACTCATGAATATACTACGTGCAACTTTGAGTTGCGCCAAATATTTTTGTTTAGGCGCAAGTGAAAGTTGCGCCTGCAGGGCTATCCCCTGGCCCAAGAGCACCATATAAACATCACAACTCCTCCCCAAACAAACACAAGTCCTCAAATCCATTTTCTTTTAGAAACCCTAACCTCTATTTCCATCATTTTCACTACCAACAACACAACATTCCACTCAAAATCATTTAATTCTACAAAGATAAACAAAAGATTGCACGTTCATCTACACTTGAGGTAAAGAATCGAAACCCTACTCCACTAATTTTGATAGATCTAGTGTTGACATTTAACTTTCTGTAATTTTGATAGATCAACGACTATCGTGCCGATTATTTGTCACCATGACGGTGATTTAGTTATCGATGAAAACAATAAACCAATCTATGTTGGCGGAAAACATAAGGGATCGAAAGTCAGAAGGGGTTGCAATTTTCTTAAGCTAAAAATGGAAATTTACAAAGCTACAAAGATTGCTTCTACGGAGTTTGACATCTCGTTGGTTAGTAAATGGGTAACGGATGACGGATGACGGACCAATTGCTATTGAGGTAAACGATGACGACGACATCGATTCTATGTTTCGTGTGGGGATGAAAGTAATTGAGCTGTATGTTAAGAAGACGGAGGTGGTACATACAACTTAACAGCAAGCTCAAATCATTGATTATGCAAGTCAAACCGGACCTAGTAATACTGCTGAGCGAAGTCAAATGTATTACCCACACTACTCCTACCAGCCACCGAACATTTAAGCACAAGCAGCTGGGTATGCTTTTATGTGCTGTATGAATGTTTTATTCATGTTTTTTGTACTTAATAGTCAAATGTTTGTGTATAGGTACGGTGTCATGGCATACCCATCGCAGTCACTAGGGTATGGTTCCCTTCCATATCCATCGTATCCTCCATAATCAATTCCAACCCCGAATTCAAACGACTACTTGCATGAAATTGAAGATGAAGATGAAGATGTTCGCGCCGAGGATATGGAGGGTGGAAATGCTGATATTGAAATTTCCCATTTGGATAGCATGGAAATCGTTGCTTCACTTGACGACGATGAAACATGGATCGATGCTATGAATGTTAACAATGACGCTCCTTTAGATGATATTCCAGAGGAAGTTGATGACACATATGAGCATATCAAGATGGAAGAACCATTAGAACATGACCATTGCAATGATACAATTATGGAAAGATCTATTGTGTAAGAATTTCAATTTACCGATGAAATGTTCGGACTGGAATGTGTGGAGAAAGGCCCTTGAGTTGGTATGATTTTTAAATCAAAGGAATCTTTAATTGAACATATAAGTGAATGGTCGATAAAGTGTTAAGTTTCACTTAAAATATAAAGTCCCATGCTAGAGAGTTTACTGCTATATGTGATATTGATGCCAATTGTCCATGGCGGCTTCATGCAATTGTGTCTAAAAGAGATTATGTTGGATGGTGGATGATAAAAAAATATGGTGGTGATCACGCTTTCTCAAATCCAATTATCAACTCGAACCACAAACAAGTAACAACCAAATTCATTTGCACCAAAGTACTTCCACATGTTCGTTCGAACCCAAGTTACACTGCAAAGTCTGTCCAAGAGCTTATGGCACATACATACAAAATTCAAATAAGCTACATGAGAAGCCTGTAAAGGAATTATCAAGGCGGTGTCTACAATATTTGGCGATTGGGAATCTTCGTACAATGACTTGCCTTAGTTCCTTCGTGCTATATAGAAATGTAATCCAGGTACTGTTTATCATGTAAATGCAGAAGAAGTACAACTTTGGAGGGTTTTCTAGGCATTTGGAACGAGCATTGCAGGTTTCAAGCATTGTCGTCCGTTCTTTTTTATTGACGGAATACATCTATATGGTAAATATCAAGGCACGTTGCTTGTGGCTACATAAGTTGATGCAAACAACTCTCTTTTTTTTCTTTGGCATTTGCTATTGTAAGGACGGAGTCGGCGGAAACTTGGGGTTGGTTTTTTTCATGCATAGGACACTTAATTCCATCTTTAAATGCAAGATGCATTACATTCATTTCTGATAGAATGAAAGGAATTCCAACCGCCTTGCAAGAGAAGTGAAGAAGACCACATCATCATCGCTTCTACCTACACCATTTGAAAGCAAACTTTAAAAAAATCTGGTTTTGGTAGAAAGATTTTGCAAAACTTATTTCATGCTTGTGCTGAAGCAAGAGATGAGTTAACATACAAAGAACTCAAAGAGCAACTAAAAAATGTGAGTCTGACTGCTGACAGATGGATTGATAGAAGTCTACGACATAAGGATAAACAGTGGGCTCTTTACAAGGACAACAGTGAACGTTTCTGTATGATGACTACCAATGCTTCGGAGAGTTTCAATGGAGTTCTTAAAGGTGCAAGATCATTATCGGTAAAGGCATTAGTGGCACGTACCTTTCATCGTCTTAATAGCTACTTCTACAGAAGACGTACCGATGGAATGGATTACGCATCTTCACTCACGCCGAATTATGACAAAATGATGGAAAAATATTCAGCAAAAGCACGTAATATGAGCAGTAACAGGTTCAGCTTAATGGAGTGGAAAGTAACAAACACAAACGCAGGCAACTACATAGTAAATATTGCCAATGACAACTGCAGCTGTTCATGTAATATTCGTATTCTAGCCCATTTCCATGTTCCCATGTTTTAGCTGCATGCGCACGATGTAGAGGAGGAGCGAACAGAGCTTACCATGATCTTATTTCATCCTGGTTTACAACAAACATTTATAGAAATAGCTATTCTCCGATTTTTCATCCAGTGCCCGACAGTAGATATTGGGATGTACGTGAAGGCCCTACTATACTCCCGCCGCCAACGCGAAGGAATATAGGAAGATCTAGGTCCATAAGAATAAGGGGAGTCATGGATGAAATGGAGGACAGAAGACAGGACAGATGTGGACAATGCAGTAACTTGTGTCATAGGAGAAGAACGTGCACAAAGCAATAAATTTTTACTTGTTTCTACTACTTCTGTCATTCGTGAACTGTATAACTTATATTTTTATTATCTACACAGCTTTGTTATCAAAGGTTATCTTATGTCAAACATTTAAATTACTTGCTATGTTATGTTACTTTGATTTAATTTATACGCAGAAACATTATGAATTTTCCACAGGTTTACATCTACCGTCAAATAAACATAACAGACAAACAATACTACATTATGTATTGCATATCCATTACAACGACCGAGTACAAAAACAACCAAATAATACAACCTTCAATAAAACTTAAGCATACATAACTCAATTAAACAAGTCTAACACAGATCCATTACATTACAGTTGCACTACCCAGTTTACTAGAATCCTTTCCAAATTGGATTTACGGACTGAAAATAGTCTACTTGATGTCGAAGTAGACTTTTTTCCTTTTCCAAACGTCTCACTTCAGCTTACATCTCTAGTGCATACTCCACTCCCTTAGGGGTCAAAAAACGATCTAGCCATTTAAAGAAATTACAGCACTCAACACCATTTAGGTTAGTTATATGATCAAGGTAACTGTCATATCCGTAAAACCGACGTCCAACATTTTTTTAAGTTTTGCATACAACTACCTCACAAACATCTCCACAGTGGCAAAGTGGATGTGTATCTTGTCTCACTCGTCCTTTGTAACGACCCGCCTTTTTGGACAGTTTAAACCGACGATCAAATACACATGCCGGTTCCAAACCATTAAAAAAAAGCAGATGGTTATTGGGGTAATTAAGAAAAGAAAAGAAATAAAAGAAATGAAACAACACAGAATCTCGCAGCGGAACGATAAAATATAATAGTCAAATAAACAGTTCATGAAGCTGTTTACTATACTTAGACAATTATTTATACAACATTTATCAGAGTTATACATATACAACAGAACAAATAAATAATGCAGCGGACAACATGATGCACAGATAATAATAGTAATAGTATACCAAATCTTCGTCTTCGTCCTCCAGAATAGATCTTCAAAAATCTGAAAACTCAGGACTGACCCGAGCGTAATGAAAAGACAAAACACTCGAGTCAGGACTAAAATATCCATATGAAAGTTAAATCAATCGTAAATAAATATGAGTGCGACGGCGTCAGAGATGTTTACGGGGTTTGACATCTCATATCCAGTGTCAACGTGCGTGCAATAACTTAAGAGATGTTACGGGATTTTCCACCTTTCAAGGATCCGTTAAACTATCTACTAGGTAGTAATGTACGCTAAGTAGATAATGTCTATCAGTAATATAAAGTATCAAAATAGCGTTAAGGCGTTACCATAATCCCCCTTAACACATTTTATATTCCCAAAAGCATATACAAGACCGTAGTTTCCCCAAAACCAGAAGTCACCAGAGGGCAATCCATATACTCAAGGTACAAACCAAAACGTAGTGGTCACGAATAGGATAATCAGTATGACAAGGTACATGAGGCGATACCAACTAGGATACTAGTAGTTGCGTGATCCGGACTGATGTTGAGCATAGCAGCTACTACCTCAACACCGCGAAACAACACTCCCAAATCAAGGGGTGCACCCAAATCAAATCACAAATGTAATAGATATGGTATCGAAGAAGTGTGTCCGCTAGAGGTGGCGAACCTCAATGGCCCGGCGCGGCTCCTGTTTTAGTCATGTCAGGGGTCATCCAATATCGTTCTCTTTTTCAGTCAACGCGTTCACCAAACCATCCACTTCATTCTGGATCAACACTCCTCGTATAATAGTTATTAAAGTGGTTTTCGGTATCGACAGAGAGTATGTCCATATCCGATCCCGGTCTCTTTAATAACTACGTATTATTACACTGATGGCTCTTTTATATTTCAAATTGATTCATGATTGATAACAAAATATCATATTCGCTTTAAAATCAAATCCATTTCAAAATCATCATATATTCAAAATTATCAATTTTGTCCGATAAATCAATTTCACTTCAAAATTTGATTCGAATTCAATTTAGGTTATAATCTCTACTTTAACCTAGTTCGTATTTAAACCAAAGGTTTAAATATAAACATTTCCGTCTCTTTAACCAGTTTGAATTTAAGAAAATAGTTTAAATAGTTTAAAATAGTTAAATAATTCAAAATAGTTTAATAGAAAATATTTAAATAGTTTAATCGAAAATAATTTGAATATAAAATGGTTTATATATAAAATAGTTTGGGAAAAATAAAAAATTATTTGACAAATAATTCCAAAGTCAAACCGGTCAACTTCCCAAATTTCCTATCCAAATCAAATCCAAATTCCATTTCGATTTAATCGATTTTTTCCAATTTCAACTTGAATAAATTTCTATTCCACGTAAATTTCGATTTCAATTCACAAATTTCTTTAAATTTCAATTCAATTCCAAATTAATTTAAATCTAAATTTCAAATAAATTTTCAATTCCAAACTCAAACTTGAAATATCATTTCATATCAATTTTCTTAGAAATATTCAGAGTTCGATTAAAAGTCCAATCTTTTAAAACAAATCAACTTTCAAAAATTTACACCGTATTTCAATTTTCAATTTAAATCTAAACTTCGATTTTATTTAATAATTTCGTTTACCAAGTTTATATTCTAACATTCCGAGCTCCAATTCAAAATAATTCAATTTCCATAAATTGGATTTTATTCTTAAAATCAATTCATTTAAATAATTTCAAAACAACTTTTAAAATCATTTAATTTATCCAACTCGGTGTCCGTATATAATTTTCTAACCTATGGCCAAGTGATTAGTTATTACAATTAAATGTCAGGGATGAATATATCATTTAAATCAATCACAGTGTCATATGTATGCATAGCAGGATATATATAAACAAATAAACATCCAAACATTTAAATATCAACCAATAACATCCATCGAAATACATCATCCAATAGGCAATACAATTCACGGCAATTTCATATTTATCAATGTCAGGTAATTTAATCGCAATTTAATTTTAATTTAAATTTAACTGTCAATTTAATTTTTTTTTAACGGTGAATTCAAATGACAATCAATATGATAATTAAATTTTATCAAACAACAACAAATAAAAATCATAACTATGCATAATGTCAAATTTAACTAGCATAAAGATATTCAGTACGTTGTGAGCGTTATAAAACACTCACCTTGATTTTACGATTTTAAATCAAATCGAACGACGTTCGATTTAACATAAAATTTTAATGAGCTCCAAACACTTTCGGATCTGCACTACAGCGCAGCTCTCATCTCCGTGATTCCGGCGCTTCTTCCCCAACGTGAAATTCATGTATGCAAACCCATTAGCCGCCGAACTTCAAGCAATTTTCATGACCACCTCGTCGACTTCCAGTACGATCAGCTAGCGCCACCACGAAGCCCTTCACCAGAGCCACCTACGCGCCAAGTTTCATCCCGTCATTCGCCGTCGTTTGCACGCAATCCAAGGAAATACGTACACACTTCCAAGTCAGATCTGGACGAATCCATGAAAAATTAGCATAAATCAACCGTATGGATTTGAAGAGCTCGTCGAGATTTACACTTTTGCTTTTGGAATTTTTCGATTTCGTCGAACGGATTGAGAGATATTAAGGAAAGAAGATCGGCAATTTCTGGCCATGGAATAGGTGGCGGCCATGATTTAGAATTAGGGTTTCTGGATTAAAATAATAATAAAACTGTCTCGGTTTGCGTGCGTATTTATATAGGTAGGTCCAAAATCATCCGAACTCCAATCGAGACGTGCCGCCAGGCGTTTATAAGGTTTTACCCCCATTCCGGACGCAATGGAACTAGTTTCAAGGCCTAATTCGATCATATCTGGAAGATAGCTTTTCGAAGTCGATTATTTTAATTAAATTCGAAATTAAATTTCTACGCGTTTCAAGCTCGCACGGCCAAACGACAAGTCCAATTGCTACGAAAATTGAAATCCTACCATAATTTACTATTACGGATCCGATGAAACAAGTTTCGTCGAAATCCGTGACTGTTTGAAAAATGGCTATTTTAACTCGTCAATTAAATATTAAAATATTCAATTTTCACAAATTTACTTTTAGTTCGATTTTAAAAGTTTTACAACATCATTCTAACTTTAATATGATAAAATAGAATTTTACAAATCATTTTTAATCATATTAAACCCGTTATCCAATTATTCAAATAATTTCAAATATTAAATTATTCAACAAATTACACTAATAATCATTTTCCTTCAATAATCACCTTAAATTTTCTAATTAAAATAGCTAAAAATACGGGTCGTTACACTTTCCCCCACTCAAAACTTTTCATCCCCGAAAAGGAAAAGAAGGGAAAAGGAACTAAGTATAGAATTCAACATTAGATATATTTTATTCAAAGTTACCAACTTATAAAACAATGAAATTCCATTTATAAAGTCATAACTACGCTTCCACAATGTTACTCCGAACGGCTTTCTAAATTTAAAAGTTAGTTATCAAAACAAGTTATAAAATTTAAAAACTTGAAAAATTTTCTAACACCTGGATTCACGGAAAATTTCGGCAGGGTCTCCTTTGCGCGGCTCGATCGAAAATTTTTACAATTCAATATATAACACAAATATAACCAATATATATCAAATATACATCTCATCTCAATGATGAGGCATCCCATATCTGGGGAAACAACATATATATATCACCAATACCATATAAAACCATAAGCGTACCTTTTATTTAGCATTTATTAGCAGTTTACTTACATTTTGTATTTAGCACAGAAGCGAGCTCTATAACGAAGCGCAACCCCTTTGCTACCTACTAAAATGCTCAATAACTAAGTTAGAACCATGCATATAAAGATAGATCGATATATTTAGCCTACACAACATATATATATAACCTATTTAGCTTCAAAACTGAGATTCCAATTTCAGGACAGCAAACAAATCTCAGTTTTAGGTCACCTAAACTATAAAATTTGGCAACAGAATCTAAACAAAAGTTGTTGTATTCATTTCAAGCTTTCCGGAATGTCCAAAATCATCAAATTCGGACCATACATTCAAAAGTTACGGCCGTTTTACTTAGAGGATACGCCTCAGCCTGAGCAATGAATTGCGCAGGTCAGCGACGTTCACCCACGTTTTCGACCTTTTAAACGATATCAAAACACAAAACACTTAAAACAAAAGTTTTAGCTTAAGTTCTTAGATTTCCAGAAAGTGCAAGATCATCAAAATCCGATAAACCAGTCAAAAGATATGGTGAAAATACTAAGGGTGTATACTACTGATTTTACTTATTTTTACACAGGACAGCGAGTAACATTCAAGTTTTTAACCAAGCAGGCGAAGGAATTTTCTCAAGTTATCTAAACAAAAGTTGTGCTATAGATTCTAAGCTTTCCGAAAAGTCCAAAATCGTCAAATTCCGTTCAGCCATTTAAAAGTTATGGTTGTTTTCGTTTCAGCATATATTGGACAATGTTGGATTTTTTTTCTTCAAAAATTTGCTTTTATTATTTCAAAGTACAAAACATCAAAACTTCAAATTTTCTAAAGAACAATCATAAACACAAAGTCATCTATTTACTTATTCATCCATGCAATAGGTTTACATTCAATTTGTTTCCGATTTATTCAAGTTTGTTTCATTCACATTTTTAATTCAAGTCAATTTGCTCCCAATTTGAATTTAATTATTTAAAATTTTATTCCGTTTATTCAATTCCATTAACACTAATGAATTCTACTTAATCAATTATCATCCATCTAACAACCAATGCATATCAAACATTAACATCCATCCAAAATCTACACTAAATCAATTATACATTTCCAAGTCAATTTTAATTTCATACACTTCCAAGTTTATTGACATTTAGTTATATTCAAATTTAATTAGTTTCCATTTACCAATTTTATATTTCATTAAGTTTAAATTTTATTCATTCACGTATACATGTATCATTCATTTTACAGCTTAAATTTCTTTTATATTTACAACTATCAATAGATCTTTACATTTTATTTTTCACTCTCACACTGGTATATTATTTCTCTACTTATCCTTATTAGCATTTTAAACCCTTTAAGTATTTGGTAAGTTATAGTTATGCAAATAGAATGTAGTTAAACAACATACAACTTCTTTTCATTTAAAGTTGAATTTTCAATTTATCAATTCTTATCATTACTTAAATTTCACTATAATTTAATTTCACATTTACATTCACATATAGTATTTTCATTTTATATTAACATAATTGTGAATCACCTTTAAATGTTAATTTAAATTCCAATTATTTACTAACAATTTTATTTATATTTGCAAACCATTAATTAAATGCATATTTCATTATTCAAACCTATACTTGTATATTATCCAATTAACAATTCATATAACATTTTTGAACTTCTTAAGTATTTTGGTAAGTTATATCTAAGCTATAGAATGAAATTTAATACTATGCGAGTTTTACAGTTTCAATTTTATTTTAAGTTCATAATTTCCTAATTCTAAGGATTTCTACTTCAATTGATATTTTCACTTAGCTCTTAGGTTCATTTCTCATTTCACAATTCAGAAGTTCCTTAATGATTCAAGTCTAAATTCATTTCAATCATAAAAAAAAATCATTAATTATTAAAGAACTTAAGAATTCCAATCCCGGTTTCATTTCAAATCAAGGTTTGAAATAATATATACTTATATAATTTATATATCAAATCATACTATAGAGAATGCAAAACAAAATAAAATTTGAGTCAAAACAAGGTTTAGACAAGCTATTAAGTGGTCTCCCCCACTCGGACTCTCGAAAATAAATGCCAATGATGCGTGCACATATCATCGAAATCATTTTCTAGCGTCAAGAGAAGGGAATATAACACTTATCATAAAAAAATCCTTCGAAAACAATTTCAACTCAATTATACTATCATATAATGCTCATATTATATTTTTCAAATTCTTGTAAGTCAATCTCAAACACCGAAATTTAAATTCCCAAATCCAAGTTAAAATTCATTTATATTCATTATCAATTGTGTTTACAAGATTTCATTTTCCTAAATCCATTGTTATTTAATCAATTGTTGTAAATATTGACTGATCAAATAATAACGATAATAATCTAATATTATCATCTCCTAACAATCAATTCAATCAAAATGAATAAATATTCAAATAATTCTTTTATATAAAATATATTCCAAAATGATATTGTGTTGGTTTGTCCTATTCGAGTGTTTAGAAATTCCTATCGACGTCTTGGCGTCCCAAGTATCGACCAGAATTCATAAATACTCAACGGAACAAATTAACACAATATAAAACCATTTTATATCAAATAACAAGTACGCTCTCTCATATACACTCAACTCATTCATATAGTTTGCCTCTATTTCAATGAGTTATTCCCCACTAGAGCCAAGGTTTATCGCTAAACCAAAGCTCTGATACCAACTGTAACGACCCGCCTTTTTGGACAGTTTAAACCGACGATCAAATACACATGGCGGTTCCAAACCATTAAAAAAAAGCAGATGGTTATTGGGGTAATTAAGAAAAGAAAAGAAATAAAGTAAATGAAATAACACAGAATCTCGCAGCGGAACGATAAAATATAATAGTCAAATAAACAGTTCATGAAGCTGTTTACTATACTTAGACAATTATTTATACAACATTTATCAGAGTTATACATATACAACAGAACAAATAAATAATGCAGCAGACAACATGATGCACAGATAATAATAGTAATAGTATACCAAATCTTCGTCTTCGTCCTCCAGAATAGATCTTCAAAAATCTGAAAACTCAGAACTGACCCGAGCGTAATGAAAAGACAAAACACTCGAGTCAGGACTAAAATATCCATATGAAAGTTAAATCAATCGTAAATAAATATGAGTGTGACGGCGTCAGAGATGTTTACGGGGTTTGACATCTCATATTCAGTGTCAACGTGCGTGCAATAACTTAAGAGATGTTACGGGATTTTCCACCTTTTAAGGATCCGTTAAACTATCTACTAGGTAGTAATGTACGCTAAGTAGATAATGTCTATCAGTAATATAAAGTATCAAAATAGCGTTAAGGCGTTACCATAATCCCCCTTAACACATTTTATATTCCCAAAAGCATATACAAGACCGTAGTTTCTCCAAAACCGGAAGTCACCAGAGGACAATCCATATACTCAAGGTACAAACCAAAACGTAGTGGTCGCGAATAGGATAATCAGTATGACAAAGTACATGAGGCGATACCAACTAGGATACTAGTAGTTGCGTGATCCGGACTGATGTTGAGCATAGCAGCTACTACCTCAACACCGCGAAACAACACTCCCAAATCAAGGGGTGCACCCAAATCAAATCACAAATGTAATAGATATGGTATCGAAGAAGTGTGTCCGCTAGAGGTGGCGAACCTCAATGGCCCGGCGCGGCTCCTGTTTTAGTCATGTCAGGAGTCATCCAATATCGTTCTCTTTCTTCAGTCAACGCGTTCACCAAACCATCCACTTCATTCTGGATCAACACTCCGCGTATAATAGTTATTAAAGTGGTTTTCGGTATCGACAGAGAGTATGTCCATATCCGATCCCGGTCTCTTTAATAACTACGTATTATTACGCTGATGGCTCTTTTATATTTCAAATTGATTCATGATTGATAACAAAATATCATATTCGCTTTAAAATCAAATCCATTTCAAAATCATCATATATTCAAAATTATCAATTTTGTCCGATAAATCAATTTCACTTCAAAATTTGATTCGAATTCAATTTAGGTTATAATCTCTACTTTAACCTAGTTCGTATTTAAACCAAAGGTTTAAATATAAACATTTCCGTCTCTTTAACCAGTTTGAATTTAAGAAAATAGTTTAAATAGTTTAAAATAGTTAAATAATTCAAAATAGTTTAATAGAAAATATTTAAATAGTTTAATCGAAAATAATTTGAATATAAAATGGTTTATATATAAAATAGTTTGGGAAAAATCAAAAATTATTTGATAAATAATTCCAAAGTCAAACCGGTCAACTTCCCAAATTTCCTATCCAAATTCCATTTCGATTTAATCGATTTATTCCAATTTCAACTTGAATAAATTTCTATTCCACGTAAATTTCGATTTCAATTCACAAGTTTCTTTAAATTTCAATTCAATTCCAAATTAATTTAAATCTAAATTTCAAATAAATTTTCAATTCCAAACTCAAACTTGAAATATCATTTCATATCAATTTTCTTAGAAATATTCAGAGTTCGATTAAAAGTCCAATCTTTTAAAACAAATCAACTTTCAAAAATTTACACCGTATTTCAATTTTCAATTTAAATCTAAACTTCGATTTTATTTAATAATTTCGTTTACCAAGTTTAAATTCTAACATTTCGAGCTCCAATTCAAAATAATTCAATTTCCATAAATTGGATTTTATTCTTAAAATCAATTCATTTAAATAATTTCAAAACAACTTTTAAAATCATTTAATTTACCAACTCGGTGTCCGTATATAATTTTCTAACCTATGGCCAAGTGATTAGTTATTACAATTAAATGTCAGGGATGAATATATCATTTAAATCAATCACAGTGTCATATGTATGCATAGCAGGATATATATAAACAAATAAACATCCAAACATTTAAATATCAACCAATAACATCCATCGAAATACATCATCCAATAGGCAATACAATTCACGGCAATTTCATATTTATCAATGTCAGGTAATTTAATCGCAATTTAATTTAAATTTAAATTTAACTGTCAATTTAATTTTTTTTTAACGGTGAATTCAAATGACAATCAATATGATAATTAAATTTTATCAAACAACAACAAATAAAAATCATAACTATGCATAATGTCAAATTTAACTAGCATAGAGATATTCAGTACGTTGTGAGCGTTATAAAACACTCACCTTGATTTTACGATTTTAAATCAAATCGAACGACGTTCGATTTAACATAAAATTTTAATGAGCTCCAAACACTTTCGGATCTGCACTACAGCGCAGCTCTCATCTCCGTGATTCCGGGGCTTCTTCCCCAACGTGAAATTCACGTATGCAAACCCATTAGCCGCCGATCTTCAAGCAATTTTCATGACCACCTCGTCGATTTCCAGAACGATCAGCTAGCGCCACCACGAAGCCCTTCACCAGAGCCACCTACGCGCCAAGTTTCATCCCGTCATTCGCCGTCGTTTGCACGCAATCCAAGGAAATACGTACACACTTCCAAGTCAGATCTGGACGAATCCATGAAAAATTAGCATAAATCAACCGTATGGATTTGAAGAGCTCGTCGAGATTTACACTTTTGCTTTTGGAATTTTTCGATTTCGTCGAACGGATTGAGAGATATTAAGGAAAGAAGATCGGCAATTTCTGGCCATGGAATAGGTGGCGGCCATGATTTAGAATTAGGGTTTCTGGATTAAAATAATAATAAAACTGTCTCGGTTTGCGTGCGTATTTATATAGGTAGGTCCAAAATCATCCGAACTCCAATCGAGACGTGCCGCCAGGCGTTTATAAGGTTTTACCCCCATTCCGGACGCAATGGAACTAGTTTCAAGGCCTAATTCGATCATATCTAGAAGATAGCTTTTCGAAGTCGATTATTTTAATTAAATTCGAAATTAAATTTCTACGCGTTTCAAGCTCGCACGGCCAAACGACAAGTCCAATTGCTACGAAAATTGAAATCCTACCATAATTTACTATTACGGATCCGATGAAACAAGTTTCGTCGAAATCCGAGACTGTTTGAAAAATGGCTATTTTAACTCGTCAATTAAATATTAAAATATTCAATTTTCACAAATTTACTTTTAATTCGATTTTAAAAGTTCTACAACATCATTCTAACTTTAATATGATAAAATAGAATTTTACAAATCATTTTTAATCATATTAAACCCGTTATCCAATTATTCAAATAATTTCAAATATTAAATTATTCAACAAATTACATTAATAATCATTTTCCTTCAATAATCACCTTAAATTTTCTAATTAAAATAGCTAAAAATACGGGTCGTTACATCCTTCGCCGCTAATTTGTTTCCTCAGTCTTTGATTTGGTTCGCTTAAGAAGATTTGATTATCCAAAGCAGAATGAACAGCAACACCATTAGCAGACGGAACTATCTCCAATTGAGCTTCAGGAACTGTTTCAAACTGAGTTTCAGGAACAAATTCATTTTCAGCTTCCATCCGTTCATCATATTTCACCAATACTTCATCTGGATCTCCCAATTATCTATATAAATTTATGGTAATGTGAGTGTGGGTGAAGGGATTTTCGTAGCTTTGGTTTAATCGAAGAATAAAGAAGAAATTTAGAAATTTTGTGATAATTTTATGCAAATTGGCTAAAAAAAAGGGATTTGGGGATGTTGGGTTCGGCCATGAAGAAGATGAAGGAGGTTGGGAAATGTTTTGAAGGGGTTGGAGTAAAATGTTGCTGCTGCCTCTATTTTAACAGCAGCAACCTATGTAGGCGCAACTCATAGTTGCGCCTGCACGATATTATAGCGGGCGCAACTATGAGTTGCACTTGCTTATTGGAAAGCCAATGCGCAACTTCTAGATGCGCACAATTATAAAAAATTTGTGCGCATCTAAGAGTTGCGCACCGTAAAAAAATTCCAAATGCCACATGCATAACTAAGAGTTGCACTTTTTTCATGGCAGTTAGAAAAAAGTTGACTGGGCTGTTGAATGGGCAGAAACTAGCCCTTGTTTGGTAATAAGTTTCAAAACCAATGTCGATCGCGAAATTGATTCGAAAAGTAGCCTACTTTGAAATTTTGTCCTTTTGTATAACATGTGACCAATCTTTGATGTCTTTTTCTTGCTCTATTTTAATGTTTACATTAGTTAAAAAAGAGTATTTAAGTGCCAGGTGATTGGAATCTATGTTTTTATAACAGTTTTTTTTGTATAATTTTTTATCATTTGCTGTTGGGCTGATGCGTCAGTTTGCTTTTCATATAATTTTTTTCCTTTGCTCTTGGGTCGATGTTTATTGTTTTAATGTTTTATAGGCTGAGATATTCTCTTTTGCGGTGGCAGCTTACATGTTTTTGTAGTAGCATCCTTTGCTGTTGGGCCGATGTTGGTTTTAGTTTAGTTAATTCATGACACGTATTACTTTGCTCATTTATAATTTTAATATATATACATATCTATTTATGTATGTATATATATATTTGTAGTTCTGTTTCACATTTCTTGTTTAGTTATTCTTTGCACCCGTAGGTGTTGGTATTGGACTAGCGAGTTTCCACGGACATTGAAGTTTTAAATTCTGTTTTTTTTAGTTTTTTTGTACTTTATTTTGGACCTTAGTTGTATAGGTTTTTGGAGGCTTTTTTAATCCTTTTTATTTTTTATTTGTACAGGGGGTATTACTATTTTCCAGGCTTGTTGGCAGCTCCTCAATGGCGTAGAATAAAATTATATAAGTGCTCTCCTTCTTTCTAAAAAAGAGGTACTAATAGGACTGGTTAAGTGCTATAGTAACTATTAGCATCGATATAGTAATTTTGAAAAAATACTATTTAATTATATTTCGGTTTGGAAATGATTTCTGATTTGAAAAATGATTTATTCCCGACCTTTTGTATTTCAATGTTACTTTTATTTAAGAATAGTTTTTGTACTTTTCTATTTTGATTCAACTTCTTTTATTATTCTTTTATAACATTTACTTATATATGTGTATATATATATATATATATATAAGTAAATTTTTTAATATATCTTGGTGGTAATGGTCTTTGTAGAAAATTGTAATAATAAAAAAAATTATTTTCAAAAGTAAATAAAAGGAGCTATCTTTATTCAACAAGGAGAATATTATCGTTTTGATAAATTGGAGAAATAAATCATAGTAGTGAAATTACTAAAAAAGGTGGAATGATTGTGTTATGGAAAGTATATGAGTTTTATATTTATATTTTGGAGTTTGTTTTAAATTTGGGGTATGGTTTTGTATTTGGAGTTTTGTTATAAAAAGGAATTTTGAAATTATATTTAGAAAATATAAAAAGAATTTTATAAATGAAGTTGGAGTTTTATGAAAGGGTGCAAATATAAAATTAGGGATTTATTAATGAGTTTCATAAATGATATTTTATGGAAGAAGTATAATAAAAGAGTTTTACAAAAAGTATAAAGGATGTTCATAAATAAGTTTACTACTAAGCTTTGAGATTTATAGAAGAAGATTTATAATTATGTTTATATACTTTATAAAAGGAAGTTTTAAATACTATTTTATAGAAAGGAGTTTGTAAACATAAGAAATTTTACAAAGGAATTTTATAAAAGGGACTTATAAAAGACCGAGAACCGATTTTCATAAATGATCATTTTAAGTTACGATGGTATGGAAAGTATTCTTTCTATGCTTAACACCAAAAGGAATGTGTTTCGGTTTATTGTTATCAATTTTTTAAATGAAATTTGTTTTAACCCAGATAATCATGGTTTGAAAAATGGAATCTTTTCTTAAGATTTGTAAATTATACTTATATTGCTGAGATAGGGATATGTGTATATTCCCTAAGTATTGGAAAGGTAGCGGTTGGTGAATGTACTTATATTGTTAATAATAAGTATATGGAAAAGTTTTCTAAGTTATAAGTGAAATGCTTTTGTGAGTATGCTTATACAATTGAGATAAGTGTACTGATTTTTTTCAAGTATTGAAAAAGAGTAGAGAGAATTAATGAATATATCTTTGTAAAAATATTTTGATATAAGTACAAAGTTGTTTTAATTAACTAAATGATTAATTAAAGAGGTTTAATGGTTGCTTTGTGCTTAAGCATGCTCGATTAAAGTCTCTGATAGAGTTGTTTGTTATTTGATAGTTAAATAACCGACCATTAAATGTTGTCCAGTTTTTAAAACTATCATTTGTCAGTTCGGATGGACCAGGATCATATATATTATCCGAAAACCACATTGAATGGACATACATTCAAATTTGAGATGTCATGAAGATAACCGAAGATGGAGCTCATTAAAGTGCAAGGTCTACTTGCTACTAATCCTTAGGGTGATTTTAAAATGGATGTGGTAGAAGTAGTGCCTTCGGTTTTTTATATCCTGAGCAACTTGTATGAAAAAATGCTGACATTGCATTGTCGCTTGGAGGGAAGTGTTACCATTCCAACTGGGATTGCTATCTAAAAGGTAAAATGTAGGCTCTAGCCTCACCAACCGGGAATGACTAAGACTAGGGATATGCTGCAAGGCTATGTGGGTCGCAACCACTAGGATATTGTTATCACCTTTCAAGATTATTATTTATGGATTTGGTTGTGCAAGAGAGCTATCGAAAAGGTTGCAAAGTGACCGGGGTAATGAAATATTAGGTACTATCTAGTAAGGGGTAGGCCGGTCTTTCCATGCAAGTGTCGAAAGGTTTTCAACCTCAGTAAATTTTATCTAAAGATGTACTATGACGGACGGTGCCCCAGTAACCATGTCGTTAACAGAATCCATTCTCCAATAAGTGCCTTTATAGACTTAGTTGTATACCTATTATGTTAGAATTTAGTTAATGTACCAATTTTGGCTATGACTCAATATTTATTTTAAACCCTAGACATTATTATAATATCAGAAGTGTTTCTATGAAAATGGTTTGGTTATCATAAGATAAAAACTCATCCGTGTTTATATGCAACATGGTCTTATAAGATACCTTTATTTTGAAAGGTTACAACATTTAAATCCATTTGAGGTCTGTTTTTTCATGCTGGTTTACTGGACTGATCGGGATATTACTTTCTTATGATGCTCGAGTCGAACGAAGTATCTTTATAGATTAGTTTGGATACTTGGGAGCTTTAGGAGATGAGCTGGATGCCTCTAAGACATGCTCACGTATATTTTGTTTTTGCTGCATTGATTTTTTATATTTATCAGCATTTGTGAGGGAAGATTGTTCTAATTGTCCAGGCCGACATAGATTTCTGTAGTTTGATTGTTGTATGTATATTACAGTTTTCTTTTGTAAAGATTGTCGTATATTATATATTACTTGTCATAGTGTGAGATTCTGTTCAGTCTTCTCTTTCTTTTTCCCAACAATCTGTCTTTTCAACACTTGGATGTTTGGAACAAGAATACCGTGGATGTATTATTGTCGACCCTTAAAGGTGGAAAAAGAAGGTTATTACACATAATATATCACATATTTAAAGGAAATAAGAGAAAGTATTATTTAGTTTTAGAACATCAAATACGTCCCCTGATGATTACCCCAGTAATCATCCTATATATAATATACTGTCTCTTATTATAGAAAATTGCCCAACACTTCCAAGGGTCATGGACGCTAAGTCTTACCTAAGTACTCGACTCATCTCTGATATATGATGTATTGTTCTAAACTTTCTCTGATAGAAACTGAAACATTCCACCTCTATACACATACTATCTAAGAGTATTACAGAGTAATCCTATAGGATAATATGGAGAATGGAGCTATAAGGGGTACATACGTGAATATTCCCTTGGACTAACACTGGCAAGTATTAAAACATTTAATAAATAAATAACCTATATGTGCACAGTATTAGTATAAAGCAATAGACACGTGTGCCTCCAGGACAGAACAATACATAATATACAATACAACATAGAGAGCACATAGTCAATCGCAGTAATAATATACAATATATATACAATAATGTTATAAGAATACAATACATCTCAAATGTCTATTATACATATATAGTGAATTAATGATACAAGTATCATATAACCATTCTAAAATATGACCCCTCTAAGCACAATAAAATACATGCTGGTTAAGTCATCCCTATATCTGAAATGTCTAGGACTGACCTGAGTATTATAAAATATCATAAGGTCAGACCATGTCTACTCAAGTAACTATAATAAGGATAACTAAATGTATGTATGGTAATATAATAACTCACTAATACAATCAGAACATTAGATGTGTAACGACCCAGAATTTTTGATAATTAAAATTTGAATATTTAATTAATTTTAAATATTAAGAAGTGAATTTATAAGTCAAATAAATTTTTATTTGAATTATTGGATTTAATTGAATAATTAAATCGATAATTTAATATGCTAAATTATGGAAATAATTGAAAATTGGGTTAAATATGATTGGAAATGATTTGTAAAACTTTATTTTATCATATTGAAGTTAGAAAGATACTTTAGAACTTTTAAAATCGAATTAAAAGTTAATTTGTGAAAATTGAATATTTTAATATTAAAATCGACTAGTGAAAATAGTCAATTTTTGAACAGTCTCAGAATTGAACGAAATCAGTTCCATTGGATCCGTAATAGTTAGTTATTACCGGATTTAAATTTTCGTGTCAATCGGAGTTATCGTTTGATCGTGGCAGCTCGAAACGCATCGAATTATTTTTAATATTAATTTGGCGAGTTAAAATAGCCATTTTTCAAAAAGTCTCGGATTTCGACGAAACCAGTTTCATCGGATCCGTAATGTGATATTATTGTAAGGTTTCAAATTTCGTGTCAATTGGATTTACCGTTTCTCCGGTACAAATTAAAACGCCTAGAAAATCGCTTAAATCGGTTTAATTTAAATTGAACGTTTATTGCCATAACTCACACAGATGTCCGAATTAGCTTTCGAAACCTGTTCCATTGTGTTCGGAACGCGGGGTAAACCCTAGAAACGCTGGTTACGGCACGTAAATCGGAGTTCGGAATTTCCCGGATGAATAGTGTTCGAAAATTCCTTATAAATAGCCCCTACCTTTCATAAATTAGAAAAAAAAAAATAAACCTAATTTGCAAACCCTAGCCGCCATATACCAAACCCACGGCCAGAAATTGATCTCATTTTTTCCTCGATTTCTTCCAATCCACTAACAATTAGAGAAAACTTCCAACTAGGAAGTGGTAGAGCATGAAGAGAGCTAGAGATCCAACGGTTATGATCGCGTTTGGAGCAATGGAACGACGGGAAATTGGGTTTAAAGAGGGCCGGTTGCGCACGCATTTCCATGAAGAGGAGGGGGCCGAGCTTCAGGGCATTTGGGCCGAGCATGGAGTGGAGCGAGGCGGTTCGAATGGCGTGGAGGTGATGGAGTTTCGATGCTCGTAGTGATCGAATAATGGAACCCTAGTTATGTGATATGGGTTCTTTTGTTCGGCCTTGATCTGTAGAAGAAAACGAAGGAGAAGGAGATGCTATGCACGGTCCAGATGGGGGAATGCAGGATCCAAGGGCTATGATTGATTTAGGTTAAAAATTAAAAGTTATGTTGTAAATTTATGTAAGTATAAATCGTATAAACTTCAAATATTCATATCCTTTTCATACGAGGTCGAAAACGCGCGAAACCAGTTGCGTTGGAATCGTATGGACGAGCACTACGCGATGAAATTGGATTGGAGTCGTTTGGAGTTAGTGAGAATTTTGGGTAAAATTAAACGTCCGTTTAATTTTATTCGAAATAAATCGCTAAAACGAAAATAAAATCAAGGTGAGAACTTCTCACTCAATCGAATTAGTTTCGATTTTATTTTAAATAGTTAGATTTAAAATATTTGAATGCATGTTTGAATGATGATTGTTATCTATTGATGGTTAAAATAGACATTATACGCCGTTAGTAAGCGGATGTTATTTATTAAAAACATATACCGCGAATATTTCATAAACAGTGAAATTGGTATTATATATAATAGCAATATATATATATATATATATATATATTGGCATATGTATATATTGGAGTTATTGATTTCCCGCATTTTTTTGTTTAGCGGATGAGACCCTATTACGCCGTTATTAAGCGGATAATATTTTAAATCCCATATACCGCGATAATTTCGTACTGGAGCGAAATTGGTATTGTGCTAATGTTTGTGGATGCAGGAAAACAGGTTGGAGGGATCCAACTGGATTCCTCAACAGTATTTATTTGATTTCAGATATTTTGATATTTGATAGATTATCATATCGATATATGATATCGTTGTTGTCGTGATTGACTATTTGATATGTAGCATCATTGGACCAAGTTTTGGAATTTTAAAATGAAATATAAAGTGATATTTGAAAATATACTATATGTTTGGAATTTGATCTATTTTAAATAAATAAACGTTATAATTTTTAAAGTTATACAAATAATGATTTTTGAGAAAAATAGTTAAAAACTGATTTTTGAGAATATGATGCTAATGATTTTATAAAATAGTTAATCGGGATTTTAGAATTTATTGTGAAAAGTTTAAATATAGGATTTATAAAATTTAATTATTTTATGAATCAAAATGGTGAAATAATAAAGGAGATTAAAGACGTTTTAAAGAATAATATAAATTGATTTATATTAAGAGATTTATAAATGGATATTTATAAATTGAAATATTGACATTATAAAACGAGTTTTTATAAGTGTTTGAATGAAATGAAAATGAATTTTTGTAAATGAATGGAATTAATAAAATTATAAATGGTGAAGTTATAAATGGAATTTATAAATAGTAAGTTTATAAATTTTGTGAAATTATTAAAGAATATATTTGGATGAATAATTGAATCTTATAAGTTATAAGATTTATAATTATGAAGTTCAAAGGAACGATTTTTGCAAACGAATAAATTATAAGTATTTAACTTATAATTTGAACCTTTAGTTTATAATTGAGTTATAAATCGAATAGGTTAATAAAGAAAATTTATAAAAGGAAGTTGTTATAAAATAAATAGAAATGGGATTTATAAACGTTGTTTTATAAATTCGCAAATGACTTATTTTGATAAGTAAATTGTTGAAACCTATTAATGGAGTTATATTCACATTTTTGACTGTGAATAATACTTTAAAATAAAATGTATAGAAATGAAGAAATTGGTTAACGTAGTATATTCACGTTTTTGAATAGTGAATAATATGTTAAAGAAAATGTTTAGATTTGATGTTTTAAATAGAATTTAAACGATCTAACGATGTTTTAAATGTGTTGAGATTCGAAACCATAGATTTCAACATTCATTGTTGAAATAGACGTTTTCGAGAAATAAAAGGAAATGGTGGATTATAACACTGTTGTTATAATAAAGGATTTCCGAAAGGAAATGTTTTGTATAGTATTGGGATTTATATATCTATTTTAATTTCGAATCCCTATACTAGTGATTTTGGGTTGTCGTAACGATGTTTTACGCAACATTCGTTTTGGCCCAAATAAATATGTTTAAGAGAATGATTTCCTTAAAGAATGAAATATATACTTAATTTTGATTGAAGTATATTGAATATTTTCCAAGGTTGAAAATAAATAAAATCTGTGAATTACTTATGAATAAATGAGTATGGGAATGTTTTCCAATATAAAGTGAATATCTTAAGAATTTATCTTTTTGAAGATAAATTGAAATGAATAATTGAAATCGAATATTCATAGATATTTTGGATTATAAATTCACTAAGGAATTTATAAAGGAAAGGAGAATTTGTTTAAAAAACAAATATTGATTTATTTTTGAAGTGTTGAAAATATATATCTTGTAAAGATATTTTGGAAAATAAATAATTTGGAAAATTATTTGGAAACTGGTGATGTGTGCATATCCATTGATAGTTCAATAACCGACTATCAATATTTCCCTTCTAATGGGTAATTGATGTGATTTGTTTGAATTTGAATGCCACACTTATTTTTGAATAAGCGCTCACTATTCGGGTTAACCGGGAAAGGACCATGGGGTCGTATAACTCATTCCGAATATGTGATACGTCGTTGTGAATTGCATTTGAAGATCGGTGTTGAAGACCCGGTATTTGCGAAAGCGATAGGATGACCTGTCGATTGTCTCTGCACTGAGTTGCAACGGTATAGAGACTCCCTAAGTGATGGGAAATCCGATCAGGATTGTGAATATCCGGATTGCAAGGACTTCTTTGTAAGTGCCTTCGGTTTTGTTCGAGCCCGGAACAGACTTGTATGGATTGTATGTCTGACATTACAATTTGAGATATAAAGCCGATTTCTTTCAAATATATTTCTGTTGGTGGCGAAGAGTTTATTCTTTTAGCTTAACACCCTTCTCTGAGACGTACGAGCTCAGAGGTTATATAGTTGAAGTTATCAGCGATATATTCCCAATTTGGTAATGTGACATGCTGAGTGTTGCTGTAAATGATCATTGTGTTGATTATTTGTGATAGGATCATTTGTTTGATCGTCTATCCTGGTGATCATTTCTATGATCATTTGTTGACCCAAAGCATGGCTTTTGTATAAAGTATGTTTTTGTGGACGTGACTTCGTCGAGCCTCACACCCCGTGAATGGTCAAAACAGGAAAGAAGCAGCAAGGTTATGAGGGGTAGCGCCCTTTAGGATGTGTGCATTTCCTTCTGGAAAAGGGTGGTATCATGGTATGGAGCCCAGATACTTACTCATGTTGAAAACACTTTGTTATGATTGTGTGAATTGATTACGAGCGCTCGGTGAAAAGGTCCCAAAGGACCGGGGGATGGCATATTCGGTCAGTTGTTACTCAGTTAGGGGTAACCCGGCCTTGTGTTGGTAGAGATCCGGTTTGGTTCTCGGGGATGTCCATCCAGAGGCATTCTCATGTGGCAATGGGAAGTTCCTTGGCCTGATCATTCGTTGGAAATCCAAAGAAACAATACGATCTTGTACGGTATTAGTTGTAGAACCTATCATTCACTTATGGTGGCGCCCCACTGTTTGGATGGTAGCTATAGTAGGCATACGATAATGGTCGTATGTTGGCTAAGATTTATATTCTACTTTCGAAATGAATTTTTCCTACACTATACACTAATAATAATATCAAATGTTCTTTTTAATGCGTATCAAGCATCTTTGACTATCATAAGGAGAAATCTCCTCCGATTCTGCGTTTGCATGTGTGTGTGTGCGGGAGGCCTTATGGTAGTCTCATTTTTAAAAGCATTGCGAATTGAATTTAAAAATATTCCTCTATTTTGATTTTAAAGATAAATAAACTGTTTTGAGTTCTCACACCAGTCACATGACTGACTCGGAGTTTATTGTTTTCCTTCCTAAACTCTGGGTGCCCACCAATTTCCACACGGGCAGTCAAGAGTTAAGGTTTATCAGGATATTCTGGAGTTGTTGGAGGCAAGCTGGATGGCATGGCGTATTACTAGTTTATATAGTATTTCTTTTTCCGCTGCACTGTTTATTGTTGTATGTGTTGTACACTCTGATGATGATGTAATGAAATGTGATGTAATGTAATAACTGATATAGTTCTTTGTTTAAAGATTATTCATTTATTTATTATATGTTGTTCCGCTGCGAATTGTGAGATTCTGATGTTGTTCTGTTGTTTTCTGTTCCGTTCTATTTTCTATATTTTCTTTTCGTCCTATTTTCTATCTTCTTATCTCTCATCTTCTTTTCTGTCTTTTTCTTCTTCTTAAACCCATAACTTTTCAGATTTCCGGCCTTCGATTTCTCGGCAGTCGATAAAGTGAGTATCGATGTTGAATTTTCGAAAGTCGAAAATCTCTGAGACGTTACATCTGGTATCAGAGCTTATGGTTAAGCGACAACCATGGTTCTGTTGGGTATTACTCGTTAGAGATAGAGTCAGCAGTACTCTAGAATGAGTTTGAGTGTAATAATAGCTATGAGAGCGTATTTGTTAGTGAATATATGAAATTGTTTTATATTGTGATGATTGGTTTATTGAGTGGCATATGAACCTTCGTCAGCGTGGTCTCGACAACTATGCCGAAGGGGTTTCTAAACACTTGAATAGAACAATTCGACATAATATTGTTGAAAATTGGGTAAATGAAATAATTTTACCTAAGTATATTTTATATATAAAAGAAATAATTTTTTTAAAATTATTAAAGTGTATATAAGTTGATTGTTTAGTTGTTTGAATAATCTAAATAAAAGAATAATTGTATAATTAAAGAATTCTAAGAATTGAATTATAATTGAAGTGATTTACAATTGTGAAATAAACTTATATATATAAGAAGTGAAACTATATGAATATATTTATGAATATGAGTTGTAAATAAAAATGAATTTAAAGTTAAATGGAAACATAACTTAAGTGATATGGAATGAAGTTGATATTGATATCAAAGTAAAGTAATAAAGTTAAGTGATAAATATGAATTTGAGTTATATAAATAAAATTCAACTGTTGTAATTGAATTGAATGAATGGATTGAATATTAACCAATTAAATGTGAATAATTGATATGAAATAATGAATGTAAGTGTTAATTCATTAAAATCTAATGTTATTGGAAGTTGAATAATTGAATAAAAATCAATTAATTAAACCAATTGAAAGTGATGGTGTTAAACCAAATTGAATGAATATAAGTAAAGGAATTTGGTTGTAATTGAATATACATTGGTTGTTATTTAATTGTTAATTGATTGTATATAATTCATTAAGTGTTAATGAAATTGAAAGCTAAAGTAATTGGAATTCCATTGGAAGTTAAGTGAATCTTAAATAGAATTGAATTTGTTTTGGAAGTGAACCAACTTGAATATAAATTAGTGAATATAAACTAATTGAAAATGAATGTTAGTAAGAACATCCACTGTTAATGAATCAAATATGAATTAAATTGAAAACCCAATTCATTGAATATTAGTGAGAATATAAATGAATATTTATTGGTTATGAATGTTAGTTGGATAATAGTTGGTTGATGTTTGCATTTGTTGTTTTGTTTCAATTTCTATGTTAACATATATAGTTATTATGTTGCTATATGTTGTATATTGAGATTATTGTCTATATGCATGATTCTCATGTTGTTTGTTGAGTGTTTAGTAGGTGCGGATTGCGTTTTCTTCGCATTTGGAGCTCGCTTTCGCGCTATATTAGCCGTATATGCTCGCTAATAAAATATAAGGTACATATCTCGGATTAAATATCGTACTTTTACATTTTTTCCCTTCGGGATGCCTCATTACTTGATGAGATGTATATTTGTGATATATATACTGTCATTTTTTTTTCGGATCGAGCCGCGCAAAGGAGACTATGGCGAATTTTTCCGGAAATTTAAGGCGTTAGAAAAATTTGAGAAAATTGGAAAGTTTTGAAAACTTTAACTTTGATTTGGAATTAAAAGTTAAACAATAGTAGTTGTTTTTGAGAAGATAACTAAGTATGATTTGAAAACTTAGTAAGTTATTATAAGAATTTTAAACTATGAATTTTGATAAATTAATAGATTCTGTAACTTTTCTTACTTAATAATTTCGAGGACGAAATTCTTTTAAGGGGGGAAGATTGTAACGACCCAGAATTTTTGATAATTAAAATTTGAATATTTAATTAATTTTAAATATTAAGAAGTGAATTTATAAGTCAAATAAATTTTTATTTGAATTATTGGATTTAATTGAATAATTAAATCGATAATTTAATATGTTAAATTATGGAAATAATTGAAAATTGGGTTAAATATGATTGGAAATGATTTGTAAAATTTTATTTTATCATATTGAAGTTAGAAAGATACTTTAGAACTTTTAAAATCGAATTAAAAGTTAATTTGTGAAAATTGAATATTTTAATATTAAAATCGACTAGTGAAAATAGTCAATTTTTGTACAGTCTCAGAATTGAACGAAATCAGTTCCATTGGATCCGTAATAGTTAGTTATTACCGGATTTAAATTTTCGTGTCAATCGGAGTTATCGTTTGATCGTGGCAGCTCGAAACGCATCGAATTATTTTTAATATTAATTTGGCGAGTTAAAATAGCCATTTTTCAAAAAGTCTCGGATTTTGACGAAACCAGTTTCATCGGATCCGTAATGTAATATTATTGTAAGGTTTCAAATTTCGTGTCAATTGGATTTACCGTTTGTCCGGTAAAAATTAAAACGCCTAGAAAATCGCTTAAATCGGTTTAATTTAAATTGAACGTTTATTACCATAACTCGCACAGATGCCCGAATTAGCTTTCGAAACCTGTTCCATTGTGTCCGGAACGAGGGGTAAACCCTAGAAACGCTGGTTACGGTGCGTAAATCGGAGTTCGGAATATCCCGGATGAATAGTGTTCGAAAATTCCTTATAAATAGCCCCTACCTTTCATAAATTAAAAAAAAAAATAAACCTAATTTGCAAACCCTAGCCGCCATATACCAAACCCACGGCCAGAAATTGATCTCATTTTTTCCTCGATTTCTTCCAATCCACTAACAATTAGAGAAAACTTCCAACTAGGAAGTGGTAGAGCATGAAGAGAGCTAGAGATCCAACGGTTATGATCGCGTTTGGAGCAATGGAACGACGGGAAATTGGGTTTGAAGAGGGCCGGTTGCGCACGCATTTCCATGAAGAGGAGGGGGCCGACCTTCAGGGCATTTGGGCCGAGCATGGAGTGGAGCGAGGCGGTTCGAATGGCGTGGAGGTGATGGAGTTTCGATGCTCGTAGTGATCGAATAATGGAACCCTAGTTATGTGATATGGGTTCTTTTGTTCGGCCTTGATCTGTAGAAGAAAACGAAGGAGAAGGAGATGCTATGCACGGTCCAGATGGGGGAATGCAGGATCCAAGGGCTATGATTGATTTAGGTTAAAAATTAAAAGTTATGTTGTAAATTTATGTAAGTATAAATCGTATAAACTTCAAATATTCATATCCTTTTCATACGAGGTCGAAAACGCGCGAAACCAGTTGCGTTGGAATCGTATGGACGAGCACTACGCGATGAAATTGGATTGGAGTCGTTTGGAGTTAGTGAGAATTTTGGGTAAAATTAAACGTCCATTTAATTTTATTCGAAATAAATCGCTAAAACGAAAATAAAATCAAGGTGAGAACTTCTCACTCAATCGAATTAGTTTCGATTTTATTTTAAATAGTTAGATTTAAAATATTTGAATGCATGTTTGAATGATGATTGTTATCTATTGATTGTTAAAATAGACATTATACGCCGTTAGTAAGCGGATGTTATTTATTAAAAACATATACCGCGAATATTTCATAAACAGTGAAGTTGGTAGTATATATAATAGCAATATATATATATTGGCATATGTATATATTGGAGTTATTGATTTCCCGCATTTTTTTGTTTAGCGGATGAGACCCTATTACGCCGTTATTAAGCGGATAATATTTTAAATCCCATATACCGCGATAATTTCGTACTGGAGCGAAATTGGTATTGTACTAATGTTTGTGGATGCAGGAAAACGGGTTGGAGGGATCCAACTGGATTCCTCAACAGTATTTATTTGATTTCAGATATTTTGATATTTGATAGATTATCATATCGATATATGATATCGTTGTTGTCGTGATAGACTATTTGATATGTAGCATCATTGGACCAAGTTTTGGAATTTTAAAATGAAATATAAAGTGATTTTTGAAAATATACTATATGTTTGGAATTTGATCTATTTTAAATAAATAAACGTTATAATTTTTAAAGTTATACAAATAATGATTTTTGAGAAAAATAGTTAAAAACTGATTTTTGAGAATATGATGCTAATGATTTTATAAAATAGTTACTCGGGATTTTAGAATTTATTGTGAAAAGTTTAAATATAGGATTTATAAAATTTAATTATTTTATGAATCAAAATGGTGAAATAATAAAGGAGATTAAAGACGTTTTAAAGAATAATATAAATTGATTTATATTAAGAGATTTATAAATGGATATTTATAAATTGAAATATTGACATTATAAAACGAGTTTTTATAAGTGTTTGAATGAAGTGAAAATGAATTTTTGTAAATGAATGGAATTCATAAAATTATAAATGGTGAAGTTATAAATGGAATTTATAAATAGTAAGATTTATAAATTTTGTGAAATTATTAAAGAATATATTTGGATGAATAATTGAATCTTATAAGTTATAAGATTTATAATTATGAAGTTTAAAGGAACGATTTTTGCAAACGAATAAATTATAAGTATTTAACTTATAATTTGAACCTTTAGTTTATAATTGAGTTATAAATCGAATAGGTTAATAAAGAAAATTTATAAAAGGAAGTTGTTATAAAATAAATAGAAATGGGATTTATAAACGTTGTTTTATAAATTCGCAAATGACTTATTTTGATAAGTAAATTGTTGAAACCTATTAATGGAGTTATATTCACATTTTTGACTGTGAATAATACTTTAAAACAAAATGTATAGAAATGATAAAATTGGTTAACGTAGTATATTCACGTTTTTGAATAGTGCATAATATGTTAAAGAAAATGTTTAGATTTGATGTTTTAAATAGAATTTAAACGATCTAACGATGTTTTAAATGTGTTGAGATTCGAAACCATAGATTTCAACATTCATTGTTGAAATAGACGTTTTCGAGAAATAAAAGGAAATGGTGGATTATAACACTGTTGTTATAATAAAGGATTTCCGAAAGGAAATGTTTTGTATAGTATTGGGATTTATATATCTATTTTAATTTCGAATCCCTATACTAGTGATTTTGGGTTGTCGTAACGATGTTTTACGCAACATTCGTTTTGGCCCAAATAAATATGTTTAAGAGAATGATTTCCTTAAAGAATGAAATATATACTTAATTTTGATTGAAGTATATTGAATATTTTCCAAAGTTGAAAATAAATAAAATCTGTGAATTACTTATGAATAAATGAGTATGGGAATGTTTTCCAATATAAAGTGAATATCTTAAGAATTTATCTTTTTGAAGATAAATTGAAATGAATAATTGAAATCAAATATTCATAGATATTTTGGATTATAAATTCACTAAGGAATTTATAAAGGAAAGGAGAATTTGTTTAAAAAACAAATATTGATTTATTTTTGAAGTGTTGAAAATATATATCTTGTAAAGATATTTTGGAAAATAAATAATTTGGAAAATTATTTGGAAACTGGTGATGTGTGCATATCCATTGATAGTTCAATAACCGACTATCAATATTTCCCTTTGAATGGGTAATTGATGTGATTTGTTTGAATTTGAATGCCACACTTATTTTTGAATAAGCGCTCACTATTCGGGTTAACCGGGAAAGGACCATGGGGTCGTATAACCCATTCCGAATATGTGATACGTCGTTGTGAATTGCATTTGAAGATCGGTGTTGAAGACCCGGTATTTGCGAAAGCGATAGGATGACCTGTCGATTGTCTCTGCACTGAGTTGCAACGGTATAGAGACTCCCTAAGTGATGGGAAATCCGATCAGGATTGTGAATATCCGGATTGCAAGGACTTCTTTGTAAGTGCCTTCGGTTTTGTTCGAGCCCGGAACAGACTTGTATGGATTGTATGTCTGACATTACAATTTGAGATATAAAGCCGATTTCTTTCAAATATATTTCTGTTGGTGGCGAAGAGTTTATTCTTTTAGCTTAACACCCTTCTCTGAGACGTACGAGCTCGGAGGTTATATAGTTGAAGTTATCAGCGATATATTCCCAATTTGGTAATGTGACATGCTGAGTGTTGCTGTAAATGATCATTGTGTTGATTATTTGTGATAGGATCATTTGTTTGATCGTCTATCCTGGTGATCATTTCTATGATCATTTGTTGACCCAAAGCATGGCTTTTGTATAAAGTATGTTTTTGTGGACGTGACTTCGTCGAGCCTCACACCCCGTGAATGGTCAAAACAGGAAAGAAGCAGCAAGGTTATGAGGGGTAGCGCCCTTTAGGATGTGTGCATTTCCTTCTGGAAAAGGGTGGTATCATGGTATGGAGCCCAGATACTTACTCATGTTGAAAACACTTTGTTATGATTGTGTGAATTGATTACGAGCGCTCGGTGAAAAGGTCCCAAAGGACCGGGGGATGGCATATTCGGTCAGTTGTTACTCAGTTAGGGGTAACCCGGCCTTGTGTTGGTAGAGATCCGGTTTGGTTCTCGGGGATGTCCATCCAGAGGCATTCTCATGTGGCAATGGGAAGTTCCTTGGCCTGATCATTCGTTGGAAATCCAAAGAAACAATACGATCTTGTACGGTATTAGTTGTAGAACCTATCATTCACTTATGGTGGCGCCCCACTGTTTGGATGGTAGCTATAGTAGGCATACGATAATGGTCGTATGTTGGCTAAGATTTATATTCTACTTTCGAAATGAATTTTTCCTACACTATACACTAATAATAATATCAAATGTTCTTTTTAATGCGTATCAAGCATCTTTGACTATCATAAGGAGAAATCTCCTCCGATTCTGCGTTTGCATGTGTGTGTGTGCGGGAGGCCTTATGGTAGTCTCATTTTTAAAAGCATTGCGAATTGAATTTAAAAATATTCCTCTATTTTGATTTTAAAGATAAATAAACTGTTTTGAGTTCTCACACCAGTCACATGACTGACTCGGAGTTTATTGTTTTCCTTCCTAAACTCTGGGTGCCCACCAATTTCCACACGGGCAGTCAAGAGTTAAGGTTTATCAGGATATTCTGGAGTTGTTGGAGGCAAGCTGGATGGCATGGCGTATTACTAGTTTATATAGTATTTCTTTTTCCGCTGCACTGTTTATTGTTGTATGTGTTGTACACTCTGATGATGATGTAATGAAATGTGATGTAATGTAATAACTGATATAGTTCTTTGTTTAAAGATTATTCATTTATTTATTATATGTTGTTCCGCTGCGAATTGTGAGATTCTGATGTTGTTCTGTTGTTTTCTGTTCCGTTCTATTTTCTATATTTTCTTTTCGTCCTATTTTCTATCTTCTTATCTCTCATCTTCTTTTCTGTCTTTTTCTTCTTCTTAAACCCATAACTTTTCAGATTTCCGGCCTTCGATTTCTCGGCAGTCGATAAAGTGAGTATCGATGTTGAATTTTCGAAAGTCGAAAATCTCTGAGACGTTACATCTGGTATCAGAGCTTATGGTTAAGCGACAACCATGGTTCTGTTGGGTATTACTCGTTAGAGATAGAGTCAGCAGTACTCTAGAATGAGTTTGAGTGTAATAATAGCTATGAGAGCGTATTTGTTAGTGAATATATGAAATTGTTTTATATTGTGATGATTGGTTTATTGAGTGGCATATGAACCTTCGTCAGCGTGGTCTCGACAACTATGCCGAAGGGGTTTCTAAACACTTGAATAGAACAATTCGACATAATATTGTTGAAAATTGGGTAAATGAAATAATTTTACCTAAGTATATTTTATATATAAAAGAAATAATTTTTTTAAAATTATTAAAGTGTATATAAGTTGATTGTTTAGTTGTTTGAATAATCTAAATAAAAGAATAATTGTATAATTAAAGAATTCTAAGAATTGAATTATAATTGAAGTGATTTACAATTGTGAAATAAACTTATATATATAAGAAGTGAAACTATATGAATATATTTATGAATATGAGTTGTAAATAAAAATGAATTTAAAGTTAAATGGAAACATAACTTAAGTGATATGGAATGAAGTTGATATTGATATCAAAGTAAAGTAATAAAGTTAAGTGATAAATATGAATTTGAGTTATATAAATAAAATTCAACTGTTGTAATTGAATTGAATGAATGGATTGAATATTAACCAATTAAATGTGAATAATTGATATGAAATAATGAATGTAAGTGTTAATTCATTAAAATCTAATGTTATTGGAAGTTGAATAATTGAATAAAAATCAATTAATTAAACCAATTGAAAGTGATGGTGTTAAACCAAATTGAATGAATATAAGTAAAGGAATTTGGTTGTAATTGAATATACATTGGTTGTTATTTAATTGTTAATTGATTGTATATAATTCATTAAGTGTTAATGAAATTGAAAGCTAAAGTAATTGGAATTCCATTGGAAGTTAAGTGAATCTTAAATAGAATTGAATTTGTTTTGGAAGTGAACCAACTTGAATATAAATTAGTGAATATAAACTAATTGAAAATGAATGTTAGTAAGAACATCCACTGTTAATGAATCAAATATGAATTAAATTGAAAACCCAATTCATTGAATATTAGTGAGAATATAAATGAATATTTATTGGTTATGAATGTTAGTTGGATAATAGTTGGTTGATGTTTGCATTTGTTGTTTTGTTTCAATTTCTATGTTAACATATATAGTTATTATGTTGCTATATGTTGTATATTGAGATTATTGTCTATATGCATGATTCTCATGTTGTTTGTTGAGTGTTTAGTAGGTGCGGATTGCGTTTGCTTCGCATTTGGAGCTCGCTTTCGCGCTATATTAGCCGTATATGCTCGCTAATAAAATATAAGGTACATATCTCGGATTAAATATCGTACTTTTACATTTTTTCCCTTCGGGATGCCTCATTACTTGATGAGATGTATATTTGTGATATATATACTGTCATTTTTTTTTCGGATCGAGCCGCGCAAAGGAGACTATGGCGAATTTTTCCGGAAATTTAAGGCGTTAGAAAAATTTGAGAAAATTGGAAAGTTTTGAAAACTTTAACTTTGATTTGGAATTAAAAGTTAAACAATAGTAGTTGTTTTTGAGAAGATAACTAAGTATGATTTGAAAACTTAGTAAGTTATTATAAGAATTTTAAACTATGAATTTTGATAAATTAATAGATTCTGTAACTTTTCTTACTTAATAATTTCGAGGACGAAATTCTTTTAAGGGGGGAAGATTGTAACGACCCAGAATTTTTGATAATTAAAATTTGAATATTTAATTAATTTTAAATATTAAGAAGTGAATTTATAAGTCAAATAAATTTTTATTTGAATTATTGGATTTAATTGAATAATTAAATCGATAATTTAATATGTTAAATTATGGAAATAATTGAAAACTGGGTTAAATATGATTGGAAATGATTTGTAAAATTTTATTTTATCATATTGAAGTTAGAAAGATACTTTAGAACTTTTAAAATCGAATTAAAAGTTAATTTGTGAAAATTGAATATTTTAATATTAAAATCGACTAGTGAAAATAGTCAATTTTTGTACAGTCTCAGAATTGAACGAAATCAGTTCCATTGGATCCGTAATAGTTAGTTATTACCGGATTTAAATTTTCGTGTCAATCGGAGTTATCGTTTGATCGTGGCAGCTCGAAACGCATCGAATTATTTTTAATATTAATTTGGCGAGTTAAAATAGCCATTTTTCAAAAAGTCTCGGATTTTGACGAAACCAGTTTCATCGGATCCGTAATGTAATATTATTGTAAGGTTTCAAATTTCGTGTCAATTGGATTTACCGTTTGTCCGGTAAAAATTAAAACGCCTAGAAAATCGCTTAAATCGGTTTAATTTAAATTGAACGTTTATTGCCATAACTCGCACAGATGCCCGAATTAGCTTTCGAAACCTGTTCCATTGTGTCCGGAACGCGGGGTAAACCCTAGAAACGCTGGTTACGGTGCGTAAATCGGAGTTCGGAATATCCCGGATGAATAGTGTTCGAAAATTCCTTATAAATAGCCCCTACCTTTCATAAATTAGAAAAAAAAATAAACCTAATTTGCAAACCCTAGCCGCCATATACCAAACCCACGGCCAGAAATTGATCTCATTTTTTCCTCGATTTCTTCCAATCCACTAACAATTAGAGAAAACTTCCAACTAGGAAGTGGTAGAGCATGAAGAGAGCTAGAGATCCAACGGTTATGATCACGTTTGGAGCAATGGAACGACGGGAAATTGGGTTTGAAGAGGGCCGGTTGCACACGCATTTCCATGAAGAGGAGGGGGCCGAGCTTCAGGGCATTTGGGCCGAGCATGGAGTGGAGCGAGGCGGTTCGAATGGCGTGGAGGTGATGGAGTTTCGATGCTCGTAGTGATCGAATAATGGAACCCTAGTTATGTGATATGGGTTCTTTTGTTCGGCCTTGATCTGTAGAAGAAAACGAAGGAGAAGGAGATGCTATGCACGGTCCAGATGGGGGAATGCAGGATCCAAGGGCTATGATTGATTTAGGTTAAAAATTAAAAGTTATGTTGTAAATTTATGTAAGTATAAATCGTATAAACTTCAAATATTCATATCCTTTTCATACGAGGTCGAAAACGCGCGAAACCAGTTGCGTTGGAATCGTATGGACGAGCACTACGCGATGAAATTGGATTGGAGTCGTTTGGAGTTAGTGAGAATTTTGGGTAAAATTAAACGTCCATTTAATTTTATTCGAAATAAATCGCTAAAACGAAAATAAAATCAAGGTGAGAACTTCTCACTCAATCGAATTAGTTTCGATTTTATTTTAAATAGTTAGATTTAAAATATTTGAATGCATGTTTGAATGATGATTGTTATCTATTGATTGTTAAAATAGACATTATACGCCGTTAGTAAGCGGATGTTATTTATTAAAAACATATACCGCGAATATTTCATAAACAGTGAAATTGGTAGTATATATAATAGCAATATATATATATTGGCATATGTATATATTGGAGTTATTGATTTCCCGCATTTTTTTGTTTAGCGGATGAGACCCTATTACGCCGTTATTAAGCGGATAATATTTTAAATCCCATATACCGCGATAATTTCGTACTGGAGCGAAATTGGTATTGTACTAATGTTTGTGGATGCAGGAAAACGGGTTGGAGGGATCCAACTGGATTCCTCAACAGTATTTATTTGATTTCAGATATTTTGATATTTGATAGATTATCATATCGATATATGATATCGTTGTTGTCGTGATTGACTATTTGATATGTAGCATCATTGGACCAAGTTTTGGAATTTTAAAATGAAATATAAAGTGATTTTTGAAAATATACTATATGTTTGGAATTTGATCTATTTTAAATAAATAAACGTTATAATTTTTAAAGTTATACAAATAATGATTTTTGAGAAAAATAGTTAAAAACTGATTTTTGAGAATATGATGCTAATGATTTTATAAAATAGTTACTCGGGATTTTAGAATTTATTGTGAAAAGTTTAAATATAGGATTTATAAAATTTAATTATTTTATGAATCAAAATGGTGAAATAATAAAGGAGATTAAAGACGTTTTAAAGAATAATATAAATTGATTTATATTAAGAGATTTATAAATGGATATTTATAAATTGAAATATTGACATTATAAAATGAGTTTTAATAAGTGTTTGAATGAAGTGAAAATGAATTTTTGTAAATGAATGGAATTCATAAAATTATAAATGGTAAAGTTATAAATGGAATTTATAAATAGTAAGATTTATAAATTTTGTGAAATTATTAAAGAATATATTTGGATGAATAATTGAATCTTATAAGTTATAAGATTTATAATTATGAAGTTTAAAGGAACGATTTTTGCAAACGAATAAATTATAAGTATTTAACTTATAATTTGAACCTTTAGTTTATAATTGAGTTATAAATCGAATAGGTTAATAAAGAAAATTTATAAAAGGAAGTTGTTATAAAATAAATAGAAATGGGATTTATAAACGTTGTTTTATAAATTCGCAAATGACTTATTTTGATAAGTAAATTGTTGAAACCTATTAATGGAGTTATATTCACATTTTTGAGTGTGAATAATACTTTAAAATAAAATGTATAGAAATGATAAAATTGGTTAATGTAGTATATTCACGTTTTTGAATAGTGCATAATATGTTAAAGAAAATGTTTAGATTTGATGTTTTAAATAGAATTTAAACGATCTAACGATGTTTTAAATGTGTTGAGATTCGAAACCATAGATTTCAACATTCATTGTTGAAATAGACGTTTTCGAGAAATAAAAGGAAATGGTGGATTATAACAATGTTGTTATAATAAAGGATTTCCGAAAGGAAATGTTTTGTATAGTATTGGGATTTATATATCTATTTTAATTTCGAATCCCTATACTAGTGATTTTGGGTTGTCGTAACGATGTTTTACGCAACATTCGTTTTGGCCCAAATAAATATGTTTAAGAGAATGATTTCCTTAAAGAATGAAATATATACTTAATTTTGATTGAAGTATATTGAATATTTTCCAAGGTTGAAAATAAATAAAATCTGTGAATTACTTATGAATAAATGAGTATGGGAATGTTTTCCAATATAAAGTGAATATCTTAAGAATTTATCTTTTTGAAGATAAATTGAAATGAATAATTGAAATCGAATATTCATAGATATTTTGGATTATAAATTCACTAAGGAATTTATAAAGGAAAGGAGAATTTGTTTAAAAAACAAATATTGATTTATTTTTGAAGTGTTGAAAATATATATCTTGTAAAGATATTTTGGAAAATAAATAATTTGGAAAATTATTTGGAAACTGGTGATGTGTGCATATCCATTGATAGTTCAATAACCGACTATCAATATTTCCCTTTGAATGGGTAATTGATGTGATTTGTTTGAATTTGAATGCCACACTTATTTTTGAATAAGCGCTCACTATTCGGGTTAACCGGGAAAGGACCATGGGGTCGTATAACCCATTCCGAATATGTGATACGTCGTTGTGAATTGCATTTGAAGATCGGTGTTGAAGACCCGGTATTTGCGAAAGCGATAGGATGACCTGTCGATTGTCTCTGCACTGAGTTGCAACGGTATAGAGACTCCCTAAGTGATGGGAAATCCGATCAGGATTGTGAATATCCGGATTGCAAGGACTTCTTTGTAAGTGCCTTCGGTTTTGTTCGAGCCCGGAACAGACTTGTATGGATTGTATGTCTGACATTACAATTTGAGATATAAAGCCGATTTCTTTCAAATATATTTCTGTTGGTGGCGAAGAGTTTATTCTTTTAGCTTAACACCCTTCTCTGAGACGTACGAGCTCGGAGGTTATATAGTTGAAGTTATCAGCGATATATTCCCAATTTGGTAATGTGACATGCTGAGTGTTGCTGTAAATGATCATTGTGTTGATTATTTGTGATAGGATCATTTGTTTGATCGTCTATCCTGGTGATCATTTCTATGATCATTTGTTGACCCAAAGCATGGCTTTTGTATAAAGTATGTTTTTGTGGACGTGACTTCGTCGAGCCTCACACCCCGTGAATGGTCAAAACAGGAAAGAAGCAGCAAGGTTATGAGGGGTAGCGCCCTTTAGGATGTGTGCATTTCCTTATGGAAAAGGGTGGTATCATGGTATGGAGCCCAGATACTTACTCATGTTGAAAACACTTTGTTATGATTGTGTGAATTGATTACGAGCGCTCGGTGAAAAGGTCCCAAAGGACCGGGGGATGGCATATTCGGTCAGTTGTTACTCAGTTAGGGGTAACCCGGCCTTGTGTTGGTAGAGATCCGGTTTGGTTCTCGGGGATGTCCATCCAGAGGCATTCTCATGTGGCAATGGGAAGTTCCTTGGCCTGATCATTCGTTGGAAATCCAAAGAAACAATACGATCTTGTACGGTATTAGTTGTAGAACCTATCATTCACTTATGGTGGCGCCCCACTGTTTGGATGGTAGCTATAGTAGGCATACGATAATGGTCGTATGTTGGCTAAGATTTATATTCTACTTTCGAAATGAATTTTTCCTACACTATACACTAATAATAATATCAAATGTTCTTTTTAATGCGTATCAAGCATCTTTGACTATCATAAGGAGAAATCTCCTCCGATTCTGCGTTTGCATGTGTGTGTGTGCGGGAGGCCTTATGGTAGTCTCATTTTTAAAAGCATTGCGAATTGAATTTAAAAATATTCCTCTATTTTGATTTTAAAGATAAATAAACTGTTTTGAGTTCTCACACCAGTCACATGACTGACTCGGAGTTTATTGTTTTCCTTCCTAAACTCTGGGTGCCCACCAATTTCCACACGGGAAGTCAAGAGTTAAGTTTTATCAGGATATTCTGGAGTTGTTGGAGGCAAGCTGGATGGCATGGCGTATTACTAGTTTATATAGTATTTCTTTTTCCGCTACACTGTTTATTGTTGTATGTGTTGTACACTCTGATGATGATGTAATGAAATGTGATGTAATGTAATAACTGATATAGTTCTTTGTTTAAAGATTATTCATTTATTTATTATATGTTGTTCCGCTGCGAATTGTGAGATTCTGATGTTGTTCTGTTGTTTTCTGTTCCGTTCTATTTTCTATATTTTCTTTTCGTCCTATTTTCTATCTTCTTATCTCTCATCTTCTTTTCTGTCTTTTTCTTCTTCTTAAACCCATAACTTTTCAGATTTCCGGCCTTCGATTTCTCGGCAGTCGATAAAGTGAGTATCGATGTTGAATTTTCGAAAGTCGAAAATCTCTGAGACGTTACATCTGGTATCAGAGCTTATGGTTAAGCGACAACCATGGTTCTGTTGGGTATTACTCGTTAGAGATAGAGTCAGCAGTACTCTAGAATGAGTTTGAGTGTAATAATAGCTATGAGAGCGTATTTGTTAGTGAATATATGAAATTGTTTTATATTGTGATGATTGGTTTATTGAGTGGCATATGAACCTTCGTCAGCGTGGTCTCGACAACTATGCCGAAGGGGTTTCTAAACACTTGAATAGAACAATTCGACATAATATTGTTGAAAATTGGGTAAATGAAATAATTTTACCTAAGTATATTTTATATATAAAAGAAATAATTTTTTTAAAATTATTAAAGTGTATATAAGTTGATTGTTTAGTTGTTTGAATAATCTAAATAAAAGAATAATTGTATAATTAAAGAATTCTAAGAATTGAATTATAATTGAAGTGATTTACAATTGTGAAATAAACTTATATATATAAGAAGTGAAATAAACTTATAACTGATATAGTTCTTTGTTTAAAGATTATTCATTTATTTATTATATGTTGTTCCGCTGCGAATTGTGAGATTCTGATGTTGTTCTGTTGTTTTCTGTTCCGTTCTATTTTCTATATTTTCTTTTCGTCCTATTTTCTATCTTCTTATCTCTCATCTTCTTTTCTGTCTTTTTCTTCTTCTTAAACCCATAACTTTTCGGATTTCCGGCCTTCGATTTCTCGGCAGTCGATAAAGTGAGTATCGATGTTGAATTTTCGAAAGTCGAAAATCTCCGAGACGTTACAAGATGACATGTCGAAGGATGCATATAAATATATAAAAATGCATATAAATGCTATAAATAATCATCAGGGCATCATACCACATAAATAACTCATAACACCACTCAAATACCTCATATCCATATAAAACAATTAGACCTGGTATCAAAAGATGTCATTACTCATATAAAAACACATCAAAACAGAAATCATAGAATCAACACAAATGGATGAATCACACACATCCAGAAATAACTTTCAAATCCCAAAAACATCTATAAAGAGATATCAAAATAAATAGATATCCGAAATCACAATCTAACAATGGCAACACACTGCATAGGAAGATATAATAGGCAACACACACCTACAAAAATATAGTTGGCACCAATAATGTATAATTTGTAACACACTACTAAGATAGATAACACGTGCCCATGAATAGTAGTTGACAATGCATGCCAATTATAAGCAAAACTTATAAATAGATAATTGTTAACGACACATGCCAAAGAAGAATAATAGGCAACACACCCCTAAGAAGGATATGAGAATTGATCATACTTAGGACACGGTCTCTTGTATAACCACAATGTACTTGTCTAAATCACATCACAGCAGAACCAGACCGGAGACTGATGGACACACCTGCTCTAGGAGACTACACATGTAAATGGCGAACATGACATACATTCCCAACTAGTATAGCTTGTACATCCTTGGTTGCCCCGATGAACATCATGACTCTTATCCGCTTCATATCATAAGCATGCTACAGGAATACGCTATAAATATTGTCTACACATGACTAGAATAATGTGGACACACGGCTAAACCAATGCCGAACAGGGAACTGGGCTATCATAGATCCAAGTCGTGACTGCATGATCAGTCCGCCAGGGTGGATACTGGCCAATCTGGTTCACTCCTGAAACATTAAGGGAGGTATAATGTGATAGGCAAATATTGTAAATATATAGTAGCCGACACACAGCTATATACACATGCCGACACACGGTACTATATATTCATTGGTACATAGCTAAATACATGCACAGAGACTTGACTCAAAATAATCGCCAACACACGGCTTCATATATTCAACACATGAGTATAAAATATTCACCACAGTGAATGTCACACAACATATCACTGTATTGAGTGTTATCCATGAGAAAAGGATAATCGAGTAAATAACTCAATGGTGTCTCATACCACGTGTGTTACTAGTCTGTTTATTCAATGCTTGTATATCACACTTACCCTTTAATATTATATATAACGAGTTCAAAGAATAATCGTAAAAGTGTTACCGAAAGTCTCATACCAGACAGTATCAATAAACGGTTTATTCGAATGTCTCGGCACACAGAATAAATATCAATGAATCAAATAAAAAGAATGTCATCATAATATCATATTAAAAATATTAACCAAATCAATATCAATGGTTAATCATTCATATTATAGAAATCAATATATGAAAAAGATGAATTCAGAAATTAGAAACTAGTGTAAAAATAGATTATACAATAAAAATATACATGTACATACATACATATATAATCAACATATCACCTTACATGAATTCCTAATCAATTAAATACAATTTCAAAAGTGGAATTATATATTAAAATTCCATGAAATGTACTTTGAAGACTATAAAATTCCAACTAAAACCATTGCATATTTTTATTCCACTTAATAAGTACTGTTAAATTCAATTTGTTAGATAATGAAACTCTAAATTACTTTACATGTGTATATTATAAATACATATATAAAGTATAACAAGAACCATTTCGATTTATCCTAATAAAAATATGAATATCTATATATCATACTTAGAAGTATACACTCGTATATATAAGATGTGCACACTTGACTCACGCTCACCCAAGATATACAAAAGCAAGCTAAACTAAGCAAGTCACAACATGGGAAAGTCATAGCATTATAGGTCACGTATTCAAATTATAACGGATAAATTTTTAATTTGGGCTATTTTTAAAAACTAATTACAAATTTAGGCGAGTTTAATAACTTATTACAAAAATAGACCACTTTGACCACATCAGCGCCACACGTACTGAAGACATCTCAAATGCCGCCAGTACAAAAAATTTATTTTTTAAAGATAGTTGGCGGCATTTCAAGTGCCTACAGTGTGGGGCATTTCAAATGCCGCCCGGAGTTGTTATTTTTTTAAAATAGGTCACGGTATTTGAAATGCCGCGAACTATTTAAAGAAGAAAAAATGAACTGGCGCTATTTGAAATGTCGCCAGTACGCGTGGCGCTGATGTGGCAAAAAGTGGTCTATTTTTGTAATAAGTTATAAAACTGGTCTAAATTTGTAATTGGTTTTTAAAACTGGCCTAAATTAAAAATCTATCCAATTATAACAGTAGCTTGATATAAAAGTAGATATATGCAGGCAAATCCATTCAAGTGCACACATACTAAATCACACACAAACTTACATACTCTTATGCTCGGGTCAAATATTCAAGCTTGCAAATAAAATCAGAAATGTAACTAAAAGATTGAAACAAAAACAATACTAAAAGGATACAACCCAAATCATTTCAGCAATAGGATGACGTGGAAAACAAAGCAACATGTATTCATGTACGAGAACGCACATATCATTGACACTCAAGTAAACACATACACATGAACATATGCGCACACTGAGAAGAACACAAACACACATACACGGAATCAAACACATGCACTATCATGCACTGATGAAAAACACAGCAAACAACTACCTAAATGCACAAAAAACATCTAAGCATTGGTCGACCATTCACCTCAATAGGTTGATAAATCGATGGTGATGCTTGCGTAGGTCAGTCGCCCATCCAATGGCGATTCCATCTCTTATGTCGTTCGTTCCATAAATTTTGAGGTATATCATTAAACTACATAAACGACGCAAATTTATACACATATATGACGATTTAAATAGTTCGATCGTAGGTCCGTAAGTTTGGAACTCACCTGAAGCTTGTGTTCACTCCTCCATCGTCTACATGCATGCATACATGAAACACACAACAATATCAACCAAAAACTTAAATTCCTTCTTGCTAGGCATGATAATTGACGAAGATAATAACATAATTGAATTTGGTATCTTTTTATTTTTATGTGATTTGTTGATGATTTTATAAGATATAGAGTTTCATTATCTTTTTTAAGAAGTTGTTAAAAATGTGTTGGAGTAGGTATACGTAAATATTTGGTGAAGAGGAGAGGGAAGGAAATTCTGGAGCAATCATGATGGGTTTGGACAATAAGCTCTTGAGCTTGAGCTTTAAAAGTTAAAATATATTAATAATGAATAAATTTAAAATTATATTTTCCTTTACTGTAAAACAAAATTCCATTTCATTTGAATAAGTACAAATTACATTTCATTGCTTCTTTTCCAATCCATGTTGTATTTAAATTTACAACACTTCTATAAAGTTTATTTTCACATTTTAACTTAAATTTTTCAATATTAAAAATTGCACGGTTTAAACCCTTTATTTAAATAATTTTAAAAACCTTTTGTAAATAAGTCGCCAAATTCTAATTTAATTAATCAAATTACTATAATTAATTTAATTAATTATTACTTAAAAATCAGGTTGTTACACCACCATTGAAAAGTTTTTCTCAATCTTATACCATTGTTAGAAACTATAGAACTCGGAACTTTAGAACCGTGTTCCATTATCCATTATAATCTTCTGATGTATTCCGAACCTACAGACGATGTTTTCATCATGAAGTTGATTACCTTTTTTGTTGTGAACCAACTCAAAGTGTCAACCATATCATTCAAACTTTGTAACTCCTTCTTTGTTGTCGGGGTACTAACGTTCCTTAGTCTGCTCCGGATTTACCTCAATGCCCCTCGAATTCACAATAAATCCTGAAAATATCCGTCAAGCAACACCAAAGTAGCATTTTAATGGATTCAATTTCATCCCATACTTCCATAATAACATTTCTGAAAGCTCCACCATGTGTTCCTCGATAGCCGTGTCTTCACGAGCATTTCGTCTACGTATATACTCCATTATCTGTCTGATTCATTTTTCGAATATAGAATTTACAAACCTTTGTAACGCAAGTTCAACATTCTTTAAATTGAATGTCATCACTAAGTATCAATATATGTACAAATCCATTAAAAGCTTGCATGTTCCTAATCCGATATGTGCATCAGAATTTGATTATATCCTGAGCAAGCATCTATAAATAAGAGCAAGTCATATCGTGGGTTTACAGGTGTTATCCCACCTTTTGGCAAGGCCGTGACATGAAGGACGTGACTAGAAACCAAAGAGAAATCGTCCAAAACATCGGTTATACACAGGTCTGCTATGGATAGTGACAAATTTGGTCCGAGTCCAGATCGAGCTACAATTAACATGGCATGACAAACAAAGCTATGAATGGAAACATTCCAAATTTTAGGTTAATCGGAGTTCGTATGCTCAAGTTATGGATCAATCAAGTTTCACATGAGACATGCTTACTTCGTATCCATCATATTCGTATTCATCAAACTCCACCTCCATCCTCTTCATATCCATCAAGTACAGGCATCGCTTAGAGTTCGTTTTCTCGGCCCTTAACACTCTTCGTATCGGTTCTCCATTCACACATTTCGTATCGATCAGCCAGTAGATCGATACAAAGGCAAAAGCCAGCTATCGATACGAAGGAAGAACCAAGCAATGATATGAAGGCAATGGAAGTTCATCGGTACGGAGTAATAAATAAGCATCGATATGAAAGGAACCACACATGATCGATATGAAGAAGGCATGGTCAAACAAAAGAAGTGGTCTACTGGCATGAAACTCGAATCTCTAATAATTTCCGCTCCACGTCATCCATACTCATGGATCGATACACAATGATCGATACGAAGAGATCGATGCGCATGCTTCATCCAACCTATAAAATGAATCTTGGATTGATCATGACCTAAAATCTACAAGTCCAATGCTATGAAATTTTCACCGGAGCTTGCGTACCACCTTAAGAATGCCTCTGATCGATCGCAGCCCAAATGGACACAATATTGATCGATATAAAGGAAATGGGGATCAGTTCCAATCGATCACAAATGACCCCTAATTGATCTGTGGGCCCACCCACCTGTGAGAAAAAGTATTCCAAGTTCAGGGGCAGATATTTCAAAACTACACCTATAAATATCACCCCACCTATGGAAAACCCTATAGAAAAAAAAGGCTTTTGGACTCTGCTACGCCGTTACTCTGCCACAACTCCATTGTAACTCAAGTGTTAGAGTGTTGTACTCTTGTAATCAGTTGTTGCTCATCAATAAAAAGCAAAATCATTCAAAGGGGACTAAGGCTACAACGCCGAACCACTATAATTTCTTGTCTCTTTCTATTTCTGCATGCTTTTATTGGTGTGATTGTTAGATTAGCCTCTTTTTCCATTTGATTTCTTCACTTCAATTTCTTCAATCACATCCGAAAAGTGTTGTGCCCAATTTTGGTACAAACACTTTGGTTCTTCCACTGAGAAAAAACCTTGTTTCTCTCCTACTTTGTGGATCACTTGCCGTTGTCAGATTGCTAAAATCTAAGGAGGAGATCCAGATCTATCATCCAGTAGTTCCTTCCATTCTATTCAGATTACTCCAGATCTAGGAAAGAGCTACATTCAATGTGGTTACTACCAGAACTGCTTCAAATGCTGTAGATCCAAAAGGAAAGGATAGGAAAAATCCCGCGCAGCTAGCCATAGTAGGCCAAGCATCACCTAGAGCTCTATGTCCACAACGTCCTGTGACTAGAGAGGAGTTCCAGATCCTCATGCAAGAGCTAACTTAGAGCCGTCAGCAGTCCACTTAGTAGATCCATGCCAACACGGAGCTCGCAAACCAGCTGAACAAAGAAGGACAAAGGAGATCTAGAAGGGATCATGGTTCCTATTCATCAACTGAAAGCTCAGCTTCTTCTGATTTCAACCATAGATCTATATGCCGACGACTGGATGGAACTATGCATAAGCCTCTGGGCATCAACGTGCTGTGAATCTTGGATAAGCCAGGATTGGTCCTTCTATAGGGCATTAAGCTAGACCCTCCTCCTGAGGAGGGACACCTCCTTACCACACTATCGATGACCATGCAGCTGCTGCCCCTATAGATCTGGAAGCTAAGATTTAGAACCAACCAGATCCGACCCTTCATCAACAAATCCATGCTCATAAACCCTACGTTCCCGAAGATCGGGAGCCAAGGTGGCAAGGAATGGACCGTCAATAGCACTCGGACCATCCCCACAACATGGTACCTGACCATGCCTTAGTCCCAAATGTCCAAATGCTTGACATTCCAACCATGACTCGCCAAGTGATCCAAGAAAGTCAAGGTCTTACCAATAACGATTGGGGAATCTCCCGAAGTCATACTCCATTCACCAACGACATCCTTTATGTTGAGCTACCTCGTCGATTCAAGATGCCTACCTTGACAGTGTACAAAGGAAGTTCGGATCCTAATCAGCATATCTTGAAGTGCAAATGGCTCATGAATGCTGCAAGAGCTAATGACGTAGTCCAGTGTAGGAGTTTCCCTATCTCCTTAGGTGGGATTACAACTATGTGGTTCACTCGTCTACCACCTGGATCCATTTCAAGTTTCGATCAGTTGGCCGCAAAGTTTGTCGAATAGTTCCACATGCATGTTACAGAGCCAAAGGACGTCAACACCTAGTTCAGTGTTACTCAAGCTCTAGGAGAGACTCTTAGGTGCTATCTGGAAAGGTTTCATGCTGCTTGTGTCGAGGTCAGCAACTCCAATGATAATTCTATTTTGATGGCATTACCTAAAGGAATTGATCCCGATTCCGAATTTGGCAATTGGTTGGTTGGGAAACCTCCCGCGTTGTGGGATCATTTCTATGCTAAGGCGACCCAATTTTTAAGGACATAAGACGTTAGACAATCTAGGAAGAAGGACGATGCGGAGCCCAGTATTGAAAGCATTCAGAGTAAGGTTGCTGTGAAATAGACTGGTGAGAATTTCGAAAAAGTACAATTGAATGTAAGAATAAGCAAGGTCAACAGAAGGGAAATAGAGGTCAGGGGAAGAAGAGAGACCCAAATCGTGGACCGAGACCCAGAGCTCCCATGTTCGACAAATATATCCCTTTAAACACGTCGATGGGGAACGTCTATTTGTAGACTTATAACATCGGACAATATAAGAAACCACCTCTGAAGCAATCATTTGAGAAGCAAATTCAGACTAGGAAGTTCTGTAGGTTCCACGATTATTACGGCCATAACACCAATGAGTGCCGTCATTTGCAAGACATCATCGAGAAATTGATTAGAGAAAGGAAGTTAGAACAGTTTGTTCAGGCACTGCAGGTGCGGTCCCTTCTAACACGAATCAAGGTCAAGGCCAAGCTATGCCTGAGGAATTATGCATACTGGCGGGAGATTGATAATAAATATAGTGAGTGGTTTTCCTCTTCTAGCTGATTGGAGCTGGAAGGAAATGGAGTCATATTCCAGCTCGATTTGGCATGTAGACTTCGAGTGTTGTAGTAATGTTGATGACGGGGCCCTGGCTAAACAACAGAGAATGATGACAGACGACATTGTTTTCAGAAACTGAGATGATGACAGAGTCGAGGCCTATCAATATATTGTTCATTTTAGCCTAGATAGGTCCTTCTTGGATGAAGAAGATCATGGTCGACAATGGAAGATCTCTAAACATACTTTTTAAGTGAGCTTACGACCAGATGAGAATGGAGACAAAAGATCTAAAACCGTGTCAATCACACATACATAGTTTTAACGGAAGTGAAACTATAACCATGGGGTTGGTAGAGTTGCCAGTTGATTTAGGTATCAGAGATCGTCGGAGAGTTCAGAAGCTACAGTTCGTTGTGTTAGACATTCATTCCCCCTATAATGCTTTCTTGGGCCGACCAGCCCTTGTTGAATTCAGGACAGAAATTGCCCCGTGATGTTTGACTCTGAAGTTCCCCACTGATAACGGAGTTAGAGTAGTTCATGGAGATCAGGCAGCTGGACACGCCTGTTATGTTTCTGAGCTGCGGGATGCGTAGCATAAGGAGAAAGGCAAGGGTGTAGAGGAATCTCTCTACATCCATTTTTAAGAGAATTGACAGCTAACGCCTAGGCCTAGGCCCCACATCCAGTTCCTAAAAGATCTTGATCCCCGAGATAATAGTGACGAAGAGGAAGTCAAAGACAATCAGGCTTCCCCGGTAGAGTTGACAATCGATGTTTCGATCCACGATAATGATGACTCCAAAACAGTAAAGGTCGGATCCCAACTTAGCTACCAGATGGGACAGGAATTCGTTGACTTTCTCTGGGAAAACCTTGACGTGATTTCCTAGACTCATTCAGACATGTGTGAGACCTCGCTGGACATCACGAGCCATGCATTGAATATCGACCCATGGCATATCCGGTCAAACAAAAAAGGCGTGGTATGGATCCAGAGAGATCTGCCGCCCTAAAGGAAGAAATAAACTCAAGTCGAATGGATTTATCCATGATGCTTTATACCCGGAGTGGGTATCAAATCCAGTGCTTGTTAGGAAATCGAACGGGAGATGGAGAACGTGTGTTAACTACTCGGATTTGAATAAAGCATGCCCCAAGGATAGTTTCCAGCTTCCTAGAATTGATCAAATTGTGGATTCAACATCCGGACACGAGCTCTTATCTTTCACGGATGCATATTCCGACTACAATCAAGTACCAATGCATCTTCCTGACTAGGAACATACCAGCTTCGTCACTAATTTGGGAATCTATTACTACAAGGTGATGCCATTCGGTCTCAAGAACGCTGGAGCAACTTATCAGAGGCTCATCAACCGAATGTTCGCTAACCAAATCGGAAAGACTATGGAGGTATATGTGGACAAAATGATCGTGAAGTCGCGACTATCCATCAACCATGGCAGTGTCTTAGAAACGATGTTTAATATACTCCAATAATACAAAATGAAGCTAAATCCGTTGAAGTGCCATTTCGGGGTTTATTGGGAAAGTTTCTTGGATTTATTATCAATGCCATAGGAATTGAAGCCAATCTTGAGAAAATCTGGGTGATTCGAAATCTCGAAACTCCCAAGACCATAAAGCAGATCCAGAGCCTCAATGGGAAGTGGCAGCCTTGAGTAGATTCATCTTCAGATCCACGGACAAGTGCATTCCCTTCTTTGATCTAATTAGAAAAGGAAAGCAGAATTTCAAATGGACAGAGGAGTGCGAAGTCGCATTCCAAGCACTAGTTCAAAACCTAGCGACACCACCTATTTTGTCGAAGCCGATCGATCATGAGAGATTATATATCTATCTGGCAGTTTCGGCAAATGCAATCAGTGCTGCGTTGATTCAGGAAGAGGATCAAATACAACGACCGATCTATTATATAAGTAAGCGACTGACAGGGGCAAAAAGAAATTACCCAAAGTTGGAAAAGCTGTCTTATTGCCTCGTCATTGCCTCGAGAAAGCTTCGTCCATATTTCCAGGCTCATCCGATCATAGTATACACCGACCAGCCATTACGACAAATCCATATGCGATCTAAGACGTCGTTAGATTGCTCAAGTGGAATATCGAGTTGAGTCAATTTGATATTGATATTGCTTATACACTGAGGAGAACCATTCAAGGACAAGTTCTGGCAGACTTTATAGCTAAATTCACTATACCGAAGGACTTGCCTAAAACCAGTGAATCTCCTAAGCATGTGTAGAAGCTATACACTAATGGTGCATCGAACAATTGTTGCTCAGGCACTGGAGTGGTACTCGAAACCCCGAAAGGTCGATCCATATGCTACTCTTTGAAGTTTGACTTCCGTGCAAATAACAATGAAGCCGAGTATAAAGCTTTTCTTGCTAGACTTAAGCTTTCTAGAGCTAGGTTCGGGGGGGATATCAAGCTAGAGACTGGAGGTTGGCCGCTTATCTTGCTCGGTTTCAGGAAGTGTTGCATCAGTTTAACCATTATGCTATCCACTGTATACCTTGAGAGCACAATCAGAAAGCCAATTCTTTAATAAAGCTAGCCACACCGGTGAAGCATAACAGATGAGACTCATCCTCGTTGAGACACTTATCGCTCCAAATACCAATCAAATAGAGGCAGACTGGGTACACGAGGCAACGCCCGGGAAGGAGTCGTGTATGACCCCATTAAGAAACTATCTCGAGCATGGAGCTTTGCCCCAGTGCAAAGGTGAGAAAAGACAGGTTCTCCAAAAATCTTCATGATTCATTATCCATAATGGAATCATGTACATAAGAGGATATCCTGTTCCTTTACTCCAATGTATTGCCCACGACGAGATTAAACGAGCGTTACATGATGTGCACGAGGGAGAATGCGGCGATCACACTAAGAGGCAAGCCCTTGCTAAGAAGATACTCAGATACGGGTATTACTGGCCCACCGTGAATCGAGACACATCGGATTATGCCAAGAGATGTGATAGATGCCAGAAGCATGCTAGAATTCCAAGAGCCTCACCAACCGAGATTACTTAGATGGTCAATCCATGGCTGTTTGCCATATGGGGAATTGATATAATAGGGTCCTTACCTTTGGCTAAAGGTGGTGCAAAGTACGCCATCATTACAGTTGACTACTTTACAAAATGGGTGGAAGCTGAGCCCCTTGCTACTATTACAGCAAAGAAAGTAATCAACTTTTTTGTACGCTACATTATCTGTCGCTTTGGCCTCACATGAATGATTATCACTGGCAACGGAGCCCAATTTGATAGTGTCGAGTGCAAAGATTACTGTCAACGTTGCCACATTAAGAAGAAGTTCTCGACAGTATCTCACCCTCAACCGAATGGGCAGGTCGAAGCTATTTACAAAGTTATTAAGTCCATTCTAAAAAAACAACTAGAGAAGGTTGGAGGTAGATGGGTTGCTGAACTTCCCATGGCACTATGGGCATATCGAACTACCCATAAGTCTGCGACCGGCCACACTCTGTTTGCACTTTCCTATGGCTCCGAAGTTGTTATCCCAGTTGTACTGAAAGCACCTTCTCATTATGTGACCTATTATGATCCAAAGATGAACGCCATCTTACTTGCAGAATCTTTGGATTTATTAGATGAGAAGCATGAAGAGGCTGATTTGAGGGCAGCTGCACACCACAGTCGAGTCTTCTGATTATACAATGCTAAGTCCGACCTAGAACCTTCGAAGTTGACGATCTCGAACTCAAGAGAATTTACCCGATCCCTTCACAGAAACCGACATGGAAAGGACTGTATGTTATCGAGCGAAAACTTAGAAATGGTACATTCAAACTATCAACTGTTCACGGTCTCACTTATCGAGAGCATGGAACAACAAGAGTCTCTATCACTATTATACATAACTGGCTTTTATTCCTTTAGTCTGCTTTCCCTTTGAAATTTATTTATGCATTTCTGAGTTTGGACTTGTAATAAGGCAACTGACTTTGTCGTACTTTCTTATTTCAGCAAAGCAATGCAGCCTCATCAAGCCAAACAAATAATTTATGAAGTACATCATGCGGCCGTCACGTTGCACGAGCAAGGTGGGACTTATTCAAATAGGGAGGGACTGTAATCCAACCGGTCACTCGCTAAGTGAAACCCCAAGCTCGAAAGCAAGCAACAATAAATTAAAAAAGGATTAAAACACGACAATCCTTTAACCAACTCTAGCTCCCAGAGTGCGAGCTGGAGCACAAATTCCATAATATGGGCTCGAAGAGGGTGGATCTGTCCTCCCATGATTTCGCCCTCATTCAATCTAGTCTTAGGGTGGATGTGATCCAACCGTCCACAACCCTGATCAACTCCTCGTTCCCAGAGTGCGAACAAGATCCTAATACTTAAATATAAGTGATTGACCGTCTATTAACTGACTCTAGATTCTTAGAATGTGAACTGGAGTATAAGCATTAATGGTGTGATCAAACACCCACCGACTAACTCTAATCCCAAGAGCGTAGATCAGAGTATAAACACCATATGGGTATGACTGACCATCTATCGACTAACTCTAGTCCCGACAGCACAGAATGGAGTATAAACGCCAAATGGGTGTGACTGCCACCTGCAAATTAACGTATGTCCCCGGAGTGCGGATATAATTATAAGTCTTAAACGGGTGTGACTGACTACCCGTAGAACAACTTAAATCCCCATAGTGTAGATATATTTCTGAGTATTAAATGGGTGTGACTGACCGCCCATAAAATAACTTGTCCCCAGAGCGCGAATATGACTTCAAACATTAAGCAGGCATGACCGACCTTGGGCATACAAGTTTAATCCCTAAAGTGTGTCGGCCGACTACTTCAATTCTCCCCATGACTGGGGGCATAACTCAAGTATTAGCCACCGGCCGAGACAGCGCAACACTGAGGCTCGACTCGATGTTTAATTATGACCCAAAGCCATGACTTCAGGACTTAATGACCCACTTAAATTTGACTTAAAGACTAATGCCTCACGAGTGCATTGAATGGAAACGCAAATGCTGAAACACTTAAACAAATAAAAACAAAGTTATGCTGAAATACAAAATGAAATTTTATTTCTACTATTCTTTAAGAAAAAAACAAGTACAAAAATCTGTTCAATGAATTCCAATAAGCAGGGGCCAACCCACATCTATACATGGCCTATAAAAGCAAAAGGAAATCCTATTCTAAGCTATCTTCAAATAGGAGAAGCAAAAGTGCAAGTCTACGCCTTTGTTTTTTTAATCTTTCTTGCACTTCTTCGGCGTAGACCCACTTGAGCTGCCGCTTGGATGTCTCTTCGAGCCTTTACCTCCCTGCCCTCCTTTAAATAGTTTGTCTTCGGCCGAGGGAACAACATTTATCTCCTCCTTGGAACTCACGGAGATCGGAATATTCTCTACATGCGAAACTGGAGGAACGGTGGCACCCTCAATGCTGGAACCATGAGGCGCGCTGGTATCGATGATGGTGCCACCCGGAGAAATAATAAGCATAGGGATTGGTCCGGGACCCGCCATGCCACCACCAACACTACTAGACTGCTTGGCTTGCTCTATCTCTTCTTAAATTTCCACCATTATCTCCTTAACCCGATATGCGTGAATCCCTATTGGCATGCTACTAGTCCAGCTCGAGGACCTCGTAATGATCACATCTTCATCAATGACAAAAGGCAATACAGTGATTGGATCGCTTTATTGGCCAAGGAGTGCTTCCATCATTTGTTCATTAAAGACGCAGTTGCTTTCGTGCATCTCCCTAGCCAATGCGGCAACCATTGTAGTTATAGCTTCCATCATTAATGCATCCTACTCATGATGCATTTCTTGAGTTGTAGGAGGATCAAGTGATGCAAACTCTGGGGCAGAATGAAGATATGAGAAAATATTGGTAATGTCTTCTGATAGCGTTCTTACATTTAAACGAATATAAGATGTGTTCAGAATACCTTCTTCGGTTTGGCTCCCCGGTTGAGCCGACACGCCTTCTGAACCACGCTTAATTATCGATGGGAGTTGTGGTCTGTCAGGATCGTACGTTGGGACGACCAAAGGGTCTATAAAAGAGGTAGGCTCACATTGAGACGTTACGGGCACTTTGGAACCTACTTCATGATGTTCAACTCTAGATCCCTCACCAGCATCTGGATACTTGGCAGCCAACTTCTCTTTTTCAAGGACAACGATGGTATCGTAATGAACTTTAGCCTCGTCTCCAACTAATATTTGATTTTCCAGTTTGAAGTCGTCAATAGTTGGAGTGTTACGGGCCACCTTCTCGTCCTCTACCAGGTGGCTGTAGGCCTTATATAGATGGAAGGGGTAATATTCGAGTCAGTTTAGATTGCAGTGTCTTAGGACATTAACATTTGTAGGTGATAGGAGATCTTCAAACTCGTCTTCTATCCTGGCCTCCGCCACTTTAACTTCACTCTCAATCCTGGCCTCGGCTTCCTGAGCCTTTAAATAAGCCGCATCCCTCTCATCCTTAAGCGCCACCATTTGTTCGCATGCCTCCTGGGCAGCTTTGTTAGCATCATCCTTTTCCTTAATGGCCTCGTCAAGTTTTGCCTTTAAATCCTTGACTTCTTTCAACGCACTGTCTCTTTCCTCCATGACAATGGTATTCCGATGGTCCATCTCCTCCACCAGGGTTATATGAGTTTGTCGCATTTTCTCCATGAACTGTTTAGCTTCTTCAGCTTTCTTACCGGCCTCCATCTCTGATTTCCTTGAATATTCATCTTCGTTGTTAAGCACTTCTATTATCCAGTTTTTTCGAGCAGCATCGGACTTTAGTTTCTCAATTATTTTGTCCCGCTTAGAGGCTACTGCTAAAGCCTTTTCTGTAGTTTTCACCCACTCTCGGTATTGATTGTAGACATCATGCACGTACTTATGTACCATTCCATCTACATCATTGGGAATTCATTTCAAGTTTAGAGGGAAGTGGAAGCCATCAAAGTAGATATTTAGGAAGTCTATCTTTAACATGGAAATTTTGATGGCTCCCTACCCCATGGGCTCCGTAGAAGTTGGTTCGGTGACGATGGGAGCTTCTACTCCATTTACACGGCGCTGCTCATCAAATTTCGAAGTTGGAGGTGGCGCTACTTGGTGCGCAGTCTCAAAAGATTGCCTGCCCGAGCCGGACGGTTTTGAGGAACCGTTCGATGGTGGCGATCGCGACCGAGAGTGGCGCCTAGCTTGTTGAGACTTTTCCTTCTCCCTTTTATAACGCTCATGCTCTTGACTAGAGCGGTGGCTGCGATCGTAGTCTCTTTTAGTTTCATGCCTATGAGACACGAAGAGCCAGAAGAACGACAGGAAGGACGAAGACTGCTGAGTATAGATCCTTGCCTCACCACCGTGTTTGTAAAATGGAAAGAGGAGCAGAATTAGTTATCTCCAGAGATTAAGAAACATGTGATTAGAAGTTATGTGGTGCCATGAAGTGTGTGCATGTATGTGCAAACCCCCCAACCAACCAGATGTGGTATCCTTGCTCGTAGAAGTTGGCTCCCTTATATCTAAAGCACTTAAGCCTGCAACAGTTTGTGACAGGGAGTGAATCCCTTCTAATCTGAGACCTCAAAATGAAGTTAAGTCATCGAGAATAGGGACGTCTGCCAATTCTTTCAGTGAACTCTCCATTTGCGGAGGAGAAGTCCCCAGACTTATAGCTGTTGTAATGGACAGAGATATCATAATAGTTTTACGCCTTTGGGATTTATGGGCGATAGTCTTGCCTTTTCTTTTCAACTCTAATGATTGAAGACTCTGCGGAGGCGTAACCGCGGGCTCTTCCCCAGTGGGAACACTCTCGTCATCACCCTGTTCAGCAATTATGACTCAAGGAGCTCTCCTTCCTCCTTGCCTCACCGGAGCCACTCTGAGAACTCCCACTGATTCAATGCTTTGGCCTCTCTCTATATCCCCTACAACGATCAAGTTTTCATTGATAAGAACTTCATCAATCTATCTAAGCTCAACTGATACCGATTGGAGAGTCCTTATTGTCTCTTTGAATTTCTCTCCTTCGTTCCATGGAATCGAAGCTATAAAAGAAACGCAATATAAAACTTAGCATCAACTTATATTATCCAGTTAATTAGCGAACTAGTTAGACACTTACGTCTTACTAGCCACCATCTAGCAAATCCTGGTGGACATCGAATGAAAAACCATTCGGTTTTAAAGTAGCTTAGTTTACTCCAAGCACCTGCCACTACTTGGCAGTTTTTGACTACTTCCAAAAAGGAGAATAAAGGGTTGTCCCCATGACTTTTGACGTTGAATATATATCTGATTTCCTCAATGGATGGGGGTCAGAAAAGATGCTCCATGAAGATAATATACAGGCTGTTAAGGAGAGCATATCCATTTGGATGCAATTGTGATGGCACAATCCTCAAGAAGAACAGCGTTCCTCGAATAAACTAGTTGAATAGGGGCAACATTCCGACTATGCACATAAACCTATTGCAAGTAGTGAACCCATCCGGGGGATTGTGGGCTCTATCTTCCGGCCCTGGTAATCAAACGTCTTCTGAAGATAATCTGTGCCTGAGACAGATTCTGCCGAGCATAACTTTGGAGACTTTAGAACAGACAGAATCCTTTGGATTCGTAAAAAAAGAAGCACTCGGCATATTGTACAGAGCGGGACTTATTACATCAGCTGCGGTCTCTGGTATTTCTATAACGGAAAATGGAGGACTTTGAATATCTTGCAACTTGGAGCTTCCGATATTCATAGCTAGTAAAGTGAATGATCGTGTTGTGTAGTGTAGTGCTACATAATACTTTAAATTTCTACATATTCAGAAGACGATAAAATGACAAGAATTCGAGATTCAACTGGAGTGATCGTCATCGCTGTCCATCCCAACCATGGCATCCTGACTTCATAGAACGATCCATACTAGAGTTCGTTAAGTTTGTCAAATAATAGTTCCATTGACGAGCTTCGAAGGATAGTCAAATATGCAGTTTAATGATCAAGTCCAGTTATGCAAGGCTAAAGCTCGTCGGAGTCAAGTGTTCTAATATGCAAAAGTTCGCATCCATTGAATTTCAAACTTGGATTGTTCTACAAGAGCCCGGCTTCGTATCAATCATAATAGTTAGGTTTCGAATCGATCCCAAAACCTCATCTTTGTATCGATCGTTCTAGGCATCTGAGCACTTAGTATCGATTACCAGCCAAGGCTTCGTATCGATCACCAACCATGGCTTCATATCGATCACATGGCCATGGTTTCGTATCAATCGCTCCAGATCATATGAACTCCTACCATTCCAGATCGATACGAAGCTTCTCCCTCCATCCATCATTTCCAGATCGATACAAACTTCCACATTCCAAATCGACACAAAGGTGCTTCCTCCATCCACCATCGATACGAGTAACTCCATCTTCCCAATCAACTGCTCTTCTTCTTCCCCAAGCTGCAAAAACACCATTACTACTTCCTCGGCCTTACTCCAACCAAATTCCTACATCAACAACACCAGAATCGGTCATGAAAATGGATGAAATGGCATCGACCCTCAGGTCTCATCATTTTAAAGTCGATTTAATTAATCAGTTACCTAGTTTAAAGAGTCGGTTTGAAGGATTAATGGGATACGAAGGCATTTCTTTTTTGATTTGGAGACGAAGGCATTTTTTTCCTCGTGTTCTCAGTCGATGCGAAGGAAGGTCAAAAGCAAGAGCAAGTAAGAAAATTTTCTAAGTACAAAACCCTTTTATATGCCTTCGTAACCAAGATAGAAAACGCTTCGTATCCCGGTATCAAGAACCGATAGAAGCGCTTAAAGTTTCATCAATATGAAAGATGCAGTGCAAAAGTACCTGGAACGATCACTTCCATTGATATAAAGACATAGCTTCGTATCCATCACCTCAGAGCGATCCAGAGATCGGCATTTTGTATCCATCAGTGAGTAGCCATCACGTATCGATGACCGTCGATACGAAAGTCACTTCAAGGTCATGTTTGAACCACACAAATCCATTGATACAAAACATCTATTTCGTATCCATCTGCTCAAAGACCCAAGATCTTGTATTCATCGATACGAAGCATCCCTAGGGACTATCAATTTCGTATCGATGACCATCGATGTGAAACCTACCTCTAGACATCTCAGATCGATCCAGGAGAGGATTGATACGAAGGAGTGAATTTAAACAACCATCAATCGTTGTTATAACTCAAATTTCATATCGATCCAGGAGAGAATCGATACAAAACTTGATCCAAATAAAAATGAAAGAACTTGACAACGGTCCATGAACGTGTGAGCATGAACATGAGTCAGGTAAACATAAATGCATGTATGATGAACTAACATTCGATTTTCGAAATTAACAGGAATTTACTGCTTACCTGGTTACAATCAGAACAATGAACAAAAAATTGCTAACACTCAAACTTCAGTTATAACAAAACACTGCACGATCATTGGCAGTCAACAATTCAACATTTGTAATGCTGGAAATCAATCAAAGGTTACATCTCTTGATGAAAAGACAACAAATATTCAGCGAATTAGATAGAACTTTTTTGGAATAAATGCAGCTTTTCAAAGGACGTCATGTTTACTCAGGACATACTTTGGAGGGCAAATGTGATCCTGCCTTTTGGTAAGGCCATGACACAAAAGACTTGACTAGAAACCAAAGACAACTCACTCGAAAGATTGGTTATACATAGGTCCAATATGGATACTGGAAAATTTGGTCTGAGTTTGGATCGAGCTATAATTAACATGACATGACAAAAAAAGCTATAAAAGGCAACATTCTAAATTTCAGGTCAATCGGAGTTCGTATGCTCAAGTTATGGATCGATCAAGTTTCACTTGAGACATGCTTACTTCGTATCCATCAAACTCCACCTCCATCCCCTTTGTATCCATCAAGTACTGACATCGCTCAGAGTTCAATTTTCTCGGTCCTTAATACTCTTCACATTGGTCCCCATTCACACATTTCGTATCAATAAGCCAGTAGATCGATACGAAGGCAACAGCCAACTATCGATACGAAGGAAGAACCAAGCATCAATACGAAGGCAATGGAAGTTCATCAATACAAAAAGAACCACCCACGATTGATACGAAGAAGGGATGGTCAAACAAAAGAATCGGTCTCCTAGCATGAAATTCGGATCTCCACGTAATTGTCGCTCCACATCATCGATACGCAATGATCGACACGCAATGATCGATACAAAGCGATCGATATGCATGCTTCAGCCAACCTACAAAATAAATCTTGGATCGATCATAACTCAAAATACAAGTCCAAATGCTATGAAATTTTCACTAGAGCTTACGTACTGCCTCAAGAATGCCTCTGATCGATTGTATCCCAATGGACATAATATTGATCGATACGAAGGAAATGGGGATCGATCCCAAATAACCCCTGATCGATCTAGTGGGCCGACCTATGTGTGAGAAGGAGTATTTCGAGTTCAGGGGCAGGTATTTTAGACCTACACCTATAAATAACACCCCTGCACCTATAGAAAAAGGACTTTTTGACTCTGCTACGCGTTTACTCTGCCGCAACTCCATTGTAACTCGAGTGTTAGAATGTTGTACTATTGTAATCGGTTGTCATTCATCAATAAACAGTAAAACCATTCAAAGTGGATGTAGGCTACAACATCGAACCACTATAATTTCTTGTCTCTTTCTATTTCTGCATGCTTTTATTGGTATGTTTATTAGATTAGCCTCTTTTTCCATTTGATTTCTTCACTTTAATCTCTTCAATCACATCCGAAGAGTGTTGTGCCCAAATTTGATACAAACAACGAGAACTAGCTGATCAATCCTAGGCAAGGGAAAACTATCCTTCGTACATGTTTTATTTAAGGCTGAATAATCGATACATGTCCGCCACTTTTCGTTTGACTTCTTGACCAACACGGGGTATGATACCCATCTCTAGTATGAAGAATTACAGATGAAGGCATTCAACATCATCTTATCCACTTCTTCCTCCAACGTAGCAGATCAGTTCAGACCCAAATGATGTCCTTCTGCCACACCAGTGGGAACTTTGGATCCACATTTAGTGCATTGCATGCTACCTCTGGCGATATCACACACATATCTGAATGCGTCCAAACAAAGATGCCCCAATTCCTCAAAGGAAATTAGCCAATTCTTTCCTTAGCCCAATACCGAGCTAAGATCCAATCTTAAGAGTCTATGATGGATCATCCATGTCGATTAGAATGTCAACCGTCAGCTCAACCGATGCCTCATACACGTCATTTGACTTCTTTTTGGGACGTATAGGCTTATCGAACCTACTATGGGTTCCCGAGCTAGAGCTTGGGCCTTAGTTGCTATGCCTTCAAGTTTTAATGCAGAGAGCCTTCTCTAGATTTTTCCTTTTTTTGTCACTTCGTTTCTCCTAGGTTAGCAACATCGCATTCCCTTCTAATTCTTTGGTTCCCACTTACTGATCCAGCCTCGTTCTCCATAGGGAATTTCATCATTAAGCACCAAAGGGTTAGTGCTATCCTAAAATATGCCAAGGTTTGTCAGCCCAAAGAGCGTTATATGCTGAATACTCATTACTATAGCAAACGTTTGGATCCGCACAACCTTGCAATCTCTATCACCCAACTAGACCGATAAATCAATCATCTTAACTGGTTGTTTAGCTTTGCCTGTAAATCCTTGAATTTTCGTTCTACAAGCCATGACATCTTTCATACTTATTTTCATTGATTAAACATTCTCCTAAATAGAATGTTCATAGAACTTCCACTATCCACCAGGATTCGAATACCATTGCCGGTCTAATAACAACCATTATAATTATAGGGTAGAAAGTTGGAGCTTCAACTCCATTAGAATCTCTATTCCTGAATATAATGGCATTCATTACCATCCTTCGTTATTTGGCTAGATCCCCGTCCTCTATGCTAAAGTAAATTTCATATGGTATGTGCTTTAATGAACCTGCATACCGCTCTATTTCCTTTTAGCTTTTCCCCACTGGATGTGATCCTCGTGTTATGGTGTTTATGACAAACCTCCTATCAGTGCACCTTAGGCATCTGATCCTTGAGGTATAGCGTTCTGTTCACCATCCTGTGGATCTCAGACATATTACTGTAATTTTTTTCTTCATCATTTCGTCGTTAAAATCTCTCAAATGTCGGCATTCATTCGTGTTGTGTCCATGAGTCTTATGGGAATGATAGTAGTTTCCTAAGCGTCTTTCCTCCTACGTGCCTGCTTCTTAGGTGGATTTTTATATTGTTCCGTTTCTTGTCTAGCAAGGTATATATTTTACGAAGTATCATTCAAGGGCATATACTCATCAGGCCTTATGTTCCTTGGGCACTTCTCTGCGTCATTCCGACTACCACTAGAGCCCTGAATCCTTTTCTTTTGATTATTAGAATTTACAACGTTTACTGCCACATTACCGAAGCTATCACCGGTTTGCTTAATTGGAACGTTTTTTTAAACTACTTCCTTTGACTGTCCACCATTAGTCCTTCCAACCACTTAACTCCCTTCTTCCAAATGCAAGAACTGATTGGCTTTCCGATAAAATTCTTCCATAGTCCTCGGCTATTTCATCTTCAGCCATATTCCAAAGTTTATGTCCAGATGTATGCCCTGAACCAACGCCATAGAAACCAAATCCTCTTTCAGATTTTTAACTTCCATTAAAGTGATAATAAATCGATTAAAAAATTCATTCAATGACTCCTTAGGTGCTTGAGATAAACTTGAGAGGCACATCACATCCTTAGCAAGTAGTATGGAGACTGAACTGCTCCATAAACTTCTTCGCCGATTCATAAAGTCGATATGGACTTCAGCCTAATCCGAGTAAACCACATCGATGCAACACTTTCTAAAAAATAGGAAAACACCTAATTGTATCGCGTTCATCGCCTTAGCACCACCCGTGTGCCATATGCCCTTGAAAAGAGTTGCTTGGGATCGGTAGTCCCATTGTACGATGGCATTGTAAGCGTCGTAATCCTCTTGGGATACTCTTCCCTTGGAATGTTTTTAGCGAATAAAGTCATGCTCGGCACTGAACCTCATTCCTTATTATGTTTTCTACTTATTTTCTTCTACCAACTACTTAACCATGTCTACTATGTACTCCACACTCACCTGGAACTTCGAAGGTTAACCGTTTGGAGTTGTTCCAAGTTTTTGACCCTGCAAATGGTCTTTGTTTGCTTATTAACTTCTTGTTCTCTAGTTTTTGGGACAACCACTCCATCAGATCCTTTCTACCTTTTGTTCTACTCTGTAGAGGTGGTTTGTACACTAGCACCTTGAACTCCAGCATCATGCAAGTCCATGGCCGCAGCTCCTTGGCGTCTATAAGTGCCAAAATTCTTCTTAGAGCCGACCTGATTCTGGTCGGTTCTGAGTTGAACTCTTCAGGGATGTGCCTCCCGGTTTCCCTTAGAAATCTATCAGGTGAAACTTCCTTACCGCTCCTCCTATTCCACCATAATTGTTGGGTTAGCAGAGCTATGCTAACGTGCATCTTTTCCACTAGAGCCTTCTGTCCGTCAGCCATCTTTTGATTCAGCTCTTGCATCATTTTGTCAAATTCCACTCTAGTAACCATCTCTTGAGGGGCCGATGGTCCTGGCAATGCCTGATAGTTTCTAACTTCCATGTGATGGTAATCTTCTCCCTCTATACTAGTAACCATTCCTGACGATCTTTCATGTTTTTGAGATGTCGTTGATTCCTATATGCGAATCCTTCAAGTTCCTGAATGAAAATCTTATGGATCAAACCTCTGGATACTCTAATCTAAAATAGAAAGCTAGATCTAAGCCTGAGAATCTCTTTTCTCAATGAAAGCGTCGAAATATTGACAACAAAAATGGAATAACACCCAAAATCCAATAGAAATATAGAAAACTACCAGGAAGTATATGAAAAATAAAGAGAACACCAAGTTTTAAAGTGGTTCGGCAATCTTTGGCCCACATCCACTGTAATTTTTATTGATTAAAGATTTGAGAATCTACAAGGGTATTACTGATCTAAAGGCCTATAATAGCAAATAGTAGCTTCCTTAGGGACTATGATAGTGGAGAAATAGAAGATAAAGAAGTTAATGAGAGAAAAGTCCTTCTCCAGTTGCATAAGGTCTGTATTTATAGGGAAACTCTTCAGCAAAATCAAATACCCACAAAATACCAAGTCCAAATCCACATCTGAGAGTGCAGGAGAGGAAGAGTAAGTCTCCTGAGCAGTAAAATCAACTCAGTACCGACCAGAAGTGGTCGGCATTGACCATATTTTTGGAAGGGATAATATCCCCTCTACTTTCTTACCGTCTTCTATCTTCGATTTGTTATGTATCGAGCAATTTTCCATTGAAATTATGTTTTTTTCGGGAGGTTCTAATATTGCTTGCACTTGTCTGATTTCCTTTAGAAAATCCTTAGAGCTGCTTACCTATTCTTTGAGAAATGCACTTCATGACAATCACACAAGCCATTATTCCATGTACCATAGCTTTAGGGGTCCACAGAGGGTCAAAATAGAAGTCAGTACTTAGTATAAAGTGCTCGGTACTGAGTAGTTTCTTTAGCTCCAATTGACCTCATAATCCTTGAGACAAAAGCATCTATCTCATTAAGCACTGGTCTGCCAAATAAAGTGTTGTAATAGGATGGTTGGTTAATGATCCTAAAGAGAGTTTTGAAAGTATGGAAACATGGTAGCACGCCCATCTGTGCTATTAATTTTACTTGTCCTACTAGGGTCGACCCTTTGTTGTTGAACCCAAAGATTGGTTCCATGCTGGGCTCTAGCTTATATTCAGGGATGTTCATCTAATCAAAGGCATGCTTAAAATTGACATTGCTTTCACAACCATATCCACAAGAATCTTAGACATGATAGACAGTCCAATTTGAGCTGTGATCATTGGGTGATCGTTGTGTGGGTGATGGACTCTCTTCTTCAACTCTTATGAGGTAATGAAAGATTTTGCATTGGATGTTGAGTCATGGATTTTTTTAATGAGGGCTCCTCTTGGACTAAGAATACTCTCTAGCCTCCTTAATGTACCCGTTCATCACCCCTTTGCTAGTCCACGCTGGATAGGCCCTCCATGAATTGCATCAAACCTATTAAAACAGATCTTCTTCCTCCAGAATATCAACAGTATTATTAGGAAGCTTCTGTGGACCATCCCCAGTACATGGAGCTTACTGTTTGTCCTGGATGAACTCTTTTAAATGACCTTCGCAAATCAACTACTGAATTATTCCTGCTAAGACTCTGTATTCATCAGTCTTATGGCCATTTGCTTTGTGATAAACACAATAGTCGCTATCATTCCTCTTTTTGGGATAATTCTTGGCCTTAAAGGAAGTTGGAAAGTTGTTCTTCTCCTTTATCACAACATAAATGTAGGACAATGGCTTGTTTAAAGCAATTTAATTAGCAGTAAGCTCTTCCCATCTTGTTCTTTTACACCCCCAATCCAATTTAAATCTTCCTCCTCCCTTTTTAGGAATTTTTCTCCATTTAAGGTGATATAGCTCATCCATTCGTATTTCAGCCTGAAAATGGAAGACTTGCAGATCCTTGCACCCATTAATAAAGAGTTATTGCCAAAATGGGGTATTCTCTATTAATTCAGAATGTACTGCAATGAGCTTATCACGATCATTCATGTCCTTAACCTTTAATGCTTCAGTGTCGAACCTTTTAAGATAATCTTCCAAAGACTCTCCTTGTCTTTATTTAATGTTAGCCATGAGCGTATAATCGATGGTTGGGTCCTTGTGTATGCAAATTTGAGCAGAGAATTCATAAGAAAATTGCTTCCATGAGTAGATAGTCTTTTCATGTTATTGTCGATACCATTTAGCTACGGCCCCTTGGATAGTCATAGGAAATAATCTACATCGAATCGCTCCAGATGCACTGTGCAAATTCATCTGGCTAATGAAAGTCATTAAGTGGTCATCTGGATCTGTGGTTCCACGATACTTCATAGTCGGGATCTTTACATAACCTGGAATAGTTGTTTCCATGATTTCATTTGTGAAAGGCGCTACTTGCTCGTTATCATACACATTCTTGTCCAAAATTCTCTTCCCCTTCACATGCAGCATATCTTTGATTACATTTTCTGTCACATCTTTCAGATAAGCTTCGGCGTCATGATAATTTTTTTGGTCTGGATTGTATATTTTCGACGTTGACTACCGGATTGTGCAAGAGATTTGTCCAACACTCTTCCTTGATGGTAAAATTTAGTTGGAAGATGCTCTTTCTTTTTTGAACATGTCAAGTCAATTTTGCCCTTTCCTTTATTTGTATAAGCTTTCAAATTCCTTCTCAAAGAGATCATCTCATCTCCATTTGTTGGCTTTGTTGTCTTAGAGGATTTTTGAGACAAGGCCACCTTGAGAAGTTCCTGCATCTCCAGTAGTTCCTGTTCCAAGTGCTTTATTTTGGTGGTGTTATCATCTTGTTCACCTGCTGTTGATGGTTACGCTGGTACAACCCCCTCCAAGTTGAAAGTTGGACTTATATTTTCTTCTATGGTTGTAGTGTGAACAACCTCCTTGTTAATTCTGCTAAGTCTTTTGAATTTCATTTTCCTATGCCAAGTTAAACAACCCATAATTAGTCTATAAGATAATCATATGTTTGGAGGTTCGAGCCCTCCTTCTAGCACTAAAAATGTTAACAAGAAAACGTGTCAACAACCCCAAAGCTATATGCTTAGAAAATAAGATTATTTACAACACAAAAGAAGATTATTGATAGAGATTACTCCTTTGAAACTCCCCTTTCGATTGGGTTGACTTGGACTAATTACTTTTTGAGGATAATTTATGAAAATACTAACAATGGTTCATTTATCCAATCAACCTCCTCAAGGTGAAGATTAAGGATAAAGCATCTCATTAAAAACCCCTCTTTCGAATGAGTCAAAAGTAGTCTACATCAAATGTTCATCCTTTTCGACCATGTCAAAAGATCCACTCATCCCTTTCAATCATATCCAAAGGTCTGCTTTGCCTTCGAAGAGAAGAAACTGCTTTCGACACCAATGGTTCCACTCCTTTAGGAGAAACTCCTTCGAAAGGGTCATAAGTATTGTAGAATGCATGTTCCTTCTGAAGGAATTTATTTTATATAACATTGCTTTTCATTTTTGCGTCTGGTCACCCTCGAAACTTCCCTTTTGACCAAGTCGAAAGTGATCTGGCACTTTTGAAGTTGATCAAATATATAATATGTAAAGCCTTATTTAATATATGCAATGGGAAATCATCTCGGATAACATAAGCTCTGTGAACTTGTTAGGATGGAAAAATTATCATCATCTTTACTTTTCATCATACATCATTAAACATGATGACAATGTTATTTGAATGCATATTATCTAAGTTGATTCCATAGCACTGCATAAGGCAAAATAGAATTAAGAAGATAATCTAGCATCATGTGTAATTGATCATTAGACAAGCTAATGATCTCTATCACGATCAAAATATTTATTGAATCATGTGCTTCCTCTTTTTAGCATTAATCCAAATTGAGTTACAAGTATTAGAGCTTTTACCCCAAATCAATTTAGGGTTACAAAGATTTGATTTAGCTAAGAAATGAAAGAATAAGTTTTGGATTCCAAAATCCGGTCCTCACAATCAGACCCCTAGGGTCATATTTATAAATGCAAGTCGGCCCCCCTTTCGCGACCATTCTTTCGACTTAGTCGAAAGGTCTTCCGCCTATCTCCCGCATCCATCCTTTCGACATGCTCGAAAGCCCCTCTTTCTATTTTCGATGCATACTTTCGATGCTATCGAAAGGCTATCCTTTCAAGTTTTCTCATTCATTTTGGCGCCTTTCATCTTCTTATTCCGAACCTTTTGACGCAGTCGAAAAGTCTCCTTCTCCATCCTTCATTGCCATTAAGGTCCAAGTGACTCTTTTCTATGTTTTCTTCTGGTTTGCTTTTGACTTTGTCGAAAGGGTGGTAGATGCACTCTTTGCTCTGTGTTGTTGTACTTTATCCTTCATGTAGGAGTTTCATCATGCTTACGAAAGTTTCCAACTATTTCAAAAGGCTTTTCCTTTGGTTCGAAAGATGTATCGGTATCAAATCTTTCAATGGTAAATTGCCCACGATAAAACCTTCTATTTTGAAGGAATTTGTTCATTGTGTGGGTCTTTCATCCAACATCTTCGAAAGGGGTTTCAAATCCATTCCTGAATCTCCTATATATAGGAATCCATCTGCATCAAAAGGTTTTAATGAGGCAGAAGAGTGGCCCTGCTATATTTTTTCATTTCTTTGAAAGCTTTTTCACTGTTTATCATTTGTGACGACGCCTGGTGCTTGCGACTCCTTCAAAGCCATCTTAATGCCTTCGAAACACCCTTCTATGAACCTTGACGGAACCCACGTCTTCAATTTTAGTAGAGCCTAGCACTTTTATCGAACTTCTTTCATACCTTTTCTCATAAGTGGATTTTATGGTTAACTTGACACAACATCCAAAAATGAACAGAAATATAGATATCTAATAAATGACAGTAATAAAACAAAGAGAACACCAAAGTACTTTTAGTCGTTCGTCAAATCTATGACCTACATCCATTGTATTATTATCGATTATGGAGTATTAGTCACTAATCCAAGGGTTAACAAGTCTAATAGCTTAGAACATCCAAGAGTAGCTTCCTTAGTGACTATGGTTGGGGAAAATAGAAGAAAAAAATCAAAGTGCCAAAAATCCCTTTTCAAATGTAATAGGTGTTGTATTTATAGGAAAATCATCTCGTCGAACCATTATATTTCAATGCATCAAGTCTAACTATAGGTTTGAGGATGTAGGAGATGAAGATAGGTCCCTAGATGGATAAAACCATTTTAGTGTCGATCACTTCTGATTGGTACTGACCTGATTTTTTTAAAGGGGAGTTGTTCCATCTTCCTTCCTTTGACCTTCTACCTCTGATCTATTATACTTCAAGCACTTTTCCTTAGAGATCATTTTGTTTCAGAGAGGTTCTGATAACACTTATACTTGTCTACTTTTCTTTAGAACTTCCTTTGAGTTGCTTACCTATTCCTTCAGAAATGGACCCCGATCACTCAACCCTACTATTTATAAGTCATAGCTCTAGAGATCCATAGGGGCATAAAAAGAGTTCAATACCTATCAAAAAGTGATAGATTTCGAGCTCTTTTATTAGCTCCAACCTTGCTCCAAATTCTTGTGTCCATTTCTATTGTACTTCCATGCATGTTCCAAAGTCCATGAATTATCTCGTCTTCATCCTAATGTCTATATACGTTTGAAAGCCTATTTGGTTAAAAAGAGAGATAAAACTTGCTCCCATAGTGTTTTTGTTGGAAATAAAGCGTGCTTTGGAACAGGACAAGAATTTACAAATTATCCACGTACATAATCAATTAGCTATCTAAGAGTTGCTTCAAAGCATTGTCTATATTCGATAGATATCCATTCAACTGTTTTATGTAGTAGAAATTCTACTCAGTCTTCTAAGGGCATGATCTATGCTTTGAAGATCATTGCATGCCTTGGTCAAGCGTGTACCATCTTTCCATTGCCTTTCCTTTTAGGTTCGGGTCCAAAATTCATCTCAGTAAGAAATAGTAGTATTCAGTATCGAGTTGATTTCCTTTCTTATTCAATAATATTACGTAAGACAAATACTTAGAAAATTTTGTTCGCCTTTTCACTTTTATGCTTATCTCTTTTCATACCCTAGTTCTCCAAGCATTCAACTCGGTGTTGATTTCTAGCAACCACACTCCTCCTGCCTCGAACCACTCGCCAACAACCGCACCAGACTACCACTGCTTGCTTCTTGCCGCCATTGTTGCTAGATGGTTATCTTAAATGCCACCACATCCTTAAAATAGCTCATCCCTAAACCCTTCTTTGGTTGAAAATTTAGAAATTCTAAAGTCGGGTGGTCGCCATTGCATGGTGTTGGTTGTGGTTTTCGATAATTGTGCTTAGGGTTTACCTATGATTGATGGATGAATGGAGAAATAACTCTTGATCGACTAAAAATTTCCAGACCATAGTATTTGTCAAATTCAAATCCATCGAATCCTTATAACAAGTTAGACCTTAGGCAACCATTAAGCTTGAATTAGAATTTTAACTCCAACTTTGAGTCAATCTTATGTCTTGGTCTATCTCCTTTCGGGTCAATTTCTGATGTTCATAACTTTGCATAATTCTTGTTTTTCCATCTATTCATTGGTCGTGACCACAATTTGACATCAAATGGTCGATCGCAACCTGTTGCTCATGGATCCCGACATCCGAATGATCTCATTGTCTAGCATTCCATGCCACTACACAGACTTATATTCTTATAAAAGAAAAACTTCCATGTTGCTCCACACTGCAGTTCCGATACTGATTACATGATGATAATAGGTAAGACCCTACACAAGGTTCCATCATGCAACGGAGTTTGTTATCTAGCATGAGCAGGCTATCTACATAAAATAAAACATTCATTGTATACAAGATACAAGACTCACAATGCATAGGTTAACTCTTTCACTTGCTTCGGTAAACGTCCAGAATCTGATTAGTCAACACATGTTGACATCCTTTAGGTATTGGGTGCTGGTCACACAGATTCACTTTTAAAGCCAAATTCTAAAATAACAGTGTTTAACGCCAAGTTTTCCTATCCAAAATGACTCGCCATTTTCCCAGATTAAATGTTGTCACTGGGACATCAACTCCTCTTGAAGCTGGGTCTACCACTGTTCGGGCTTCAACCTCCATGTCTTTTGGGCCTTGGCTTTCATTTACTATTGAATTACAAGGAATGATCATTCTAGTAGAAACAATTTAAGAGTAGCCTCCTCTTTTAAATGAGCACATCGGCTTAAGAGTTTTGGATGATCCGTCCGAACAAATGCCAATAATTCTAACCACCAAGATGCTTCGAACCATATGTCGGAAACATGAGATTCCTAAGTATGAAGTCCAGTTTCAGACGTAAATTCAACGGGTACATAATCCTTTGGGGGGCTATATGACATGCAATAGATATGTGTGCTTAGGCGACGTTGTACTACCTTTTAATCGTTTCCTGCTTGTGTTCCTCTAAGTGCTCGTGCTAGCTCCGTCCCAAGTTCATTCCAACAAATATACCCTATTAAGCTCCTTATGTCTTCTTCATGAACAATTCTAGTATCCTCCTAACTTTAGAGAGCTAACATAACTCTTGAGCTTCAAAAAATGGCATGAATCATCATGTTGTATGATCATCGAAACTTGGTGTCATTGTAAGGTCGTCGAAGCCTTCATAATAAACATTCTTACTTCAAGAAAGAATATTTCGTCGTTTGGTACCTATATAGATTCAATAGGATATGGTTTTTTGGAAGTATGATTTCTTTTCTTCCTACTTTTTCCTGTACTTGAATCCCTATCTTCCAAGTGTTTAACTTATCATTTGATTTCTTCGCAGATATTCCTACTCGACAGACAAGTGAAGATCATTCTTACAGTCATAGGATCCTCAAGAGCATCCCTATCCGGCATCGCACTACTGCATATCTTTTAATGAATGAGAATCTTTTTAGGTGCAACCTTTTACATCCTGATCGTTTCACCGTTCTTACTGAAACTCCTTCAAGCAACTCAAGAATGTTGACTAGGTCTTCTGGCCCTGCTTGTAACACTCATGGCATTTTCTAAGGGGAAGAGGAATGCCTATCCCATACGGCAAATGTTGATGAGCCAGTTGTTAGAGCAATAGGAGAGCATGTTGGTAGTGAATTTCTAGGAGAAATAAATGGAACTGATTCAAGAAGAAAGTGATGGGGAAGAAACAAGAGAGGGGAAAGAGGAGGAGGAAGAAGAAAAAAGCCATGAAGAAGGGACGGTGACTATGACATCAGTCAAGAGGGAGATGTGTTTTATGGTGAGATGTCTTCCGATGGTACCGAACTTCCTGCCTTACCTTATCTATTGCGCATCGTCACCGAAATTCCAAAGAAAATTACAGAACTAAGTGCATCACCAACATCTGAAGTGATTCCTCCAATTGGTTCCTTTGATGATATCTTCGCCTTGCTAAGCAACATCGATGTTCCAATTGTCGATCTCCTTAAGAAAGGGTCTTCGGGCTTTAGTGTCCCGTTTAGGGGTATCTTGCTAAAGGAGGTCATACACTATCCTTACTTCCTCCTGAACATGGTCTATAAAGTACTTAGGGGATACCAAAACTCCACACACTATTAGGATCATAAACACATGCCTTGGGTTTACTTGAACTTTAATATTTCAACACTTGTACGATCCATTCTCCTATTTTAAGTACCATAGGTAGAGGTAGATTCAGCATTCTCCGGATGGAATTTCCAAGGAGAGAAAGCGCATTCTCGACCCATATCTACCCCACTCCAACTATCGTAGGGACTAGGAAAAATTGAAGAGGAGAGATCCCAAGGGAAAGATAGAGAGCGAGAGGCGGAATGAGAGTACTAAACTAAGAGGGATCGAAAGACAAGGCAGGTCGAAGAGAGGCAGCCCTATAACATGGAAAGATGCACTAAGATTTACTTGATTGTCGTGGCTTCTCTTCTAGCATTCCTGCACCTTTTTCTTAACCTAATTTTCCTCTTAGCAACAAACTTTGGCTTCACTTTCACTTGCTACTACTGTTCCTCCTTGATCAAAAGGAATCCCTACCACTCCTCAAGATCTGACTCCGGCTCCGTCCAACCACATGTAGGCCGTCTTCCTAGATCTCTGCTTAATTGGTGTCAAGTTTGACTGCAACATCAAGAATATTCCTAAGGAAGAAGCAGATTACAAAGTCGGATAGGTTCAATAGCTAGTCAATCAAGGATATGAGTGGAAAAAAATATTCTTTGCCCTCTCTAATGTTAACCAAATCAATTAAATGAATATTCAATTGTCTGAATCCGAAAAGAAAACCTACAATAGCCTTATTAGAAGTTATAAAAAAGACATAGAGAAGGTTGAAAAAGAATGAGGTGCGAACCTAAAATCCAAAACAAAGACCAAAAGCCGAATGGAGGAGATGAAGAAAAACCATACCCAATCTGGAATCATAATAAAAGATCTGCTAAAGACTACTCATGAAGACAATGCTGCTCTAAAGACACAGCTTGTCGATAAGGACTTGGCCCTTACCGTGAAATATGAAACTATCATGGCAAAGGATAAAACTATCATGGACCGGGCAGTTGAAATACAGAAGTGTCACGTTGAAAAGGAGAAATTTGAGACTGAATTGCTGTTGTTGAAGGCGGAGAAATTAGAGGCTCAAGTTGACTATACTAAAGTTGCAATGATCTAAGTGAGCTTAAATAGTATAAAGCTAAGGAAAGTGAGGAATTGAACACCACTCTTCAGTTATTCTTTGCTAACATTATCCAATTCAAGAACCTAAAGTGGTTGGGTTTTACATACGCAATTACCATCGCCGATGCCTAGGAGGAAGCGCTATGCCATGTAGAGGCAACAAGTGGAGGCTTCACCTAGGAAGAGATGAAAGACAAGTACCTCGATGCTGAAAACATCCTAAAACTTAAAGAGGGAAATGCTATTTTGGTCATGGAAGATGTTGCCGCTAAAGCTCTTATTAACCCAAGCACATCTGGTTTAGCAGAATTATCAACCCTAACTTCCAAGAGTTTGCGATGGATATTCCTATAGCCTAGGGGGCTAGCTCCGAGGCTATCCGAGTTATTCCAGAATCTATAACGATTACTTTAGTTAAATCGTATGTTCCCCTCTTCGTTGATCCACCAACTTAGCATTCACTTCAAGAGGGAGAAATCTCTAAATCTCCTATTCAGCAACCGAGTCTAGGAGAAGGTATATCCCTTGTTTCTTCAGTATTCAAAGTCCTCCTGTTCCCGCCAGAGAGTGTAACCAACATCTACTTTTCCATTTGTGAAGTTATAAAAAAAAATTCTTCCACCTCCTCCACTGTCAATCACTCAAGGTATGGGTACTACTGCTATCAACATTGAGTCAACTACTATTACTACGAGACTAGTCGTTTTGAGACTTCCCTCCAGCTCTATTTTGGGTCATGATTCAAAGTGGATCTCATCTTTGGAGGGGTGTGATGATGTTTCCTAATCCCTGAGGGGAAGACATAATAATAACCAGCGCCTCGGGCCTTATCGATTCCATTTCCATGGCGGAGAAGTGTTGATATATGCAAAGTCAAGATTAAAACCAAATCTGGTCTTTAGAATCCTACAAGCATTAAAAGCCATAATCTTCTTCTCGTATCCTTCCTATCATTATCCATCCTTGGAAGAACAGTAGCAGTGACACAACTACGGAGATTTCAAGCCCTATATTGACTGTCCTAAAAATCCTGCCATTAGTATCGTCAAGGTGACACTACCCCTTCTGAAGGCAGCATGCCTAGAGATGAAAAGGGCCATAAGAGGCCTCGTATGGCTCAAGCAGCAAGGGTGGGAGGAAAAAGAAGATGGGTCAAAAGAAATAGGCTCCTTGTCGATCTTTTGGTGGTAACAAGATGGTTTCCTTGTGTCTGTTTCTCAATTATATTTTCTGGTTCTTCATTTTGTTATATATAGGCTGTATTTGTTCTAGGGCGGTCGTTACAATTATTAATGTATATAAAAAGTGAGGTAATGGAAGACTAATTTTCTTTTGTAATCGCTTTGTTCAACTTGCACGTCTGCATTTTTATATATTGTACTTGCTTATGTACAAGTGCATGCGTATGTTATATAATTGCTTGTAATGCAATTTATCCATGTTATACATGTTTGCTTGTCTCAAGACAATGCTTTTATTTACTACAACTTTGTGCATATAAATAAAATTCATGCAACTACTTTAGTTATATTTCATTACGTAGTCCTATTTATAGTCACAATATTATTCTGTTTAACAAAGAAAAAAATAATTTAACAAATTCCATAGTTATTCCTACATATGCTAGGTTGAGTTTCCTTCAACCATTAATGAGTTGTAAGTAATCCAAGTTCCATGCTATTCCCTAACCCCAAGAAAAAGTGGTTTGAACATCTATCTCTTGACGTCCCCAATCTTGCCAATAACCAAGCATTATCGATGTTATCCATAAGTTTACACTGTTAAACCTCGGTAAAGCACATCATGCTAGTGAGTGAAACTATAAAATCTTGTAAAATTTAATAAATAATTAAATAATTAAAACAAGATTGAAAATAAAATTTTGTAAATGTCAGAATTTGATCATGGGAGTAGCACCACTGCATCAATGGTGATTTTATAATCAATTTCTATATATAATATGTTGATATCAGAGTTTAAACGGAAAAGTTATGGGCGATTGAAGTTTTTGAATTTAAAATAATTCGAATGAGTTTAAATTTGAAAATTTTAATATTTGAACTTTGATAAGTTTAAAATTTGAATTTAAATAGTTAACGTTCAGGTTACATAACATTTATTTAAGCTTAGGGATAGCGGTCGACATCCAAAATGTGGACCGGTCGACCGCCCATATGTAGGCAGTCGACCGCCAACAGTTAACCACTTAGGGATAGCGGTCAATTGGTGAGTGACTGGTGGCTAGGAAAATCATAGGCCTAAATGATTTGGATTTGTTTATTTTAAATCCAGTGGCTCTCATTCCTTCCTACCATTGTACATAGACCCTTGTACCCTTAATTTTCTTTATAAAATTCTTAAAGCAATAGCGACCTCTATCATCTTCTTCCCTCTCAGGTTTTTATCGATAATAAGATTTTAGGTAAGGAATTCTAGTTTCTAATTTAATTAAATTCTTAAACCTTCTGCTCTATAGTTTTTGATTTCAAATCTAATCCATATACAATCACGATGTTGTATATTCAAAAAAGGGAAGATCTAACAGAGAATTAGAAGCGGTATAAATCAAATCCCTTCTTCTTCTTCTTCTTTAGATTTCAGAATATGTTAAGATTTTCAAGTAAGCGGCTTAAATGTTAATTCTTTTGATTTCTAATTCTATTCCTATCTCATTTATGGTTCTAAATCTAATTTCTATATACAATTCATTTTGTCGTTTATTACAAATGAGGGAGATCTGAAAGGGAATTAGGCATGGTGGAATCAAATCCAATTAGGACAATTCTCCATGGGTGGAAATATCAAGTTTTTCACATTTTGTAGTTTACTAGTTTATTTGGATTTTATGTATGCGTTGGAAATTTTGGTAAACAATACATAACATCTAAAACCCCTAAAATTTCCCTAACTAAATGCCAAACTTTGAATATGTTGGAATTTCAGTTTTGTATTAACATAGTATGATCAGATCTATAATTGAGATTTAGATAATTTATAATCAATTACACTTTATTTCTTTTGATTTCATTTGTAGTAGGAAAAAAGGTTCTAAAATAAAATAAAGCTAGAAATGTTATGCAAAGTATGAATTTGATTATATTGTAGTTTGCACTGTCTATTTCTGTAAATTAAACATGTATATGCCCTTTTTCAGTTTAAGGTGTCATGTGTAAAAGTTGAATAGAATATAAAAGATATAAATTATAATAATTGTTTTCCTTGAATTAGAGGAGATAAATTTCTACTATGTTAATATATATGATATAAATTTGGAATTATTCCTTTTTGCATACAAGTTAGTTATTGGCTAAGGATATTAGCTATATTTTTGTTTGGAGTTTAGGACTTGTATGCGTTTGAAATTTAAATTAATAAGCATTTCTTTGCATGTGATTATAAATATTATATTCGAATCTTGCATGCGTATATATATTTATATAATATTACCATATTGATTATTAAAGTTAATAACTTATTGATTATAGCTTATTGAGCGTAATGATTAGTATGAATAGAGTAGTAAATAATATTAAATTGTAGGAAGGTAGTCAATATTAGTGACAGATTAAACTAATTGAAGGCGTAATAAGGGTTACCTTATATAGCCTACTATTAATTGTATAGGATGATGTATGTATACAATTGGTATACATATGAAGTATGAGAAAGTTATAGGGATGTGAGGTCAGTCTAAGATTACATAGAAGTCTGCTTAGTTAAATTCGACTACCAGCAGTGTAATTTTAGGTACTGGCATGGGACATCGCCTATAATAAATAATCCTAGTCGATGCAAAGTTAGTCCCAATTTTGTAGGGTAAATCTCCCCAGTCAATTTTGCTACCAGTACATATGAATAGTCGGGTTAATCTGAGATGTCACGGGTTGGATTATGGGTCATATCATGCTATTGATAAATAAGAGAATTCTTTAGAAGGAGTCCACTTTGGGTTAGAGGTATAATGTGGCTATCGTAGGGTCTGCCTCTTTCCTTAGGAGAAGTATTAAATGACCTGATAAGATTTCTTATCATGTCAGTTAGTGAGAACCACGTAGGGACTCGCCTTGGGTTAGGTAATAAACGATGGGGACTTGCCTATTTTTATAGGTATTAAATGGTTAAAGTCTATCTAATTCCTAATAAAAAGGCATTAAGTGGTTTGGAGGCTCTCTCTCTTCCATGTTAATGATAGTTATGTTAGAATTTGAAGGAGACCAAAAATGGGTTAGGTATTATATGATGGAGACCTTCTATTTTATAGTTATTAAATAGTTAGAATCTACCTAATTCCCAATAAAAGGTATTTAATGGTTTGGATGCTTCCTCTTGCATCATTGAAGTTAGTTGAGATGGAGTTTTGGAATTGGACTGGAAAAGCTTTTGGGCATACAGTTAAAGTTATTAGTATGTTATAGTTTTAAATACATAAGACATTTTTCTTATCTAAATGATACTATCCAGCATAACTATTGTAAAGCATGAGATTTTCTTTCACTAGACATTTGTTGTTTTGACTTCCCCCAGTACAACACTTAGATTAGAGGAGACCATGTTGATATTAGGAGGCGAAGGTAGAGATGAAGACTTGTGGCAGTTATCTATCTATTTATGCTTTTTAAATATTTTAGTATATCTACTTCAGACAATTATGTTATTTTGAAATATTTTTCTATGGAGGTTTATTGTAGACATGTTGTAAGTTTTGATAATTGTATGTTATGTTTTCTCAAATGGTTTCTTTTATGAAATGGGTATTTATTTAGATATTATATTTATTCCATTAAGTTGTGCAATTCTAAAAGTACAAAAAGATAGCTTAGTGTACAATGTATTGTTAAAAATTTATCAAACAACAACTAGTCTTGCAATGTTTCTATATTCCGATGGGCCTTTTCTAGGTCGGGACTTAGATCTATTTCGGAGTTGGCTGTTACACTTGGTATCAAAGCTAGGTTACCTGATCAATGGGGATAGGTATAGGTATAAGTGGTGTACTTGAAATTTTTGAAAGTATATTTCAAAAATCTTCTATATATAAATATATATACTTAACTTGAACTTACTCTATAAATTCTGACTATAGGAATAGCTGTGATGATATTTTGAAAGGATGAGTAAGGCCACTATGGGTTGGAAAAAAATAAATAGAGAAAGGAATGTGCAATGGAGGTCATATTGTAAGGAATGTAAATGGAAAAGATTGTAATTCTAAAATTAATAAGATAATAAATGTGAAGTAATAGGGAGTTACAAGAATTTAAAAAGGATATAAATGGACTTATTAAAAAGATTATTAAGGTAATTATGTCGAGGTTAAGAAGTTTTAATAGGAAAAGTTGGATGAATAAATAAATAGCTTCAAAAAATTTCCAGTTAGAATAATAATGATTTATTACAGACAATTGACATTCATAGAAGTAGAAAATAGGCATGATAGGTAATAATTCAATATTATAAGTAGTATGATTGTAAACATCCGAAAGTAAGGGATGATAAAAAAAGAAAATGTAGTAGAGAGGATAATTAAAGTTAATTTCTAAAATCCAACCCCATGTGAAAAAATATGATAAAAAGATTTTCTTTGGAAAACTTCCTTGAAGCATTTTGAATGAATTTTTCAAAAATTATTAAGGAGTTGTTGTTTTGAAAAATTAAGGGAATTTGGAAAATCATAACTTAAAAAGAATTTGTGAGGTCAAAATTTCTGATTAAAAAGTTTATTGGGTCAAAAAGTTTTCGGTTTAAAGATTTTCGATAAAGGGATTTTTCTTTTTGAAACAGGTGTAAAATAGAGCGCAGGTTGGACTTGATAATTTTTCCTATTCCATAGATTTATAAGTTATTTAAAATTCTTCATTTTAAAATAGAAATATAACTTAATTAAATGATGTAGAAGCAATTTAGGTAGGAGAAATATAAACAGAGGCAATATTGGAAGATTTGGATAGGAATAGAGTTAGGAACTTTTAAAATAGGATTAGTAATCTAATTAGAGATAAAGTAGGAGAGGAGCGATGAGAATGGGATGGGAAAATAATGTGATAAGAGTTTACCTTGTCTACTCCACTTTTCATTGTTTAGACTTATAGAAGATGCTTTTGAATGTTTTTAATTAAACGATCAATTATTAAAGGAATAAATCTTTGATACAGAAAGTTTTTAAAAGTGGAAAATTTCTTTGCTACCTTTTGGGATTAAGCAATACTTTTTGATTTTTTGATGGTCTGGTTTAATAATTGAATTTTTTGAATGTTTTGGATTAGAGACCCTACTTTTAAAAAAGTAAGTCTTTGAGGTAAAAGTATTTGAGTAGGAAATTGTTTTACTAAACATTTTTAGAACCTTTGAATTTGGGGTTAAGTATAAAGCGGTAAATGTTTTGAAAATCCATGAAAAGTTGAATTTAAATACTTTTGAAAGGATTTGTCCAATTGTTTAATAAAAATCGTATATAAATCGTATAAAATAAAATATGGCATTTAAATGCTTTTGGAAATTAGATTCCCCACACTATTTTACAAGTTGGAATATTTTGGAAGGTATGCTTATAGGTTTTCTTTCAAAAAGTGGAATTTTTTTGCAAGATTGAATTTGAAATGTCGCATACTGATATAATGTGGATTTCTAAGTTTATGTTTTATGGAGTACATAGGGATCACTATCTAGGTATGAAAGGATTAAAGGTTTAAAGATAAGAATAAAGTAAGAATATTATGTACGACTTGATCTGGAAATTTAAAATCATTTCCAAGCATTTGTTTGTAGAATATTGGTAAAGTTGTATAGATATTTGTTATCACGCCTTTTGGCATAGCCGTGATATCATCGATTCAACTAGGAACGGATGGTCGATAGCTTGAAGAGTCAGTTACGTGTAGTACCATGGACAATAGTCGGATAGATTCGAACTAGGAGCAAATTAAAGTGTAGTTAGCATGAAGTCACTAGCCTGACCTTGTGAAGTTATATCTCATGTTTGGAATTGATTGAAGTTCATATACACAAGCTACGGATGAGACAATGATTTGTTTGGATCAACCAGAAAATGATCGAGGAAATAGTTCAAGTCATTAGAGAACATTTAATATCCTAAGATCCATGAAGCTAAACCATGTGAGACTTTTAGGACATCATCAGAGTGGCAAGTGCAGCGTACCATCGCGATCGCACATCCTAAAATAGAGATGGGAGGAATGACGATCGATATACACCGATCGTTATTGGAAGAATCGATATAACGATCAGTGTATCTCTTGTATGTTCAATCTCCGACCAAGAATGACTCATAATTTGCAATCTATATCTCGGAATGATCCCATATTTTAGGAGCAACTTTTAAAAGCACGTGGGGCCCTCCAACATCGATCACACAGTGATTGGGGCTAAGAAAATGGATCGGCTATATGTATACCGATCGTACTTGATCATCGATTTACTAGGGCCATCGATATGGTGGGTACTACTGGACCTAGGGGGCTTTCTTGCAAAGTTTCAGCCCGATCCATGCACATCTTCGGCTATAAATACAGTAGGCATAACTTCAAAAAGAGGGGCTTCTTCTTCATCTTTCTCCCCTGGAGGCTCTGCTATTTTTTATTCTTGATTCTTGTACTAATGGATCCATGTTGATCTAAACATTCTTGTAATTGTAATCAAGTGAGAGATTAATAAAAGCATGAAGTGGATGTAAGCCAAGGTTGCCGAACCACAACAAAAATCAGTGTGATCATTTTTTTTCTTTTTCTGTTTGGTTTTCTATTTCATTCATTATTTAATCTCCATGAGATTCTACCGGTGTTTGGCATACCCATTTTTGGCATCAACATTTTGGTGCTTTCACCTTGAGATGAATTCAAGCCTCGATTGGATCTCATTTTCTACTGGTGAATTTCCATGTTCACGCAATAGATCATGCTTTTGATTGATAAATTTCTTATTTACTTAGATTTAAAAGAGAACTAAATGGAAATTATTTTAAAAGGCCATGTGGCCATGTCTACTACCCTTGCAGAATAAGGAAACAATGAGATCAGTGCCGAAGTAGCCATATGATTTGTGAATGTCCATACGTTTTCAAGTTTTAGAGCAAGGAGGTAAGTAATTGGCTATGACCCATGCACATTAGGTGAACGACCCTTCACCATGAATTCGTGCGCTCCATCACCATACCCGATCGTTCTTTGTGATGGGCTACATTGGTTATTCCATCAACATGAATCTGGCTATTCGCGTCCTTGCACGATCGTTTATCTCCAATCGTTCTTATGTGATCGTTCCTCATACGATCGTTCCAGCTCCGCCTTTGAAAATGATCGTTTTGACTCATGTATGACCGGCTATACCATAAAAACACTTCTACTTGCTTAAGATAACCGATCATCCCTATACAATCGTTTTAATACGACCGTTCCAACCAGTCGCCCCACCAATTGATTGCATACGATCGTTTCTTGTACGATCGTTCAGGATTTTCTTTCCAATCGATCGTTCTAATTCCATCCTTATAACCAATCATTTCCTGTTAGCCTATCAATCAACCAACAATTGAATTATTGTCACTCCAATAGGATCGATCTAATACGATCGTTTCAAGGTCATTGAGTTCAACCGTCCGTTTTTCCTAACACATCCATCAACAAATGCTCGACCACCTACTTTTGCTTCTAATCGAAGTCCAAAAATGATTAGGAGGAAAGTTCCTTAAAGATAATATCCTGCATTCCTGTGGACAAGTGTGAAAAAATGAGATACAAAATTCATTCAAGCTTGGTGTTGCATATGAATTTTGACAAGTACAAAACCTGGCATGATTTTAGAAACTATGTGTCGACGCAAAGCAGGACTTGAGTGAGACTATGTTTTTCCAAAGCAAACTCCAAAGAAACCCTAAGCGTCGACTACCAGGCCTTGGAATTTGCTGACTACAAGTAATCGAGGGGTTGACTCCAAGCGATCCCATGGTCGACTTAAAGCAATTATCAGATTTTTTTTTGGGTCTGCCTCCATGTGATTTATTATTATCCCAGGTCCATCTCGCTTTGCGCATATCTTGGACATGCATATATTATTCACGAGCATAACACGAGCCTAAGAACGTACCAGATCGACGATGACCGAAACATCCGAACCCTATCAATAAAGAACTCTGATTATCAACTGGACTGTTGATGGTCGATATCCCGCTGAAAGGAGCTATGGACAAAGTGGGATAGCGAGCACTGCTTCGCTTTCTAATGAGATTTATTCTGATCTCTTTTTAATTTATTTTAATTTCAATTTCAATTATGTTGTGAACTATGATCGACTTGAATTAAAATACATGCATATGATGCATGTATCTATGTGCCTAGAGTTGGGCGAAGACCAATCTCTGCAGATCGTGATAGAACCTACGGAGATTTTATCTAGATGAGCATGATCTGACTATTTATCAGCTACCATATGCCCCTGACTTGGGACATTGAAACACAGAATGGAAAACTCGACAAGGTCACAATCCAACAGAACGTAGACGCGACTGACTGTTCATTCAGCAACCTTCATATTAGACATGAAGTAGCTATGATTGACTGCCTACTTATTAACCACGGATTTCAACAAATGGACACGATTACAGCCTAAAATGGATGCGACTTAACTTGTCTGCTCAATAACTCATTATCTTCATTTGCTAGAGTACGAAGCAAATTGTGCGAGACTTGATCATCCAACCCTAGCATGGATGTGATCCTACCATCCATTACCTACCACCTTCCTCAACTTGATGGGAAGAGCCACAATTACCAAGTGGACGAGAATCGACCGTCAGTTTGCCAAGTTTCATTCAGAATGCTGAAGGAAGAATCCCATTCCATGGACGAACGTGGTTCGGTTGTTCATTCGAATTTTTTTACCTCGACATGGTAAATGAAGTAAAAATCAAACGGGCGTAAAACATGACTGCCCACGACAAAAACTTTAATTCCCCGACTATGGAGAGTATAAATCATTCGTCGAAAAACGACTGCCATAGGTGAAAAATGATTGCACATGACAAATACTCTAAGTCCCCGACTACGGACTAGAGTACTCTAAGTCCCCGACTACGGACTAGTGTATAAACCATTTGGTGGAAAAACGACTGCCATAGGCGAAAAGCGACTGCCCAAGACAAAAACTCTAAGTCCCAGACTATGAACTAGAGTACTTTAAGTCCCCAACTACAGAGTAGAGTATAAAAATTTGGCGGAATAACGACTACCATGGGCGGAAACATGACTACCACGACAAAGGCTCTAAGTCCCCTGACTGCAGGCTAGAGTATAAACATTCGGCAGAACAACGACTGCCACAGGCAGAAACATGACTGCCTATGACAAAAACTCTAAGTCCTCGACTGCGGACTAGAGTACTCTAAGTCCCCGACCGCGGACTAGATTATAAACCAATCGGCAGAAAAATGACTTCCACAGACGAAAAACAACTGCCCACAACAAAAAAACTATGTCCCCGACTGCAGACTAGAGTACTCTAAGTCTCAGATTGCGGACTAGAGTATAAACCATCGATGGAAAAATGACTGTCACAGGTGAAAAATTACTGCCCGTGACAAAAACTCTAAGTCCCCGACTACGGACTAGAGTATTCTAAATCCTCGGCTGTGGACTAGAGTATAAACATTCGGTGGAACAATGACTGCCATGGGTAGAAACACGACTGCCTATGAAAAAAACTATAAGTCCTCCGACTATGGGCTAGAGTATAAACATTTGATGGAACAACGACTGCCACGGACGAAAACACTACTGCCCATGACAAAATCTCTAAGTCCCCCGACTACAGGCTAGAGTATAAACATTCGACGGAACAACGACTGCACGGATGGCAACACGATCGCCCATGACAAAAACTCTAAGTCCCCCAACCGTGGGCTAGAGTAAAAACATTCAGTGGAAAAACGACTGCCATGGACGGAAACACTATTTCCCACGAGAAAACTCTAAGTCCCCAGATCGTAGGCTAAAGTATAAACATTTGGCGGAAAAGCGACCGCCATGGGCAAAAACACGACTTCCCACAAGGAAAACTCTAAGTCCCCAAAGTGCAGACTGGAGTACAAGCAATTCACTGGAAATGCGACAGCCCATGGAAGAACTCTAAGTCCCCGGAGTGCAGACTGAAATATGAACACAGATCGAGCGCAAATCGACTGCTTGCAGAATAACTCCAATCCTCTAGAGTGCGTACTAGAGTGAAAACTCCATGAATAGATAGATGGATTTTGACCATTCTCTATTCTAGTAATTCCAATCTGAAATCGATAGAAGGAATACAAACTACTAAAGAGCATAATACACATGACTCGGTTTTCTATCTACTAGCTCAATCCCATGATTCAACAGGAAAGAGTGTAAAGCTAAAGCAAGCGTAATCTGCCTTCATACTTATTAATGTAGTCCCTGGACTTAGGGGCATAAGAAAAAAACACGATTGGGGAGGAACCCGATCGTCCATACAATACACTTATCTACAAGTAAACCAGGGATAGAAGTGTGATTGTCCAAGAAATGACTATAATAACTTAATATTATGGCACTATATCCTGTGTTTACAACGACTCGAGGCCGCGACCGTAGAGAGGCCTTGATTTGGATTAATCAAATTAGTGTTCTATTCGACAACCAATAAATCGCAAATACATAAAATGAAAAATGCTATAGTTTGGACATTTAAACAAGTAAATGTAAAAATCATACGCAAGACAAAAAGAGTTTTTATTCACATGAAACCATTTGTACAAAATACAGGACAAAACTGAAGGGTCATGCCTGAATGAATACAACCGACAAAAAAAGAAATGATTATTTGGATTATTTGCGTGTTCGGAGATCACTCTTTAGATTTCTTATCCTCTTTTGCTGCTTCGGAGTGGCTTCCTCTGGAACTACTGCTAGCCCCCTCCTTAATCCATTACCACCTCAGTTTTTCTTGAAAGGAGTTTCCCCAACTGTATGGTCCAAGGTGGTATCGTCTTTGGAAGTAGTTTGATGGGGGCATCTTCAGTGCTAGAAGTATGAGGAACATTTTTCAAAGGAATTGACCCTCTAGGCAGGATCGTCAGAAGCGGGGAGGGTATCGGTTCATCTGGGGCCGGATCAATTGGCTCACCCTTTACCTTCCTTTTTTCAAGCTCCTCTCCCTCGATCATCTCTTTCATATTGATCCCTCCAGTGGGATCGAAGGAGCCTGTGACCACCACTTCTACATCGAAAGGGATTTCATGACGTGGTTTGCCTCCCTCCTTGAATAAAGCCTCCATGAGTTGATCGTAAAAAACAAAAGTTTCTTCGCGAGCACTCTGAGTGGCAGCCGCAGTGGTAACTATAACAAATTCTATCACGGCCGTTTGCGATTCCAGTTGAGGTTCTCAAGAAGGAAGAGAAGCATTATTTGGGGGGTCCAAAGTTGAGAAAGAAAAAGGAAAAAAGATTAGAAAGATTGATTAATGTCATTCCAACTTGATGAGAGAAGGGAAAAAATCGATCGAATACCATCTTCGGTGTGGATTAAAGATTAGGCCGAAGCATCTTTAGAACTATGCTTGAGGATCAGAGGTAGTCATGGTTTGTTTAGATCGTACCCGAGGATGGTTGAGGAGCTCATCGTAGAACTAGTCATGACTTGAGACACCGGGGGTAATTCAACTGCGATGTCAGAATGCGCCAGTCCGAATCCTTCACCCACCTCATGTAAAGGAGCTTTCACAAACTCTTTCTAAAGAGAAATCTGAATGTCTTGTAATATTTCAGGTTCATTGTCCAACAACACTTCACTTTTGAGTTTAGTTACATCGACATTCTTTGAGCCGTGAAGTCTTTTCTCTTCCGCGATGAGAAATTCCCAGGCATGATGAAGTTGGTAGGGGTAGTCTTCGCCAAGCCATGCTAAATTCCTATATTTGAGAACGTTGGAATGTAGAGAATGAGAAGCGGGTCGAGCTCATTCATCACATCTTCTCTCATCCTATTTTTGGTCGTTTCTGTCTCACGTTGAATGAGCATGTCGACTTCTTTAGCTTTTTCAATAGCCGCATCTCTCTCAAGCCTGACACGAGCTAGCTCTTCACAGGAATCTTAAGCGATATTTTGAGCATCATCTTTTTCTTTAATCGTGTTTTCAAGCTTGGACTTGAGTCTAACTATTTCCTTCAAGGTTGTAGACTCGTCATTTCACATTGCGTCTCTCTCGAGTGCTATCTTCTGATTCTAGTTATGCAATACTTAAACCATATCGAGATGGCTAGTTTTCATCTCCTCCATAGATTTTAAAGAGGCATCAACTTCTCCTTCGGCTTTGATTAAGGCGGTTCTAGAGGCCTCCAGTTCATTTGATAGAGCTTCGATAATTCTCTTGCCCCGAGCCTCTTGTTGTTTTAGTTTCTCAATTTTTATCACGCGCTTGAAGGAAACTTTTGATATTTTTTGCAGCATTTATCCATTCATGATATTGCATGTGGATGTCGGTGATGCAATTAATGGTATTTTTTTTAAACATCATCAGAAACCCCCTTCAGATTTGGAGGAAAGTAGAATCCATCAAAGCATAAGTTTGGGAATTCCTCTTGAAGTTCTGCCATATGAACATTTGGATCAATTGGGAGATCCTCGAAAATAGTTTTAACCCCAGTACTTTCCTTGCCAGGCCTGTGAACTACGGTATGTTTGCCATGGCGGCGACGATCGCTCAGTCGCTAAGATTGAGATGGGACCAAGGATCTTGGAGGCATTGGAGCTATAGAAGGGGCACGAGGGGGATCGATGGCAGGTCCCTATGCTCAACTGGTCTTTCAGGACCTTTCTGAGGAGGAGATCTTAATCTTGATCTGTGAATATCCTAAGCAGGCCTGTCCTATCGATCACCTTGATCATGACTAAGGTGAAAGCTAGAGTCATAATATTCATGACTGCCGCGGTAGGAGTCGGATCACGATCCAGCTGATTGATTTTATACATCCCGTGGGGAATCAAACATGCTCCTCTTTCTCACCATTTTTTCTACAAAGAAAAGAGGATATTAGTCAACTTTTGATACTAGGAAGTACAAGTTAAGTACTGTGCAGCATTGAACGTGCGAGTGTGTGTAAGTGCCCTAATGCAACCCCCCGACTAACCAGGTGTAGGAGCTTTGCTCATCTGTGTAACTTCCCCTCCAAAATTAGGGATCTCCAAGCCAGTTTTGATGAGATACTCTAATCCTCCAATGCTCATAGTAGCAAAATGATAATCATCAAAATCGGGTGGAATTTGTAGATGGAACAATGGATCTAGTGGTAGATTCGTCGATGGCTTAGTTGGTTCGGAAAGACGGCTTCTTGGAGGCTTTTGTGCGAACATTTTCTTCTTTTTTTTAACCGCGGCCGGGGATTGAGAAATTTGTAAGGGTCCGCCACCAACCTCGGGATCAAGTCTATCATCGTGGTGATTAAGTGCATCTTCACTACATCCTCCAGCACCGATATCAACAAACTCTTTGGTGCTCATGACTAAGGGCACCACGGGGCTAGATTGACTATCTCTTTGAATGGTTGCAGCCCATGATCTGATCCTAGCTGTCTGGGAAGTTTTGGTTAGCCCCACGCTGAGGCCTTCCTCTATCAATCCAAAGGTGATGAGACGTTCGTCTCCAAGAAAAAATTCAATATTTCTATCTTCGGGCGGAGCGTTCTTCAGAATTGAGACTGACTCTTCATAAACATCGCCGATGGGCCAGGTAACAACACTTGAAAATGATTAACATCATTAGAATGCAACCTATATGCTATTTTCCTATCTTATTATGAAATTAGTGAGAAACACTTACACCTCTCTAGCCATAGTCGAGCGAAGCAAGCAGAGAACGAAGAATCATTCGCTCTTGAAAGCACTTAATTTGTTCCAAGTGTCAATAAAAATATGGCATCTCTTCACCGACTCAAGAAAAGTGAATAATAGACTCCCTGTCCATCATTTAAAGGTGAAAATAAACCAGATATCTTCGATAGTAGGGGGCGGTGCAGGAACTCCATAAATACAATATATGTACAGTTGAGGAGTGCATAACCATTTGGATGGAGTTGTGCAGGAGCGATCCTTAGATAGTATAAGATCCCTCGGATATATAATTGAATGGCGAGATGCATCCCACCCAGCACATCGCCATAAGGAATCCATGCTTTGTGCAAACCCTCTAGAGAGCATCTTCTTTAATCTTTGAAGCAACTGAATCAGATTGATTTTCGAGGACGATTGCGTCTTCTAAATATTGGGCGCCGGTTCCACAACTTATGGTAGAAAGATAGAATAATCTCGAAAAGATCAAGTTGGGAACCCAAGCCTTCAGGCTATCCTGAATTATGACTTAGCGACAGGCTGTCAAACTCAGTCGCTTAACTAGACTCTACGTCCGAATTAGTCCTATGAGAAGAAGATCCAACTGGCATGATTGTAGAGTGCCTGAAACACCTAGATTCCTTTGCTATCAAACTTAGTAAAAATCATAATTAGGAAAAACAACTTATGACCCCAGTGCATAGTGAGTGTAAGTGCAGTGTGATAAAGAGCTTATCGGTATAATAATGAGTTATGCAAAACTGAAGATAAAAAGATGCAACCAGACTTAAATATTTGTTCAGAAAGACACAGCTTGAGTTTCATAAACAATTGTTCATCAACAGAAATCTGATTGTTGTCTAAGTTAGGATGTGTATTAACATGATATTCGAAGGTTTTCGTTTGTTACATTTGTTCTAAGGCAATCCACTATCGATCAGGAGGTTCATATCATACGTAAGTCATTTACAACCCCAAATGTTTGTTCGAATATGAAAAACTAGAACTTGTGGGTTATTTCAAGTTAGTCTATTTTTATTGTATTTTGTGAGGAAAGAGAAGGATAGTTCATATGTGGGGGGAAGCACCTAAACTAAGTGTAAGCCGATTGTTATAATGTTGTGTAGTTTGATCATTTTAAGTATCCTAAGGCCCGAATGTTCTGGAATCATATTATATGTCGAACGTTCCATAAAGCAACCTTAGCTGATCGTCCTACCCACCGGACGTTCCCCAAGTTATCATATCTGATCATTTGCAAGTAATTCTCTAACTTAAACGGTGTAGAACTCCACCAATCATCCATGAATGATCGTAAAACTCGTTCATCTCCACCACTTTAACCCTTTCATATGCGCGTCCTCATCTTCCTTATAGTATGATCGGCCTAATGATTTTAGTTCGCTGACCTCTTCCAGGCGAGCTGCCTCGCCTCCATTGAGCACGATCACAAAAATAAATAAAGAAAAAAAACTTATGATCCATGTCAGCTGTCATGAGTTTGAAATTTTTCTAAGCGATTATGCCACGAAGTTTTACTTAAGTTCGAGATCTAAAAGAGGAAAGATTTGAAGTCGATTTGAAGTCCAATTATGGGGGAAAATGATATTGCTATGAGGATTGGCAGAGGAATGGAAAGCACTCGTCCTGTTTCTTAACGTATGGACAAAAGTGTGGAGAGTAAAGTGAAGAAAATGACTAAGTATCAAGCCTTATATAGAGAATAGGTTCAGCTGATCGTTTTTCGACTTGAAGGGTTTAGCCAATCGTTTCCATTACGAAGGGTTAGGCCGCTCATTTAACACCCTAGGGCTATGAGTCCATCTTCGAACATTATGTTCACCGACCCATTTATTAACAATCTACAAACCATTCCATCATGCCGATCCATCCCATCCTTCATGTCGATCGATCCCTTTGGTCACCTATCTATGCCTTAGAACGATCATTTCGCTACCTAATCCACAATAATCGATTTGATGATCGAAAATATTTTGAAATTTGGATATATAAAAAAAATAATGAAGTGAATGAAAAGTGTGGTGGATGAGAAGAGGAACGGTGTATGATCGTAGAGATTCAATTACGAACATTTAGTATATCATAAAAGTTGGCGATTACCTGTGAACATTCTAACACGACCTGGAGCCAAAATATGAACACGTGTATGAATATGCGTGAAAATAGTTTAAAAGTTCAATCTTTGAAAATCAATAATAGACTGCAATCAAAACAGGCACTGTCAAATTTGAGATTGGATCAAATAGAAGAAGGCTGGTAGGTCCCATGTGACCAAATTTGTATATGTAAATAGAATACGACTTCGGATTTAAACTATCAGTAGAGGATAGAGCAATATTAATCAATAAGGAAGCTGAATGGACTTCTTTAAAATGATTCAGAATATTTCAATTCAAAGCATGTAATGTTATTCACAAGACGTACTTTGGAGGGAAAATGTTATCCCGACTTTTGGCGAAACCGTGATATCATTGATTCGACTAGGAATGGATGGTCGATAACTTGAAGAGTCAGTTACGTGTAGTACCATGGGCAATAGTTGGACAGATTCGAACCAAGACCAAATGAAGTGTAGTTATCATGAAGTCACCAGCCTGGCCCCGTGAAGTTATATCTCAAGTTTGGAATTTATTGAAATTTACATACAGAAGCTACGAATGAGATAATGATTTATTTGGACCGACCAGAGAACAATCAAGGAAATAGTTCAAGTCATTAGAGAACATTCAATATCTTGAGATCCATAAAGCCAATCCATATGATACTTTCAGGACATAAACAGAGTGGCAAGTGGAGCATACCCTTAATGATTGCGCATCCTAAAGTAGAGATGGGAGGAATGATGATCGATATATACCGATCATTATTGGAAGGTTCAATATAACAATCGGTGTATCTCTTGTATGTTCAATCTTCAACTAAGAACGACCTATAACTTGCAATCTATATCTCTAAATGATCCCATATTTTAGGAGCAACATCTAGAAGCATATGAGACCTTCCAACATCGATCGCATAGTGATTGGGGCTAAGAAAATGGATCGGCTATATGTATATCAATCGTTCTTAATCATCGAGTTATTAGGACCAACCGATATGGAAGGCACTACTGGACCTAGGGGGGCTTCTTGGAAAGTTTCAGCTCATTCCACGTGCATCTTCTGCTATAAATACAGCAGATAGCTTTAGAAAGGGGGCTTCTTCTTTTTCCTCCTCCGGAGGCTCTGCCGTTTTTTATTCTTTAATCTTGTACTAATGGATCCTACCTGGTGTAAACATTCTTGTAATTATAATCCGCGAGAGATTAATAAAAGTATGAAGTGGATGTAGGCCAAGATTGCCGAACCACAATAAAAATCTATGTGATTATTTGCTTTTTTTGTTTTGTTTTCTATTTCATTCATTATTTAATCTCCAAGAGATTCTACGGGTGTTAACGCCCATTTTTGGTGTCAATAATATTCCAGAACTATAATTAGGTTATAAGATTAGGTTGCTCTAGCTAACTTGGATTATGAATCTCTATATTTTAATTTATTTTGAGCGTTAAGTGTAATTTCCATAAATTATCAAATCTTAAAACATGTATAAATATGTGTCATCTTAATTGACAAAAGACATACAAAAAATGGAAAGAGATGTATAAGATGTGGATATTCTTTTTTCTGTTTGCACAGTCTATTTCAATAGAAAAAAGAAATAATTCCTTGTAATTTCAAACAAAAAAAATATATCACTTGTGCTCAATTTATGGAAAATTATAATGGTAATCCTTTTTGGAAGGATAGCTCGGATAAAATAAAATATGAAAATGAATTTTCTAGTTTAGAAATTAATAATTAGAAATAAGAAATATATAAATAGCATAATTTACAACGGTATTCGTATTAATTATGAAAAACGCAATAATTATATGACCTTGATTTATGAACATTAATTATAGATTTAATGTGTAATAAATTTGTAATTAAGAAGAATAAAAGGGAATTAATTGGTGGATCGATTAAGGAATCTTATACGGTATTTGTGAAAGAAATGAATGTGCATAATAGGTGGGTCTTGGAACTAGTAAATAGATAAAAAGAGACTAAATAAGGATTGATTAGAGAAGGTCAATTTTTTTGCATTAATGATTGGTTATTATGGATAATGGATATTTATTAAAATAAGAAGGAAATAAGGAATGTGGGTGATGATGGAATGACATTTTAAGAATGTCCATTAAAAATGGCTAAGGAGCATTAGGACCGCAACATTATTAACACCTATTGATGATTAATGGTAGCTTTTTGAAAAAATTTCTTTTAGAGTTTTAGGTTGTAACTGCTAGTTGTCTCCTTCAGGAAAAGTGTTCGATATGTTATAAGACATGCTTTTGTTTTATCACCATGTTGATTTTATGGATGATATTAGGCCGCTTGATATATATACACATACGTACGTATTTATACGTGCGTATATATTGAGGAACATCGTAAATAAAGAAATTTCATAAGGACACTTAACTAGCAATAAACTGAGGATAAGATTGGAAATTGGCAAGGAATTAGGTTAGGATGCTTCAAATTCTAAGCTTGTAAAGCATTAGAATTCACCCCGAATAATTTAAGATGTATTGGGGGTTTGAAGAGAATTTTATAATTGGTCAAGAATGAAGAAAGAGTCACCGAATCAGTTTCTAAATGTTTGATGTGCCAAAGGATTAAGGCTAAGCAAGGCAAGCTTGGAGGATTGTTATTACAATTGGAAGCATTGAATTGGAAATAAGAGCATATATCGATGGACCTTATAGATGGTTTTCCTAGGAGCCAAAGAGGAAATGATGATATTTAGGTCATGGTAGATTGGCTCATTTTGTTTTCGTTGGAAATAATAGGACTGTGGCATCTTTGGCCCAGATTTATGACAAGAAAGTATTGCGAATACATGGAGTTCCATTTAGCATTCTTGCGATAGAGACCCATGTTCACTAGCGAATTTGGAGGAGTTCGCAATCGGTTGTGTGAAAAAATTGGAATTTTCAAAGATTTGTTAAGAGCTTGCATCATGGATTTATGGAGGATCTTGGAGAATGTAGATGTGTTTAAACGACAAATGAAGACTGAGTAGAATTGTCAGGAGTCATAAGCTGACAGGTGAAGAAAGAAATTGGAATTTTCAGTTGGGGGACATGATATTCACCAAGGTTTCCCTCTTAAAAAGGTTCTGTGGTTTGGTACATTTGGGAAGTTGGTGCCTAGGTTCGTTGGGCCTTCTTCGATTTTAGAGGGTGGGGAAACTTGCTTATTAGGTGGAGCTTCTAGATTAGTTAGCGGAAGCCCATGGCGTCTTTCATGTTCCATACTTGAGGAAATGTCCGCAAGACACTGCATTTGTAGTAGAGCCCGATCAGTTAATTGATGTTGAAATAAAGACCGCCGCCCCCGTACCATTGCGCATATAGTGGAGCATGGTATTACGAGGCTTCTTGACAAAGAAAATTAGGTTAGTCCGAGTTTAATGGAGATATACCAAGCGGAAAGCATATGAGAAATCAAAGAAAGAATGAAGATTTCTCATTCCAAGCTTCCCTTTGGTAAAGTTTTCTATTCAAATTTAATAATTTGGTTGCATTATAGTTGCTGGGTTGCCACACTTTTTACTGTTATTTTTTGCACTCATATAGAATTTTATGTATATTTAGGATGTTTGCACATGTGCCTTTATGTCATGACCTTGCATTCAGGCTAGAATTGAGCTCGCTTATAGTATGTTGCAAACATGATCACATTGCAGCTTTGGTTGAGTAGATTGTTGTGTAAATTATTGTAAATAACTTGGTTGTATAACATGGTTGTTGAGTGTGCGTTACACTATCCGCCCTCGGTGGTTTCAGAAGCAATATCCCTTTTATGATGGGAGAATGTAATACCCCATAAATTTTAGAAAGAAACTAAATAATTAAAATAAGTTTATAAATGGAAATTTTATAAATTTGATAACTTGACTGCAGGAGTTGAGTCATTGCGTCCATGCAATTTTCCGACCAATTTCCATGTATAATATACTGAAATCGGGTTCAAACGTAAAAGTTATGTATGTTTAAAGTTTCCAAATTTATAATAATTTAAACGAGAATTTGAAAAGTTAAAATTTTGAATGTTTAAAAGTTTAAAATTTGAATTTAAATAGTTAACATTAGGGGTTACTTAATGTTTAATTAAGCTTAAAGATAACGTTGGAGTAAATAAAGTAATTAATCAAAATCAACAAGGCGGAATTTGTACGGCCGCAAAACATGGACCGGTTGATCGCCCATATGCAAGCGGTCGACTGCTTGTGGTCAGTGGTCGATCGGTGTGTGGCATGAGGCTAGGATAACCCTAGGCCTGAATTTGTTTATTTTAATCCCGCGGCTCTCTTCCTTCCCACCTCTATAAATAGACTTCTATACTCCCTTTTTCTTCGTAAAATTCTAAAAGCGACACCGAAGCTTTATCAAATTCTTTCCCCTAAGGTTTTCACAAATGATAAAATTTCAGGTAAGGAATTCTAATCTCTAATTTAATAAAATTCACAATCCTTCTGTGCTTTAGTTTTTGATTTTAAATCTAATCCATATACAATCCATTTTTTGTATATTCAAAAGAGGGAAGATCTAACAGAGAATAAAAAGTGTTTTAAATTAGATCCCATCTTCTTCTTCTTTAGATTTCAAAATTAGTTAGGATTTTCAGTTAAGAGGTTTAGATGTTTAATTCTTTTGATCTCTAATTCTATTCCTCTATAATTTTCATTTCTAAATCTAATTTCTATATACAATTCATTTTGTTGTATATTCCAAAAGAGGGAGATCTAAAAATGAATTAGGCATGGGGTAATCAGAAATAGTTAGGAAGCAAACAATCCTCTGTGAATGGAAAATATCAAGTTTTTCACATTTTTAGTTGAATAGTATATATTTGGATTTGATGTATACCTTAAAAATTTTGGTAAATGAAGACTAACATCTAAAACCCCCAAAATTTCCCTAAATAAATGTCTATTTTTGAATATATTGAAATTTCAATTGTTTGTATTAACATAATAGGACTTGATCTGTAATTGAGATTTGGATAATTTATAATCTATTCCACTTTATTTATTTTGATTTCACTTAGTAAAAGAAGGGTTCTAAAAGCAAATAAAGTTAGAAACTATGTGCAAAGTATAAATTTGATTATATTGTACTTTGCACCGCTATTTCTGTAAATTAAACATGTATGGGACCTTTTTTACTTCAACTTGCAATGTGTAAAAGTTGAATAGAATATAAAAGGTCTGGATTTATAAGAATTTTTTTCTTAAATTAGAGGAGTTGAATTCTACTATGTTAATATGAGATGTGTTTTGTATTATCCCTTTTTGTATACAAGTTAGTTGTTGACTAAGGGTATTAGCTATTTTTTATTTAGAGTTTAGGACTTGTATGAATTTGACATTTAAATTAATAAGCATTTTCTTGACTGGGAATATTTTATTCGAATTTCATGCGCGCGCATGTATGTGTGTGTATAATATTAACTTATTGATTATTAAATTTAATAACGTGTTGATTATAGTGTATTAGCGCGATGATTAGTATTAATATAGTCGTCAAATAATATTAAATTGTAGGAAGGTAGTTAATGTTAACTATGGAATTAATCCCTAATTAAAGGCGTAATGAGGGTTTACCTTATATGGCCTAAACTATTAATTATGTAGGATGGTGCATATATATAGCTAGTATACATATGAAGTATGACTAAATTATAGGGATGCAAGGTCAGTCTAAGGTTATATAGAAGCCTGCCTAGTTAAATTTGGTTACCAGTGGTATAACTTTAGGGACTGATGTGGAACATCGCCTATAATTAAAAAAACCTCGATAGACACGAGGTCAGGTCCCAATTCTATGGGGTAAATCTACCTAGCCAATCTGGCAACTAGTATCTATGAATAGTCAGATTCATCTGAGATGCCATGGGTCATAGTCATGCTATTGATACGATAAGAGAAATCCTTAGAAGGAGTCCGCTTTAGGTTATAAATATTAAGTGGTTGTTATGGTCCACCTCTTTTCTTATGTAAGTGACCTGATGGAATTTGTTACGATGACAATTAGTGAGGACCATGTTAGGACCCGCCTTGGGTTAGGTAATAAATGATGGAGACCTGCCTATTTTTATAGGTATTACATGGTCAAAGCCTGCCTAATTCCTAACAAAAATGTATTAATTGGATTGGAGGCTCTCTCTCTTGAATCATCAATGATAGTTGTGTTAAAATTTGGAAAGGGACCGAAAATGGGTTAGGTATTAAATGACAGGAACTGCCTATTTTATAGGTATTAAGATAAGAGCCTGCCTAATTTCCAATAAAAGGTATCTAATGGTTTGGATATTTTCCATTGCATCATTGACATTAGTTGAGTTGGAGTTTTGGAATTGGACTAGAAAGGCCATTGGGCTTACAGTTAAAGTTATCAGTATGATATAGGTTTAAACACGTAAGACATATTTCTTATCCAAATGATACTACCCAAACGCAGTTATGGTAAAGCCTGAGATTTTCATTCATGGGACATTTGATGTTCTAACTCCCTTCTCATTACAACGCATAGGTTAGAGAAAACTATGCTAATATTAGGAGACAAAAGTGGAGATGAAGACTTATGGCAGTTATCTATCTATTTATGATTTTTGATCCACATGTCACGTTTTGGGTTCGAACGGAACCGAAGGCACTTCGTCCAATAAAGGAAGAAGCCCTTGTAAATCCGGGTATCCCCAATTCCGATCGGACTCCCCATCACATGTGGAGATCTCTATACTGGAGCAACTCAGTGCAGAGATAATCGATAAGTTATCCTATCGTTTTCTAAAATCATTGTTTTTGATGGTGATTCCAATGTTATTACTGAAATTTAAATTTAGGATGTTCGAATTTTCGCCAAACTTGCATTAGATAATGATACTGTGATTGCTTTATGCTGAATTATGACTTGTGATTTGTTCCTATATGTATGTGAAAACCCCTTCACCCGTAAAACGGCATTTAAACTTCGATGCAACAGGGAGTCGTAATTCAGTTTGTTATCCGAAACCCACATCGAACCCTAAATGTGAATTCTTGTAATTGATACACCCACATGTTTTAAAATTAAGCGCTCACTGTTCGGACTAGCCGAGAGAGGACCTTTGTGTCATATAACCCATTCGAATAGTGACTCGACGAAATGGATAACATTTGAAGACGGTGTTGAAGACCGGGTGTCTTCGAAAATGATAGGATAACGTATCGATTGTCTCTGCACTGAGTTGCTCCGGTATAGAGATTCCACATGTGATGGGGAGTCCGATCGGAATTGGGGATACCCGGATTTGCAAGGGCTTCTTCCTTTATTGGACGAAGTGCCTTCAGTTCTGTTCGAACCCGGAACAGACTTATATGGTTGCGTGTCTGACTCTACACATTGAGATATAAAGCCGATTTCTTTCAAATGCATATCTGTTTGGTGGCGGAGAATTTATTCTCTTAGCTTTAATACCCTTCTCTGAGACGTACGAGCTCAGAGGTTATGTAGTTGAAGGTTATCAGCGATATACTCCCAATTTGGTAGCGTGGCATGCTAAGTGTTGTTGTGTGACAATGATCATTTGTCGATCATTTATGATCAAAGCAAGGCTTAGCCCACAGGTCCCAGGATCGAAACCTGGATCTGATACCACATGTCACGTGCACGTGCACAGCTAAAACCACCGCCGTTGGCCGAAGCTGCGGCCACCAACAAGTCGACCTCCATCCCCCGAAACAACACAAGTGCCCATAATTCGAATAAATTTGAAAAAAAACAGGATCGAGCACTCTCGACCCAAACAACCCTTCAGCACATCGTCGGAAAATCGACTCGCGCCACCTCCTCCGACCATTTGGGGTCGCCAAACTTCGATCCAAGCTCCACTATGGTATGACGCTGCGATTGGCACCGGAGGCATGAAGTCCGATCACCTATCGATGGAGCAACACCGTCGTTTCTAACATGAACAAAAATGGATTCTTAAACCCTAATTCGATCTCGAATTAAAAATCTAAGGTTTGAGAAATTCCACTTGCATTTTTCTAGTGATGTCGAACACTCCACCTAGCTGTGACGACGAACTCGAGGCTCACCATCGCTTGGATCATCCGATTTTGATGAAATTCCATTTTTCTGATCATCCATCATTTCTCAGTAAAAAATTCATGAAAAATTTAGATTTCGCTTTCTAAAATCATTGTTTTCGATGGTGGTTCCAATAGTATTACTGAAATTTAAATTTAGGATGTTCGAATTTTTGCCAAACTTGAATGGTGGCTGTGTTTTATAGTTTCCAAAAAAAACTATATAAAACTTGCTTAAAATTATTACTGTAATGTGATACAGGTTTAAACAAAAATTTCAACTTGTTTACTATCATTTTCAGAAGCAAGGAGAGGAAGAAAGATGTTGAATTTTGATATGGTTTACTCTGTAAACCAGAGATTCAACATGCTTGTGTTTTCACAGTTTCCAGTAAAAAGAGAATATAAAACTTTGCTTTGATTTATTTCTGAAACATAATGCAAGTTTTAAAACCACACTTTAACTTGTTTTCCAATTCAAGTTTTAAAACATAATGCATGTGCACGTGACATGTGGTATCAGAGCTAAAGGTTGAGTAAGAACTTTAGCTACGGAGTATAACACATTAGATGGCTCATTAGAGATAGGGTGAAGTATACCCTAGAATGAGTTTAACCAAAGAATAAAACCTTGAATTTCCTAGTCTATTTCTTGTAACTGCTGATATTCCTTAAGATATCTCGTCCGTATATCTAAATCAATTTTCTTAGTAATCACAGATAGTAAGGATGAGCGAACGAAGAGGAAGAGCAAGGGGTCAAAGAAATGCCATAGCACCTGCTCAAGTTCCCCCAACAGCAGAAGCAGCTTTACCTACTCAGCATCAGCCGAATCTAGCTGACTTATATAAAAGCTTCTCGAGACTGGGTGGTAGGCCGTTCACCAGCAAGGATTCGATTGTTGAGGCTCAAGCATGGATTAGATCATGTGCAAGAATCTTTAAAGGGCTTAAGCTGCAAGATGATCAGATGCGACTCATAGCTTCTTGGCAACTTCAAGAAGAAGCTTTAGCATGGTGGGAAACAGTTACTGTCGATGAGCCTGAGGATGAGTTTACTTGGGATAGATTTAAAGAAGTATTTGGGAAGCGCTATATGCCATCAGTTGGGATTTCTCGAATGTACCAAGAGTTCATGGACTTAAAGCAGGGAAGTTTGCCATTCGAGGAGTATCTAGACAAGTTCAATGAATTGTCTCGATTTGGTCTGGAATTTGTGAATACACCTTTAAAGAAAAATGAGAGATTTATTCGTGGGATGAATAAGAAGTTCCACGAAAGGATGACTGGCCACGTTAAAGAATCCTTTTCAGATTTGGTTGATATGGGATATCGATATGCTACACCTGACATGCAAGAAGCCTCGGTGGAGAAAGGAAATTCGAGCATCCGAATTGGAAGAAGAGGAAATTTGGAGGCAAGAAACCATGGCACGGTAACGAGAAAAAGAAGAGCAACCAGGGAAGCACAGTAGAGAATGTCACTTGCTTTAATTGCTTGGAGAAAGGCCATTATTCTAACAAATGTACGAAGCCTAAGAGACAAGCCAATCAATCTATTCAAGCTAAGCCCAGGAAATGCTATTACTGTGAGAAATTGGGACATGAAGTTAATGACTGCCCAACCATGAAGCAAGCCCAAGTAGCCAAGGTGTACACAGTCAAAGACCAACCTACCTCTTCCAAAGCAGAAAAGGAGAAAGGAGTTCTTGAAGGTAATCTCACTATTTATGATGGCATTGTTAGAGTTCTATTTGACACAGGTGTTACGCACAGTTTTATCTCTCAACAAGCTATTAATGAATTAAATCTTGAACCTGATTTTGTTGATGAGCCTATATGCGTAAAGAATCCAGTTGGAGGTCCCGCGAACCTCTGTCTTCGATGTAGAGACGTTCCTATCTCATATTCTTGTAACCAATTCCCTATTGGTCTCTTTGTTCTTGATTTCAACGAGTTTGAAGTCTTACTCGAAATGGATTGGCTAGCTAAGTATGAAGCCAAATTGGTTGCAATAATCGATTGATTTCAATCAAAACAAAATTTGGAGATTCCGTTGAGATTTCTTGTGAGGACCCTAGTCCTAAAAGAGAAGGGTTGATGTATAAATTGGGTTATCCTGAACCCAGTCTGGAGTCCATACGCATTGTTATAGATTTTCCAGATGTATTTGAAGAAGTGAAATCTCTACCTCAACACCGAGAAATAAAATTCAGAATCGACCTAGTACCCAATGCTCGTCCTGTCGTTCACGCTAGTCACAGGATGGCACCCAGGGAAAGGGTTGAATTAGTTCAGCAAACCAATGATTTACTAGAGAAAGGGTTAATTCGACCCAGTGTTTCTGAATGGGTTTCACCGGAAAGGAGTCGATTATTGAGGATCAAGCATGGATTAGATCATGTGAAAGAATCTTTAAAGGGCTTACGCTACAAGATGATCATATGCGACTCATAGCTTCTTGGCAACTCCAAGAAGAAGCTTTAGCATGGTGGGAAACTGTTACTGTCGATGAGCCTAAAGACGAGTTTACTTGGGAGAGATTTAAAGAAGTATTTGAGAAGCGCTATATGCCATCAGCTGGGATTTCTCGAATGTACCAAGAGTTCATGGACTTAAAGTAGGGAAGTTTGTCATTCGAGGAGTATATAAACAAGTTCAATGAATTGTCTCGATTTGGTCCGGAGTTGGTGAATACACGTTTAAAGAAAAATGAGAGATTTATTCATGGGATGAATAAAAAGTTCACGAAAGGATGACTGGCCACATTAAAGAATCCTTTTCAGATTTGGTTGATATGGGATATCGATATGCTACACTTGACATGCAAGAAGCCCCTGTGGAGAAAGGAAATTCGAGCAACCCAAATTGGAAGAAGAGGAAATTTGGAGGCAAGAAACCATGGCACGGTAAGGAGAAAAAGAAGAGTAACCAGGGAAGCTGTTATCCCGCCTTTTTAGCAAGGCCGTGATACCAAAAAATCGACCGAGAAACCAAAGATAGTTCATCACAAAGCGATCCAACAAGTTAAAGAACTCAACAACCTAAAGGTTTCAGCGACTTAACGAGCTAAAGGTCTCGGCGATCTAACATGGCAGCAAGTTAAGCGACCTAATTACCCAACAACCTAGCGACCTATCGAGTCAAAGAAGCCACGACCTAGCAAGAGCGACCTATGACTTAGCAAGCTCCAAAGCTCAGCCAAATTCACATGACTTCCTCCATTAGGTCGCTCGCGACCTAACCAAGCTAAGATAACTCCCTATGCACTGCCTCTTCAAAGATAGGTCGCTTACGACCTATGCAATTGATGGTAACTCCCCTGCTACATACATTAAGTCGCTCGAAGCATTTATTTCATCCAGGAAGGTTAGATTAGGTCACCAACGACCTATGTTACCTCGGGATCATCCTATGCCATAGCTCCTTAGGTCGCCACTCCTTAGGTCGCCACTCCATCTCCTGTTATTCCTTAGGTCGCTCACGACCTATAACTAGCCCAACCTAAGCCCAGCCTCACCTGCTATTACTTAGGTCGCTAACAACCTACGACATATCCCTTAGGTCGCCACTCCCTTTCTTGCTACTCCTTAGGTCGCCCACGACCTATGACTCAGCCGACCTAACTCCAGAATTTCCCTATAAATACCTCACCTACTCCATATTCAAAGGGGACTTTTTTTCGGACTTTGAAGCGCCAAGACTCTGCTGCTTTCTCGACCTCCACAACACTTCATTTACCAATAACACTTCAAAGAGCCAAGAGAAGAGATCAACCACATTCAACATGAATCCGACAAGCAATTCATCATCAAAATTCTAGCCACTTGTCTTGATCGTGTTGTAACCGAGGATTCATTGTAAAAGTTGTAAGAGTTGTAATCAAATCAGCAATAAAGAAGAGATAAAGTGGATGCAGGCTTGACTTTGAGCCGAACCACTATAAAAATTGTTTTCTTTTTTACTGTTTCTGCTATTTTCTGTTTACTTTTGTTTCCCGTGCGAACGGGTGGTGCTTTCATTTCATCATAATTCACACCGGGGGTGTCAGCGCACATTTTTAGCGTTAACACTTTATGGTGCTTTCACTGAGAACCGAACTCAGGAATTCTATCAATCAAGAGTTGGATCAGAAGGTTTGGAGATTGAAATCTGAAAAATTTTGGCAAGGTGAACAAGTAGAAGGCTTAAACAAGAGAGTAGTCAGCATGAAGGAAGTCAAGAGGCTTCCTCAGGAGCAAACCGAACTTCAGCCTTCGTTACCAGGGACGAGATGGAGGCAATGATGAAAAGGCAAGAGGAGTTGATCTAGAGTTTGTTTCAGCAGATTAGACAACTTGGAGCACAGAATCAATGAGCAACTGGAGTTCAAAACAGAGCAGGACCATCTGAGGCAGCACCGGAACTATGGGGCACTCATCTAGGGAACACTGACCCAATTCCAAGAAAAACATCAGATGGATTTGAGCAACATGGCTTTGGCAGAGGAACAGAATCTCAGCCAGGAGGGCAGATTCCAGAATTCCATCGTGAACTCGGGGGGCAGGCCGAAGGCAATGGACGAGGACTACAACTAGGATACAACGACAGATTGGTGGAAATGGTCAAAAGAGCTATGAGAGGTGGTTTGGTAAACAAAGATTTAGAGGATGTGAATAGGAGTCCTTTTACTACAGCAATTAGGCGAGCTAAAAACCCACCAGACTTTAAGCTACCATCGTTGGATATGTATAATAGAAGGACAGACCCTACAGTTCATCTGACAAAATATATGAGGCATATGGAAGTGCCGGGGGCATCAGAAGAAGTTATGCCCAGGTGCTTTCCGTTGTATCTGACAGATATTGCGGCGTTATGGTTCAGGCAACTGGAGAATGGATCTATCGGGACGTGGAATGATTTGATGGAAAGGTTTATGAGGCAACTCGGGGTTCACATTTCGAGACCTAAGAATGTTATGAGTTTAGCGGCACTGAAACAAAGAGCTGGGGAATCTTTGAGAAGCTTTTTGACATGATTCAATGCAGCTGCAGCATCGGTGGATCGACCAGATCCGTCCATGGTCTTGATGGTAGCTATGTCGGGCATAGCTGATGGTACAGAATTTAAGAATTCGCTGACAAGAGCTCCCCCTATGGATCTAGGGGAATTTTTCCATGAGGCTAAAAGATTTCTACGGTTAGAAGACGCAAAGGCCGAAAGAGAAGAAGGAGAAGGAATCGATGTTTTTGTGGTCGAAGGTGGGAATCCTCCAGAGAAAAGTGCAGAAGCTAGCAAAGGTAAACGAAAGGCTGAGGATAACAATGATAGATCAGCAAGACAACGAAGGCAATCAAGATTCACCTCATACACGGAGTTGAATGAGACTTTGGAGCGGATCTACCAAGACACCAAGGGGCAAGTACCTTATCGAAAGCCGATAAGGAGAGATCTAACTAATAACGAGAGAAAGTCGGACAAGTACTGCTTGTTCCATGAGTTAAATGGTCATGGCACAAATGACTGCAGACACTTGAAGGACGAGATTGAGGGACACATCCGGGATGGTTTGCTATCACAGTATGTGAAAAAGAAGACTGCAACAGTGGAATAAGAACGACCACCACCTGCACCAACTGGAGATGGCTCGGGATTGAGGCGTCAGCTTGTTATCAATTGATTGAGGCATCAGCTTGTTACGACGAACGAGTGGAAAACTATACATCGACACAATTAGGTTGTCCACACATGCACGGGACCACGAATGATCCCCAGGCATGCTTTGATACAACTTTAAATCATATTGATGTAGGTGTTTTCACTCTGACGTCACTACTTTACTCTCGTGTTTTACTTCTGATGTTTGGATTTGACTCTACTTTGCTTTCGTGTTTTACTTCTATGTTTGGATTTGACTCTACTATGCTTTCGTATTTTACTTCTGATGTTTGGATTTGACTTTTTCAGACATTTTTACTTTAAAACTCTTCAGTTGAATATTCGATTTTGAAAATCTTGAGATGGCTAAGCCCCCCCGGGCACACTTATTCGCCTTCAACAGGCACACAAACGATCCAGGAGCTATTAAGCCTCCCCCCTTGGGCACATTTACTCGCCTCGAACAGGCACCCGACCTCGAACGGTCACAACTCGCCTCGAACGGTACCCGACCTCGAACGGTCATAACTCGCCTCGAACGGCACCCGACCTCGAACGGTCACAACTCGCCTCGAACGGCATCCTACCTCGAACGGTCACAACTCGCCTCGAACGGCACCCCGACCACGAACGGTCACAATTCACCTCGAATGGCTCGATCCCGAACGGTCCTCATTCGAGCTCCGCCACTTGACCGCGCACGGTCGCACTTTACCACAAATGGCTCGACCCTGAATGGTCGTCATTTGAAGTAAGGCGCTTGACCGTGAACGGTCACCTTTCACCGCAAATGGCTCGATCCCGAACGGTCGCCACTTGACCATGCACGGTCGCACTTTACCACAAATGGCTTGACCCCGAACGGTCGTCATTTGAAGTAAGGCGCTTGACCGTGAACGGTCACCTTTCACTACAAGTGGCTCGATCCCGAACAGTCGTCATCTGAGCTCCGCCATTTGACCGCGCATGGTCGCACTTTACCACAAATGGCTCGATCACGAACGGTCGTCATTTGAAGTAAAGCGCTTGACCGTGAACGATCACATATCACCGCAAATGGCTCGATCCCGAACGGTCGTCATATTAAGTTAAGCGCTTGACCGCGCACGGTCGCACTTCACCTCAAATGGCTCGATCCCGAACGATCGTCATTTGAAGTTAGGCCTTGACCGTGAACGGCCGCACTTCATCTCAAATATCTTGATCCCGAATGGTCGTCGTTTGAGGTCATATAAAACTGTCAATTCCTTTGCATGTCATAAATAGGATATGAACATCCAGCTTATGACATTATAAAACACACCTTCTTACCGCAAGGCATGTTATGGGGGGAAAATGTTATCCTGCCTTTTTAGCAAGGTCGTGATACCATAAAATCGACCGAGAAACCAAAGATAGGTCATCACAAAGCGATCCAACAAGTTAAAGAACTCAACTACCTAAAGGTTTCAGCGACTTAACGAGCTAAAGGTCTCGGCGATCTAACACGGCAGCAAGCTAAGCGACCTAATTACCCAGCGACATAGAGACCTATCGAGTCAAAGAAGCCACGACCTAGCAAGAGCGACCTATGACTTAGCAAGCTCCCAAGCTCAGCCAAATTCACATGACTTCCTCCATTAGGTCGCTCGCGACCTAACCAAGCTAAGATAACTCCCTATGCACTGCCTCTTCAAAGATAGGTCGCTTACGACCTATGCAATTGATGGTAACTCCCCTGCTACATACATTAAGTCGCTCGAAGCATGTATTTCATCCAGGAAGGTTAGATTAGGTCGCCAACGACCTATGTTACCTCGGGATCACCCTATGCCATAGCTCCTTAGGTCGCCACTCCTTAGGTTGCCACTCCATCTCTTGTTATTCCTTAGGTCGCTCACGACCTATAACTAGCCCAACCTAAGCCCAGCCTCACCTGCTATTACTTAGGTCGCTAACAACCTACGACCTATCCCTTAGGTCGCCACTCCCTCTCCTGCTACTCCTTAGGTCGCCCACGACCTATGACTTAGCCGACCTAACTCCAGAATTTCCCTATAAATACCTCACCTACTCCACATTCAAAGGGGACTTTTTTCCGGACTTTGAAGCGCCAAGACTCTGCTGCTTTCTCGACCTCCACAACACTTCATTTACCAATAACACTTCAAAGAGCCAAGAGAAGAGATCAACCACATTCAACATGAATCCGAAGAGCAATTCATCATCAAAGTTCTAGCTACTTGTCTTGATCGTGTTGTAACCGAGGATTCATTATAAAAGTTGTAAGAGTTGTAATCAAATCAGCAATAAAGAAGAGATAAAGTGGATGTAGGCTTGACTTTGAGCCGAACCACTATAAAAATTGTTGTCTTTTTTACTATTTCTGCTATTTTCTGTTTACTTTTGTTTCCCGTGCGAACGGGTGGTGCTTTCACTTCATCACAACTCACACCGGGGGTGTAATCGCACATTTTTAGCGTTAACAGAAGCACAGCAGAGAATGTTACTTGTTTTAATTTCTTGGAGAAAGGCCATTATTCTAACAAATGTACGAAGCCAAGATACAAGCCAATCAATCCGTTCAAGCTAAGCCTAGGAAATGCTATTATTGTCAGAAATTGGGACATGAAGTTAAAGACTGCCCAACCATGAAGCAAGCCCAAGTAGCCAAGGTGTACGCAGTCAAAGACCAACCTACCTCTTCCAAAGCAGAAAAGGGGAAAGGAGTTCTTGAAGGTAATCTCACTATTTATGATAGCATTGTTAGAGTTCTATTTGACACGGGTGCTACACACAGTTTTATCTCTCAACAAGCTATTAATGAATTGAATCTCGAACCTGATTTTGTTGACGAGCCTATATGAGTAAAGAATCCAGTTGGAGGTCCCGCGAACCTCTGTCTTCGATGTAGAGATGTTCCTATCTCATATTCTTGTTACCAATTCCCCATTGGTCTCTTTGTTCTTGATTTCAACGAGTTTGAAGTCTTACTCAGAATGTATTAGCTAGCAAAATATGAAGCCAAATTGGATTGCAATAATCGATTGATTTCAATCAAAAAAAATTTGGAGATTCCTTTGAGATTTCTTGTGAGGACCCTAGTCCTAAAAGAGAAGGGTTGATATATAATTTGGGTTATCTCGAACCCAGTCTGGAGTCCATACCCATTGTTAGAGATTTTTCAAATGTATTTGAAGAAGTGAAATCTCTACCTCCACACCGAGAAATAGAATTCAGAATCGACCTAGTACCTAATGCTTGTCCTATCGTTCACGCTAGTCGTAGGATGGCACCCAGGAAAAGGGTTGAATTAGTTCAGAAAACCAATGATTTACTAGAGAAAGCGTTAATTCGACCCAATGTTTCTGAATGGGGTTCAGCCGTCGTGTTTGTTGCTAAATCGGATGGATCTTTGAGATTGTGTGTAGATTACCGCGATCTCAATAAGCTAACTCTCAAGAATAAATTTCCACTACCCAGAATTGATGATCTATTAGATCAATTGCATGGCACTTGTTTCTTTTCGAAGATGGATCTAGCCCAAGGATTCTATCAACTATGAATCACCGAAGATTGTGTTCATTTGACAGCTTTCATGGGTCCCAATATGTTCTACGAATGGTTAGTCATGCCTTTCAGGCTAATCAACGCTCCAGCATACTTCGTAGATCTTATGACTCGTGTGTTTCGGGATGTATTGAATAAATTTGTGCTCGTATTTATTGATGATATTTTGGTCTATTCCAAGACCGAAGAGGAGCATGCCGAGCATCTTAGAATCGTTTTGGAGATATTGAGGAGAAATATTATATTCGCAAAATTTTCCAAATGCCATTTCTGGGTCAAAGAAGTCGAATTTCTCGGCCATATTGTTAATGAAGAAGGGATTTTTGTTGATCCTAGCAAAATTTCCGCTATTCTTGATTGGAGAAAACCTACTACACCAAAATAAGTTTGAAGCTTTTTAGGTTTAGCAGGTTATTGTCGGAAGTTTGTTCGAGACTTTTCGAAGTTAGCTAGTCCACTAGCCAAGCTAACAATGAAGAATGCAAAATTTAAGTGGACTCCAAAATGTGATGAAGCTTTTCAGGAGTTGAAGAAGAGACTAACCACCGCTCCTGTTCTCGCTATTATCAACGGGAACCAGGGTTTATCTGTTTATACCGATGCTTGTGGTGAAGGTTTGGGTGCAGTATTGATGCAGAACGGGAAGTTAATTACCTACGCGAGTAGACAATTACGTCCTCATGAAAGAAAAAAACTGACCCATGATTTGGAGCTTTTAGCTGTTCTCTTCGCTTTGAAAATATGGCGACATTATCTTCTGGGTAAGAATCTTTCCAGCTTTCTTAATAATTTACGAATTTAATTTAACTTAACATAACAAATATACTTATTGAACTCTCTTTATTTCTAGGTAAAAAATTCGAATTATTCACCGACCACAAATCTTTGAAATATCTCTTCACCCAGAAAGATCTGAATTTGCGACAACAACGTTAGTTGGAATTTCTAGCATCTTATGACCTAGACATTATATATACGCCCGGAAAAGCCAATGTAGTTGTCGATGCTTTGAGTAGGAAACACGCTATTCTTGCTCATCTTGTTGTTACTCCTACTCTCCTTGAGAAAATTGCTAGCATGCAAAAAGAAGACAATTTTCTTCATGAAATTTATGAGAAAATACGTGGTGGTAGATATACCAGTTTTGAAATTGATGATAATAAAGTTATAAGACTGAAAGGCATGATCTGTGTCCCTAACATTCCGGATTTAAAACGGGAAGTTCTAGATGAATGCCATAAGTCTAACCTTTGCATCCATCCAGGAGTTAACAAAATGTATAGAGATATCAAAAGAACTTTCTGGTGGAAGACGATGAAAAGGGACATATCTATATATGTGAGTCGTTGTGCTACTTGCCAACAAATCGAAAGCGATCAAAAGAAAGTGGCGGGTTTACTTCAGCCTTTAGATCAAGTATCGATGGATTTCATCGACGGTTTGCCTCGCACTCGGAAAGGCAATGAAGCAACTTGGGTCATTGTGGACCGTTTGACTAAGACAACCCACTTTTTGCCAGTGAAATCTTCTCGCACAGCAGCAAGCTTAGCTGAGTTATATGTGAAAGAGATTGTCCGTCTCCACAGCATTCCTAGCATTATAGTGAGTGATCGTGATTCGATCTTCACTAGCAGATTTTGGGAGGCATTTTAGGCCGCATTGGGAACAAAGCTGAATTTCAGCACTGCTTATCACCCACAGTCTGATGGGCAGACTGAGAGGATTAACCAAATCTTAGAAGACCTATTGCGCGCTTGTATACTTGATTTTTTTGGTTCTTGGGAGGACCATTTGCATCTGGTCGAATTCTCATATAATAATAGCTATCAAGCCAGTATCGAGATGGCTCCTTTTGAAGCTTTATATGGTCGTCCGTGTCGATCACTGGCATGCTGGATTGAGACAGGTGATAGACTCGTCCTTGGACCTGATATGATTAAAGAAGCCACTGAAAAAGTTGATTTTATGCGGAAGAAATTGAAAATGGCTCAAAGTCGTCAAAAGAGTTATTATGACCACAGAAGAAGAGATTTGGAATTTCAAGTTGGAGATTCTGTATTCCTCAAAGTTTCTCCAATGCGGGGTGTGTTGAGATTCGGGAAAACTAGAAAGCTGGCACCACGATATATTGGTCCTTTTCCTATTATGGAAAGGATCGGTCCTCTAGCCTATCGAGTGCAGTTGCCTAGCTGGTTATCTGGCGTGCATGATGTGTTTCACATTTCTAACCTTCGGAAGTATGTGCATGATCCGGATAGTATTATTGAAGAGGCTGCTCAGCAGGATTTGGAGATCACACCAAATCTGGCGGTGAAGAGAGAACCAATAAAGATCATTGATCGTGATGAAAAGCAGTTGAGGAACAAAGTTGTGACACTAGTCAAAGTTCAGTGGAGTGGCGATCCAAAGGACTGCACTTGGGAAACTGAAGATAATATGCGAAAATCATATCCCAATTGTAGAGTGGATATCTCGGCTTAGGCTGGTAAGCCATTCCTTTACTCTTTCCGAATTCGTATATTCTTTGTTTGTTTTTCTCTCTCTTTCAAATTTCGAGGACAAGATTTCCTTAAGGAGGGGATATCTGTAACATCCCAAAATTCATCAATTAAAATTTATAATATATCTTAAACTTTTGGAATTTAATTTGGAATTTAATTGAAAAAAATCTCAAACAAATAAATAAGTGATAATTATATATGGATAAAATTCCAGAATTATTTTGAGTTTAAAATTTTGAAAATAATGCATGTATAAAAATAAAAAATAAAAAAAATAAAAAGTCATTGGATTTAAAATAAAATTATATACATATGGTATATTTTATGGTGAGTAGGATTGAATATATATATATATATATTGAAATTTAAAATTAAATTGTTTAAAATATGTGTGAGTATTTAAATAAACATAAATGGTTATATTTCAAGTTTAAAATTGAAATTTGAATTTAAATTTAAAATATATGTTTCCAAAATAAATAGCATTTAAAACCATTTAAGAAGTAATGTATATAATGTAAATATTGGTCAAAAACGATTCTTTTAACATTTTATATGTATAAACACATATACAAATAAATGAATAAGGGATGTATTTATTTATAAAATGTATATGAAAAATAAAATAAAAAGTTTATAAAGTCCTTTTGTCTTGTAAAAAAATAACAAATGTACATAAACACACAAAGGGGAGATGGAGTAAGGTAACTAACAAAATCTGGATCTCATGATTATTTTTTACAAATGGCATTCAACATCTTTGTTAAAATAAAAAAATCAAATAAAAAAAATTAAAAAACTTTTCAGCTCCCAAGAATTCGAATTAGTAAGCTCCAATCTCTGAAAGTACAACAACCAAAAAGATCTTGCAATCTTTAACACCAACACTCAAGAAAAAAATCAAACTAGAAAAAAAAGAAAGAAAAAAAATCCTGCTTATTTCTTCAATCCAAAGATTGAAGATCCGAAATCATTTAAACAAGCTCAAGCTATAGTCTATAATTCCATCTCTCAAGTAAGTTAAAACTTTATAGTTAATAAAATTATGATTTTTAAAGTCAAGTTTTAATGCAAATAAATTCAAACTGCAAGTTAGTTTGAACATATGCTTCAGGTTTGGCCAGAAAAAACAGTGCAGTAATTTCTGAAACAAATTCTAGGCAAGTGAGTTTTTCTTTTAAAGATTTTAATTTGAATTTGTTAAACATTAATGAAACAAGAATTAAGCTATTGTATCAATCAACTATTTGCAGGAAAGTAATAAGATCAAAGGCTTAAAACCTTTCCAGTTTTCAAGTCCAGAAAAAAAAAGCTTCTCTGTTATATAAAAAAAATCCCAAACTGTAAGTAAAGCTTGAATTTTAGTTGTTATTGATGAATTAAACAAACAAATGTATGCAATAGAAATTAAGCAAAGTTTTGTATTAACAAACTTTGTAGATTCAACTTCAAAAATTTAAAGAAAAATACAGGCTTCATTCTCTGTTTTGGAAACCTGTCAGGAAACCCTCTGGGAAAAAAGGTGAGTAAACCCCTTTAAAGCTTTAATTTTTGATCTGATTGCTTGAATTTGTCTGGATGTTGGTGTTGCTGAGATATTCTTTATGTAAAATTAAAAATATGTTTATATATATATACACACATAAGAGTGGATGCAGTTATGCTATACATGTCTGTTGCATAGGCATATCTCTTTGTTCCAGGTTTCTGGAACTTGAAAAAAACCTGATCAACATCAAATTCTTCAGACTTTACGACCTAAATGAAATCTGTTTGTATAAGCAAGATTAAGCTTAGAAAATTTTTTCAAATAAAATTATAAAGGGCAGTTCAAGTAAAACAGGGAAGACAGTAAAATTTAAAAACTATGTCCAAATTCAAGTATTTAAATTTCTGGATTTGATTATATAGCTTGAACAAACATTCAAAAACAAGATTTTTAAAACAAAACTGATAATTTTTAGTGGAGTATTATGAGTGCAGTTCACAGTTGAACGAAATATGCATTTTTATCATTTCCTGATGATCGAACGAATTTTATATGCTATGATTTTGTTTGAGGCAAGTTTGAACATCTATGATCTCGAAAAAATCGTTGAATGATTTTTATATTGCATGAATTGGAGGAACAAGGTCGAATTAGGTTTTTGTTTCGAGTTTTGGACATGGCTAGAAATGAGGTGATCTCGTCACCTCTGATGCATCGAGCTGCGTGAGGTTCTAGGGGATGGTGGAACGGGGTGTTGAGGTGGTGTGGACGGAGTTGGAGCTCCTCCGGTGGTCTAAGAAACGCTGGCGAAGTGATTTTGTTGGAGGTGTTTGGGTTTCGGTTTTTGAATCGATATGCTGAAACTCGATTTCGAATTTTTGGCTTTGAATAGAGTTTTGTTTTCAAATGTAGGGGGGTTTCGCGACTTCCTGGAGGAGGCGTGGTTCGCCAAAACGCTGGCAAGGTGTCGTGAACGTGTACGATCTGGTGTGATATCAGAGCTAAAGGTTGAGTAAGAACTTTAGCTACGGAGAATAACACATTAGATAGCTCATTAGAGATAGGGTGAAGTATACCCTAGAATGAGTTTAATTCAAGACTAAAACCTTGAATTTCTTAGTCTATTTCTTGTAACTGCTGATATTCCTTAAGATATCTTGTCCGCACATCTAAATCAATTTTCTTACTAATTACATATAGTAAGGATGAGCGGACGAAGAGGAAGAGATAGGGGTCAAGGAATTGCCACAGCACCTGCTCAAGTTCCCCCAACAACAGAAGCAGCTTTACCTATTCAGCATCAGCCGAATCTGGCTGACTTATATAAAAGCTTCTCGTGACATGTGGATTTTGAAATACCTGTTCAGAAAATTATGTTATTTGAAATATTGTTCAATGGAAGTTTTATATAGACAAGTTATAAGATTTGTTAATAACATGTTATATTTTTGAAAATGGTTTTCATTTACGAAGTGGGAAGTTGTTTTAGATATTATATTTCCATTCTGATGTTTGATTCTGAAAGTATAGATGAATATCTCTATATGTAGTGTATTATACAAAATTTATCAACCAACAGCCAGTCTTGGAATGGTTCTAAGTTCCGACGGGCCTTTTTGGATCGAGATTTAGGACTGTTATGGGGCGGGTAGTTAAGAAACCATAACTTCTATGTTCAGTCCTATTTTCATGACTCACAGCTCCAAATTCAAAAATCCAAGCATTGTTTTCCGACCTTACCTATTTCCGAGCATTGGTCAATGATTAATTAAGTGAGGCAATTTTTGATTGTCCCTAGTCTGATTATGCCCTTTCAATCCTGATCCTAGGTCGAAGGAGTCCGGTAGTTTATGTTTTCAAACTTCAACGATTAACCTCGCTTATCCTCGATCGAGCGTGTTATTCTAGGCTACAAGCATAGTCGTGAAGATCCTAATCGTAGACCTGTTCGAATATCTGAGAGCCTGAGCTTTCGGATGCTATCCTGGGCATTTTCTCCTAGTCGCACCTATCTTTGGGTGTTGGCTGAGACTATCCATTGACTTTTCTCACTAATCCTCGGCCTAGTCTGTCCTACCAGGCTGCAAGCATGGTCATTTAAATCTCAACCATACACTAGTTTCTATTTCCAAAAACTGATGCTTTAACTGTCATTTTTAGGTATGACCTTAAGAAGTCGCCTACCTTCGGGCAACAGCCAATAACCGAAGAATGGGGTCGAATCATCCGATCGATTCTATGATTATACTCCTTAATAATTATCTTTGACCAAAGGTGTTGGTATCATTAATGAGTGCCTAAACATACTGCTAATCGCATAGCACATGATTTAGCTTAGAAGAACATGGTTCTATTGGTTCAAGAAGCTAACATTCATTTTTATATGTAAAACATGGCATGTCCAGCCTTATTACATTGCTTCTAGAATCCTTAGGTAGCCTATTTGCAAAAACTAAACCAAACAAAAGTAAATGAAATAGCGCCGAAGCAAGTCGCAATTCCATGCTTTTGGAATCAAGATTCCATCAAAAATGGCCAGGTTGAATGTTTCATCTCCAAGATTTTGTTCTATTGCATAAGGACCTTTCTAATTCAGACCAAGTGCCCCTATACCTGGGAAAACTTGTTTCAAAAATAGATCCCTACCTTGAAGATACGGTTTTGGACATTGGTGTTAAAGTGGCATGCCACACTTTCCAGATAAGCTGCTACCCTTATTTCTGCTTCCTCTCTCTTCCCATCAACCAAATGGAGGGACTCAAGAAAGTGTTCCTCATTTACCTTTGGATCATAATGCCTTTTACGATGAAAAGTTACTTCCAATTCTATCGAGATCATGGCTTCTGATTTGTAGGCTAAATCAAACGACGTATATTCAATCACTGGCTTGTGTGTTGTCCTTTAAGCCCGTATTGCTCATGAAAGCTCATTGACCCAATTTCCCTTACCTTAGTTAACCATTTCCTCAAGGTGGACATGGTGATTTTATTCATGCACCTATCTATTCGCCTATGGGTGTGCTACTACCGAAAATTTCTTCTCGGTCCTGTATTAGTTGTAGAAATCCTTGAATCGATACTTTGAAACTGAGTTCCATTATCCTTTATGATCTTTTGAGGTACTCTGAATCTATAGATGAAGTTCTTTGTTATGGTGTTGATCACTGTTTTTGCTGTGATCATGGCAAGCAGATATGATTTGACCCACTTTGTGAAGTAATTCACTGCAACTGTAGAGTACTTAAATCCGTCTTTTCATCATTGGTAGCACACCGATAATATCAATTTCCCAAACTGTAAATGGGCATGGGCTAACCATTTGCGTAAGCTCCATCGATGGGTCTCTTGGTATTTGTGCAAATCCCTGGCAGCGATCGCATTGTTTGGTGTAATAAGCTATATTTTGACTTATTGTTGACTAGAAATACTCATAGTGAAGTACCTTTCTGCTAAAGTTTGCCCCTAGATGTGATCAACACATCTACACTCATGGATCTCCATGAGGATTCTCCTTGCCTCATCCTTGGTTACACATCTGACCAAAAGGGTAGAGAATCCTCTCCTGCAAAGCACTCCTTCTTGCATCATGAACAATTGGTGCTTTCCAAAGGAGTTTCTTTTGTTCATTTGTTTCTCTTGGGAGAAATCCCTTGAGTAAATAATCCTTGATTGGGGTCATCCATGAACCCTTCTCCTCTTCGATCTCCAAAATCTAGTCAGCATCCATCTAATTGAAGCTTGGAATTGATAGTACCTCTACTATAACCAATCCTAATAGTTGCATATCCCCAGATTTAGCTAACTTAGCTAATGAACCAACATTTGCATTCTCCTCCCTAAGGGTGCATGTAAGCGTGTAATGTTCTATATCATCCAATAGCTACAGTTCCTTCGTCAAGCAAGGAGTAGGTCTTGCACCCTTAGCCTGGCATTCCTTCCTCACTTGACAAACTACCAACTGGAAATCACCAAATATATGCGGTGTCCTTATTCCCAGCTCCTTCACTATCCTTAGCCCTGCTATCAATGCCTCATATTCAGCCTCGTTGTTATTCGTGGGGAACTCCAACTTTAATGCATAACAAATTGATCGTTCTTTTGGAGTTATAAGCACTACTCTTGCACCTGAACTACAACCATTTGAAGCTCCATGCACAAACAATTTCCAATGAGAAAGCATGACCACATCATCTTCCTCTTCACCATCTTGTGCTGTGAACTCTATGGTAAAGTCTACCAATACTTACCGTTTATCTCTCTCCTCAGATGGTAAGTGATACTATACTAACTTAGTTCCATATTCCATTTCAATAATCTCCCCAAGGTTCTAGGTCGGTACAATACATATTTCAATAGCTAATCCATTAGTAACTTAATCAAGTGAACCTGAAAATATGGTCATAGCTTCCTCAATGCAATCAACAAGGAATATGCAAGTTTCTCTTACTTCAGGTAATTCCTTTAACTCCAGAGAATCGCTTACTGACATAAAAACCAGCCTTTGTATCCTTGCCTCCTTACGTACCAATGCAACACTTAGTACGTAAGTTGGCACTACTAAATAAATGAACAAGTACTTACTGTCCAACGGTTTGGATAGAACCTATGATATTTCCATGCGCCTCAGTAACTCTTCGAAGGCATTCTTACAATTATTCTTACCTTTTTAAAAGGAATAAAAAATGCTATACATTAGTCCATTGTCATTGAGATAAACTGATTCAAAGTGGCATACTTCTAGTTTAAGCTCTGAAACTCCTTCTTCATGGTCGGGGAACTCATGTTCCTCAAGGTATTAATCTACTATGGACTATCCTAATTGCCCCTTGAATTCACAGTAAATCATGAAAAATTCCCTGATGCAACCACAAAAGAGCATTTGACAGATTCAACTTCATTTCATACTTCTGTAATGCCTCAAACATCTCCGAGAGGTCATCCTTGTGATTCCTTGGTAGTTGTGACTTCACAAGCATATCATCCACGTATAGTCCCCTAGTTCATTCGATTTTATTCCTAAACATAGAATTCAACAATCTTAGGTATGTAGCTCATGCGTTCTTTAAACCAAACTACATCACTTGGTAACGATACGATCCCAAATCCGTTATGAAGCTTATGTGCTCCTGATCTGGTACATGCATCAGTATCTGGTTATAACAAGAATAAGCATCCATAAAAGAATTATATCCTCTGATCCCATCCACCGAATGATCAATCCTAGGAAAAGGGAAGCTATCCTTCATGCATGCTTTATTTAAGTAAGAATAGTCAATATATGTCCACCACTTTCCATTGAATTTTTTCACCAACACAGGGTTTGATACCTAGATAGAAAGCATCATGAATAAAACCTTTGCTATTAACCTATATATTTCCTCCTTCAATGAAACAAATAGTCCCACACCCGGACTGCATATCTTATGCTTTACATGTGGAAACTTTGGGTCTACATTCAGTGTATGGCATGCTATCTCCGATGATATCCTACACATATTTGAAAGCATCCAAGTAAACACATCCAAATTTGCTCGTAGAAAATCGACAAGTTCCTACCACAATCCAATACCGAGTTAAGATCCAATCTTAAGAGCTAGAGTGGTATCGTCTATACCGATCGAAACATTAACCGTCAGCTTAACCAGAGCCACTTGCACTCCCTTCAAGTTGGATCAATAGACTTATCAAATCGGCTACGGTTTCTAAGCCAGGGCTTAGGCTTTAATCACTGTGCTTCTAAGTTCTTAATGCATAGAGCTCTTTCTACATTATTGTCTTTCTCCCATCGCTTTTCCTCTCTTAACCCAATGACATAACATTTCCTATATGCGCTCTGGCTCCTTGAACTAATCCGAATCATTCTCCGTTAGGAACTTCATCATTAATGTAACATCCCTTATCTTGAGGTCCAAATCTAAGTGCTACGGATGCTCCTGTCATCTATAGTATTAACTGTTAGTCCATGAGTTGATGGTTTTAATGACAACAACCCTAGAATAAGATTATAAAATATAAATACTAACATTATAGTTTAGATATATATGTATATACAGGGTTTAACCATGCAGGTACCAAGAATGAGGACTGTACAGTATAGAGATTCAAGATATCAAGATTGAAGACTCATGAGTATCAAGAATATCAAGATTATCAAGAGTTCAAGATTTCAAGAATAAGTATTTTAATTAGGAATTTTGCTAAAACTCCTAGAAAAGCACTGGCATCTTAAAAACCAATTTATTCGTGGAATGGAATCCACTTTGAGCCCGTTAAAGGGATGGAACCCTAAGTAGGATGGAACCTACGAAAAATCAAGTGGAACATTGTTTTGTATCAGCTAATTTTTATTCAAATGATTTTACAAAATTATCTTGTTTTCAAAATGATTTCAAAACTTTTCTTTTAAAAGATTCAAAAACCTCTATCCTGATTTTAAATAATTTTAGCCTCAAAATCATCTTTAATTTCAAAGTCAAATCACTCCTGATTTTAAACTATTTTTTAATATAATATATTTAACTTTTAAATATTTATACTTAGATTTAAAATATAAAATTATAGTTAAATTCTATATATATTATTCTCTATATTTACTTATGAATTTTAACTATAGTCAACTATATTTATAAAGTTTAAAATAGTTTTAATATAAGATAAAGGTTATTTTCGAAGAAAATCAATTCATCAAAAAACCCTTTGGGATGTCGACATGCCTAAATACTCCATGTCGATATGGTGTCAGTTGGTTTCAAAATTCGAATTTCAAAAGAAGTGTCTATTCGCCATAACTCTTCACCAATGGACATGGTTGTTGTTTCTCTATAAATAGGGGTTTGTTTCAACGAATTTAACACCAGTTTTTCTGGTTTTTCACATCTCTTCTTCTTCCATATTTGTTTATACATATTCTTTCCATTACTCAGTCGAAATCAACATTGAATCTAATTAGATCATCTCTGGTTTGATTCTGTATCACTATCTCAACAAGATCCTCAGTGTTATTCAGAGTTATATGCTTCTTTGTAATCTATCTAGCGAAAAAGGTGTGATTGTAGCCTTGGAAATCAATCAAGCAAGAAAAGTAGTGATTGTAGCCTTGAGAAATCAATTGGGTGAACTTGTTGCCCGGAAATCAAGTATCTTACCCAGAGGATTGTGATTCTGGAGGATGTACCTCGTAGCCTTGAAACCGAGGGTGTAATTGTTGAATTTCTTTTGAAAATAAATCAATACTTAGTTGTGCGGGAATGGATGTAGGGTAACTCCAAACCAGTATAAAATCCGGTGTGTTCTTTCCTTTACTGCATTTACTTTATTTCTGCATCTGTGTTTGATTCTGTGACTATATCTGTGTCTGAATATTGCATACATTTGTGTACAAATCAACAATAACTCAAAAACGATTTAATCATTTCTTATAAACATTATTCACTCCCCCTCTAGTGTTCATTCTAGCCTTAAGATCTGTATTCGGCATTCCTCACATTTGGTATCAGAGCAACGTTTTCAAAAGATTCATAATCTGATTTTTTGAAAAAGTTTTTTTTAAAATGGCTATGTTTAAGAAATTTGTTAATGCTTGTTTAGAAATATTCAGATCATCATTGTCTCTTGAGTCTGCATATAATCAATATTCAAATACAAGTTGCCTACTAAGATTGTTTGATGTGCAGGAATCATGCTTTATGGGAGTTGAGGAATCAATCCAGAATAAACAAACTGTGCAGATAAAAAAACAAATGGATACTCGATAGTGGATGTTCTAGACACATGACTGGGAATCCAGATATGATGAATGATACAAAGATGGAGGACTGGTTAACTTTGGAGACAATTCAAAAGGTTATGTGATCGGCATCGGCAAAGTCGGTAACTCTGAAACTCCTATTATTACTAATGTTTTGCTAGTTAAGAATTTGAAACACAATCTGCTAAGTATAAGTCAATTATGCGATAAAGAATATAAAATTAAATTTGAAAAAGATAAGTGTCACATTAAAGATAATAATTCAACCATAATATTTGAGGGAATTAGGAAAAAGAATATTTATATTCTTAGTATGAAAATTTCAAATGATAACTTGTATCTTTTGGCAAATGCAAGTGACCCTTGGATTTGGCATAAGAGATTTGGGCGTTTGAATTTCAAACTCTTATCTAGACTGTCAAAACATGATCTAGTAAGAGGCCTCCCTAAAATGAATTTTAAAGTAGATAATCTATGTGATGCATGTCAACTAGGAAAACTTAGAAAATATTCCTTTAAATTAAAAGATATGATTTCTACTTCGAAACCTCTTAAATTACTTCATATTGATCTACTTGGTCCATCTCAAATTCTGTCAAAAAATCATAGTAAATATGTTTTTGTAATTTTAGATGATTATTCCAGATTTACATGGACAATATTTTTGAAACATAAAGATACTTTTGAATATTTTATGAATTTTTCAAAAAGAATTCAAAATCAACTTTCTATAAAAATTATAACCATCTGTAGTGATCACGGTGGTGAATTTGAAAATGAAAAGTTTGAGGAATTCTGCAATAAAAAGGGAATAACTCATAAATTTTTCATTTCCAAGAACTCCACAACAAAACGGAGTAGTAGAACGTAAAAATAGAACGATTCAATAGTGTGCGAGAACTATGCTTTCTGATAGTAATTTACCAAAGTACTTTTGGGCAGAAGCAGTTGCTAACGCCTATTATATTTTAAATAGAATTTTAATTAGACCATTAACTGATAAGACATCTTATGAACTTATTTACTCAAAGAAACCTAGGGTATCTTATTTTAGAATTTTTGGAAGTAAATGTTTTATTTTAAATACAAAAGATAACTTAGATAAGTTTGATCCTAAATCCGACAAAGGTATCTTTATCGGATACTCTAATAGAAGTAAAGCATACAGAATATTTAATTTAAGAACTAATACCATCGAAGAAACAATGCATGTTTCATTTGATGAAAATTTCAAAATTTTTGAAGATATAAATGATGAAGAGGATTTAATCACTCAAAACCAAGAGTCAACTGAAACTAATAATGAATTAAATCATCCTAATAAAAAGATTAAACTGTTAAAAGATCACCCTATAGAAAGTATACTTGGAGATATGCAATCTGTTGTTAAAACTAGAAATCAACTAAGTCAAATGAGCAATGTAGCTTTTATATCAACTGTTGAATCCAAAAACCAAAAGAAGCATCAACTGATGACTCATGGATTTTGGCTATGCAAGAAGAATTAAATCGATTCACTAGAAATGATGTTTGGGAACTTATTCCTGGACCTGAAAATAAAACAATAATTGGAACTAAATGGGTTTATAAAAATAAAATGAATGAACAAGGAGAGGTTGTTATAAATAAAGCCCGGTTAGTCGCTCAAGGTTATTGTCAAGAAGAAGGAATAGATTTTGATGAAACCTTTGCCCCCGTAGCAAGATTAGAAGCCATTAGGATTCTACTTGCTTTCGCAAATCATATAATTTCAAATTATTTCAAATGGATGTTAAAAGTGCATTTTTAAATGGTTTTGTAAAAGAAGAAGTATTTATTGAACAACCACCACTTTTTGAAAATGATAAATTTCCAAATCATGTTTACAAACTTAAAAAAGCTCTATATGGTCTAAAGCAAGCTCCTAGAGCCTGATATGATAGACTAAGATCTTACTTGTTACGATCAAATTTTGAAATAGGTAAAGTAGATAATACTCTTTTTATTATAAGAATAACAAGTACAAGTCTACGCAGATGATATCATTTTTGGATCAACTAATTTTGAAATGAATAAAGAATTTTCTGAAATAATGACAAAAGAGTTTGAGATGAGTCATATGGGTGAATTAAACTTCTTTTTAGGATTACAAATAAAACAATTAGATAATGGTATCTTTATTAGTCAAGAAAAATATGCTAAAGACCTAATTTGTAAATTTGATTTGATTACTGCGAGTGGAAAACCCACTCCCATGGCAACCTATGAGTACCTTAGTAAAGAAGATCTCTCGAAAGATGTAGATCAAAAATTGTATAGAGGAATGATTGGATCACTACTCTATATTACTGCTAGTAGACCTGTTATCATACATAGTGTCCGTCTTTGTGTAAGATATCAATCTCATCCTAAAGAAACTCACTTAAAAGCTGTAAAACGAATCATAAGATATGTTAAACACACCTTCGATTATGGCTTATTTTGTCCTAAAAATGATTCTTTTGATTTAATATCCTACTGTGATGCTGATTATGCTGGTTGTAAATCAGACCGAAAAAGTACAAGTGGAACTTGTCACTTTTTGGGGCATTCTCTGATTTCCTGGTTTAATAAAAAGCAAAATACAGTTTCTCTATCAACAACTGAAGCAGAGTATATTTCTGCTGCTTTGGCTTGTTCTCAAGTAATATATATGCAACAAATTTTAAAAGATGTTGGTTTAAATATCTAAAAATCACCAATTTATTGTGATAATACTAGTGCAATAAATTTATCGAAAAATACTACTCAACATGCTCGAACTAAACATATTAATGTTAGACACCATTTTCTCAGAAATAATATAAGTAGAGAAGTAATTACTCTCGACTATATCAATTTTGAAAATCAAATTGCTGATATCTTAACAAAACCCTTAAATGAATCTACATTTACTAAATTAAGAAGAGAATTAGGTACTTGTTCTATAACTGAAATATAAAATATAAATAACTAAGTATAATTAAAAATTAATTTAAAAATAAATCAAATTATAAATATGATAGCCATGTCGACATCCCCCTATACCCATGTCGACATATAACGTTTTTAATTTTAAATATTTTCCCACCAAAAATTCAAATAAGTAGTTATAAATTTCTCCTGTTTCGAAATTTTATTCATTCTTTTCTGTTCTATCTTATGAAATCAATTTATCAATGGCCTTCTCTTCCAAATCAAACATAAAATCAACCTTTTCATTCTATTCTCCTACTTCTGGTCCGTTCCAATGTACTACGCTCTCCCGAGTGACGAAAATGGAGGATTCTCTGAAGGATGCAATTCAGTTAATGACTGAAATTCAAGTAGTGCAACTTCGAATGGCAAAAGAACAGGAAAGGCAAGGGAAAATCCTTAGAAATTTGCAAAAATTTCTAACGGACAATCATGCTAATCTAATCTTGATTGACGAGGATTCTTCAGGAGATCATGAACAAGAGGAAAGCGAAGAAGAAGAAGAAGACGTTCCAATGGAAGAAGAGCATGCAGAAGACAACGACAAAGTCATTTGCATTGGCGAAGTTTGTTTTGTCAAGGACGGAAATTTGGTTGAACAACGTGGAAATTTCTGTTTCCATTATCCAAATTGTTCGATCCATAGATCTCCAATTGTCAAAGATACTCAGTAGTTTCTTTTCTTTCGTTTTCATCGTTATGTGTATATTTGTCACGTTTTACGAAAATGTAATATAAACAAATATAAATGTTGTGTGTTCTTATATATGATTCATATATATGTTATGTATAAGTATTATATAGATACTTGGTTAGGAATGTTAGTAATTTAGGACTAAGTTTTAGGTTTATAAGTAAGTATCGATTATCTATGATAACACAATCATTATAATCATATAGGGTATTAGACTAAGAGTTATATAGTTTGGAGTTAGTTTGTTTTTTGTTGATTACAAAGGGGGAGAAATATAAAATGGGAGAGTTAGGCATAGATTAAGGGGGAGTTGTCAGTTTTAGGGGAAGATATTAGGATAGAAGTAATATTTTATAAACAAAGGTTGTCATCATCAAAAGGGGGGAGATTGTTAGTCCATGAGTTGATGGTTTTAATGAAAACAACCTTAGAATAAGAGTACAAAATATAAATACTAACATTACAGTTTAGATATATATGTATATGCAGGATTTAACCATGCAGGTACCAAGAATGAAGACTGTACAGTATAGAGATTCAAGATATCAAGATTGAAGCCTCATAAGTATCAAGAATATTAAGATTATCAAGAGTTCAAGATTTCAAGAATAAGTATTTTAATTAGGAATTCTGTTAAAACTCCTAGAAAAGCACTGGCATCTTAAAAACCAATTTATTCGTGGAATGGAATCCACTTTAAGCCCGTTAAAGGGATGGAACCCTAAGTAGGATGGAACCTACGAAATATCTAGTGGAACATTGTTTTGTATCCGCCAATTTTTATTAAAATGATTTTACAAAATTATCTTGTTTTCAAAATGATTTCAAAACTTTCCTTTTAAAAGATTCAAAAACCTCTATCCTGATTTTAAATAATTTTAGCCTCAAAATCATCTTTAATTTCAAAGTCAAATCACTCCTGATTTTAAACTATTTTTTAATATAATATATTTAACTTCTAAATATTTATACTTAGATTTAAAATATAAAATTATAGTTAAATTCTATATATATTATTATTTATATTTACTTATGAATTTTAACTATAGTCAAGTATATTTATAAAGTTTAAAATAGTTTTAATATAAGATAAAGATTATTTTCGAAGAAAATCAAATCATCAACAAACCCTTTGGGATGTCGACATGCGCAAGTACCCCATGTCGACATGGTGTCAGTTGGTTTCAAAATTCAAATTTCAAAAGAAGTGTCTATTCGCCATAACTCTTCATGAATGGACATGGCTTGTTGTTTTTAAATAGGGGTTTGTTTCAACGAATTTAACATTAATTTTTCTGGTTTTTCACTCCTCTTCTTCTTCCACATTTCTTTATATATATTCTTACCATTACTCTGCCGAAATCAACACTGAATCTAACTAGATCATCTCTGGTTTGATTCTCTATCACTATCTCAACAAGATCCTCAGTGCTATTCAGAGTTATAGGCTTCTTTGTAATCTATCTAGCGAAAAAGGTGTGATTGTAGCCTTGGAAATCAATCAAGCGAGAAAAAGTGTGATTGTAGCCTTGAGAAATCAATTGGGTGAACTTGTTGCCCGAAAATAAAGTATCTCTACCTAGAGGATTGTGATTTTGGAGGGTGTACCTCGTAGCCTTGAAACCGAGGGTGTAATTGTTGAATTGCTTTTGAAAAGAAATCTGTAATTTGTTGTGCGAAACTGGATGTAGGGTAACTCTGAACCAGTATAAAATCCGGTGCGTTCCTTCCTTTACTGCATTTACTTTATTTCTGCATCTGTGTTTGATTCTATGATTATATCTGAGTCTGAATATTGCATACATTTGTGTACAAATCAACAACAACTCAAAAAAGATTTAGTCATTTCTTATAAACACTATTCACCCCCCTCTGGTGTTCATTCTAGCCTTAAGATCTGTATTCCGCATTCCTCACATTAACTTCCGGTGATAAAATATGGTAATGCTAATGGTATCCATAATATCAGAAGCACGTGAATATGAAAAAAAATCATATATTTCAGAAACAATATTTCTAATTACATTTCACAAAACATGTTTCATATCCAAATTACATAGTCCCATATAATTTCCCAAGTTCAGATCAAATATAGTTATTACATAAATATGCCAAGAGTGACATATGATGATGCCCCTTTAGTTGACCATAGTACTAAATAGTCATAGCTAACATAATACAACACGGCGGAATAAAATAAACAAAACAACTCCTAAACAGCAAGCATCAGCCTCCTTCTCCTCTCCAGAACCTTTATTCATCATCCATCTTAAATTGTAAATCTTCAACGCTCAGCCTACTCAAATCAATTTTAAGCACTCAAGAGCTTAAGGCGAAAAACATAAAATTTGAGTTAAAGCCTGGTGTGAATAATACTATACATCTTGGTTATTAGATATTAAGTGAGACCACGTCGCTTAGCGGAATGGTTTCCCCTCACTAATATCCTTTTAAAACATATCTTTTGCAAATCATAATCCTACAACCAAAACTGGTTAAAACAATAAAGAAATATCATGTATGCATACAAATCAGGTAACAAATGGACTATCTGTCCGATCTGTTCGAACACTATAGTTTTGTTTGGCTAACTACTAACTTTTGGCTGACTTAGGCCTACCAGACAAATAAAACAATAATCTAACTTCTGTTAGATACTCCTCTTCTAAACGGTCTATCTCTAATTTACTTCTCTCAGGGTCAACTGATCCTAATGGTTTTACGGGCTCACCAATAACCTATCTCTCCTTTATAGATTTCTTTCTGCATAAATATCATTTTAATCTTACTTGTGACAAAGCCATACACGCTGGAATTTTGGACTTATATTAGCTATGGTCTACTAGCTAAAGTATAAGACGTGACCCTATACCTGTCTCATCTAGTATTCTAATATCTGAGTCATTTTACTTAAGGTCATCTATCCATAAAATTTTCCTTGAAAACATTTTCTCTTAAATTGATTTGAACCTTTAAATCATATTTTAAACAAGCAAAATATTATATACTTTATTCAAATCACCTTGCCACGTTATAAATACTTTACACAAAATTTTGTTGATAAAAACATTAAAAACTTTTAAAAGTAACCTTTCAAAACCATTGAAAGTACCCCTATCGAAACCAAGTAAACTGCTTTGCTTTATAATCTAGGCCGAAGGCCAAAACGTATCTTTTGAAATCATATCCTTCGAAATCATTGAAAACGTTCCTTTTGAAAGCCTTTTAAAATCATAGACATACTCTTTTCAAAACACTTTAAACCTGCCTATCGAAACATTGAAAAGATTCCTTTAAAACCTTCCGAAAACATTAGGGAACCACCCCTTCGAAACCTTCATCTTAAAGCTTTTGAAAACATTAAAATCCAACCATTTCGAAAGCATTTGGGTTCAAGTTAAACATTTGGAACATCCTTTTGAGACCATTTAAAACCATTACATTCGAAACCTTTTGGGTTTAACTTCCAATAGGACAAAGGGCCGTAAAACAACTTAAGTCAAAAGCACATTTTTGAAAGCAATTTCCTAAGTAAAGAAGTGATGGTGTCAAAACCAACCCTTCGAAAGCATTGGAGAAGCGGCTAAGTTTCAAAAACAAAGTAACCCTTTAGAAAGCATCGCTTTGAAAGGTTAAGCTTTCGAAAGGGAGGAAGCGGCGGCAAGGGCTTTCGACCCCTTTGAAAGCATTTACTTAAAGCAAGAGGAGCAACCTCATTCGAAACTATTCTTATAAAACAGTCTGATCCAATCGAAAGCCAACCTAGTCGAAAGCATTCCTTTAGATAGCAAAGCAGGCGCATTTTCATCTAAAAGCAAAGTAATGCTTCGAACCCTTCGGAGCCCATTGTTTCAACTCAATCTTTCGCCAATGTCCAATCCACTACATATACCAAGTATTTGTTACCATTTGTATTTGTTTCGACTAAATGGAGGCGTAAGTACCTTATCGAAAGCAAGGTATCGAAAGTGGCAAAATATGTAGAAAGCGTGTATAAACCGACTTTTAACTTTTTAAAGCGATTCTTTTCAACTAACCTGCCTTGTTTGTCAAAATATGATTGGTTGCAAGTTTTCTTTTCTAAAAGTACTGCCGAAATTTTAAAAATAAACAAATTAGATTATTTACAAAATGGCCCTTCTCCTTTTATAAATATATAAAACATTTAAGTTCCATACCTTAGATAATTTTATATACTTACTAAAACACTTAGGAAAAATATATAAAAATTCTCATAAATCATTTTTAATATGTTTTCTAGCACACACACACACACAGATATATATATATATATATATATATATATATATATTTCTAACCCAAAATTAATATTATTTTTTAGCCGTAATTAATTTAAACATAAATAACCAATTTCCTTATTAGAAAATTAACAACAAATTCACATTAATTCAGAAAATTATAGAAATTGAAACCTATCTCTAAACATCATTTCCGATCTTATTCTAAAATCACAAGGCATTTGGATGTCTTATAACAGGGTTTTCACAGTAAAACTTATCATAAAATCCATATGAAATAGCATAAATCATCAACAAGCATATATATCCATTTTAACATTCAAAATATGGCAAATAACTTTGCAAAGTAGTTTAGATTTAACCTAAAAATGAATACAAGGAAAAACATGAGATGTAGTTATTATTCACCTTAGCCTTGTGATTAAGAAGTTGAGATTTGAGAATGGATTGAGTTCATTTAACTTCTTCCTTTAGCTTATCTTCCTCTTGTTTATTCTAATGGTGGCCGGCCTCTATGTTTTATTTTGTGATTATGAACGTATGAAACGAATGTGGCCCAAGGGTTTAGGGTATAAGGATATACTTTTCCTATTTTGCGCTTTATCATACCATTGTCTATTTTACTTTAGTTCCCCCTTTAGTTCATTTGTTATATGGCACGTTTACCCTTCTATTAATCACATATCTCAATACCCTAATCATTGCCTTATTTTATTTAATTTAACTAATTAAATGTCCTAAATAATGTTACTCAAAATAGAATCATTACAATTAAGCACCAAGGAGCCAAAGCTATCCTGGTAAGGGCTGGTTGGCCTTAAAAGGCATTGTATGTCGAATATTCATTCACTAAAACAAACTTCTGAATCAACACTACCTTGTGGTCTCCATTACCTAACACCACGAACAAGACAATTGTCCCAACTGGTTGTTTCGCCTTGCTTGTAAATCCTTGAATCTTGGATCTACAAGGAACATTTTTTATACCGCTCTTTATTTGATCGAAGGTTCTTTTAAACAGAATATTTATAGAACTTTCGCTATCCACTAAGAACCAATATACTGTAGCCAGGCTAATGACAACTGTAATCACCATGGGGTAGAAGGTTGGCGCTTTGACTCCATCATAATCTCTATTCCTAAACATAATATCATCAATTACCATCCTTTTCTACTTAACCGGAACTCTGTCCTTGATGGCAAAGCAACTCTCATGTGGTGCATGCTTTAACGAACTGGCATACCACTCCATTTTTCTCTAGCTTTTCTCTGTTGGATGAGGTCCCCTAGTTATGGTATTGATAGCAATCCTTCCATCAGTCTGCTTAGTCCCTTTTCCATTAGGTCTAGGTTGATTTACTTGGCCATTTGGCCCTTGGGGTCTAATATTCTACGCACCATCTTACGACTCTCTCACGTATTGTTGCAAATTTTTATTCCTTAGCAATTTTCTGATAAATGCCTAAGATGTCGGCACTCATTCGTGTTGTACCCATGAGTTCCAGGAAGATGCAGAAGTTAAGTTTTGTTAAAAATAAAATAAATGCTTAAATAAATATGTTTAAATATTTATTCGAAAAGTTAAATCTTATTTAAAACACTTAATAAAGATAATAGAAGTATATCAATGGATTTAAAAATATTTTTATAATCGTTTAATAAAAATGTTCAGATTTTGTCGCATTTTATCAGTTTTACATACACTGTAAAAATGGAGATTTCGATATTAACCTTAACAATATGAGATTTTAACCTATATAAACTTGTTTTAATCCATTTAATATAATAGGAAATAGATTTTTAAGTTCGGTTTACTTTAATATATAGTTTAGCAAAAACGTCAAATTTTGACTGTAAAATATGTGAACAAAAACACTGTTTTCAACCAAAATTGAAAGTGTGTAGGACCGTATAATATAGATATGATAGTGCAGAGTATAGTGATAATAGAAATACTGTAAATAGTAAGGAATATAAAAGCAGTAGTAAAAAGACACCAAGAATTTTTATACTGTTTCGGAGCACCGTCCTACGTCCAGTCCCAGACTTCTTCTGGAATTTCACTAAAACAACAATCATCACTTAACCTGGAGTAATAGGTCTATACAACCCTGAGCAGCTGAACAGGGACCTAAGCAGCAGAACAGGATTTCAATGCCTCAACAGCCGAAGAGGACTTCACTTGCCTGAACAGCAGAATAGGACTTCAAATTATACAGAAACTATCGGATACAGTGTGTTCTTGATAACACGGATTTGTCTCTTGATTGTACAAAACTTCCTATAATCTTCTCCTTTTGATATATGTGTGTGTGTGTGTGTGTACGTGAAGAGTATGGAAGTAAATGAATGATTTTGTATGAACTTGAATGCACAAGAGTGTTAGAATCAAAGTAGATTAAGAATAGAAAGAGTTAGATTGATTAGGTGATTGAAACTAATGATTCTAACATGTTTATGTAGATTATAAAAGGGTGCGATCGTTCGTGAATAGTTATCATGAAAGAATATGATCATACATGTTAATTAAAGGTCGTATCTCTTGATGGAAAAGAAATGTCTATTCAAAAAAAATAGCCGTTGCAAGAATTCAGACGTCTGAAAATTAATGTTCAGACTTCTGAAATCGTTAACGTGCAAAACAAAAAAAATAGGTCATTTTAGACCTGATTCAGACGTCTGAAACATCCAATTCAGACGTCTGAATATTATATGAGAATTCAATTTTGATTCTAGATTCAGACATCTGAAATGGTTAATTCAGACGTCTAAATTTGACTTGAAATTTATAATATGGTCTATGCATGTGTGTATGTGCACGTGTCGACATATATATGGAAAGGAGAGATTTTAACATCATTTCAACTCGAGACAAAGACTCAATACAACATATATGTATAGTATGAAGTTCATGTGAATCCAGTCTTGTAGACATTCCTGCAAACACAAGTTAGTATATAAAATCAACATGCATAGTTGTCAAGTCAAAATATGAAACGTTATAGACGAAGTTTCAACATTCTCCCCCTTTTTGACGATGACAACTATATAAAACGAGTAATATATACTCCCCCTATTTATAAGCTCCCCCTATAAAAAAAATGGAATAGACAAATATCAACTCCTTCTCCCCCTTTGACATCGCAAAAAAGGAAAGTAAGAACTTATGACAATGCAAAGTGGAGTATTCAAAACAGACAACAATACCAGCAGATAAGAAAGAAGTAAATGACATAAATTGAAAAAACAAACAACGAAATAGTTCAAAACAAACTGATTAAAAACAAAGGAATTTTAAAACCTAGTACTTGAATCACTGCCTACATCATCATCATTATCATCTTCACCATTGTTGTTCCCCAAGTTGATGACCATTGAAATGGAGAGGGGTTGAAAACTTCAGTAGATGATGAGGTGGAGCATCCAATACATTCCTAAATTTTGTTGAGAAAGCATCGAATGGAATTAAAACGTTTTTTAGTTTTCTTTTCGAGATTGACCATTCAGGTTTGAAGCTTTGCTTGGTTTTGGGAATGAGTGACCAAAGCATTCCTTGAGCTAGAATCGGGAGAGAGGATCACAATATCATTATCGTCTTCTTCTTCCAGATGTGGAGCAATAGGTTGGACATGATGTCGAGGTTGGGGTTGATTTTGATCACTGTTAGCCACCCATTCTTGAAATGAAATATATGCTAAACTTCCCGGTCGTTTTAGCAAACTCATAAGACCGAAAGTCTTCGAACTAAGCTCTTTGATTGCTGTGAACTCAGAATCAAGAAAAGAAACGCGAATGTTTTAGATAATTTTCATTATATAAGCACCATAATGAAAGGTCTTATAGCGCCTTCGACGATTAACATCCAGAAATTCTTCCAAAATTACTTGATCCCAATTGATGGATTGACCGGAATAGATAGCATAGAGGGCTTGAAAGTTTCTTTTGCTAACAATTTCATAACTTCCTATCCGTGGAATAACAGAGCGAATCAAAACTCTGTGAAGGATACGAGCTTGTGGACGGAGATTAATGGAAGTAAGTCTAGTTATGTCATCATTCAAAAATTGATGTGAAACCTCATCTCTATCATCTAAGTTTAGAGAGACATCAATTTCATCCAAATCAGTCCCCGTTGATGGACATTGAAGTATATCACCAAGTCTAGCAAGTGGTAGATAAACTAATGTCCAAATACAATCGTTGTGATTATGAGGAGTATGATGATCCAAATTCATATTAGCATAGAACAACTTAACCAAAAGATGATTGATTTTTGTATTATTAGCAGTAAAAGAGACTAGAGACTCTAACCCATTTGCTCTTACAATCTGTTGAATGCAATAAGCTTTGAATTCTTAAAATTTCATGAAAGCTCCTAGATAGAAGTTTGATCTATTCATTTGAGCAAAACGTTGTCTTGCTTGCTCATTCCATAGCCATTGATCAATATTTGGGGTAGATGAAGAAGTAGATGGCCTTGATCTTTTTTGTTTAGGAGCCATTAAAGAATATTTTAAAGAAAGTTATGATTTTTAATGGAGGAATAAGGGAAAGAACTGAATAGAAATGAAGAAGAAAAAGATAGGGTTGGTTGAAAAAGGGCTATAATGAGGTAGTTGCATTTAAAATCGTGCAAAAAGAAATTGAAATTTGAATAGCCAGATGGTTTCAGACGTCTGAAATTTTCAGTTCAGACTTCTGAATCAAGTCAGATGGATTTGTGTATTTTGGCCTATATTCAGACGTCTGGATTAGTACTTTCAGACGTCTGAATCGAAGTAAAATATACTTCTAGAAAAATATTCAGACGTCTGGAATACACAATTTAGACGTCTGAATTGTGTGTCAGAGCACATTTCAGATAATAAAACATTAATTTATCAAAATTTGAAAGAAATATACAGTATATGACAAGATTATTAACAAGAAGAAAGCATTAGGTCGAATCATTTGAAGTTTTGCAATCTTCAGGTTTAATCTTTGTTATCTCCGAATGTTATTGCAATGGTGACCAACGATTTCCATGCTCCCACGAATTCGAAGGGACAGGCGGAGCTTGTGGCGACCTATCCCATCAATTTCGAGAGGATGATGGTGTTGGTTGATGAACTGTAGAGGAAGATGAACCACAGAACTTTAGTCCAATTTGCTCAAGAAAACTCAGACGACATGAATTCATTTTCTGTTCATAATACATTTCATGCTGAAGCATTATAGATTCCTGCTGGTAATGATGCAAATCATCAATTTTTTGTTTGGTTTAAGGGGAACCAAAGAACAGGAAACATCTAGCTTTCTTTCTTTCGGAGTATAGCCTGTGTGATAATTTGAAGATTGGATAGGTTCATGAGTAGGAGTAGATGTAGGTAGTTTTGATGATTCAGATGATGGTGTTGAAAAATTGATAGAGGAGTAAGCTGAAGCATTTGAAGAATCTTGTAAAGACATTGTTTTTTTTTCAAAAAAAATAACAATTTTAATAAGCAGGTGAAAGTTAGAATAACAAAACACAAATTTATAGAGGTGATGAAAAAGAGATTAATATATATATATATATATATTATGAAATATATTTATTAATTTTTTTTGCATATTTTATCAAATTATGCTATGAAATTTGCATAAGAATAAATAGAATTTTTTTTATATAAATCTTTAAAAGAGACGATTCCAAGTTCTTGTCTAAGTTTGATAAAAACATTTTCTAGAAGAGGTTTAGTAAAAATATCAGCCAACTGATTTTCAGAAGAAACAAAATCCAAATTTATTGTTCCTTTTTCAACATTATCACGAAGAAAATGATGACGAATGTCAATATCTTTTGTTCGTGAACGATTGACAGGATTTTTAGACAAGTTAATAGCACTAGAATTGTCACAATATATAGTTGAATTTATTAAGTTTATATTGAAATCTCTAAGTGTCTATTGCATATAGATTACTTGAGTACAAGCCAAAGCAGCAGAAATGTATTCTGCTTCACATGTAGGGAGAGAAACACAGTTTTGTTTCTTACTAAACCAAGATACTAGTGATTTTTCAATAAAATGGCACGTACCACTTGTGCTTCTTCGATCTGTTCGAGATCCACCAAAATCAAAATCACTATATGAAACTAAGTCGAATGGACATTCTTTTGGATAAAATAGACCAAAATCTTTGGTGTTAGTGAGATAACGTAATATACGTTTTACGGCTCTTAAATGTGATTCCTTTGGGTTGGCCTGAAATCTGGCACACAAACAACACTCATCATTATGTCAGGACGACTTTCCGTTAAATATAGTAATGGTCCAATCATACTACGGTATAATTTTTGGTCAACACTTTTTCCATTTTTATCTTTTTCAAGATATGTAGTTGTACTTATTGGAGTTGGTTTCGCAGAAGTGTTTTCATGCCGAATCATTTGATTAAATTATCACAATATTTTTCTTGATTAATGAAGATACCGTTTTAAGTTGCTTGATTTGTAAACCAAGAAAATATGTTAGTTCTCCCATGTGAGACATTTCAAATTTCTTGGTCATTATTTTGGAGAAGTCCTGACATAACATATTATTGATAGAACCAAAAATTATATCATCAACATAAATTTGAACAATTAAAATATCCCTTTTTGAATGTTTAATGAGAAGTGTTTGATCAACTTTCCCAATTTGAAATCCTGAAGAAATTAGATACGTCTTTAGTCGATCATACCAAGCATGTGGTGCTTGTTTTTAAACCGTATAGAGCCTTTTTAAGTTTGTAAACATGATCAGGAAATTTTTCGTGAGTAAATAAGGGTGGTTGTTCAACATACACATTTTCTTTTATATAACCATTCAGAAAATCACTTTTAACGTCCATTTGATAAAGTTTGAAATTATGAAAACATGCATAGGCCATTAAGATTCGTATTGCTTCTAGTCTTGCAACCGGCGCAAATGTTTCTTCGTAGTCAATTCCTTCTTCTTGATTGTATCCTTTTGCAACAAATCGTGCTTTATTTCTGGTAATGTTGCCTTGTTTATTTGCTTTGTTCATGTAGACCCATTTTGTTCCAATAACAGTTTGATCACTTGGTCGAGGAACTAATTCCCAAACTTCATTGCGTTCAAAATGATTTAGTTCTTCTTGCATTGCAATGATCCAGTAGTCGTCTGTGGAAGCTTCTTTGGAGTTCTTTGGTTCGATATTGGAAAGGAATGCTACATGGCCCATTTGATTTAGTTGATTTCTAGTTCGGACGTTTGAATTAATTTCTCCGATAATATTTTGAACAGGATGATCGCATAATATTTTTGGTGGATATCTTAATTCATTATTGTTATTATGAGTACTGTTGTCATCATTTTCAAGATTTGTATTTGTGATGTTATCCGGAAAATCTTCATCGTCCTTTATACTTGGATTTTGTTGAAAATTTTCATCGAAAGATACATGTAAATTTCTTCAACAGTATTTGATCTTTTATTAAATATCCAATAATCTTTGCTACGATCTGAATATCCTAGAAAGATTCCTTCATCGGATTTCGCATCAAATTTTCCAAGCTGATCTTTGGTATTTAATATAAAACATTCTGAACCAAAAACTTTGAAATAATATATCTTTGGTTTTCTACCAGTAAAAAGTTCATAAGAGGTGTTTTTAGTGAGAGGTCGAATAGAAACACGATTCAAAACATAGCAAGCAGTTGCAACAGCTTCTGCTCAAAAATGTTTTGGAAGACCGCTTCCATTTAACAGAGTTCTTGCACATTCTTGTAAAATTCCGTTTTTATGTTCTACGACTCCATTTTGTTGTGGAGTTCTAGGAAACAAAAAATTATGAAAATTTCCTTTCTTTTTACAAAATGGTCAAAAACTTCATTTTCAAATTCTCCTCCATGATCACTTCTTATGTCCTTTATTTTCAAACCTTTTAAATTTTGGATTCGTTTGACAAAATTTTTAAAATGCTCAAACGTATCACTTTTATTTTTCATAAAAATGGTCCAGGTATATCTAGAAAAGTCATCTACTATTACAAACACATATCTATTATGTTTTAAAGATTGAACTTGAGTTGGCCCAAATAGATCCACGTGTAGTAATTCAAGTGGTTGTAATGTAGAAATAATTTTCTTAGATTTAAAAGATGATTTAATTAATTTTCTTAATTGACATGCATCACAAATATGATTGACTTTGAACTTTATTTTTGATAATCCTCCGACTAAATCATTTTTAGAAAGCTTGCTTATAGTTTTGAAGTTGATATGACAAAATCTTTTGTGCCATAGCCGAGGATCATTTTCATTAGCTATTAAACACATATCCGAATTATGATTGATTTTCATATTCAGAATATAGATATTTCTGTCTCTATTTCCTTCAAATATAAGATTCTGATTTTTATCGAAAATGCTACACTTATCTTCAGAAAAAGAGATTTTGAATCCTTTGTCACATAACTGGCTGATACTTAAAAGATTGTGTTTTAAATTTTTGACTAATAAAACATTGGAAATAAGAGGTAAATTAGATGTACTGACATTGCTGATGTCGTCTTTTCCGATGATATATCCTTTGGAATTGTCTCCAAAAATAACAGAGCTCCATTAGAGTAAGTAATGTTTTATAGCATATTTTTGTCTCCGGTCATATGTTTTGAGCAACCGCTGTCGAGTATCCATTTTCCTCTCTTTTTAAGTGGGTCGTGCAAATAATAATAATGACAGTGGTACCCACTTTGTGATAGGGTCCTAAGAGTTAGGTCTTAGGAAACCAGCCCAAGTGGGTTCAGTATCCCCCTTAAAAATATAAATTTTATTTTTATGAACAGTTTGCGAAAAGGTATTTATATATTTATTTTTAATCAAACTATTGCTTGTTTTAGGAACCCATATTTTGGTTCCTTTTTGGTTGAACTATGGTAGACTTGGATTTCGGAATATTTCTCCTAGTTTGCTTATTTTTGGAAGGAGCTACAGATTTCTTTGAATAACCTAGTCCTTCTTTATTGAAAACTGATTGTGAATTCTCAATAATCTTAGATAGGTTCTCTCTGCCTTTATTGAAGTTAGTTACATTTTTAGTAATACTTTTTAACTTTGTTTTGAGGCTAGTATTGTCTAGTTCAATCATTTTGATCTCGGTTTTTAGCTCATGATATTCAGAGATAAGAGCATCATTCCTTTCCTTTTGAGTTTCTATTTCTTGACTCAATAATGTAAGTTGAGAGTTATCATTAGAAAAAGTATCTTGAAGTTTTCCAAGTTCTTCTTCTAATATCTGTTTTTCATCATTAAGCATATCTCTCTCGAATTCTGCTTTTCTCTGATTTTCTAGAGCCTCTTTATATTTTCTTTTGAGACTTTTTAAAGTATCTAAAAATTCAGAACTTATTTCAGTCATGTCATCAAAATTAGGATCATTTACATCACTCTCTATAGCCATGAAACAAACATTTGCTTGTTCATTTTCACTGTCACTACTGCTTTCTGAAGAAGAAGAATCTGAGTCATCCCATGTTACTGAAAATGCTTTTCTTTTAAACTTGTCATTTTAGTTCTTATTTAGATATATTTTCTTCTATTCTGGATAATCTTTTTGCATATGTCCTTTCTTGTGCCAGTTAAAGCATTCTAGTATTGATGAAGATGATTTATTTGTGTTGTTGTTGAAGTTTCTTTTTCCGCTGTTTCGATTTCCTTTTATGTACTTCAAAAACTTTTGAAAGTTTTTAGCAATGAATGCTAAATCTTATTCATCCGAATCTGATTCTTCTTTTTCTGCATGAAATGCTATATTCTTTTTGTCTTGTAACTCTTTTAGCCTGCAAATTTACTTCATAGGACATTAGATTTCCTATTAACTCTTCTGGTTTCATGGTAGAGAGATCATTAGCTTCTTCAATTTCCAAGACTTTTCTTTTCCATTCATCCGTTAAAGAGTTAAGGATTTTTGAAACAATATCGAAGTCAGAATACTTTTCTCCAAGTCCTAGCAATAAGTGATATATATCTCAAAATCTCGAGTGCATATCATTTTAGATTCATCTTGCTTCATTCTAAAGTTTTGAAATTGACCCTTGAGCATGGATATTTTGCTTTGTTTAACCTTGATAGTTCCTTCGTGAGTAACTTTAAGTGTTCTCCATATTTCATAAGCAGTTGTACACACGCTAACACGGTTAAACTCATTTCTATCTAAAGCATAAAATAACATATTCATTTCTTTGGCATTAGCAGTAGCAGTAGCATCTAATTTTTGTGTGTTTGACCATGTAGAATATTCAGTTGTGGGTATATTATATTCATATTGTGTGATATTCCATGAATCAAAACCATTTGCTTGCATATAAATTCTCATATGTGTAGCCCAATAAGTGTAATTCATGCCATTGAATAGTGGAGGTCATGCAGTAGATTGACTTTCAATGAAACTAGTGTTAGTGACAGTGCTTGTGCTGTTGTTGTTTTCCATATTAGCAAAATATCAAATAACTGTGTAACGGTTATATGATGCCTTGCTCTGATACCAAATGAAAGTGTGTAGGACTGTATAATATGGATATATGATAGTGCAGAGTATAGTGATAATAGAAATACTGTAAATAGTGCGGAATATAAAAGCAGTAGTAAAAAGACAACAAGGATTTTTATACTGGTTCGGAGCACCGTCCTATGTCCAGTCCAAGACTTCTTCTGGAATTTCACTAAAACAACAATTCTCACTTAACCCGGAGGAATAGCTCTACACAACCCTGAGTAGCCGAACTGGGACCTGAGCAGCAGAATGAGATTTCAATGCCTCAACAGACGAAGAGGACTTCACTCGCCTGAACAGCAGAACAGGACTTCAAATGATGCAGAAAGTATTTGACACAGTGTGTTCTTGATAACACGGATTTGTCTCTTGATAGTACAAAATTTCCTATAATCTTCTCCTTTTGATATATATATGTGTGTGTACGTGAAGAGTATGGAAGTAAATGAATGATTTTATATGAACTTGAATGCACAAGAGTGTTAGAATCAAAGTAGATTAAGAATAGAAAGAGTTAGATCGATTAGGTGATTGAAACTAATGATTCTAACATGTTTATATAGATTATAAAAAGGTGCAATCGTTCGTGAATAGTTATCATGAAAGAATATGATCATACCTGTTGATTAAAGGTCGTATCTCTTGATGGAAAAGAAATGTCTATTCAAAAAAATAGGCGTTGCAAGAATTCAGACGTTTGAAAATTAGTGTTCAGACTTCTGAAATTGTTAACGTGCAAAACAGAAAGAAAATAGGTCATTTTAGACCTGATTCAGACGTCTGAAACATCCAATTCAGACGTCTGAACATTATCTGAGAATTCAATTTTGATTCCAGATTCAGACGTCTGAAATGGTTAATTCAGACGTCTAAATTTGATCTGAAATTTAAAATATGGTCTATGCATGTGTGTATGTGCACCTGTCGACATATATATCGATAAGAGAGATTTTAACATCATTTCAACTCTAGACAAAGTCTCAATACAACATATATGTATAGTATGAAGTTCATGTGAATCTAGTCTTGTAGATATTCCTGCAAAAAATAAGTTAGTATATAAAATCAACATATATAGTTGTCGAGTCAAAATATGAAATGTTGTAGATGAAGTTTCAACAAAAATTAGTTGTCGCCACATTGTTGCAACATGATACATTTCCTAACATACACATATGCATATATACCACTTAACAAACTTTAAACACTTATGCATTTAGCATATAAGACAAAATGTTTATATTAGGAAAGTTTATATATATATATATATATATATATAATTAAAAGGACATGATTTGACTAATTAAATTTTAATTAAAACTCTATAAAACCACATCATTACATACAATACTGGCCCAAGGGAAACAGTTGCCCTAGTCGAATATACGGTAAAAAAATGAGCTTATCAGTAAATAAACAAAATGGATGATTATGAGAATTGAACCTTGGTCAAGAACTAAGCAAACTGAAGTGAAACCACTAAGCTACACCAACAATTTGTTTAATGTTGCCCTTATTAATATTTACATCTGTATTTTTCAAATTTTATTACAAGAATTTGTTGCCCTCTTTGGCGATGTCAGATGTGTTGCCCTAGGCGGAAGTCTCAGCAGACTACCCCTAGGGCCGGCCTTGATTACTTATATATCTCATCTCATTAATGAGATGATATGTGTATGCATGGAAAGGAGTAAACTTATGTGTTAAAATATTAATAAGCCTTAAAATGGTGACACCTCTTGTACCTCTTACATGCTCTTCCTAAACCATCATTCCATCCATTAAATGCACTTTATATCAATGTTAATCAAAGTCCAAAAGCAGGCAAGCCGATTTATGTCATTAACCACTCAAACTCCACCTATAAATACAAGGCCAAATTTCACTTCCTCTTCATTTCAAAAATCCCACAAACTCTTGTTCTCTTCCTCCATTCTTCCTCCACCACCAAGTTGTTCACCATCTCCAAGCTCCTAACCCCTCTACCCTCACACACACACATCCCTACATGGCCATACCCCCTACTGTTCACCAAACACATGCGCCACCTCCCCCTACACGGCCCAAAACCCACACACGCATCCACGTCTCCACCTACCCGAGACCCCACCGCTACAACAAAAGAGCATATCATAACTTATTTTTTATAACATTTATTTCTAAAATGTTGTAAAAAATCTTTTTTTTACAACGTTTTTTCGAAAACGTTGTAAAAACCTTGTTTTTTTACAACGGTTTTTAAGAAAACATTGTAAAAGTCTTGTTTTATACAACATTTTCAGGCAAATGTTGTAAAACTCGGTTTTTTATAATGTTTTTATGGCAAACGTTGTATATAACTTATTTTTTCACAACGTTTTTTGCAAACTTTGTAATCATACACTTTTACCAACTTTTATTATAAAAACATTGTTATTTACAACTTTCCCCCATAATTTGTAAATATTAATTTACCACAACAAAAATTGTTTTATCAAACGTTATATATAATCAATAATTATTTTTTATATTTATAATTTATTATAGTTAACATCTCATAATTATTAAATTACACTTAATATTTATTAATTACGTTTATAAATATAATTAATAATTAATATTATATAATCAATAATTAAGTTTAAAAAACTGCTATTAGATAGTTAATATTAAAAATTTCTATTAAATAGCTAATACTAAAAAATTACTATAAAATAATTAATAATTAACTTTTAGTAATTAATATTTAATAATTAATGTTTAGTATTTAATTAATTTACTACTTTAATATTAATAATTTATTATATTTTATTGTTTAATAATTAAAATTTGTTATTAATATAATTAATAATTATTATTATTAATATTTAACAATATATATATAATAATTAATAACTAGTAATTAATATTCAGCTATAATTAGGAAGTAATAAGTAACAACTGATAATTAATAAATAAGACGTAATATTTAAAAATTAATAATTACTATTAAATAATTTCTATTAAATATTTAATAATTAAGACTAATATTTAATAGCTAATAATTGATGAGTAATTAATATGTAATAATTAAGAAGTAATATTTACTAATTAGTATATGATATTTAATAATTATATTTAATATTTTATAAAATTTAATCATATACTAGTAGTACGAAATACAAATATATTGTATATATTATTTATAGATTTGTCTCATGTCATCAACTTTTCTTTGTATAAATATAATATAACAATTGATTGCCATATGAAGGGGGGTGGCAACCCCTCCACTGCCAACTGTCGATTAAAAAGGTCAACTGTAATTAATTAATACCGACATCTGATATACTTGACGCATCAAACACTCTAACGCAAACTCAACAATTTGGTGCGTTCATTTAACAAGGAAAAATAGTAGGTCCGACGTCATATGCGTCCAAAGTGACGCTAACAGGAATTGGACAAAACTTGTTTGTGAAATCACCCTAAGCATTGAAAACTAATTTATTCTCAATAATTTTTCCTCCTTTCTATTTTTATTCTCCCGCTTCATCTTCAAGTGTTGAAAATTTTTGGTTTCCCTCCACTTAACGTTAATTTGGATAAAATCCCATCATAGATTTTCCCACACCCCAAATTAAATAAACCTATTCTATGAGATCTCAGTCCCACTTCTACCACCACACCATCTCGGAATGAGATCAAATGGCCCATGCTGGCCTCATCCCTGTGCCATCTCTGACCAATATGTTGTTAAAGCTAAAAATGTACGCTAACACCCTGATGTGAGTTATGATAAAGCGAAAGCACCACCCGTTGGTACGAGAACTAAAAGTAAGCATAAAAATAACAGAAAACAGAAAAGAGACAATAGTTTTTATAGTGGTTCGGCTCAAAGTCAAGCCTACGTCCACTTAATCTCTTTTATTGCTGATTCGATTACAACTTTTACAATGATTCTTCGATTACAACACGACTAAGACGAGTAGCTAGAACTTCAATGTAGAAAAGCTCTTTGAATTAATTTTGAATGAGTTAGATCTTTTCCCAAAGTTCGTTGAAGCGTCTTCGGTGTTTGAAGTGTTGAAGGATTCGAGAAAACAGCAAAGTATCGACGTTCCAGAAATGATCCAAAAGTCCTCTTTTAGGTGGTGCAGGCGGGGTATTTATAGGGGAAATCTGGAGGTAGGTCATAGGTCGTAGGCGACATAAGAGTTAGGTCGTGGGTCGTGAGCGACCTAAGGGACACAGTCTAAGGCCTATGATAGTTGCGCTTGATCAACTGCATTGGCTGGTAGGTCGTAGCGACCTATGGGGGAATGGAAGGTGACTTAAACATGTCGAGGCATCAAGTGGAGCGCCCTAGGCTAGGATTAGGGATGTCAGCGACCTAATGTTGATGCGACCTATGATCCAACGACATAGGAATATGCGGCTTGTTAACTCGTTAGGTCACTGAGCCATTAACTCGCTAGGTCGTTGGGTCATTAACTCGCTAGGTCGCTGGACCTTTAACTCGCTAGGTCGCTGGACTTTTAACTCGTTGAGTTGCTTAGATCGCTATGTCGCATAGATGCTGCAGTATTCGTTCCTTTGTTGTGCTATGCTGCTGACCTGTATTGATTGCTAGGTCGTTAGCTCGTCATATGTTTAGGTTGTTAGGCCACTCTTCCTTGATTCGTTAGGTTATGCCGCATTGAACTGCTCCATGCTTTAAGTCGTTAACTCGCGTATGCTAAGTCGCTAAGTCGCTTTTTATGCTAGCTCGCTGTAGAACTGCATCGATGTTAGCTCGCTCGTCATTCTTGTGTAGTTGAGTCGCCATTCGAGAAAGGGATTAACACTTGCCCCTCGAAGTACATGCCTAGGTTATAGGTTGTATGCTTCGATCTAACTCTTCTAGGTCGTGGGCGACTCAAGAAGCTCGTTAACTCGCATGCCTATTTGTCTTCTCCTCTTTCTCCTATATAAGCCGTTAACTCGCTTCGTCCTCTTCACTTTATTGCTTATCATTTTTCCGCCATTGCCGTGCTAGAGCTCAAGAACTTCAAAGCAAAATTCCCTTCCTCGTTGCTTCGATCATCATTCCCAACAGCAAACCTAGGTAAATCGATCATCTGACCGTCCCATCTTCCATCGATTCTCCCGTAATCAGTTATACACGATTTCTGTTACCATATTGTAAGATTATATTCCGATTCACCCTCTGATTATCGTCGAATTGCTGGCAATTGCCTTAAAAAAATGAATCGGCTTAGGATCTCATGGAGTTATTTGGCGAGTGTTTGAATTTATGGAGTTAATGATGGTTTTTTTTGGAAATTTGGAGGAGGCGATTAGGGTTTAGGTGCTTGGAGGAGACGAAGAGATATTTGGTTAGCGGGTTAGTGGATTTTAGGTTATGCCGCGGCATTTCTGGTGAGGCAGGGGAGATGGACACGTGGCAACGTGTGAGTGGAGAGTAGGACTTAGGATTTTTGTATAGGAGTAAGCTCAGCATTTCTGAGTTACTTTTAGAGCGATCCAATGAGTTGAGCGACCTAGGAGCCTTACGACTTAAGGGAATCCGAACGACTTACGAACTTGCGACTTAACTTGCATAGCATACTTCTTCAGACGGGATAACCCTCTTAACGACCTATCTTTGGGTCGCACTGTGACCTGGGCGATTTAACTCTTTGCGACATAACCTTTAGGTTGCAGACATACTCGAACGAGCTAACACTTAAACAAATATACCTTGTCTTGACTTAAAGCCTTATGCCTTAACTTGCAGCATAGCTTTAACTCGTAGGAGCATGAATAATGAACTCCATAACTTGAACAGAGCAACTTAGGGAAGCTCGACCTATGCTAAGTCGTTTGGACTTGATCACTTATAGAATTTGACAGCACTTAATTGAATTTTTAACTTGAACTGCCAGAATAAACTGCTTGAACATGTTACACCTTCTCATAGATTGAATTAACTTTTAAGTTAACAACCTGTCAAACACAACATTTGCAGAAAAATAGGACGGATATACTCATCATCGACTGCCCACATCGAGTGATGGATTAGATCAAAGAGACAATATTTTACTTAAGTAAAATAGTATGAATTTAATTAAAGATGAAGTGATGTGAATCACTTGATTTAAATGAAGCATCAGCGCAAAATTCATACAGTTATAACTGCTTATTGCTGAATATCATCTGCATTGATACTACACTTAACTTTGATTTTATAACAAGCCTTGAACCTTCCTGAATTGACATGCGCCAACCAGTATTATTTCAAGTTTTACTTTATTTACTTGTTATTTCAGTAGTTTTGCACAACACTTCACACGCTTTTAGGAAACGTGCACCTTCATATTTGAATATCCAGTTCCTTGTGTAGAATGGCTTCTCAACAAGAGCAAGAAGAGGTAACAGGGAAGGTCGGAGAGGTTTTCCCAATAGCCGACCCTTTGGAGAACCCTCCAGGCAGAGTTTCAACCACGCTGAACCAACGGACCTTCAATCAGCTATGCATTCAATTCGGCATTGCTGAAGCGGGTGCTTTGCTTACAGGGGTAAACGACACTGCCGATAGGCCACCTCCGGGCTTTATTGCAGTTAACAGTCAAATGTGCCTGAACGGAGCTATTCCCCCCTTCAATGATTTTCTTCGAATGCTCCTTCTTCGATTAACTATCTCTCCTTTCCAATTACACCCTAATGGGTATGCCATCTTGATGGGATTGTGTGTACGGTTCAGGAGGACGCTCGACCGTCTTCCAAGCTTTGAAGAGATTTGCTATTTGTGCACATTTACGAAGAACAAAGATCATCCTTCTATTACACTTGTGAGGAGCACAAGAAATCGTAAACTGATTACTGATCTTCCTGAGAGCGCTCACGGATTTTTGAACCAGTGTTTCTTTGTTCGTTGCCCCCCGGAATTCTGCGACATTTGGAGAGTAGGAAGTAAGATTACCTATCTCTGTTCTTTCCATTTCTAAGCTTTTCAAAATCCGAGTCGTCAAGCGCTAACTTCATTCTTTACTTTTACAGCACTTCCTCCTCCTTCTAAAGATTCTAGCCACAAGTCAACTTTTGAAAGACTAAGTGTCGTGGCAGTCGAGGAGAGAAGCATTAAGTTCTTACTGAAGGACGAATTTTTGCATCAATTCGGACTTTTGCACTCTTCTCGATCCACTCAGCTTCGTGATGCCCCTGGTTCTCAAGTAGAGACGTCAGATGCCTCGGTTTCCGCAAAGGAACTTGCACCGAAGGAACCTATTGCAGAGGCCTCATTGGTGAAATGTTCTACTCCCGTTGACGGTGCGGGGTCATCTGGAAAATTTACACTTCCCCAAGTTATCGAAGAAGAGGAATTTCCTCAACATTCCGGGAAGGCTGCTGATAAGGGAGTTGGGATAGAGAGTTCTGCTAGGCATGATGGTGATGATATTTTTGGAGGGCTGAGCGACCTGGTGGTGACTTCACATGAGCTCTTTAAAGATGACACCACCACTACTAAAGTTGTCTCTCCAGCAATCGAGGCGACATCTACCTTGCGACCAATCCCGTCAACCCAAGAGTTGACGCCTGCTGCAAAAACCGACATCACTCCTAGGCCGAAGAGTGGTTTGTAGCTTGACGCGTGTAGTTCGCAGACCACACACACACTTAGGATTTCGGCAATTACGCGCACTTAACTTCTTTATTTCAGAGGTTTCTAAATCTTGTCTCTTCTTCATTTTCAGGTTCTCCCATGGTACGCAGCGGTTCATATTATGATGACTTTCAACGCTACGCAAGGCACGAATCGTAAGATCCCAGGCGCTATCTTCCTGCCTTTAGGGAGACCGATGAAGAAAGAGCTGCTAGGAAAGCTCGCGAAAGGCCGGCTCATGAGGAGCGCTACGAGAGAAAAGATGAACGACACGATTCTTCCCAGAGAGATGATGATTCCCACAAAAGAAAATCTTATGATGATAAAGAGAAGAGTCATGTCACTGAAGATCCAAGCAAGCAGGCCAAGCTTAGCGAAAGGCCTACATCTAAAATTTCTGAAGTGCCCGCTGCTCCCATCTCTTTAGAAATCCCTTCCAGCTCTCCTGCCCTCAAAAGAGCTGACATTCAGACAATCATCAATAGGCCTCCATATCAAGTTGAAAAGACTCCGACTACTCTTAAAAGTCGATTTCCACACTGGTGTTTAAAAGGAGTGCGTTTTGACCTTGACTTGGTCCCAATCGACAAACAAGCTATGCTGAGAAATCTTGACGCCGTCAAGCTCGATATTGAGAGAATGTCCGGTTGGCAGAAACTTGTTGATGAGCTTAAAAGGGGTGAACCGCGCAAATATCGAGGCCATGCTGACTATGGAAAATGACAAGTCCGAGTGGCAGAAAATTCTTGATCAGCATGACACAGAGATGAAGAACATCACTGCTTACAATGAAAAACTTGAAGCTGAAATTAAAAAACTCAAAGATGAGCTTGCCACCACTTCCACTTCTTATACTCAAAAAGAAGAGGTGCTTCAGAAACAATTAAGGGATGCCCACGCCGCTCAACGAGATGCTGAGGCTAAACTCGAGGCTGAGCGGAAGATGGTGGAAATCTACCGCACTGATATCGCCCAGCTGTGGGAGAAGGCTAACTCCCAAGACTTAGAGATTATGAGGTTGCAGGCACAGCTATCAAAGATCGAAAAGGAGCGTGACGAGTCCATCGCTGGAAAAGCAGCAGCCAAACAATCACACGAAGCAACCAAAGCCAACGTCAGCTCCACATTATTTGAGTTTTATGTTCACAGCGTCTTGGGGTGCGGCAGCCTTTCGTTTTTGGGCCCAAAATATGAAATTACTTTGGCCGAATTGTGGGAGGCAGCAGTTGAGACATTTAAAGATGTTGGTTATGCCGAAGAAGATCTTGGGGCATATTATTTGGATGACGAGGGTCGTGCCACCCTTGCCAGGGGAAAGGAGCAACTTGCCAAAGAACGAGCCGGAGCGGCGGAAGGGGAGCATTCAGGGAAGGCGCCTTTGACCGACCCTACCCATCCTTCGGTTTCGGCCAACATTGATATCATTGGCTCCAGTTCCCACTCTTTGCCTCCTACTAAAGCTGAAATTGAGATTACGACTGCTCATGCTGGAGATGAGGCCCAAGAAAGCACCGAAGCCCAAGAAAGCACCGAAGCCCAAGATTTTGAAGTTGACGTGATAAAGCCAACTTCTCCAGGTAACTTCGACACTGATCCAGCTCAAGTGGACTACTCGTTTGCTTCGAATGAGCTCGATGAACTTCTTACTTATTACTTAAGCCTCGACGTGCCACTATCTCCTCTATTTACGAGGAATACTGATTTTAACTTTTCTTCTTCTATAGTGAAAACGCCAAGTGCAGTACCGGCTTCGCCTCCTCCAGCTGTTGTCCCTCCACCTCTCCAAGTTACTCCTTCTTTTGCATCTCAACCGGGGTCGCAGGAAGAACAAATAGGAGCTCTTCAAGGCTTGGATGATCCGGCTGCTTCGCAAGAGCAGAAGGCGGAAGAGCTTGAGGAGGGCGAGAGGACCCCGGAGAATTTTATGCCGACGACACAAAGCTGTCTAAACTTATCACTTCGGGCAGCGAGTCTTCTTCAAGGAAGAGGGGGAAGCGCGTAATTTCAAAGAAGAAGAAGAAAAGCACTTCTGCCAGTGAAGAGAGAGCGGAAGTAGACCAAGTTGCACCTCTTTCTCCTTCTTCCCCGACTTGTTCAAGCCGGCTCCAGAAGCTAACCATTAGGCCGGGCGAGGGCTCCAAAGGTGGCAGGAAGAAGTAATGAGTTTGGCTTTACGCTTCTCGTCTTGATTTTTTGCTTTGTGCTTGTACATAAAGGCTTGTATTGACCGGAGATTGTTCGGGTACCGGCCCCCGCTTTTTGAAACCTGGACATGTGTAAAAAAAATTCATAGTATGGAATAAAATGACTCTTTTTACTTGTACAAACTTTTTATCTGTATTTGAAAATGCATTCATTCCACATTTTCATACAAGTTTCTTTATTTTCTTTGTGTGATATTGCAGTGAGCTCGTGGTATGTTGCTTGAGCGTTGCTTTTATTAATGTAGCTATATTACATTATATTATATTGCTCCTATACTACGGCTTATTGCAATCTTCTCCATTTTGCAGAGACTTATACTCTTACTATGGAGAATAATTCTTCCATTTTTGAGGAAATACTATTTGCTCTAGTAGAATGTCCCTCGTTTTGGAGGAATTTTTACGTTTCAACCTTCGGAGATGGTCACTTTTATTTTTGAGTAGTGGATTCCCCTACGCGGTAAAGCGGGCTTCCGAAGAGGGATTTATTTGGCACTCCAACTTTTGGGGAAGAATATTTTCAAGATGGAGAAATTGATCTTCCCTTGAGAGCTGCAGTGTGCCTCCAAAGAGGGCTTTTTTTTTGTTATGCCTCGTTGGAGGGCTTTTTGTGTTCGCTTGAAAGTTACTTTTTCACAGTTAAATGGATCCACGGGGCGGACGCAAGCTACTTAATTGGATGTTCATTTGCACAAACGATCGCAATCGGTTAGCAAGGGCCCTGTGCCTTCAACTTAGGAAGGTGCCCCTCTGGTGGTTCCATCAACCTTGTTGGTTGAGAAAAGCATTTCATCTTGGGAAGTGCCTCGTTGGAGGGCTTTGTTTGTGCCTCTGAAGAGGGCTTGTGCCTCCGAAGTGGTCTTGTGGTGCCTCTGGAGAGGGCTTTTGCCTCCAAAGAGGGCATGTGGTGCCTCTGGAGAGGGCTTGTGCCTCCGAAGAGGTCTTGTGGTGCCTCTGGAGAGGACTTTTGCCTCCGAAGAGGGCATGTGCCTCCGAAGAGGGCTTTTTCCTCCGAAGGCTTGTGCCTCCGAAGAGGGCTTGTGGTGGTTGGCTTGCCAGGAAGGTTGCGTCTTATGGTTAAGTGGATCCACGGGGCAGACGCAAGCTACTTAATCGGATGTTCATTTGCACGAACGATCGCAATTAGTTAGCAAGGGCCTGGAACCTTCACTTTGGGAAGGTGCCCCTCCGGTGGTATCACTAACTGTTTGTGAGGAGCACTTCTTATGTAGGATTTGTATCTGGAATTTTTTATGGCTTGTCATTTGTTTATTGAGTGATTTATAGGAATCGCTTGGCGTTGTGATAGGTAAGCTTTGTTTTAATGGCCTGCAATATTAAATCGACATTTTAGCAATACATTTAAGGTATTTACACATCGAAATGAAACAGGCATTTTATAGTAGTAGAGAACACAAGATTTATAGTGGTTCGGCCAAGAATTGGGGCTACATCCACTTTATAGTTCTTTTATTGATTTGCACTGATTTTACAATGGCTTACAATACAAGAATGATACATCCATAATTATTTTACAATTTTAAGCAAAGCTTTTAAGTAAAATATGGACGCAAGTGGTTGCTGTTCCAGGCTCTCGGGATTGGATCTCCTTCGATAGTTGTGAGTTTGAAAGTGCCATCGAGAAGTTTTTTGCCTATGACATATGGCCCTTCCCAGTTTTGCCCAAACACTCCGGTTGCTGTCATGATCCTTTTCAAGATTATATCCCCAATTTCAAAGCTGCGTTGGCGAACTTTAGAATTAAAGTGCCTGGCTATCCTTTGCTGGTGGGCTGCAACTCTGAGCTTAGCTTCTTCCCTTTTTTCATCAAGCAGGTCAAGTGCTTTAAGTTGCAGCTTTTCATTTTCAGCTTGGTTGAAATGGATTCTTCTGTGTGAGGGGACCTCTATTTCCACTGGAATCATTGCTTCTGATCCATATGCCAATGAGAATGGAGTGTGCCCAGTTGCAGTTTTGTGGGTAGTTCTATATGCTCATAGTGCTAGTGGCAGCTTATCAACCCAACCACCTTTTTCTTTTTCCAGCTGCTTTTTGATGGTTGATTTGATAATTTTGTTCACTGCTTCCACTTGCCCGTTTGCCTACGGATGAGCCACTGTTGAGAAGCTTTTTTGGATCTTGAATCGCCTGCAAAAGTCCTGGAATTCTTCGCTTTCGAATTGAATACCATTATCTGTGATTATCTTCTACGGCACACCATACCTGCAAATGATATTTTTAGTCACAAAGTTTATCATCTTTTTAGAGGTAATCGTAGCCAAAGGTTCAGCTTAAGTCCATTTAGTGAAATAATCAACAGCAACATTAACATATTTGATTCCGGACTTGGCAACCGGAAAAGGCCCGATTAGATCAATCCTCCAAATGGCGAATGGCCATGGACTGGCCATCTGCGTTAGCTCAGTGGAAGGCGCTCTTGGGATTTTTGCAAATCTCTAGCATTTGTCACACTTTCGGGAGTAGATAGCGGCATCTCGATTAATATCTGGCCAAAAATACCCAAAGAGGAGAACTTTCTTTACTAGAGTTTGGCCATCTGAATAATCTCCGTACTCTCCTCCGTGCACCTCAGCTAAAATTGTCTTAGCTTCTTCCTTGGTTACACATCGGAGTAATGGCATTGAGAATCCCCATCTATATAACCGGCCGTCTTGAATTACATATCTTGGGGCTTTTCTTAACAACTTTCGACGTTCTTTTGAATTTTCTAGCAGGGAACCGTTGAATAGATATTTCTTGATCGGGGTCATCCACGACTTTTGCTCTTGAGACAGCCATGATCCAGTCAATATCCATCTCACCAGTACTTGGAGCTGACAACACTTCCACAGAGACCAATCCCAATAATTAAGCTTCGCCAGAGCTTGAATACTTTTCAAGAGAATCTGCCTTCATGTTCTCTTCCCGGGGAATGTGGCTTATCGTATAATGATCAAAATCATCGAGAAGCTCCCAGGCCTTTGACAAGTAAGCAGGCAGATTTCCTCCTTTAGCTTGAAATTCTTTCTTGACTTGGCATACAATAAGTTGGGAATCACTGAAGATCTGCAATACTTTGGTGCTTAGTTCTTTAGCAATCTTCAAGCTGGCGATAAGAGCATCATATTCTGCTTCATTATTTGTCGAAGGAAATTCCAATCTCAATGCATAGCACAATGACCGCCCTACGGGGGTTTCAAGCACAACCCCCGCTCCGAAACAATAGTCGTTTCTTGCGCCATCAACATATAATTTCCATTGGATCGGGATGTCATCAGTAACCTCTTCCTCACTGTCACCTTTATCTGTGTACTCTGCAATGAAATCTGGTAAAGCTTGCACATTGATTGCTCTTCGGGGATGGTAGGTGATATCATATTGGCTGAGTTCAATATTCCACTTCAGAAGACGACCCGAAGTTTCAGGGCGAAATAGGACTTGCTTTAGAGGCTGATCGGTAGGACTTTGATAGGATGAGCTTGGAAATATGGCCTCAAATTTCTGGAAGCAATCAACAGACAATAGGCGAGCTTTTCCAGCTTTGAATAATTCATCTCTGCCCCAGTGAATCTTTTGCTGATGTAATAAACCGGGTGCTGAACTTTTACGTCTTTCCGTACTAATGCTGCACTGAGAGCATGAGATGAAACCGCTAAGTATATGAAAAGATCTTCACCACTGCTGGGCTTGGAAAGTACTGGAGGCGCTTCCATGTGACGAATCAGTTCGTCAAAAGCTTTCTGACATTCAGGAGTCCATTCAAAGTTTTTCTTTCCTTTCTTTAGAGCATCAAAGAAGGGAATGCATTTATCAATGGCCTTGGAAATAAACTGACTCAAAGCAGCAACCTTCCCGTTGAGGCTTTGCAATTCCTTCTTTGTCTTAGGGGCTTTGACTTCTCTTAAAGCAGTAATCTGAGCAGGATTAGCTTCGATGCCCCTAGCACTCACAATGAAACCCAAGAATTTTTCAGACTCTACCCCGAATGAACATTTCAGAGGATTTAGCTTCATCCCATACTTTCGGAGGACTGAGAACATTTCTGCCAAATGATCCATGTGGTCTGCTGCCTTCTTTGATTTCACCAACATATCATCAACGTATACTTCCATAGTCTTGCCACTCTAGGGTTTGAACATGGCGTTAACAAGTCTTTGGTAAGTTGCCTTCGCGTTCTTCAGTCCGAAGGGCATGACTTTATAGCAGTAAAGACCACTTAATCTGGCTCATGCATCATGATTTGATTATATCCTGAGTAAGCATCCATAAAAGACAGTAATTCATGCCCGGCTGTTCCATCCACCAACTGATCAATCCTGGGTAACGGGAAGCAGTCTTTGGGGCAGGCTTTGTTTAAGTCTGAAAAGTCGATGCATACTCTCCACTTTCCATTTGCTTTTTTAACCAGCACCGGATTAGAAACCCAATTTGGATAAGTGGATTCTCTGATGAAGCCGTTTTCCATGAGCTGATATACTTCTTCTTTTAATGCTGCTGACCTTTCAGGACCATGGGTTCTTCTTTTCTGCTTTACGGGTGTGAATTTCGGATCAATATTCAAAGAATGTACTGCAATCTCTGGAGATATTCCACACATGTCGGCATGACTCCAAGCGAATACATCCAGGTTTGTTTTCAAGAATGATATCAACATATTTTGAACCGTCACACTAAGTTGCGAACCCACATTTAGCACCTTGTTTGGTCTTTCAGGTCGACAGGTACTGGCACCGTCACTTCCACCGGCACCACTCTACTCTCTCCTGCACTGGTTTTTATGGGATCCATTTCTTTTCATGCACCACTATGCTCACCAGTGCAGGGTCCACCCTGTAATTGCTACAAGGTGGGTTCTTTGACGCGGAGCGTAGCTGCCGCATCCTTTCCCATTTCTCTCTTCCTTGCCTCCCGCAGCTCTATAAGATAACATTCTTTCCCAGCATTTTGATCCCCTTTAATAACACCGACGCCATTATCAGTGGGGAATTTCATAGTCAGGCACCATGGGGCGAGAATGGCCTTGAATGCAGCAAGAGTCGGCCGACACAGGAAGGCATTGTAAGCAGAAAATCCGGCAACAATCACAAAAGTCTGCTTTCGAACCACCTTCTTCTGTCCTTCTCCAAGCTCCACGAATAAGTCAATAGTCCCAATTGGCAGCTTCGGTTCTCCAGTGAACCCAACAATTTTCTGTGATGAAGCTTGAACACCAGCCATAGGAATTTTCATTTGATCAAATGTCTTTTTGAAGAGGACATTGCAAGAGGTGCCGCAGTCAACAAGCATCCTTCTTACAATGGCTGGCCTGATACCTGCAGAGATGACCAAGGGATCCATATTGGGAGCCTCAACACCAATAGAGTCCCTAGTCCGGAATACGATGTCATCATTGAAAGTCCTCTGCTGTTTCAAAGGTGCAGCATCTTCCAAAACAAAAACATTCTCTTCTGCTGGGGCATATTTCAAAGCACGAGCATATCTTTCCATCTCACCCCAACTTCTGCCTGCTGGGTGAGGACCTCCTGTGATTACATTAATAACAGGCCTTTTAGATTCCTGCACCGCAGTCCTCTCACCTGAGCCAGATTGATGAGCAGGAAGTTGTTGCCCCTGAGTAGATGAGGCTGGGTCATTTCTATTTCTCTTGACATATTGTTGCAGTTTGTTCTGTCTTAACAGCTCTTCAATCAAACTTTTTAAATGGCGACGTTCGTTAGTGTCACGGCCAGGTTGATTGTGAAATCGACAGAATCTCCCATTTCGCATAGCATTTTTCCCAAGCTTTATCTCAGTTGGTTTGGGGTATTCGATGACACCCTTGGTGGCAAAGAAGATATTCTCTGGAGTATCAGTTAAAGGAGTAAAATCTGAAGGTTTAAAGTAGCGAGGTTTCTTCACATCTTTCTGCTTTTTTCCACCATTATTCTCCCTCTTCTGACCTCTAGATTCCTTTTTGGTGGAAGCAGCAGTGTTATTCTCAACCTCCGTCAATACCACTTTTGCTGGTGCAGGAAGGCTTTCTAGGCGCATACATTCGTCGGCCTTCTTGTAGAATTTTTCAAGTGAATTTGGCTCTTTCATCTTTATCCATTTTCCAAATTCACTCGATTTGTCAATAGCCCCGCATCAAGTAAGTTAGAATCATCCGAGGCTCTGCATTGTCGATCTCGGCCAAGGCGATATTGAAGCGGTTTAAGAAAGATCTTATAGACTCTCCATGATTTTGTTCGAGGCTGGATAGTGACATTATGTCCTTGGCCTTTGAAGCATACAACCTGAACTGTTCTTTAAATTTCCGAGTTAAGTCGGAGAACTGGTCTACAGATCGAACTGGTAGCTTTGTGAACCAGAGTAGGGCCACTCCTTCCATGTACACAGGAAAGTACCTGCATTTAATCTCATCTGTCGCTCTGGCCCCAGTCATATGCCAGTCATACTTGTATAAGAATTGGTTAGGGTCGCTTGTCCCCCGATAAGCTGGAATAGTGGGGGAACAAACTTCTTTGGAAATTCCTCCTTCAGAATTCTTTCGGTGAAAGGAGTCTTGCTTGGAGCAAACCCCCAGTCATTTTCATCTTCTTCCCTCTGCATGCCCTCTTTCGTGATTTGTCGAATCATTCCCGAGAGGTATTCCTCATTATTTAGAGGCTCCACGGGACAGACGTCAGCCACTTTCTCGGAAGTTTGCCTGGACAAACGTTCACGGAGAGTTGGCTGCGGCCTTGAACCTCCAGCTTGGGGAGGTGCCCCTTCGACGGCGCCAGCTGCCCTTTGAGGAATACTTTTCCCTCGGGGATGATGAACATCTTCAGCGAAGGTTTCCTCGTTATTCACTGGTTGATGGTTAGCTCCTAGCAAAGCATTCAACCTATCCAGCATCAAAGTATTCTGGGCTTCCATTTGCTGATATAACCCAGACACTATAGCATCTAACTCTGCTCTTGTAATTCCAACACTGGGAGCCGCTTGACTTGACGAGGGAGAAGTGGCGGTATTATCATGAGCATCACCGGATCTAGTAGATCTACGCTTTCTTCCAGGAGCCATAATCTCGGATAGACTTCTGGTTTTGAGAGAGATTCTTTCAACAAATTTTTGGGAAGCAATGATGAGAGCACCCTGAGTTCAAGCTCTCAATGAAAGCACCAAAAATATTAACGCTAAAAATGTATGCTAACACCCCGGTGTGAGTTATGATAAAGCGAAAGCACCACCCGTTGGTACGGGAACTAAAAGTAAGCAGAAAAATAACAGAAAACAGAAAAGAGACAACATTTTTTATAGTGGTTCGGCTCAAAGTCAAGCCTAAGTCCACTTAATCTCTTTTATTGCTGATTCGATTACAACTTTTACAATGATTCTTCGATTACAACACGACTAAGACGAGTAGCTAGAACTTCGATGTTGAAAAGCTCTATGAATTCATGTTGAATGAGTTAGATCTTTTCCCAAAATTCGTTGAAGCGTTTTCGGTGTTTGAAATGTTGAAGGAGTCGAGAAAACAACAAAGTATCGGCGTTCCAGAAATGATCCAAAAGTCCTCTTTCCGGTGGAGCAGGCGGGGTATTTATAGAGAAAATATGGAGGTAGGTCGTAGGTCGTAGGCGACATAAGAGTTAGGTCGTGGGTCGCGAGCGACCTAAAGGACACGGTCTAAGGCCTATGATAGTTGCACTTGATCAACTGTATTAGCTGGTAGGTCGTAGCAACCTTTGGGGGAGTGGAAGGCGACTTAAACATGTCGAGGCATCAAGTGGAGCGACTTAGGCTAGGCTTAGGGATGTCAGCGACCTAATGTTGATGCGACCCATAATCCAACGACATAGGAATATGCGGCTTGTTAACTCGCTAGGTCGCTGGGTCATTAACTCGCTAGGTCGCTGGACCTTTAACTCGTTGAGTTGCTTAGATCGCTAGGTCACATAGATGCTGCAGTATTCGTTCTTTGCTGTGCTATGCCGCTGACCTGCACTGATTGCTAGGTCGTTAGCTCGTCATGTTTAGGTTGTTAGGTCGTTCTTTTTTGACTTGTTAGGTTGTGCCGCATTGAACTGCTCTATGCTTAAGTCGTTACATCGCGCATGCTAAGTCGCTAAGTCGCTTTTTATGCTAGCTCGCTGTAGAACTGCATCTATGTTAGCTCGCCCGTCATTCCTGTGAATCAACCGTCGGAAATCATCGCAAATCTACTCTCCTCAACAGAAGCTGCAGCAAAACTGCATAGATCGCAACCGCAACAGTAGGCCATGACTCCTCTAGATCGCAACTGTAAGCGTAGGCTATGATTCCTTTTCCAAATCTCAACCGCAACCAACCCCAGGTCGTGAATGATGATCTGCAACTGCAATCGACAGCGACTCCTCCTCCAATTCCATTAGTACATCAACTGGGTTGATTTCGAATCTTGGGTAATTGATTCTTGGGATTTGGAGTAGTTGATTTTAGGATCTTGATGGGGGTTATGAAACCCATAAGAATTGGATCCGACAATAGCATGTCCAAGCTCAAAGGAAAGTACATGAAAATGGATGGAATAGTGGATGAAGAAGTGGGCAAATCTATGCTTGTAATAAACAAGAGAAAGAACAGTAGAAGCGATAGTGAGTATTTTGTATTCGCTTGTGCATTCTTTGCTTCCTTCAATAATGTTCTGCTCGGATATGGTGAGATTTTTCTAATGGATTAATTTAATTTTAGGATTTCGGTTTATATTTATTTTAGATCTTTATTGTGATAACGTTTAGGTAGTTGTTAGATTATGAGATGTATGTTTCTAGAATGATTTTCATATGAATTTACTTTTTTCTTTGGGTTTAATCCAGGAATATTATCTTTTGATGCTCAGCTCTAAATTTTCTGTTTTATCTTCTTAGGTTTATTCATGTACTATATACTATATGTGCTAAGCTCTAAATTTTCTGTTTTATCTTCTTAGGTTTATTCATGTACTATATACTATATGTACCAATTTTAATGAGTTCAATGTATCTGGTCTTCATTTTGGAGCAGAAATAATCTATACCCATCAGATCCTTTAAGCAATACAAACTCTTAAAATGAATTTTAATTATCTTAGAGATTTTCAATACACATTACGTATTGATCAAAATCGAAAAAGCAATAGAATACAAAAATGAATAAATAGTCAGATGAAATATGACTCAAGAATTCGCTAGGTGGTTGAATGATAGGAACTGTTAACTCCGTTTAGGCAACGAGTCAAGGTCTGGGCTGACTCACGACTTAAGGTTCTTAACGGTTCATAAGGCTACCGACTCAACAACCTTGAGGAGCTACCGACTCAACAACCTTGAGGAGTTACCGACTCAACAGCCTTGAGGAGTTACCGGCTCAACAGCCTTGAGGAGTTACCGACTCAACGGCCTTGAAGGGTTACGACTCAACGACTCAGGAGGAATAACGACTCACCGGGTTATAACCTTAGCAACTTAAAGGTGCCTGCCGACTCAATGGGTTAACGACTCATGGAGCTAGCGACTCAAGTTCTCTTACGACTCAACGACCTAAGGTGTCAAATGACCTAACTGACTAAACTCCCAAAACAACAAAGGACCGACCTACGACTTATGATAGGTCGTTCACGACCTAGCTTGAGTCGTCCACGACTTAAAGCTACTATGTAGAAATCCTATGCCGCCTCATTTTGGACCACGACCTTTTAACTCGCAGACGAGTTAGGACTTGTGCTATATACAGAGGACCGGAGACGCTCTGATACGAAGTCTGGGCTCAACCAGTTGAGTCGCCCACGACATACGACTCATCCTGAGTCGGTCACGACTTACGACTCATCTTGAGTCGGTCACGACTCATGACTTAACAATTTCAGCCTAGAAAATTGCCTATAAATACATGACCACATCGAGCATTCAGAGGACTTTTGGGGACTGACTTCCTGGACGCCATTACTCTGCCATTGTCTCGACTTCAAGCAACGTTCAAGCAACACTTCTATCACTCCAATCACCAAAGACATTTCAACAAATCTCAAGAGGAAATCTAACTCATTCGCCATGCATTCGAGGGATTCTTCTACATCAGAGTTTGAGCTATTTGTCTAAGTGTGTTGTAATTGAAGATTGTTGTAAAGAATTGTAATCAAATCAGCAATAAAGAGCTTTAAAGTGGACGTAGGCTAAATCTTAAGCCGAACCGCTATAAATATTGTGTCTTTTATAGCTTCTCTGTGATTTCTCTGCTTATATTTTGTTCCCGTACCAACGGGTGGTGCTTTCACAATTACCTTCTACACACCGGGGTGTTGGCGTTCAGTTTTTAGCGTTAACATTTTTGGTGCTTTCACTAAGAATTAAACTCAGGCGAGTTATCATCATTGCTTCACAGAGGTTTGTAGAGAGAATTTCCTTGAAAACCAGAAGTCTATCCGAGATTATGGCTCCTGGAAGGAAGAGTAGATCTGTCAGATCTGGGAATATTCAAGAGGGAACCTCCGTTTCCCCCATATCGAATCAAGCCACTCCAGCTGTCGGAGTTACAAAGGCAGAGCTGGATGCTGCAATTTTAGGGCTGAACCAACAGATTAATGCCCAAAATGCACAACTCGAGGCTCAAAATGCCCAGAATGCCCTAATTCTAAATAGGTTGAACGATTTGCTTGGGGCAAACCGTCAACCAGCGGGTACTGAGAGGAATTTTGCTGGCAACATTCATGATGCTGAAGAAAGAAATGCTCCTGAAAGGGCTGCTAGCCTCTTTGAACAAACACTTCCAGAGGTTGGTGGATCTAGAATTCGGCATGATGAGGAGTATCTTTCTGGAATGGTTCGACAAATTATGAAAGAGAGTATGCAGAGGGTTGAAGACGAGAAAGAATAGGGTTTCGCCCCAAGTAAGACTCCATTTACTGAAAAAATCTTAAAGGCTGAATTCCCAAGGAAGTTTGTCCCTCCAACCATTCCAGCTTATAAGGGGACAAGTGATCCGAATGAATTCCTATACAAATATGATTGGCACATGACAGGTGCCAGAGCTTCTGATGAAATAAAGTGCCGATATTTCCCTGTGTATCTCGAAGGCGTAGCTCTGCTTTGGTTCACCAAGCTGCCCGTCCGATCTATCGATCAGTTTTCTGACTTGACCCGGAAGTTCAAGGAGCAGTTCAGACTATATGCCTCAAAAGCCAAAGATATCATGTCACTATCAAGTTTGGAGCAGAGTCCAGGAGAGACTATCAGATCTTTCTTAAACCGCTTTAATATAGCATTAGCTGAGGTGGATAATGCAGAACCGCGAATGATATTGACTTATCTGATGAAGGGTATTAACAAGTCGAGCGAATTTGGGAAATGGCTAAACATGAAGGAACCAAATTCCCTTGAAAAATTCTATAAAAAAGCAGATGAATTCATACGTTTAGAAAGCCGTCCCGTACCGGTAAAGGCAGTGTTGGAAAAAGCTGAAGATAACACTGTTGCTCCACGCAAGAATGAATCTGTAGGGCAAAAAAGGGAAAATAACAATGGGAAGAAACAGAGTAATCTGAAGAAGCCCCGATCCTTCAAGCCATCAGAGTATACTCCTTTATCAGATACTCCGGAGCGTATCTACCTTGCCATTAAAGACTCTGTTGACTTCCCTAAACCTCCTCCTCTAAGGACCGGGAAAAAAGCTATACAGAGTGGGAAGTTCTGCCGCTTCCATAATCAACCCGGTCACGAGACCGACGAATGCCGCCAGTTGAAAAATCTGATTGAAGAGTTGCTAAGGGAAAACAAACTGCAGCAATTTGTGAAAAAGAATAACAACAATCCTGCTTCATCTAGTCAGGGGCAACAGGCTCCTACTCAACAGCCTAGGACGATTGAGAAGGCTGCAGGGCATGAATCTGGAAGGCCCATTATTAATGTCATTACAGGAGGACCTCACCCAGCAGGCAGAAGCTGGGGTGAGATGGAAAGGTATACCAGAGCTTTAAAATATGTGCCGACTGAGGAAGATGTATTTGTTTTGGAAGGTGCTACGCCTTTGAAGCAACAAAGAACTTTCGATGATGATATTGTGTTCAGAGCCAGGGATTCCGCAGGTATTGAAGCTCCTACTTTGGATCCTCTAGTCATCTCGGCTGGTATCGGACCAGCTATTGTCAGAAGAGTTCTCATTGATTGTGGCGCATCCTGCAATATTCTCTTTAAGAAAACATTCGACCAAATGAAGATCCCTATGGCTGATGTGCAAGCCTCATCGCAGAAAATTGCTGGTTTCACTGGGGAGCCAAAGCAGCCGGTAGGGACCATTGATTTGTTTGTGGAACTTGGAGAAGGAGAGAGAAAAGTAGTCCGCAAGCAAACTTTTGTGATTGTCGACGAATTTTCTACTTACAATGCTTTCCTTGGTCGCCCAACTCTGGCAGCGTTCAAAGCTGTTCTTGCCCCGTGGTGCCTCACTATTAAATTCCCTACAGACAATGGAGTAGGAGTTATAAAAGGTGATCAAAATGCTGGGCGAGAGTGCTATCTGACAGAGCTACAAGAAACCAGAAAAAGAGAAATGGGAAAGAATGCGGCAGCCCCAGTCTGCATCAAAGAACCAGCCTTGTAGCAATTACAGGGCGGACCCTGCACCGGCGAGCACAGCGGAGCAAGGAAAGAAATGGACCCTAGAAAAGTCAGTGCAGGGGAAAATAGAGTGGTACCGGTGGAAACAACAATACCAATACCTGTTGACCCAAAGGACCCAAACAAAGTGTTGAATGTGGGCTCACAACTTAATGCGTCAATTCAGAATATCTTAATATCTTTTTTAAAGGCAAATCTGGATGTTTTTGCTTGGACTCACGCTAATATGTGCGGAATATCCCCAGAAGTTGCAGTGCATGCTCTAAATATTGATCCAAAATTTACACCCGTGAAGCAGAAAAGGAGAACTCAAGGTCCAGAAAGGTCAGCGGCATTAAAAGAAGAAGTTGATCGGCTCATGGAGAATAATTTTATCAAAGAATCTACATATCCGAATTGGGTTTCAAATCCAGTGCTGGTTAAGAAAGCCAACGGAAAATGGAGAGTATGCATCGATTTTTCAGATCTAAACAAGGCCTGCCCCAAAGACTGCTTCCCATTACCCAGAATCGATCAACTGGTAGACGGAACAGCGGGACACGAATTGTTATCTTTTATGGATGCTTATTCCGGATATAACCAAATCATGATGCATGAGCCAGATCAGGAGGACACGAGCTTTATCACCGACACTGGTCTTTACTGCTACAGAGTTATTCCCTTCGGGTTGAAGAATGCAGGGGCAACATACCAAAGACTCGTTAATGCTATGTTCAAACCGCAACTGGGCAGAACCATGGAAGTTTACGTCGATGACATGTTAGTAAAGTCTAAGAAAGCACTGGATCACATAGAACACTTAGCAGACATGTTCGTTGTCCTCCGAAAATACGGAATGAAGCTCAATCCTTTAAAATGTTCATTTGGAGTGGAATCCGGCAAGTTTTTAGGTTTCATCGTGAGCGCTAGGGGCATTGAGGCCAGTCCAGCTCAAATTACTGCATTGAAAGAAGTCAAAGCTCCTAGAACAAAGAAGGAATTGCAAAGTCTCAATGGAAAAGTTGCCGCCTTGAGTCGGTTCATTTCCAAAGCCACAGATAAATGCATCCCATTCTTTGACGCCCTAAAGAAAGGAAAGAAAAACTTCGATTGGACTCCCGAATGCCAAAAAGCCTTTGATGAATTGATTCGCCATATGGAGACGCCTCCAATACTTTCTAGGCCTGGCGATGGCGAGGATCTTCTTATATACTTCGCAGTATCATCTCATGCTTTAAGTGCAGCGCTGATACGGGAAGACAAAAGGATTCAACATCCAGTTTACTATATCAGCAAAAGACTCACTGGGGCAGAGATGAATTACTCTAAGTTGGAAAAACTCGCCTATTGCTTACTAATTGCGTCTAGGAAGTTGAGGCAATATTTTCAAGCTCATCCTATCAGAGTCCTCACTGATCAACCTTTAAAGCAAGTCCTGTTCCGCCCTGAAACTTCGGGTCGTCTTCTAAAGTGGAATATTGAACTCAGTCAGTATGACATCACTTATCATCCCCGGAAGGCAATCAATGGACAAGCGTTAGCAGATTTCATTGCAGAATTTACAGATAAGGGTAACAGTGAGGAAGAAACGGTCGACAATTCCCCGATCCAGTGGAAGTTATATGTCGATGGTGCGAGAAACGACTACTGTTCTGGAGCCGGAGTTGTACTTGAAACTCCTGAAGGTCGATCATTATGCTATGCACTAAGGTTAGAATTTCCTTCAACAAACAATGAAGCAGAATACGAAGACCTTATCGCTGGCTTAAGGATTGCTAAAGAATTAAACATCCGAGCGTTACAGATATTCAGTGATTCTCAGCTTATTGTATGCCAAGTCAAAAAGGAATTCCAAGCAAAAGGGGGGAATTTGCCCGCTTACTTGTCAAAGGCTTGGGAACTCCTGGGTGATTTCGATCATTACATGATAAGTCACATTCCTCGAGAAGAAAACATGAAAGCAGATTCTCTCGCAAAGTATTCGATCACAGGCGAAGCTCAATTTCTGGGGCTAACTCCAGTAGAGGTCCTGTCGACTCCTAGCATTGATGAGATGGACATTGATTGGGTCATGAGCATGTCTCAAGAGCAAGAATCATGGATGACTCCGATAATAGAATATCTGCTCAACGGATCCATACCAGGGAACTCAAAAGAACGACAAAAGCTACTGAGAAAAGCCTCTCTATACGTAATCCAGGATGGCCGGTTATACAGACGGGGATTCTCAATGCCATTACTTCGGTGTGTATCCGGAGAAGAGTCTAAAGCAATCCTAGCAGAGGTACATGGAGGAGAATGTGGTGATCATTCAGGTGGTCAAACATTAGCAAAGAAAATTCTCCGATACGGGTATTTTTGGCCGGAAATTAATCGAGATGCAGCCGACTATTCCCGAAAATGTGACAAATGTCAAAGATTCGCCAAAATTCCTAGAGCTCCTTCCACTGAACTCACATAGATGGTCAGTCCATGGCCATTTGCAATATAGGGGATAGACCTTGTAGGACCGTTACCAACTGCCAAATTTGGAATTAAATATGCCATTGTTGCTGTAGATTATTTTACTAAGTGGGCAGAAGCTGAACCACTGGCTACTATCACCTCAAAGAAGATGATAAGTTTTGTGACTAAAAACATCATTTGCAGATACGGTGTGCCTCAAAAAATAATTACAGACAATGGAACTCAGTTTGAAAGTGAAGAATTCCAAGATTTTTGCAAGCGATTCAAAATCCGGAAAAGCTTCTCAGCGGTAGCTCATCCGCAGGCAAACGGGCAAGTGGAAGCCGTGAACAAAATTATTAAGTCAACCATCAAGAAGCAACTTGAAAGAGCAAAAGGTGGTTGGGTCGATAAGCTACCACTGGCACTATGGGCATACAGAACCACTCACAAAACTACGACTGGGCACACCCCGTTTTCATTGGCATACGGTCAGAGGCAATGATTCCGGTAGAAATAGAAGTCCCTTCACACAGAAGAATCCATTTCAATCAAGCAGAAAACGAAAAGCTACAGCTTGAAGCGCTAGATCTCCTTGATGAAAAAAGAGATGAGGCTAATCTTAGAATTGCAGCTCATCAGCAAAGAATAGCCAGACATTTCAATTCCAAAGTTCGCCGACGCAGCTTTGAGATTGGAGACCTAGTCCTGAAGAGAATTATGACAGCGACAGGTGTGTTTAGGCCAAATTGGGAAGGACCATATGTCATAGGTCAAAAGCTTCTTGACGGCACATTCAAACTCACCACTGTTGAAGGAGGTCAAATTCCAAGGGCATGGAACAGCAATCATTTGCGTCCATACTTTACTTGAAAATTTTGTTGAAATATTGTAAAAAGAATTATGAATGTATGATTCTTGTAATTGAAGGCAATTGTAAAACTGATGCAAGTAAATAATGAAAGAATATAAAGTGGATGTAGGCCCAATTTCCTGGCCGAACCACTATAAATCTTGTGTTCCTTACTATTATTACCTGTTTGCTTTATTTTCGATATAAAAAGTACATAGAATGTATTGCTGAAATGTCGATTTGAATTTTTGCAGACAATGGAAGTGAAACTTGCACATAAAAAGACCAAGTGATTCTCGCCAAATTTCAAGTCACAAGAGCCCCGAATTCAAATCCTAGATAGGAAGTACTTCAATTGAACGGCCTATGATTTCGACAGAAACGGGTCTTTGCTAATAAATTGAGATCGTTTGAACAAACAAACATCCAATTAAGAAGCTAGTGCTCGTTCCCACGAAATTGCCTGACAATGAAGCACACTTCCTTGGATTAAACAAGTTACTTGTAAAAAAAAAGGGGGGGCAGAGGATCATTGAAAAGACATAAGCAAATGAACAGAGGAACAACCAAAGCCATCATCAGCAGCACAAGTCCTCTTCAGAGGCACAACTCTTCGGAGGATAAAGACCTCTAATGGGTCATACGCCACAAAAAAGAAAGTTCTCTACTCAACAAAAAAGATTGGAGGAGTCATGACCCTCCAACCATGAGAGAGTAACTTCCAGGCGATGAAAACCCTCTCTGAGGCACATTTCACCAGGAGTTGAAGTGTTATGACCGCTCTTCGGAATTACACTTCACCAGAGTTGAAATGCAAACAAAATAAAAGCCCTCTTCGGAGGCCCATTTCACCAGGAGTTGAAGTGTTATGACCGCTCTTCGGAATTACACTTCACCAGAGTTGAAATGCAAACAAAATAAAAGCCCTCTTCGGAGGCACATTTCGCCAGGAGTTGAAGTGTAACAACCGCTCTTCGGAATTTCACTTCACCAAAGTTGAAATGCAAAACAAGATAAAGACCTTCCTGGAAGCCCATGTTTCACCGAGATTGAAATAAAACTTCCAAGTGTTGAAACGTGAAAAGGCTTTCCTCGAAGGCACAACTCTTTGGAGGTACACGTTTCACCAAGATTGAAATAAAACTTTCAAGTGTTGAAACGTGAGAAATCCCTCCTCAGAGGTACGACCCCCTCCCGGGGACACAATTAAAAAGAAAGACCTCTTCAGAAGCCCACGTTTCACCGAGATTGAAATAAAACTTCCAAGTGTTGAAACGTGAAGAGGCTTTCTTCAAAGGCACAACTCTTTGGAGGAACATGTTTCACCAAGATTGAAATAAAACTTCCAAGTGTTGAAACGTGAAGAGGCTTTCTTCAAAGGCACAACTCTTTGGAGGAACATGTTTCACCAAGATTGAAATAAAACTTCCAAGTGTTGAAACGTGAAAAAATCTCTCCTCAGAGGCACAAATTTTTATTAAAAAAAAAAAAGAAAAAAAATCCTCATCAAGAGCGTACTTTAACTTTCAAAGGAAGAGCGATTTACCTATTCTAAAAAAAAAGAAGGGGGGAAGAAAGTTAAAGTACATTCAGAGGTCCGCTTTACCACATAGAAGAATTCACTTGGCAAAATGTATACATACGCAAAAGGAAAAAGTGATTTCTTCGAAGGACAAAGCGTAGAAACTTATATGAAGGAATTTGCACTCTACGAAAATTCTCATCGAGAATGAAGTAATTATTCTTTAGAAAACGAGAGTGCAAGTCCCCTCAAAGTATACGATATTGCAGTAAGCTCATGGTATGGGGGCAACATGGTATAGTTACATACAAAGTGGTATAGCTACGTCGGTAAAGTACGCTCAAACAGCATACCACAAGCTCACCGCAATATCATATAAATAAACTTGTGCAAAAATGAATAATAAATGCATTCTCAAATTCAAACAAAAGTCTGTACAAATAAAGAATCATTTTATTCAATTGCAGATATTGCAGATACAGGTTTCAAAATAAAAAGCAGGGGCCAGTGCCTGCACAACACCCGACCATTACATAAAAAAGGAATCAAAAAGCCCAACTCTTCATTTCTTCTTGCCGCCTTTAGACCCTTTACCCGGACGAATGGTTAGCTTTTCAGGTCTTTCGGGTCGGTCTGAAGGCATAAGGGAAGAAGGGGAGGGAGGTGCAACTGGTGCAATTTCCGGTTCCTCTTCAGTGGTGATAATTTTCTTCCCCCTCCTCTTCGATGTCCCATGCTTTTTTCTTCTCTTCGAAGAAGACTCACTCCCTGGAGTAACGAGAGCGGACAAAATTACGTCGTCAGAAGGAGTCCGCTCCGGAGAGATCTCGCCTCCTTCAAGTCCCTCATCTTTTTGCTCCTGCGAAGCAATAGGGTCATCCAAGCCATGAAGAGCCTCGATTTTCTCCTCTTGTGACCCGGGTTGTGAAGCGGAAGGAGGAGTCACCTGAAGAGATGGAGGAGGAATAACCAGAGAAGGCGAAGTCTGCACAGCACTTGTTGTTTCAACTGCAGAAGAAGAGAAATTGAAAATGTTAGTATCTTCACAAAAGAAGGGAGATATAGGTTCATCGAGATTCAAGAAGTAATCGAGAAGCTCGTCAAATCTTTGAGGAATAAGCAGGCAATCCACCTGGATCGGACCAATGTCGAAATTACCTGAAGATGTTGGCTTCGTCAGTTCAATCTCATAATTCTGAGCCCCAATGTCCTCCAAAGCCTCTTCATCAGTAGGGGTAATTACCCCGGTTCTTGTAGGAGGCGGCGAATGAGCACTAGAGCCTGTAATATCCACTTCGGGAGAAACTAGAGGACGTTCAGAGGTAGTAGGCGGTATTTCTTTCTCAGAATGTTCCCCTTCCGCCATTCCGGCCCGTACCTTGGCGAGTTGCTCTTTTCCCTTGGCAAGAGCGGCGCGGGCATCATCATCGAGATAATGCTCTTCAAGAGCTGTCTCAACGTAACCAGCACCTTTGCCACCTAGCATATCAAGTGCTGCCTCCCAGACTTCAGCTAATGTAATTTCGTATTTAGGGCCTAGAAAGGCAAGGCTGCCACGCCCCAAAATGCTGTGCAGATAAAAATCAAATAGTGTGGAGCTAATGTCAGCTATGGTTGCTTGGTGGGCCTCTTCGGCCGCAAGTTTACCAGCAACAGCCTCGTCGCGCTCCTTTTCGGCCATAGCAAGTCGAGTTTTTAACAACTCTATCTCCAAGCTTTGAGAGCCGGTTTGTTCTCGCAGCTGTACAGTTTCAGCACGATATTCTTCTATGACCTTTTCCTTATGTGCAAGCTTATCTTCGACTGCTCTTTGACTGGCATGCGCATCTCGTACTTGTTGCTGAAGCATGCTCTCCTTTTGAGAATGGAAAGTAGATGAAGTAGCTAATTCTTCCTTAAGTTTTTCTACTTCCGCTTCCAGCTTTTCATTGTAGGAAGCAATACTTCTCATTTCGGCGTCATGCTGTTCGAGAGTCTTCTGCCACTCAGCCTTATCGTTCTCCATTGTGAGCATGGCCTCGAGATTGGCTCGGTTAACCCTCTGAAGCTCGTCGACAAGTTTTTGCCAGTTCGACATTCTTTCAATATCGGTCCTGACAGTATCAAGATTTCGCAGCATAGCCGGTTTGTCGAGAGGAACCAAGTCGAGATCAAATCGAACCCCTCTCAAGCACCACTGAGGAAATCGACTTTGAAGAGTGGGAGGACCTTGCCCGACTTGGTATGCGGGCCGGTTGATGATTGCTTGAATGTCAGAGCGAACGGGAGCAGGAGATTTAGCAGGAACATGTTCAGAAGCTATCGGCATTGTTTCTTCAGTAAGTCTAGCCCGCTTGCTAGAAGAATCGTCTATGTGACCTTTACCTCTCTCATCGTGAGCTTTTCTCTTTTGAGTATCATCATCTCTGTGGGGAGGGTCGTGTCTTTCTTGTTCCCTTCGGTGACGTTCTTCATATGCTCGTCTCTCGTCGGCTTTCCTGATAGCCCTCTCTTCATCCGATTCTCTGTAAGAAGGGAGGTAACGCCTGTAATCATACTGGCTACGCCTCCCGTAGCGCTGGAAATCATCATAGTACGAGCCGCTGCGCCCCATAGGAGAATCTGGAATAAAAATAATAAGCTTTAGAAATCTTTAAAGTACAAGAAGATAAACGCGTAGAAGTGATGAAAAATCCTAAGTGTTGTGTAATGTGTAAACTACGCGCATCAAGTTACAGACCACTCTGTGAAATAGATGTAGTGATAACTTGAGTAGAAGGAGTTGACATTTGTTGTAGAGAAGATGTCGCCTCAATTACAGAAGAAGCAGTTTTGGAAACATTATCTTTGAAAAGTTCTTGAGAAGTCACAATTAAATCGCTCAACCCCTCGAAAACATCATCACCCTCATGTTTTTTGGGACTGGCTTTTTCAACCCCTTCGTCGGCAGATCTTCCGGAGGATCGTGGAGTTTCTTCCTCTTCGATAACTGGGGCAAGTGCAGACTTATCAGACGGCCCCGCAACGTCCTTCGGAACTGAACATCTCACTAGTGGAGTTTCTATAGAGGTTCCTCCCTGAATGTGCTCTTTAATAGGGACCGGGGCATTAGAAGTTTCCGTCGGAGAATCAGGAATTTCAGTTGGGACTTCACGAGACTGAGTGAAGCGAGAAGGATGAAGAAGCCCATATTGATGTAAAAATCCATCATTTAACAAGAACTTTATACTCCTCTCTTCTGCCGCCACGGCGTTCAATCTCTCAAAAATTTGTTTATAGCATGGATCTCTAGAGGGAGGAGGAAGTGCTAAAACAGGGAAAAGAAACAAAGTTAGCATTTAGCAACTCAGATTTTGAAAAGCCCAAGAATGAAGAAATAAAAACAGGAAAATCTTACTTCCTACTCTCCAGATGGCATAAAACCCTGGAGGGCAACGAACAAAGAAATACTGATTTAGAAATCCGTGAACGCTATCAGAAAGATCGGTGATGAGTTTTCGATTTCGAGCACTCCTTATGATTACGATAGAGGGATGATCTTTGATCTTTGTGAATGAGCAGAGGTAGCAGATTTCCTCAAAGCTCGGTAATCGGTCCAGAACTCTACTAAAAAGCACACATAACCCCATCAGAATGGCATGGCCGTTGGGGTGCAATTGAAATGGAGAGATAGACAATCGAAGCAAGAGCTGCCGAAGGAAGTCATTAAAAGGTGGTATGGCACCGCTCAAGCACATTTGGCGGTTGACAGCAATAAAGCCAGAAGGGGGCCTATCTGCAGTATCGTTTGGCCCCGGCAGTAAGGCATCAGCTTCGGCAATGCCAAACTGGGTGAGCAATTGAGTAAACACCCGGTGATTCAGAGTGGTGGGAGTTCTTTCCGGAGGATTATTCAACAAGTTAGCTACTGGGAAGACATCCTCAGCCTGGCCCATCGGTTCTTCTTGTTGAGACGTCATTCTACACAAGCAACTGGGTGTTCAAATGCGAAGGTGCACGTTTCCTAAAAGTGTGAAGTGTTGTGCAGAACTAATAAAAATAACAAGTAAATATAACTGGAATTAAACTGGTTGACGATTGATCGGCTATGGTAATTTCAGAACTTGTTAATTTAGAGTTCAAGCATAATATTAGTGCAGGCTGGTCAGTTTCGATTGATTGTTTCAGTGCTGCTTTAATATTCTACTTGAAATCGATAGCACTTCGTTCACACGATTTGTTTAAGTTAATTATCTGTTATTAACTAATCTGTCATTTGATATGGGCAATCGATGACAGTATATTCGTCCCAGTTTTCTGTGAATGCTGTATTGAACAGGTTGTTAGCCTGCAAGTCAAAATAACCTGTGAATGAATGCAATAAAATTCAACAGTTCAAAGTTAATGCAATGGTCCAAAATTCAAACAGAATTCATGCAAGTCATAACTCGTCAACGGTTCAAAAGTCCTGAGTCGGCAGTACCCTATGCCTTGAGTCATAGAAATAAGGAGATTATCTACAAGTCTTATCTCGGCCACGACTCAGGGGGCTTATCTCGGTCACGACTCAGGGGTTTTATCTCGGTCACGACTCAAGGGTTTTATCTCGGCCACGACTCAAGGCTTAGGTCGAGGAGCATGATGAGTCGTATCATGGTTAAATCACAAGGGTCGCTGGATCATACAAAAGTAGCCGAGTCAAACCCACGGCAACGTTCAAATCAATCTGACCCATTAACCATCTAACTCCTAACCCATTGACCATCTAGTCCATAACCCGATAACCCAATAACCTCGCAATGGTTAACCCCAGTTCCATCACACCATTAGGTCGCCTCAAATCTAGGATCGTTACAAGTAAGATCAAACCGCCTGCTTTTAATCCATCAATGTCCGATGTAACAATATTCGCAAGAGTCAAGGGGGAAAAACAGAGGCGGAGATCGGCAGTCATCAGCAATTGAAAAAAGATGCGAAATCTCTTACACGGTGTGATGCTAAAGATGATCGAAAATAAATCAGGTTGGAATCGCCTTTGAGAGCTCGAAGATGCGTTAATGGCAGACACGGTTCAAAGGATAAGAAATGAGAAGAAGGAAGTAAGGGGAACGACTCAAGTCTTTTATAGCTTTGAGCAGTGGTAGTTGAATCGGCACACGAGTTATGATGAGTCGAAGCACACGACCTACGACTTAGGCGTGAACTTCGAGGTGCAAATGTTAACTCCGTTTAGGCAACGAGTCAAGGTCTGGGCCGACTCACGACTTAAGGTTCTTAACGGTTCATAAGGCTACCGACTCAACAACCTTGAGGAGCTACCGACTCAACAACCTTGAGGAGGTACCGACTCAACAGCCTTGAGGAGTTACCGGCTCAACAGCCTTGAGGAGTTACCGACTCAACGGCCTTGAAGGGTTACGACTCAACGACTCAGGAGGAATAACGACTCACCGGGTTATAACCTTAGCGACTTAAAGGTGTCTGCCGACTCAATGGGTTAACGACTCATGGAGCTAGCGACTCAAGTTCTCTAACGACTCAACGACCTAAGGTGTCAAATGACCTAACTGACTAAACTCCCAAAACAACAAAGGACCGACCTACGACTTATGATAGGTCGTTCACGACCTAGCTTGAGTCGTCCACGACTTAAAGCTACTATGTAGAAATCCTATGCCGCCTCATTTTGGACCACGACCTTTTAACTCGCAGATGAGTTAGGACTTGTGCTATATACAGAGGACCGGAGACGCTCTGATACGAAGTCTGGGCTCAACCAGTTGAGTCGCCCACGACATACGACTCATCCTGAGTCGGTCACGACTTACGACTCATCTTGAGTCGGTCACGACTCATGACTTAACAATTTCAGCCTAGAAAATTGCCTATAAATACATGACCACATCGAGCATTCAGAGGACTTTTGGGGACTGACTTCCTGGACGCCATTACTCTGCCATTGTCTCGACTTCAAGCAACGTTCAAGCAACACTTCTATCACTCCAATCACCAAAGACATTTCAACAAATCTCAAGAGGAAATCTAACTCATTCGCCATGCATTCGAGGGATTCTTCTACATCAGAGTTTGAGCTATTTGTCTAAGTGTGTTGTAATTGAAGATTGTTGTAAAGAATTGTAATCAAATCAGCAATAAAGAGCTTTAAAGTGGACGTAGGCTAAATCTTAAGCCGAACCACTATAAATATTGTGTCTTTTATAGCTTCTCTGTGATTTCTCTGCTTATATTTTGTTCCCGTACCAACGGGTGGTGCTTTCACAATTACCTTCTACACACCGGGGTGTTAGCGTTCAGTTTTTAGCGTTAACAGGAACCTATCTATCTAGTAATCATCGCTGCATGCATATGAAAGAAGGGTAATTATTTACCTATTTTCAAATGGACATATGCAAATGATATGCACTTTCCATATTATTCTACCTTAATATAATGTGGCATTTAACAGATATTGCGTGAATCTGTACACTGAGTAGGCTGTAATAACATGTATAAACAAACAGTGATACACGTGTATCTAACCTGGGATAGCAACAAATAAAGGGAGCAAATACAATGAATTTCAATCGGTAGGTCTTCATTAAATATCGCCAGTTGTGTCATTATCTCTTTCTCAATAGACTTTCTTATAAGTAAATAACAAATGAGTACCTGAAGACAGCTTGCGGCGCAATTGATTTCATTAAATGTCACTAGAGCATTCAACGGCCTTTAATGACCTAATCAAAAATGAATTTCATTTTTCGGCAAAGTCAATACATATAATAAGATCATTGGTACAGTATATGTACACAGGCTATTTAAATTAATTTTAGTAAGTGTAAACATTTCTGAGTACTAATATTCATCTATTAATATTCATTGCTGAATTAGATCAAGATAATAATATCCATGGATTTTTAGCGTGTAATTTAAAGTAATGGTAATATTTTGGGTATTATTTTCACTGGTAAAATGAGCAATTATCTACTAAGAAATAGCTAGACAATAGTAATTTTTATGTATAACTAAATGATTAATGAATGTACAATGTGGCACTGGTGTGTTTTGGACAAAGCTAGAAAAATCTATCTCTGACCTGAAGAAGTATTTACTCTTGTCTCACGTTATTGGCAAATATCATGAACGTTTTTACACAGCCAAGCCATTTTTATACAATCAAGACAACTAACCAGAGACATTTTTGTTACGGTCAAATTATTTTTATACAGTCAATGTTTTTACAAAGTGAAGGAATCCATACACTCTCTTACATGAATTGAATTGATATTTTCACTAGCATACCTTTTTTACACAAAAATTTACAGTCAAGAACTCTATGTTATCAATTTATACAGTGAATTATCACTGCAAGCAAACTTCAAGTGGTTTTATCACTTGAAACACTACATTTTACGTATCATTTGAAAGAAAAGTACAGTTTCAAAAATATCTTATGCACATGACAAAGCGACAACTCAGCACACTGAAGTAATAAGCGTATAAAGCTAGTGGCAACAAGCTGACTGCATGCAACTTCATGAACAAGGCGAGAACTGGGGATGATTAATTTGTATGTATCCGAAAACAGGGAAACTGCATACAAGCTTCCTAAACTGTCATTTGCGTCAAGCATCCAATGACTATAATATCCTACTTCGGTTATTTAGATTATGACACTGGGCCCTAAAACATTCTAACCTTATCTTACTTCTCACTTTTCCTCCCTACTTACATTTTTCTTTTCCTATCTATATACTATTGTTGATAAGTTTACTGACAGTAAATCGTCTATGCTTATATTAACTTTGGAGTCTAGACACTCTCTTTTGTTCCAGTCTTTTCAAATATCAAACTTTATTGATCTAGTTCTATAAATATATACATACAGTTAAGAACTCTTTGTTATCAAACACCAACTTTGCTTTCATAGTGCAATGAATATCTTCAAAAAATAGATGTTTCTGGATTGGAATAAAATAATTTATATAAGTAAATGTTCATAAATTTGTTGTATTTGTTAGGATGCATAAAAACAATGTAAAAAACGGAGTTTTTACTTATTGTCTTAGTAACAAATTTATATTATTTTTATTTCATTATACTGTTATTATTTTATTATTATATTCATTCTCTAGCATAGATAACCCAAATATGAGGGACGTCCTGCAATCGATTTCTATATTTCTACGCCATTCTTCTACTTGCAATATAATTTTTATCAAACTGTTTAAATTTAAGTTGCTCCATTCAATTTCTATTTAAATTTTCTATCCATATAGTTTTTGTTCAATATTTCGGTGAAATAAAACATCAATATTCTCATATCAGATGTTGGTATAACACATGAAATCCTTAATAAAACACTGGAAAAAGTTAAGTTTTATAACTTCTCATACTAAATTTCAACCAATGGTACATTTTCATATCTAAAAGCAGTTTGTATCTGTATTCGTCGATACTAAAATTATGGTACATTGATCTTGTGTAAAACATGGCAAAAAAGTCATACTGGTAAACATTTTATGCTAAGTGCACATGGTACATGCTAGTTTCTGAAAAATTATGAATATATGCAATGGAAGAATCTAAGATTTTAACTGCGCTGGGCTATTCCATTCAGATACTAGTATTTTTCACCAATCATTAGTGAAATATTATGCATTATTTCTTAATATCTAAATATGTAATTGAATTTTATCATATACTATATTTAAAGATTTTAGATATTTACAGGTATATCAAAGAGGGAAACAGAATTAGTGTAATGGGAGTGCCGAAGAGAAACAACATATTAATGATAGTTCCTGCATCCGAACCAGTTTCCATGGGTTGTTAGTGGGGAAAAAAGCATTTTTCCTGTAAAGTTTCTTGGAATTGTGCTCACATGTGAAGATAATTCGGATATCGATTGTGTTAATAAATTATTGATTTATTTGAATGGAAGCAATTTGTATTTGTGTTGCTTATAGTTTGTGTCATTGAAATTTCTAAATTATGACTTTATGGTAGAAATAACTCGAAATGTTCATGTATCTTTGTTTTCTAAAAGAAAAAAATATATTGCAACGTATAAAATTATATATCACATCGTTTAAAAAATGTTGTGAAAAAGTATATCGCAATGTTTTGAAAATGCTGTGAAAAAGTATATTGCAACATCTAACGTTTTTTACAACATTTAAAAAACGTTGTAAAAGACGTTGACCCTGTTACAACTTGGCCTAATACTACGTTTACAAAAACGTTGGGAAAATCACATTACAACGTTATTTTGATGTTGTAATTGAGTATTTTTTTTGTAGCGCACATACCCCTACATGCCCCTTACCATCCACCAAACCCACGCACACACCCATACCCAGCCCAAAAACCCACGCACACCCCCCTCAAACTCGCCTACCTGCCTACCCAAAGCCCACACACCCTATAGCAAGGTCGTACCCTCCATACCCCCTCCCAAGCTCACGCACCAACAAAAAAGAAAAGAAAAGGAAAGGAAAAAAGATCGGGAAATTCGAGACATTTGGGAAAAAAAGCACGTTAGTTTGTGAAGCACGGTAGCTTACAAAAATATTTGACGGAGTGGATATGAAGGTGAGAAATTCTTTTCATTTTTAAATTATATTGCTTGTCAAGTTTAATTGTTATGTTAGAAAATCACCATTTAATGATATGGATGTTTGAATGATTGTTTGAATATGTTGGATGATCTATTTTAAAGTTATGACACTTACCGTATTATACCCATTATTATATATGCTAATGACATGTGATCTGTTGTATGGTTGTTATGTTAAATGGACATAAATTACTATCATTATTGATTAAGTAATACATTTGTTAATAAGACCCAATTTTGGTGATATGAGATACTTTGAAAAAATAAGTCTCTTTTAAGTGAAATTGAAATTAAAATTAAAGTTAAGATAAAAGAGAATTTGAATTTAAAAGTGAAATTAGATTTGAAATCGAAGTCAAAATCGAAAGAGAAATTGAAATTGAATTTGAAATTAAAATTAAAAATGATATTTAAATTGAAATTGAAATTTAAATTGAAATTAAAGGTGGGTTTGAAATCAAATTTAAAATCTAAGTTTTAGTTTAGTATAATTTGAAGTTAGAATTGAAATTGAATTGAGATTGGATTTTAAAATTTAATATTAAAATAATAGTATAACATGGAAATAGTGAAAATATATTTTAAATACTTTAAAAAGTGAAAATGTTGATTTGATTTGTAATAATTTTATAATTAATAAAGTTTAATTTGAATAAATTATTTCAAGTATTGAAAAAAAAGTTAAAACTAGCCGCATCGCGCAACAGTAGTTCGCAATTTCATACCGAAATGTTCAAACAAGTATACGGAGTGAAATATAGCTTGGAATTCTTCGAGATAAGAAAATTCTGGACTATTATATCCATATCTTCTAAATGAAGAAAGAAAATCGAGATCATTAAGTAGATTTTGAAATAAGTCCAAATCAATTTTCTAGAAAAATCGCGCTAATGCAGTTAAGTGACCATAACGGAAAATCTGTTTAAATGAACATTTTTAACTATGGAAAAATATGGAATAAATTTGATGAATCTATTTAAATAGTTTAAAAGAGATTTTAAGTGGAAAATATGAATTTTCAAATATTAAAAATTTGTTTAAATCAAAATAAGCTTATAAAGCACTTTCCGCAGCACTTTTCCGCTTCTACAAATTTTTAAAAGAAGGTTTAAACGTAACGATTTTTCCTAGAATCAATGATGAATGCTTTTAAAAGAAAAATTAATTGTTTAAAAGATAATTTGAAATATTTATAATCAATTCCAAAATAAAGCTAATAACTGAGAATGTGGAAACAACTAGTACATTTGTCCTACTTGTGAGATTTGGGAAGATAGAAAAGGTGTTTCACTAAGGTTAGGGATGGAGCAACCAGTTCCCTGAACTTACCTGGCCTATGTTTTCTCTACTTAGGCGAGGGGTGGAACAGATCGAAAGGAAATCCCGGATGCTCTAAAAAGATTATATTATGTTTTTTCCAAAATTGAAGAAGATTAGTATTATTCAAAATTTAAGCAATCTCCAAAATGAATAAACTATAGCTTGGATTGCATAGAGATAATCTTCTTATACTTGGTGTTAAATTCTGAAAAGGGAACTCGTCCTAAATGAAATTTAAATGGTGATTTCACCGTTATTCCGCCCATTGCACCTGTTGAATACAGATATTGATATTGAGTAAAATTAGAATAATTTCTATGATCCTATTTGCTCAATAATATTTGCTAAGATTAATTTTAGGGTTTACAATAAATGATGTCTTAAATAACATTGTTTTTGACCCACCTAAAAGTTAATGAATTTGGATCGATGTTCAGTAAGGAAATTCAAAATATTATCCAAAGCAGAAAGAATGAATTGACTTAAAATTACTCTAAGACCAAAAGAAGAGATTTTGTAATCGTCTAAAAAGAATTACGTGAAAAGAGACGTAATCAATCATTTATACTCATATTCACTTTTTATCGATAATTGGATTTCGAAGGAACCGGGTCCAATTTGGGTGATTCCTATCTGAAAAACCACTTCGAACCGATTCACGTGTTCGAAAAATAAAGATGTTTGAAGACGGAGATATTGAGACGAATATTAATAATAAAGGACTATTTGTTGATTAGTTAGGGATAAACTCCCAATTTACTTATTGTAGCAGTGGTCTCTTTGTTATGAAAAATCTCAAAACCATAAGACTTCTCGCCTAGTAATGGTCCAAGAAAGTGCCTTCGGTTTCGTTCAATCCCAGAACGAACTTGTATGGAAGAATGTCTGACCTTGCATTCTAAATCACATCGAGTGATCTCTATATAATGTATATCAGTTTGGTGGTGGAGAAGACATCTTCTCTTAGCTTAACACCCTTTCTTGAGACATACGAGCTCAGGAAGTTATATGTTTGTAGAAATTAGTCGTGTGAATATAGAATGGAAATGTGGCATTCAAAGCGAAAGAAGATGTACTATGTGAAAAGGTAATCGTTGCCTTGAGCCTCATCAACCGAAAATAACCGAAACAGAGTTCGATGCAGCAAGGCTAAGTTGGTCATTTTCAAATAGGATATGATCATCCCTTTCTAGATATATTTCTTCCCACTATGATGTTTAGGATGTAAATTAGTGTGGTTTGTATGCTAGGGTGCGCCTGGATAAAGGTCGGTAATGACCGTGGGTGACATATTCGGCTATCTAGTTACAGAAGTCGGCCGGCCTTGTGTTGATAGGGGAGCAGATGTTCTGTGGTCCTCGGGACCTCCATCTAGAGGTGTACCCATCGAAAGGTAGTCCCATTACCTGGTCATTTGTATGGAAATCCATTCTCTAATAAGAACTTGCGTTTTTGTTTGTATAGCCTTAAATGATTAGGCCTGAAATTTAATAATGATCACATTTTTCGGCTAAGATTAATAAGTTTATTTGCAAATGTTTCCAAAGAATGCCATTAAAAATAATATCAAATGTTTTCATATATAAAAGTGTTTTAGTTATCATAAGGTAAAAACTCGTCCGTATTTATGTATGGACATGGTCTTATGAGATACTCTTTCTTTTCAAAGGATTTTATTTTCATGTCTGATATATGACACTGTCATTTATTATTGAGTTTTATGACGCTGGTTTATCAAGCTTAATCCGGGTATTTTCAATACTCGGGTCTGATCCGAGTTGTTTCAGGTTTAGTTGAAGTCGATTGGAGTTTCCAGAGGAGTCGGAGATATTCATCTACGTATGGACTATTATCCGCTACTATTTTTTGTTTGATGTGTGTCAACAATTGTAAGGACGGATGTTTATAACTATCCAAACTAAATTTAGGTTAGACTCTGGTATATGTATTTTAAAGGTTTTCCGTTGTAAAGGCATTTTTCAATATTATATATTATTCCATTCGTGTGAGATTCTGTTCTGTCTTAATTTTCTTATTACCCTTGATAATCCATGCTTTCATGCAATTTGGGTCAAACATGTGTGGTTTATTGTCGGCTCAAAGGTTATGGAATAGTGGGTCATCACAAGATTATTCTTCCAGGAGCCTCCAAAGTCCACAATACATGCCTTGAGAAGATCTTCCAAAATGCGATTGACCCTTTCCGTTTTTCCATCAGTTTGAGAGTGATAGGCAATACTTATATTCAGCCTTGCTTCCAAAGTTGTCTATAACGCTTCCCAAAACTGACTGGTAAAGATCAGGTCCCGATCGCTCATTATACTACTCTTAACTCCATGCAATCATACAATCTCCTACACACACACACACACACACATATATCTACAAGGCTTGCATCAGTTCTTGTAAGCTTAACTGGAATGAAGTGTGCACTTTTAGTTAATCGAACCATGATGACCCAAATGCCTTCTTTCCCTTTCCTCGTTCGAGGTAAGCCATCAATGAAATCCATAGATACTTGACCCACCTCCAAACTGGAATCTCTACTGGCTTAAATAACCCTACAATTTTCTGTTGGTCACTTTTGATTTGTTGACAATTTACGCATAGGCTAACATAAATGGATATGTCCCTTTTCATACTTCTCCAGCAATATGTGCACTTCATATCTTTATACATTTTGTTAACTCCTGGATGAATATTGAGTTTGGATTTGTGACATTTAGCTAGCATCTCCTGCTTAAGATTTTCCATATCTGGAACACAAATTTGCCCATTCAACCGTAACACTCCATTTTTATCCACCTAAAAGCTTGAATTTCTTCCTTCTTCGGTTGCCTTAATGAACTTTTCAAATTGTCTATCTTCTCTTTGTTTACTGGCTACTCTTTACAGAAGAGTTGGGGTTACTACCAAACAATAAATAACAGCATACTTTCTACTTAACGTATCAGCTACTACATTGGCTTTCCTGGGTGCGTATAAAATATCCAGATCATAAGATGCGAGAAATTTCAACCAACGTTGTTGCCTCATGTTTAAATCTTTTGGGGTGAAAAGATATTTTAAAGATTTATGATCCGTAAATATCTCAAACTTTTCACCTAGTTAAAATAGGAATTTTATTTACTAAGGTCAATTCATAGTTTTAATTGAAACAAACTATGAAAACTTCTTACCTAGCAAATAGTGACTCCGTATTTTTAATGTGAACAACATGGCTAATAATTCTAAGTCGTGCATTACATAATTCTTCTCATGAACCTTCAGCTGCCTACCCGCATAAGCAATCACTTTCCCTTCTTGCATTAGAACTGCACCAACACCTACCCACAAGCATCAGTATATACGATTAATCCATTGTTTCCATTTATAATTGCTAGGACTTGAGTAGTTATTAGTCTCCTTTTGAGTTCTTGGAATGCTGCTTCACATTTAGAAGATCAGATAAATTTGGCATCTTTCATGGTCAACTTCGTAAGGTGATAGCCAATTTTCGAGAAGTCTTGGATGAATCTTCTGTAATATCCTGCCAAACCTAAGAAGCTACGAACTTCTTTAGGAGTTTGTGGTTGCTTCCAGTTTAGAACAGCCGCAACTTTTACAAGATCTACAGAAACCCCGTTCCTTGACACTATATGTCTAAGGAATTTTACCTCCTTCTCCTGAAAATGGCATTTTGAGAATTTGTCTTTAAGCACATTATTTCTTAATATCTCTAACACAACTTCTAGATGCCTTTCGTGTTCTTCTTCTGTCTTAGAATAAATAAGGATATCATCGATAAAGACTAACATGAATTTATTGAGTACATCTCTAAATACTCTATTCATAAGGTCTACGAAATAAGCGGGTGTATTGGTTAGCCCGAAAGGCGTAACCAACCACTCAAAGAAAGTGTTTGGACCTTTGAATGCAATTAGATGGATGCATTCTTCTGCGATTCTCAGCTGATGGAATCCTGTAGCTAGATCCATTTTGGAAAATACCCGAGCACTAAGTAATTGATCAAACAAGTCATTTACTCGAGGTAGAGGATACTTGTTCTTAGTTGTTTGTTTATTCAAATCTCGTTAGTGTACAGAAAATATTAGAGATCCATCCGACTTGGCCACAAGAACTACTGCCGATCCCCAATTCGAAGGGCTCGGCCTATCAACCCTTTCTTTAATAGCTATTGGGTTTGGTTATCTAAATCCTCTCTCTCTCTCCTTTGGAGCCATCCTTCAGTCCCGTTGCTTAATTGGCACTAAACCGAAAATAAGATCAATAAGAAATTCGATTTCCTAATGTGGGGGTAAACTTTTTACTTTTTCAAAAACCTCTGGTAATTCTTTAACAATAGGTATGGTTCCCAATCCTTCCTAGGATGAGTCTAATGCATAAGGAAAACTTCCCCTCCTTGGACTAGGATCTTTGCAAGATATTTCTATAAACTTTCCTTACTTCATTTTCATGAAAACTATACTTTTTACACAATCTAGAATAGCTTCATGTTTAGTGAACTGATCCATACTGAGTAAAATCTCAAACCCAATAAAATCTAGGACAAATGGGTTAAAAGGAAATTTATGGAAAGAGTGGGAAATTTGGACTTTTTCACAGTTCATGCAAAGGTTAGTAGCACCGCCTATAGGATTCATCATGCAAATAGGGGTATCAACTATTTTATGTTCACGGTTTTATTCTTATATAGTTTTCTAAGCAATAAAACTATGAGAAGCTCCTGCATCAAACAATACTCAAACTAAAATATCTTCAATAAAAATACTGCCTTCCAATACTCCCTTGCCCTTCACATCCTAAATGGTTGAAGGCTCATCCTTTATTGATCAGACTTGGGCTTGCTCTCCCTTCCTCGTAATCGGACAGTCCTTGATCAGGTGCCCTGGTTGATGACATTATAGCAGAGGCTATTTTGGACCATAAGAGAGATGGAATCCTGGACCTTTGGGCTTCTACAATCCTTCGCAATATGGCCCTTTTTCTTACAGTTGTGAAAAGTGTACCCATTAAAGCAGTTTCCTTGAGATCCTTCTTCGGGTTCTGCCGACCACAGCATTTTTCCACTATTATTGAACTTCCTCTTCTTTCAGTTGTTGGCATTGTTGTTGGTCTAAACTTCTATCAGATTCTTCTTATCTAGCGTTTCATAACGGAACCCCATATCCAGCAAATCTATAAATGACCCTTTAACATGGGCAGTCATCCTGCTTTGGTACTTCTCATTCATCCCCAAAATAAACTTCTCATTCTTCTTTAAGGGCATGTCGATTAGACCTAGCCCAAAACAAGATAATTCATTGAATTTATTTGCATGCTCCTCAGTAGTCAATTCATCTTGCTTTAGATCAATAAAACTTATGTAGAGACGAGATTTCCCAGACGCTGGCATGTACTGCTCCTCAAAAACCTCCTTAAACCTTTCCCTAGAGAAAGTGTCTTCCAACTCACTTAGGATAATGGACTCCCACCAAGCCAAAGCCCCTTTCTGTAACTGCCACGAGGACAAGAGCCTCTTTTTCTCATTACTGATTTCCAACGCCTTAAAGATCCTTTCCATGATTTAATCCAAGCTTGTACTTCAATGATAGCTTCTGTACCCTTTAATAGTCTTCCCTCTAAGTTGGTATAATTCTTGCACAAAGTGGCAAAATTAACCTTGAGTTGTATGCGAGCTATTTCTTCTAAAGCGATGGTGGGAGCTCGACCGTTAATTATTGTGGTGCTGCTATTTCCCCGTCCTCGTCCTCTACGAGTACTCATGTCTTACTACCTGAATTTAGTAAGCTAACTTTAGAATACAAATACAAAATTATCTTAGGGAATGTGTATGTATCACATCTTTTATTTGGATAAAGATTTCTGAATGCGCACTCTCAAAGATTAAACCCATTCTAAGGCATTACTAACCCTATATCTAATGAGTTATACCCACCAAAGCCAAGGTTCTCGCTTAACCTTCAGCTCTGATACCAAGTGTGACGACCTGTCTCCTAGACTCTCGAAAATCGACTCTAATACATTCAAGGTATTCACATGTGGTAAAACCAAATGCCGAGGAGGTAGATTTTTAGGGGTAAAGTAAAGTAAAAGATAGAAACACAAATTCTAACATTACGTTAAATAGGTAAATAGTACATACAATCACCTTCACAAGGGTACATCAGAGTTTTTGTATGCACTAACCCAGCCAGGAACAATTATAACTGCCCGCTCTCACACTTGTTGGCATTAACTAACTTAGACACCATGGAAAAAAAGATAGATAGATATCCATATCGGGTGCTCTAGCTCATGCTCCAAAAATCTCTTCCAGCATGCTCTTCCCTAAAATACTCTAAACAGAATCCTGACTACTTGGCTGTCCAGGAACATAGGGCACCCAAAGTTTAAAGGGAAAGCAAAATAAACTCCAGTTCAGTCATGAAATTGGTGTGAGAACCCAAATTATGCAAACAAAATTGTATATCATAAGACCACGCTGCACATAAACATGGAATAGGTTTTTACCTTATGATAACCAAAACATTTTACGTCAAATACTTGATATTATTTTTAATAACATATCTTTGAAAACATTTTCAAATAAACTTATTTATCTTAGCCAGAGTTGTTACCATTAGTAAATTCTAGCATACTAGGCTCTACAAACAAAATAGCAGAAACTTATTGGAGAATGGATTCCATATAAATGACCAGGTGAATGGACTACCTTTTGGTGGTACATCTCCAGAGGAATGTATCGAGGTCAACAGAACATCCGCACCCCTACCAACACAAGACCGGCCTACCTTTCCTTAGATAGTACCGAATATGTCATCACCCCGGTCGTTAATGACCTATCCGAGATATCTCTTAGCATACACCACAATAATTTAAACCCGAATGTCATAGTATGTAGAAATTTATCCAGAAGGGGATGATCATACCCTAAAGGTTGCAAACCACATAGCCTTGCTGCATCTACCCTATGTCAGCCATTTCGGGTGTGAGGCTTGAGATAACGATTACCTTTCACTTTGCACATCATCTTTCTTTGAATGTCACATTACCATTCCATCGATCTCTATTGACTTTCACAAGCATACAACCTCCGAGCTCATACGTTTCAATGAAGGGTGTTAAGCTAAGAGAAGTTTACTTCTCCGCCACCAAACAGATATATGTTCATAAAAGTCAATGATGAAATATCAAGAATGCAATGTCAGACATCCATCCGTACAAGTTCGTTCTAGGACTAAATGAAACCAATGCACTCTCCTACCTGATCCTATCGGGAATTAACCCTAGGATTAGTAGGGAGAAGTCCTTGCATCGAAGATATTAAAGGAAGAACTATTGCCACATAGTATGATATGGGAAATTTCCCTCGAGGGTCAGTGGCAAGTAGCCCTACATTCCATCTTCCACGGATATCTTAGTGTCTTCACTTCGAATATGTAAATTGGTTCGAAGTGGTCTTTCGACATGAATTATCCAAATCCGACCACGGTTTCTCCAAAACAATCATCGATAAAATAGATCAAGTGAATAGGGAACCATTCTTTAATTGATAAAGTTCTTTTATTGAAATCTCTTTTAGAGATATATTATAAAACATTCTTTCCGGCATATACAGAAATATTAAACTTCTCTTATAAAATCCTTTAATAACTTTTAAAATATTTTTACTAAGAATAAACTAGAAATCGTTTCATTTTTCATTTAGGAAGATATTGATCCGAGTAAATCAAATTCACCATTCCCTCAGTCAGGCCAGTCCGAATAGCTAGGGAGCGTAGGAAACTGGTTTCCAAACTCAAGCCTAGACATTATCTCTCTAGCACCCATAAGGCGGTCAAGTTATTTGATCGACTCTATATCTTTAGTCATTCCAAAAATTCTTCAAATCATCATTAAAACATTTTATAAATCATTTAAAAATATTTATAAAATGATTGGAAACGAATTGTTAAGTTTAAGACTATTTTTCAAAAGTTATACAAAGTGATGCGGAAATGTGCTACGGAAAGTGCTTTTTAAGCTATATTGATCAAAGTCGAATTTTTATTATTTAAAAATTCATTTTTATAACAAATCATTTTTAAAACATTTTGAAACATTTATAAGATTTATTACACGTTTTTAAACGATTTAAAAACATTATTTTCAAAGAAATCCAGTTTTGGATTCCGAATTACAAAATCAAGATTTTTCCAAAATTTGTTTTACTCATATTTCAAAATCTACTTATCGAAATCTAGATTTTCTTTCTTCATTGGAAAACTGTGGATATAATAGTTCGAAAAATTCTTATCTCAAGGAATTCTGAGCTATATATCAACTTTTACACCAGTTTGACTTTTATAGCGTGAAATCGCGAACTGCCGTTACGCGATATGCTTATTTTTTTTTAAAATTTTCATTTCTTTTCAGACTTCACCAAAAACACTTCTAAATGTTTATATGGAATCTCAAATACATTTTAATCCATTTTTAAGAGGTTTAACACTTCCAAATACACTATTTCATTAATTCCAGGAAAGTGATTTTCTTTTGTGTTTATCGACGTGTATTTTCGTGACTTGCACATATATTCAAAATTCATATAAGAACAACCATACTTATTGATCAAAGCATATTAAACATCCATTTGCAACATCATATCATCATCCAACATATAGTATAATAGTTTAGGAGTTCTCACCTTGGATTCTAAACGATTTACTTAAAAATTCGTTATAGCTCCATTATTCGAGTTCCAAAGCTCACTATTCTTTGGATTTTAGCTCCTATATGCCTTGACCAAGTCTTGAGGAGGCTAGGATGCACGACCTAGTGTGTAGCTTGGGTTGTGCTCGGCCTATGATGAAGTGAAGTTGAATTTGTGAAGAACAAAGAGAAATGAGTCGTTTTGGGGTCGTTTTGAGGAGTTTCACTATATATAACTATATATTATGATTTTATTATCTTTTTGAAATAATTTTTGACATTATTTCTTTTAGGATGGAAGTCATTAAAAGGAAACAAAAGCTTGAGAATTTGAAGAAGAAGATGAATAAAAAAGAAGAGAAGATGGTAGGGTATTTATAGGAAAAAAATAGAGTGTAAAGGAAGACATGTACACATCACTTTTTCAAGGCTTCTCCAAAACACCTTCCTCCCTCCAAAGCACGGCTAGAAGCCTCCCATATGTGCACATCACTTCCGTCTTCTCATTTGTTTATATGTTGACTTATAAAAGCTTAAGGAGTAAGTTTGCTTAAATATTTCATATATTTTATATTATCTTTTTACACTTAATTATTTACATATATGTTTGTGTTTATGTGCATATTCTTATGTATGTACATGTAATGTATATGGGTATGTAACATATCCTTACAACATTGCACCACTTTCACACGTTGTATTACAAATCCTGATTCCATTCTTCAGTTATATTTTCTCTTTTAAATTTATATGCATATTTTTGTTAACAAATTTTGAAAATAAATTTTCCTATCCTTATTAACTAATAAAAATGATCATATTTATTTATAATATAAAGTAATAATAATAATTGTTTACAAAATTGTTGTTATATCGATAAGGCTAAATGATCATTTATTTAAAGCGGTATATTTACGAGTCATTACAGGTAGTTAGTGAGTTTGGGGATAGACCCATTAATCCATTTCTAGTTTTATACCTATGTTAGTTGAAAGAAATATCCCTTAATCATTTCTATCATCTCATAAATAGATCTAAGCCTCTGTTAACCCATTCTACATCCGAAACTTTCTCTTTTCTCCTTCAAATCAAGTATAAATCATAGACTAAGGGTGGGTTAGTAAAGGGAATCACTAAAGATATTAAAATTTAAATTTTTGGGAAAGAAAACTTTAGGCTTCGCTGTTGATTTTTGGATTTGTTTCGGTTTGCACGCATACTTGGATTTTGGAGGTTTTGGTGAGTGATATCATCTCTCACCTTACTATATATGCATCTATAAATTCTGGCATGTTTTAAACTCATTTTTAAGCCTAAAGTTAAAACAAATTTAAAATGTTTTAAAGTGTTCTAATTATGTTAATTTGATGTATGGTTGCCTTGATGTGTGTTAGGCTATGTTAGAGACATATTATGGACTCACTTACTCATACCAGACTGTTGTTTGATCCAAGGTTTTGTGCTTTGCTTCTTATTATCTTAGGTACTCTTAAATGAATAGATTAAGGATAACAGATCTTGATAAGTATGGAGCTGTATAGAGTATAAGTAGGAGGCTGCAATTTCATATATCTATATCTGGAGCTTACTATTGCTTATATTCCGCTATGCAGTACTGTGGAGCTATACAAGTACCTCAATTATCTTAGAGACGGTTATAGAGGTTATTTTGGAAATTTGGGATGTATAAAATCTATTGTTTTTGTAATTGTATAGTCTACGAACCCGTTGCACTCTGATGTTCTTGTTTATGATTCATTTGATTTTATCATTGTTTCGTCCATCTTATATCTATGTTATTATATTATATTTTTTCTATGCACTGTGGATGCATGTTCTATATATTCTTTACTTGAATTTTTGTTACATTATACCCATGGCTATTTTCCAGCATCACCTCGGGTACCTCCATAGCATACTATATAGGTATATTGGGTACCGAAGGTTTAGGGCGGTCGTTACATTACCATACCTTCTAATAGGTTGCTATTTTCGTATACGGGTGAACTCAGTTCTCCCCTTGCTTCAGCTCAGTGTCAACTTCTTGGATCTCCTCTAAGTCTACAACCTTGATGTTAATTTCCTTCTATAGAAATTTATTTTCTGAAAAGATAGTGTGTCAAGAAACCATCACCTTTTGTTCCTTGGTATTGTAGAAAGTATATCCATTGAGTTTTTGGGATATGTTATAATTTACACAGCCTCTAGTTTATTTTGATGAACGTTCTTAACATATATTGGACAACCCCACACCTTCAAATACTCGAGTTGGGATTTCTTACCATGCCATATCGCATATGGAGTTTTAGGCACAGATTTAGTGGGCAACAAGTTCACCATGTGCGCTGCTATTTCTAGCGCATATCCTCAATAGGTGGAGGTACCTCAGCTTTACCTATCATGGAAAGAACCATAATTAATAAGGTTTGGTTCCTTCGCTCTGATACACAATTGTGTTGTGTAGTATATGTCGAAGTAATATGGGAGATAATCTCATTATCGTTTAGGTACTGTTGAAATTATTACCCAACATACTCAGCTCCTCAATCAGATCGAAAAATCTTAATCTTACGGCCCGTTTGGTTTTCTACTACATTTTTATATTCAACAAATTTCTCATAGACGTTAGATTTTTTTCTTTATAAGATATACATATCCTAGTCTTAAGAAATCATCGGTGAAGGTAACAAAGTAAGAAATATTGTCTTTGGTGATTATAGGCATCGGGCCACATACATCACTACGTACTAACCCTAAGAGTTCATTAACTCTTTCACTGCTCCCACTGACAGAGTGCTTAGTCATTAATTAATTTAAACACATACACACATATACACATATGTGTGTGTATTACATAATTAAAACATATTTTACATTCATATATATATGTATATTATTTATTTATGTAATTAAATGATTAAATAATATTTAAAACACACACACACACATGTATATATAATTATTTCAATTATGTCGAAAGTCCATTAAGTTTAAAATTATTTGTACAAAATTTTAAAACTATATTTTGTATACTATAAGGAACAATATTTGAATTAAGAAGCTAGTATAATTAATTAAAGTATATTAATTAATTCAAATAAAAAATCAATTTTTTTAAATTTTGAGCCATGATTATCAAAGGCATATACATAAAAAAATTATTATGTATAAGTATAAAAACAAACAAAAATTCTGGATGTGACGATATATCGACATAATATAATCATTACCTAACTAACAAATAATATATTATATATATTACCTAAATATTATTATATAATTGTAAATCGGAAAATTAACTTATCTTCGGTGTTAGTACCTCTTGAAACAATGAGATCAACTCTTTGAACTAGTTTCCAATCCAGCAAGATGCCAGCTCATGAATCGATGACCACCAGTTATTGAATAGCAACTACTTTATTTAATTTGAGATTTAGATTTGGAGAGAAAAATAAAGTATAATTTTGACCGAAAATAAATGATGATGGAGGCTCTCCAAAGTAGTGAATGAGTGAGAGTAATGATGCTTATATAGAGGAGAGAACGGAGAGATAAACATATTTAATAATACTTGTTCATCAAATTAAAATGAATTTTTTTAATTAATGTTCATAAATATTAATTAATATACTTAATTTATGTTACAAATTTATTAAATCATTTGGTCAAAGGAGTATTCAACACTCTGATTATGCGACTCGTTAGTTGTAAATTTAGTTAGCGATTAGTATCGAACTATTCAAATATTAATGTCCATACGTCACTTAGTAGGTGGTGTGACATTTTGGCAAAATTTATCACTTGATTTCGGTAAAATCCAATTTTACCTTGTTAAACATTACCTAGTAGTGGTTATTATTTTGTACCAATTCTCTTCGACAAAGCTATATCACTTTGGACTTATGGAATTTAGTGATGGTCAAAATTCCAATATCGTCCATATTCAACTCTATAGTCCAAACACTAAATCTTTGGTTCAATAATAAAAATTATTATTAATCGAACTACTCTGGCCATAAATTTTGACTTTGAGTTGATCGTGATACTAACCTCGTATGAGAAAATGAATTTTCTCTTGAATAGTGTTTCCTTTCCAATACTGCTACTCAACCCAATTATAGTCACTTGACGGACGATGTGCCATGATTTGACTATCATTAAAGTAAAGCTTTCATATTAAAGATTGACAGTTTTCTCAAATCGAGAGAACTGTGCAAATTCGATATTTTTTGTTTGACCTTTGTTATATTCCCTAGCAGAAAACAATCGAGTGAATCATTCCATAATTCCCCAATAACTATTAATACATAACTCCTTAGTGCCCCTAGTGATTATGAGTAATACATTGTCCAACATTTGAAGAGCATTACATACTCTTGTCTCAATAGATACATCGATATCTAGTCTCGATGCATCTTGACTAGGAGTACTTAAAATGATGCGTTTATTATACTATTATATAATACTCATGATTACAACTATTTGTAATTATTATCATAAACACACCACTTATGGAAGTTCTGTTAAATATATTTTAATTAAACATTTAATTATTTATAACACATTATAACAAATATATAACAGAAAGAAAAGCACCTTTATTACGAACAAGAATTGATTACAGAGTTAATTAATTTACAATAAATTATATAGTTGCCCCTAAGGCGCATCCCTAACTCTATCAGTCTCCACTCTATCGTAAAATGCAAAAATTCATTTTTAGGCTTCTGAAAAAACCATATTCAAGTTTAGGTCTCATTCGAAACTTAGTATGAAAAGAAGCCAAATTTTCATAATACAGTAATACTTTACATGCACATTTTGAATATGTACATGTATGATTTTTTCTAAATACACTCGCGTGCTTTGAATTTGTGCAAGTACAAATTAATTTTTTTATTCTTGTGCATTTTCAGAATGTGAAACTATAAAACGCTGAATATAGAAAATGGATCTATTTTCATATTAAGTTTCAAATGAGGTCTAAACTTGAAATAAGTTTTTTCAAAGGCTTAAAATGAAAATGTAATGGCCCGTTTTTTCGTACCTTTTGAATCGACAATAAACCATACATGTCCAAATCAAATTGCATGAATAAGCGGATCATTAAGGTAGAAAGAAAAATAAAGACAGAACAGAATCTCACACGAATGGAATAACATATATTATTTCAATAATAATCTTTACAGCGGAAAATTTTAAATACAATAACAGAGTCTAACCTAAATTCAGCTTGGACAGTTATAAACACCTGCCCCTACAATTGCTGACAAACATCAAACTAAAACTAACAAACCTAGGCGGATAATAGAATATGTCCATACGATGATGAAGATCTCCAGCTCTCCTGTGGAAACTTCAACCGTATTCAATTAAACCTGAAACTACTCGGATCTGATCTGAATATTAAGAGTACCCGGATCAGGCTTGATAAACCAACGTGAGATACTCGAAATAAAAAATGACCATGTTATCTAAACTTTTAAAAAGAAGGGTACGCCCACACATAAACACGGATAGATTTTTATCTTATGATAACCAAAACACATTTATACCAAAATACACTTGATATTATTTTTAATGACATTCTTTTGAAAACACTTTCAAATAAACTTATTTAAATTAGATATCAATATCTGGACAAAATCTAAGGTAATATATCCGGACTAGGTCAACCGAATATACCAAACGGAATATTTGATACCAGAAAGGGGTAGCTAAAATATTTGCAAGTCATTACAGCTATTTTGGGAGTACAATCAAAACCGCAAATCTCGTATTAGGATTGGATTTCCAACATGATAGGAAAGTGGTGGCCTTTTCTCCGATCCATGCATAACAAACATAGTTCCCACGGTGCCTTAATCGCTTTTCTCAAACTAGTCACTAGGAACTATACTTGTTATACTACAACTGATAACCGGTAGTTTCCTTCTTTTCTCAAGCTAACCACTTTATCCAAATGGGGCAATAAATGCCTTGAGGGACGTATCCCCCAAAGGGCCAAACGTATTTGATACCACCATACATACTCACTTATTCCGAATTTGCATCTGTTAGACCACATAGGATCCCATCATAAACGGGGTGTGAGGTTCGCGAGGTTACGCTCATTTTCTTCAAAGCCACGCTTTTCATACAAACCACGCTTTTATCATAATAGATTTCACTTTGAATGCCACATTGTCATTTGTTCGTCGATGGAAGTTCTATCGGTTTAGAAAACCGTCGAACGAATTTAGAGATAAAAATAACCGCAAGCGCACGGTGTACGAATGTAGCACGCGGCGAATACGGGTCGTTCCACAGGGAATTGATGATTTTAAAATTCTACTCAATCAAATTAACCAAAGTTGGAAGAGTGATTAACTAAAAAAAAGGTAGAAAAATGAGAAAAGAAAATAGATAAAAATATGTGAGTGTTAAGACAATTTAGAGGCAATTTTCACTCTCTAGATCACATAAATCAACAAATTGAAGTTATGATCTCTCTTTTCTTGTCATTAGTGAATTAGTTGATGTGCTTATTATAAGTATGGTATATTTGTGCTATTAATTAGCTCAATATAAACCATCAAACTTTAACACAACCACTAATACACATTTAACTCTCATGAAATATGACAACAAGTTGAAATAGAAATCTATTTTAAGCATAGCCTATTAACTATTGTTTAGAAATATAGGCTATCAAATTTCAATTTCAATATTCACTTCTTTGCCATAGTCATATTTAGATGAAGAGGCAATTTGTGTTATGTTTGTTTAAGCATAGCCTATTTGTTATGAACAACATAGACTATCAAATTCAAAGCTAAACAACATCATTAAACCACTTCAAATGTTTCCATTAAAGCACAAAAAGAGAGTATAAACATCAAAATGTTGCATCTACATACTAGAGAGCTTCATTACCCCTAAATTGTAGGGATTAAGCTCTCATATTTGTTATCAAATCAACAAATGTAGAAAGCAACATGAAAGCAAAAAAGAAAGAAAAAGAGAGCAAAGAAAAGAAACAAAACTAATCTACTTGCATGAAATAAGAGAAACCTACACTACAACATGAAAGTAAATGAACATGAAAAGGAAAGAGCATGTATTAAATTGCATAAAATAAAAAAGATTACAAGAAATAAAAATTGGCTAAGTAGCCATTAAAAGAGAAAGAGAGCTTTCTTTTATTTGATCTAAACTAAACTAAAGAGAAGGAGGCCTAAGAGAGACTAAGAGAAGAGATCATGTTACATGAAACATATGGGTATTTATACATGTATGAAACCCTAATTCATATTTTTGGGGAATACCCAAAATGCCCCTTAGGAAGTGTGGAGGCCAAGTAACCATTAACACGTCTTAACCCCCCATTAAGTGTACATGAAACCATTAAGTCCAAAAGCATGTGCATTAGCCTTTAATTTGTACATTAAGGTAGGTGGGTAGGTGGGGTCCTCCATGTTCTTCACTTTGAATTATTTCCATCTTCATTCCTTTGTATTAATTTTGTGCATGCATATCTTCATGAAACCACTTCTATTTGAGATCAATTTCCTACAAAAATATATACAAATTTTCAATTATTTTTTCTCAAAGAAATATATGCACTTAAATGACCGTTTTGCCCCTATATGAAGATGAATATATGAAAATTTGGAATTAATATGAATTTTGGTTAAAACAAGTTAAAATACCCAATATGATCATTTATTTAATTTAAATAGAATAAATATGGTGGTAAAAATATGCACATTTACGTGCACATCATCATTCCTCATCACATGACTGATTTCTAGAAAACTATAACTTCCTGAGCTCGTATGTCTCGGGAAAGGGTGTTAAGCTAAAAGAAGTTGTCTTTTCCGCCACCAGCTGATATACATTTTTAAAAACCTCTCAAATGTGATTTAGAATACAATGTCAGACAAACATCCATACAAGTTTGTTCTGGGACTGAACGAAACCGAAGGCACTTTCCTCGGCCATTACTAGGCGAGAAGCCCTTGCAATCCGAAAAATCTCCACAACGAGGAGACCACTGCTATAAATAACTCTATAATGGAAGCGACCCAGCGCATGTTCAACAAGCAGTCCTCACGCTATAAAGATCCACGGTCTTCAATAATCATCATCTTCAACAAATCTTCACTTTCAAACATATATATTGGTTCAAAGTGGTTTTCGAATAGGAATCAACCAAATCCGAGTCAGGTTCCTTCGAAGCCAATTATCGCTTTAAAAGATGTTAAGTTCATATATGGATATCAATCATTAATCAATTACTTCATCTTTTATTTAAATCAAATATCTTTCTTAGATATATTCTCATCAATTTATTCCATTTTCTTTTTAAATGCATATGGAATCATTAAGCCTCATTTTATCAAATCATTTGGTTTAGTTAAACCTTTCTTAAATCTTGGAATAATTCCAAATCATTTTCTCTTTTACTTTGGAAAACCTTTCCAAATTATTCTTTTAAATCTTAGTCAAAGATTTCTTATCAAGTTATAACTTTTAACTTAGGGAAAATATTTCCAGATCATCATTAAATCTTAATCAAAGATTTCTTCCTCAACTTCAAATCATATTCTTGCAAATCGAAGATTTTCATAACAAAGCACTACTGCCATCTTAAATATGGTAAATTTCACCTCTATGGACTAATGGCAAGTTTCGCCTCCAAGGACTAATGGCAAGTAATCCTACATCATGAATATCTTTGTCTTTTAACGATCTTTCTCTTCAATATGTTTTATTTCGAAAACTAGTTTGAAGGGGTTTTCGGATAGGAATCACCCAAATTCGATCCCGATTTTTTCCGATAGAAATCATCCAAATCTGATCCCGGTTCCTTCGTACCAATCATCGAATAAAAAGATGTTAAGTGGTTAATTAACATTCAAAGAATTTGTTTCTTTTCTTTTATTTTGGAAAAACTTAAATATGATCTTTTAGAGCATTCGGGCTTTCCTTTCGATCTGTTCCACCCCTCGCCTAAAAAGAGAAAACATAGGTCAGGTAAGTTCAGGGCACAGGTTGCTCCATCCCTAACCTTAATTAAACACCTTGTTTTATCTTCCCAGATCTCACAGGCGGGACAAACATACTAGTCGTTTCTGCATACTCAGTTTGTTATTACATTCAATATTCTTCACCTTTTGTTTAAGTAGTATAAACAATTCGTCTTAACCATTTATTCAAACTCTTATAAAAACTTCCAAATCATCATTACATCACTAAATTATTCCTTTAAAATCATTCACAAAAGATTTAGGAAAGAATTGTTAAGTTTAAACTCATATTCAAAAGTTATTTCGAACTGCTGCGAAAAGCGTTGCGAAAAGTGTTGCAAATAGTGTTTTAAGAGCTATATTCTTCAAAACAACTTTTATATCATTTAGAAATTTATATTTTCAACTTAAATATCATTTAATACATTTAAAAAGGTATTTAGGATTTATTTCATATTTTTAAAACATTTAAAATATCAATTTTAAACATTGGTCACTTTACCACAAAAGCGCGATTTTTCTAAAAAATTGTTTTGGACATATTTAAAATATACAAAATGAAATCTTGATTTTCTTCCTTTATTTCTTTAAACATATTTAAATATTTATAAAATATTCTAGCTCGTTTTAAAACTATTTCCAAAAGGTTTAATCATTCCATATACACCATTTCATTTTCAAGAGGAAAGTGATTTCCTTTGTGCTTATCGACGTGTATTAACGTGACTTGGTAAAATAATTTGACAATCATATCAAACAATCAATACTAGATCAAAAAATCATATATAAGCATCCACAGAAATCATAACTTATCATCAAGCATGTATATATATAAATAGAGATGTTAAATAGAGTTTCTCACCAAAAACCAAAGCTATTAACCTCCTACCAACATTCAAACTAATCCACGCTTCACTAACTACTTCCTACTAAATTAAACACTAGAAAACAACACCCTCTCACTTTCAATAGCTTGGCCGAGCCTTGAGATGGAGATTGGCTGAAAATATAGAGAAGAAGTGGTAGAGCTTTGAACTTGAATTTCCAAGATTTTGATCCGAAAAATAGGTTATCTTGTATTCGATTTTAGGCCCTTTAAATCTTAAAATTTAGCAAAGTTGTTACCTATAAAGTTGTTGAAAATTATTTCCTATTGAATTTACAAAAAAGGATCATTTAAATCCAAGTTGTTTTGAGAGAGGTATGATAGAATGAAGAAGAGGTATTGTCGGATTGACAAAAATGAAGCCCGAAAATGTACTTCAAAGAATTGAGTTCAGGTATAGAAAATCTTAAAACTGAAAAATATGATCAACATAAATGTTGTAGTCATTGGAATTTTATATAGTTTGAAAACAATAATTTCTTAATTTGGATCAGTTATGACCAAGTTATGATCAGAAGAAAACAGCCTATTCTCTGGCTTAAATATTGGGTCAGAAAATGCATTGTAAAGAAGTGGATTTTTGACAAGGTAAACTTTGGAATGACACAAAGTGGTCAGCATAAAAGTTGTACCCACTAGAAAAACACGTGATTATAAAAAAATAATTTTATATTTTGGTTCGATTTTGAAGAAATTATGGTCGAGAGAAGAAGAGGTAAAATATTAGGAAAAGAGGAGTTTGATTTGAAGAGAATACACATTGATTTCTTTTGAATATTTTGTAAATATTTTGACATTATTTCTTTTTAATATTTTTCTATGGCATGGAAGCCATTAGAGAGGAGAGGAAGAAGATGAAGAAGCTTGAAAAAAAAAGAAATGAGAATGAAAGTGAAGAAAGAGGTGGGTATTTATAGAAAAAAGAAAGAAGTGGTAATTTACCAAAATAAACTCTTACCAAATTAGCAGAATAACCTTACTTTAACCTAAATTAATCTCCACTTTTTCAATACTTAATATCACCTTTCACATCCTTACTTTATGTCTAAATCCCTTAAGAGCTAAGCTAAGTAAAATAATAATTATGCTGGCTTTTGATGTGATATTGATTTGATGTTTACTTTTGACTTTTCTTACTTACTTTTGTTAATTCTTACTTACTTTTCTTAATGACTTCTACAAGTTTTCTAATCTTATTTAGTTAAAGTATACTTGATTAGCATTAAAACGTGTACATTTATATGTTTTAAATATGTTAACAAGGGTGCGATAACGTTGCGACAACTTTTAATCGACAAAACGTTGTTTTTCGACAAAATGTTTTACGGTCACATTTTGACGTTTTAGTTAAACTATTTATTTATGTAAACCAAATTTAAAAATAAATCTATATAATACTATTTAAAAATATAAACACTCTTAAATAAATTAAAATAATTTATTTAACCATTGAAACTTACTTTTCTGAAATCAGCATTTTGTCACTTTTGTCGTTATAGGCAAATGTTACTATTTTTATGTATACTTCTCTTTACAAATCCTATCTAATATTGTTTGAATCATATAACCTTACTTATTTTGTATTTAAAATCACTTTAAATTGTATATTTTAAAGTGGTCAAATTCTAGGTCGTTACATTCTTCAATACTTAAAAGGATTTCGTCCTCGAAATTACCCAAAACCAAAGTTTGCCCAAAACATTTATCTTTAAACTTAATTCCATATAATATACACAAATCATCCGTATAAAATATCTTATTCGATCTTCTATTCGAATATACAACTTTATTCCGAACTAGTATCGATCTCCCGATCCTTTAGTGCGGACTTTAATTAGGCTCTTTGCTCAGAAACCTTTGCTTTCCTTGCATAGCTCTCAACTATAATAGAAAACTCAATTACCTAACCAAAAATCCTCATCAATGTTCGTCGTCATGAATTGAGTGATAAATCCTTTTTCGGTTTGGTGTAAACACCTCAAAGTTCCGAACTCAAATATTAAATAAAAATTATATGATGAGATGATCTACATATAATATATGTATTTATTAACTTTCAAAAACTTTTTATCTTAAGCTCAAAAGTTTTATAACAGTGCTTCTTTATATAGTCCCATCAATTATTTATTTTCAAATGTTTTTATTAAAGGGAAAATATTCTAAAGAAACCATTTTTTCACTTAAAAGATAATTTATCTTTATTATATTTTTTTCCCCACAATCTTTTAACTCAGTATATTTCCTTTAACACTAATATTATTTATGAATCATTTCGTAAAAATATCAATTAAGTTTATTTCATCTTATAACTTATGTAAATCAATGACATTTTAAAGAATTAAGTCCAAATCCTTAATTAATGCTAGAATTCATTAATAAAATATTTCCCACTTTATAATTACCTTTTTAAAGAGTCAATATTTTTCTTAATAAATCAGATTCATAAATTACCCTTATGTTACTTCATTTACCCAAAGTATTTCACAATCTTTTACCAAAAGTTTTCATATATCTGAACTAAGTATGATTCGAAAATTTTCGACTGTCAAAAACCATCGAGAATCCTGCTTTATCTTATCAATTAGTGATTCCAAATTTATCTTTGGTTTAAACATTTTTATAAAGATTACTAATCAATGATTCACATTATTTTTTTAACTTAAGAAAATTTTATAGATCGAGTAACTCCAAAACAATCCAAGGAACTCAGTATTACCAAAAGTATCATATATCCTTTTAACAAGAAGAGTAATACTTAAGAGAAGTGATTACCATCCGAACAAATCTCTTGCCCATTTTTAGTTTATTTTTGCGCCATTTGATTTAGTTATCATAAAATATCTCTTTTTATTTGAAATAATACCATTTTCAAAATCATTTAGAGATCACTTTATAAAACCTATTTCATTTTATCTTATATTAATTAAATTCATTTAAATTACCATAATTCTTTTACTCGAATTTAAATTCTCATTCCTTTTATATTTTTATCTTTTTAGACAATCCTTTCCTATTATTTAAATACATTTTTATCTTATATGTTCATTCCTTAAACAAATTTTATTATCAAATACCTTATAGTCAAATCGTGAAGCTTAATTCACAAGGTATTTGTACTTAAACTTTTAAATCAAACAATTGATCAATTTATGATAGTAACTTAACATTATCTTTTCTTAATTTATTATTTTAGAATAAGTGTTAAAGATCTTAATTACCTTATCATATTTCTTACTTATCGATTATCTTTATGAAACATCTTATAGTCAAACTATGAAATTCTAATCACAAGATGTTCATATTTAAATTTCACTAATCCTAATTTCTAACTGTACAACTTTTCAAAATATATACTTTATATTCAAAATATAATCCTAAATAAAATTATTTCATTTACCATTTTTTTTTCAAAATCAGTGTGTTGGTTCGCCTTGTTTAAGTGTTTAGGAATCCTCATCAATAACGTTGATCAGGAGCGTCAATAAGAATCCATAAATCATTCAACGGATAAATCAATAAAATAATTTAATAGTCACTAACAAATTCGCACTCATATATAATACGCTCAAACTCATTCTAGGGTGTTACTAACCCTATCTCTAATGAGTCACTCATCCTAGGGTATTACTAACCCTATCTCTGATGAGTCTTTACCCCAACAAAGCCAAGGTTCTCGCTTAACCTTCAGCTCTGATACCAAATGTAATGGCTCGTTTTTCCGTACCCTTTGAATTGATAATAAACCATACATGTCCAACTCAAATTGCACGAATAAGCGAATCATTAAGGGTAGAAAGAAAAATAAAGACATAATAGAATCTCACATGAATGGAATAACATATATTATTTCAATAATAATCTTTGCAGCGAAAATTTTTAAATACAATATCAGAGTCTAACCTAAATTCAGCTTAGACGGTTATAAACACCTGCGTTTACAATTGCTGACAAACATCAAACTAAAACTAACAAACCACAGCGGATAATAGAATACGTCCATACGATGATGAAGATCTCCAACTCTCCTCTGGAAACTCCAACCGTCTTCAACTAAACCTGAAACTACTCGGATCTGACCCGATTATTAAGAGTACCCGGATCAGGCTTGATAAACCAGCATGAGATACTCGAAATTTAAAATGACCATGTTATCTAAACTTTTAAAAATAAGGGTATCTCATATGACCACGCCCACACATAAACACAGACGGGTTTTTACCTTATGATAACCAAAACACTTCTATACCAAAATACACTTGATATTATTTTTAATGACATTCCTTTGAAAACACTTTCAAATAAACTTATTCAAATAAGATATCAATATCTGGACTAAGTCTAAGGTAATATATCTGGACTAGGTCAACGTAATATACCGAACGGAATATTCGATACCAGAAAGGGGTAGCTGAAATGTTTGCAAGTCATTACAGCTATTTTGGGAATACAATCAAAATCCTAAATCCCGTATTGGGATTGAATTTCCAACATGATAGGAAACTAGTGGTCTTTTCTCCGATTCACGCATAACAAACATAGTTCCCACGATGCCTTAATTGCTTTTCTCAAACTAGTCACTTGGAACTATACTTGCTATACTACAACTGATAACTGCAGTTCGCTGCTTTTCTCAAGCTAACCACTTTATCCAAATGGGGCAATAAATGCCTTGAGGGACGTATCCCCAAAGGGCCAAACGTATTTGACACCACCACACATGCTCACTTATTTTGAATTTGCGTCTGTTAGACCACATAGTATCCCATCATAACCGGGGTGTGAGGCTCGCGAGGCTACGCTTAATTGCTTCAAAGCCATGTTTTCATACAAAACCACACTTTAATCATAACAGATTCACTTTGAATGCCACATTACCATTCCACATCACATGACTGATTTCTAGAAAAGCATAACGTCTTGAGCTCGTATGTCTCGGGAAAGGGTGTTAAGCTAAAAGAAGTTTCCTTCTCCGTCACCAATTGATATACATTTATAGAAACCACTCAAATGTGATTTAGAATACAATGTCACACAAACATCCATACAAGTTCGTTCTGGGACTGAACGAAACCAAAGGCACTTTCCTCGGCCATTACTAGGCGAGAAGCCCTTGCAATCCGGAAAATCTCCACAATGAGGAGACCACTGCTATAAATAACTCTATAATGGAAGCAACCCAGAGCATGTTCAACAAGCAGTCCTCACGCTATAAAGATCCACGGTCTTCAATAATCATCATCTTCAACAAATCTTCACTCTCAAACATATATATTGGTTCGAAGTGGTTTTGGGATAGGAATCAACCAAATCCGATTCCGGTTCCTTTAAAGCATATTATCATTTTAAAATATGTTAAGTTCATATATGGATATGAATCATCAATCAATTACTTCATCTTTTATTTAAATCAAATACCTTTCTTAGATATATTCTCATCAATTTATTCCATTTTCTTTTCGAATGTATGTGCAATCATTAAGCCTCATTATATCAAATCATTTGGTTTAGTTAAACCTTTCTTAAATTTTGGAATAATTTCAAATCATTTTCTCTTTTACTTTGGAAAACCTTTCCAAATCATTCTTTTAAATCTTAGTCAAGGATTTCTTATATTCAAGTTATAACTTTTAACTTAGGGAAAATATTCCCAAATCATTCATTAAATCTTAATCAAAGATTTCTTCCTCAACTTCAAATCATATTCTTACAAATCAAAGATTTTCATAACAAAGCACCACTGCCATCTTAAATATGCTAAATTTCACCTCTATGGACTAATGGCAAGTTTCATCTCCAAGGACTAATGGCAAGTTTCACCTCCAGGGACTAATGGCAAGTCATCCTACATCATGAATATCTTTGTCTTTTAACGATCTTTGTCTTCAATATGTTTTATTTCGAAAACTAGTTTGAAGGGGTTTTCAGATAGGAATCACCCAAATTCGATCCCGGTTTTTTCAGATAGGAATCACCCAAATCTAATCCCGGTTCCTTCGTACTAATCATCGAATAAAAAGATGTTAAGTGGTTAATTAACATTCAAATAATTTCTTTCTTTTCTTTTATTTTAGAAAAACTTAAATATGATCTCTTGGAGAATTCGGCCTTTCCTTTCGATCTATTCGACCCCTCGCCCGAAAAGAGAAAATATGGGCCAGATAAGTTCAGGGAACTGGTTGCTCCATCCCTAACCTTAGTTAAACACCTTGTTTTATCTTTCCAGATCTCACAAGTGGGACAAACATACTAGTCGTTTCCGCATACTCAGTTTGTTATTACATTCAATATTCTTCACTTTTTGTTTAAGTGGTATAAACAATTCGTCTTAACCATTTATTCAAACTTTTATTAAAACTTCCAAATCATCTTTCCATTGCTTAATTATTCCTTTAAAATCATTCAAAAAATATTTAAGAAAGAATTGTTAAGTTTAAACTCATATTCAAAAGTTATTTAAAACTGTTGCGAAAAGAGTTGCGAAAAGTGTTGCAAATAGTGTTTTAAGAGCTATATTTTTCAAAATGACTTTTATGTCATTTAGAAATTTATATTTTCAACTTAAATCTCTTTTAATACATTTTTAAAGATTTTTAGGATTTATTTCATATTTTTAAAACATTTAAAATATCAGTTTTAAACATTGGTCACTTTACCGCAAAAGCGCGATTTTTCTGAAAAATTGTTTTGGACATATTTAAAATATACAAAATGAAATCTTGATTTTCTTCCTTTATTTCTTTAAACATATTTAAATGTTTATAAAATATTTCTAACTCATTTTAAAACTATTTCCAAAAGGTTTAATCATTCCATATACACCATTTTATTTTCAAAAGAAAAGTGATTTATATTGTGGTTATCGACGTATATTAACGTGACTTGGTAAAATAATTTAACAATTATATCAAAAAATAAATAATTGATCAACAAAGCATATATAAGCATCCATAGAAATCACAACACATCATCAAACATGTATATATATAAATAGAGATGTTAAATAGAGTTTCTCACCATAAACCAAAGCTATTAATCTCCTACCAACATTCAAACTAATCCATGCTTCACTAACTACTTCCTAATCCATTAAACACTAGAAAACAATACCCTCTCCCTTCCAATAGCTTGGCCGAGGCTTGAGATGGAGGTTGTCCGAAAATACAGAGAAGAAGTGATAGAGCTTTGAACTTGAATTTCCAAGATTTTGATCCCAAAAATAGGTTATTTTGTATATGATTTTAGGCTCTCTAAATCTTAAAATTTAGCAAAGTTTTTACCTAGAAATTGTTGAAAATTCTTTCCTCTTGAATTTTAAAAAAAAATCATTTAAATCCAAGTTGTTTTGAGGGAGATATGTTAGAATGAAGAAGAGGTATTGTCGAATTGACAAAAATGAAGCCCGAAAATGCACTTCAAAGAATTGAGTTTTAGGTATAGCAAATCTCAAAACTGGAAAAGATGATCAACATAAAAGTTGTAGTCATTGGAATTTTATATGGTTTTAAAAAATAATTTCTTAATTTGGATCTGTTATGACCAAGTTATGATCAAAACAAAATGGCTTTTTCTCTGTCTTAAAAACTGGGTTAAAAAATGCACTGCAACAAGTGGATTTTTGACATGGTAAACTTTGGAATGACACAAAGTAGTCAACACGAAAGTTTTACCCACTGGAAAAATACATGATTATAAAAAAAGAATTTTATATTTTGGTTCGATTTTAAAGAATTTATGGTCGAGATAAGAAGAGGTAAAATATTGAGAAAAGAGGAGTTTGATTTGAAGAGAATAAACATTGATTTCTTTTGAATATTTTGTAAATATTTTGACATTATTTCTTTGTAATATTTTTCTATGTCATGGAAGCCATTAGAGAGGAGAAGAAGAAGATGAAGAAGCTTGGGAAAAAAAAGTGAATGAAAGTGAAGAAAGAGGTGAGTATTTATAGAAAAAAGAAAGAAGTGGTAATTTACCAAAATAACCTCTTATCAAATTACCAAAATAACCTTACTTCAACCTAAAGTAATCTCCACTTTATCAATACCTAATATCACCTTTCACATCCTTACTTTATATCTTAATCCCTTAAGAACTAAGCTAAGTAAAATAACAATTATGTGGGCTTTTGATGTGATATTGATTTGATGTTTACTTTTGACTTTTCTTACTTACTTTTGTTAATTCTTACTTACTTTTCTTAATGACATATAGAAGTTTTCTAATCTTATTCAGTTAAAGTAAATTTTATTAGCATTAAAATGTGTACATTTATATGTTTCAAATATGTTAACAAAGTTGCGATAACGTTGCGACAACTTTTAGTCGACAAAACGTTGTTTTTCGACAAAATGTTTTACGGTCACATTTTGATGTTTTAGTTAAACTATTTATTTATGTAAACCAAATTTAAAAATAAATTTGTATAATACTATTTAAAAATATAAACACTCCTAAATAAATTAAAATAATTTATTTAACCATTGAAACTTGCTTTTCTGAAATCAGCATTTTGTCACTTTTGTCGTTGTAGGAAAATATTACTATTTTTATGTATACTTCACTTTTCAAATCCTATCTAATATTGTTTGAATCATATATCCTTAATTATTTTATATTTAAAATCACTTTAAATTGTATATTTTAAAGTGGTCAAATTCTAGGTCGTTACAGAAAATTTATCCATAAATAAATTATACCAAATACTATCATGTTGTAGGAACCAATGTTGATATGGTCACAAATTTAAATGAGTGATGCTAACAATTGGAAGCAGATCTGATATGGTGAGTTGGAGAAAATATGACCTAGTAACATGGAGCTGATAGTCCTATGAGTGAGATGGCCATTAGGGGTGGTGGCATAGCACGATGAGGCCTAGCGTAGGCCAATGATCACCTATTTAACTAGGATTGAACCATGCATTCACTCAATCTCTGTTGACTTTTGTAACTTAACGGATTAATTTTTACAATCATAAATAACATGAATTAGCTAATAATAAGCTAATAAACTAGTGATGATAATGAATTTAATTTATTTAAAATGGTCAAAGAGAGTCAAGTACCATTAGCTCAACTGGTAATCGTATGACGCTCTAGACATAGGTTCTAGAGGTCATGGATTTGAATCCCTAATACATCAGAATGCTTGCTCTTCTTGAAAAAAGTACCGCTCTAACTATCAGAAAGATGATCAAAATAAGATAAATTTGTTTTTGAATGACTTTGTGTGACCATTGTGTGGATGTGTATGCTTTAGTTATTGTGATGATGATATATGAACCTTATTAAATGTTTCAATCTCATGTGATCACTTACGATATGTGGTAAGTTTATGAATGTTATTAAAGTGGGTATACCCGAGTTTGACTCTAAGCGATTAGAATTACATCTAACAGATCAAAAGGATCTAATGTGGGATGTAATAACCAATCATAATGAATGAATGTAACACGAAACTAGTAGGGCTTCAGGATTAGCAAAAAAAGGTACTTGTCACCATGGTGTAATCTAGGTTCTACTTGAGTGCACACCTAACTCCCAACTTGGTTAACATGACTCAAGATGGTGTAATCCCTTGCATTTCTTTGCATGAGAACTAAAAGAGAGATAACAAATTATATGTGTGGTTATTATAATAAATAAATTAACGAAATTAAATGCATCTTATCATGATTCCTATGTGACATTAGAGGGATGAATATACAATGATGTGAATTAAATCTTGGGATGAATGTTAGTGTAGAACATTTTTTTATTAGTCTATGCAAGTTGAATTTCTGTTTGCGTGTTTAGGATAAACTTGTAAGCTATGATGAAGATAGTGTGGGCATAACCCAATCCGTTCGTGGTTTCACTATCAAATTTATTTACACTTTAAGGGGGACTAATGTTATTCACCATACCATTGTCTAACCCATTGTTTATTATTGTTTCACATATAAATTCTTGGATGTTCACTTAAGCTATTTGAGTTTACGGTTATCAAATTAGATATTTTTCTTTTGGATTAGTGAATAAAGAAGCCGAAGACGAAGCTGAAGGCTCTTAATTACCTATATAATTATTTTTATTTCCGTTGCATAATAAATCAAGATACATAAATGATGGATGATATGTTGCAACCTCATATCTCAGTACATCATCACTATTTATGTTTCTGTTATAATTACCCTTATGTTGAATGTGATTTGGGTTTATTTTTTACATATGAAAAGGTAAATTATTATTAGTTGCTCTGTTTACTTGTATTTAAAAAAAATACTAATCTAATTTTTTCGTTGAAAAATAATTCTAACGATGACACTATATTATCAACGTTCATTTTTGTAATTTGAAACGGACGATGTTAGACCCTACCTGTTAATACAGGTATGTGTTAGTGATCATCCAAACTCGGACTTAGTCCTGACCTAATTATTATTAAGATGGGTAATGTGACGACCCACCCTTCTTGACCCTCGAAAATTGACACAGATTACTCCATAGTATAATATGTCGACGATCGAACGCCGGAAAAGACAGATTGTTGATAAAAAGAAAGAAGGTAGAAGACAGAAGAAACTAAACAATATCAGAATATAACCATCGCAGCGGAATAAAATATAATAGTCAATAACAGATCTTTACACAAAATGAAAACTATATCTGTTTATATACAATACATCATCAGAGTCTATCACAATACAATCAACAATTACCAGTCTATCAATCTCAAACAATCACAGCAGCGGAATATAAACAAGCACGAGAAATCCGTCTCGGACTCCAGCTCCTCTCCTGAGCTCCATAGCATCCTATCCTGTACATATAATACTCGGTCTGACCCGAACATTATAATCAAATAACACCCGAGTCAGTCTGGACTACCAACGTGACATAAATACATCCAATTAATTATTAAAGTTTCAAAAATCCTTTGAAAACAAAAGCATCTCGTAAAACCACACCACAAATAAACATGTCGGGTTTTTACCTTACGATAGCTAAAACACTTTTTATAAAAATCCTCTAATATTATAATAGGGTCTATTTACAAATACTTATTCACATAGCTGAAATTGTTACATTATTAAATTCTAGCATACTAACCACAACGTGGGTAATACAAACAAAACTCGTACAAGGCACGTAGGGAGAATTGATTTCCAACAATGACTAGGCACCGGGGTACCACCTGTCACAGTACCTGGTCTAGATCAGTGTACCGAGGAGTTCGCCCGCTTCCCTGCAAAACAAGGCCGGAATCATCCCTTACTGGATAATTCCAAGTAAAATCACCCCACGGTTGTGATCAGCAACCGCAACACTAAGCCGAGATCAAAAGGGACATCTAGACAGGGATGACCTTACTCTCAAGTAGGGGCTACCCACGAAGCCTTGCTGCATAACCCCTGATTTTCAGTCATTCCTGGTTGATGAGGCTTGAGGCTAAGCGTTACCTTTGGAACATATCCCTTAGAATGCCCATCGCCCACCTGACGATGTCTCGAAAGCATTCGTCCATACAAGTCGGTCCCAGGTCCGAACGGAACCGAAGGCACTATATCCTCAGGATTAGTAGCGACTAGCCCTTGCACTTCACAGCTCCATCTTCGACTCCGAACACGTTTTCGACACGTACAAACCGGATCGAAGTGGTTTTCGGGAAATAAATCCCAATCTCGGTCTCTTCGAAACGATCAGCGCATTTGTCTAATATTGATAGTCGGTGATTAAACTATCAATTTATATTCACAAACATCCATCACACAATAAATAATTTCCCACATTATTTATTTGCCTCAATATCTTTACAAGATATCTTTCCCATTTTCAAAACCCTTTTGAAACACCTTTCAAACCCAACTCTTCTCATGAAATACATTTCCAAATCTTTATTTCCTCTGAAAACAACCAAGTACCTATATTTAAGGTTTAAAATAATTTAAATTCCTGTTCTTGAAACTACATTAAAACATTTATATTAAATCTACTTACATACTTAATTTAAAGAATATATATATACTTTTAAAAATATTTCGAATGAAACTGCTTTATAAGATATAACTATTTTCTTTAAAATAAAGTTAAGTCATATTAATTTTAACAAAGCTATGAAATCCTATACAAGTCCCAAATAATAATTCGATTGATTATCTTTAAAATAAAATCATCTTATAAAATATAAATTTTAGTTACATTCTTTAAAACATACTTCTGTTTACCATCAAAATAATTACTTCTAACTTTCAAAAATCAGCTTTAAAAAAGTACTTGGCTTTTCAGGGAAATACACTTCCATTTTAGGATAACTCAAGAATTTATTTTTATCAATCCAACACGATATACCCAATCTAAATTTTACGTTCATCCCGTAAAATTCCTTTCCATACTTTAAAAATAAACCCCCTTTGTTTTTAACACATTGCTATTTCCTGAAAATCATTTCAAGCATATGTTTAACATATTTAAAATAAATCTTCTAGAAATTATTTAGTTGAAAATAATACTTAAGGAAATATATAGAGGTTTCCTAGGTAATTAAAGTCAATTTAACCTTTAAAATATAGTTATTAAATTAAATATTTATATTATAATTCCCTTTTTGAAAACTTAATACTACTTTACTTTATAAAACAATTAGTTAATCAAATATTTGCTTTCACTTAAAAATAATTTAAAATAATATTTTTTTTCTCAAAAATATTCTAAACATGTTTAAACTGCAAATTAAAAATTTGAAGCTTTCTTAAAAACAAAATAAAATTTCCAGGAGAAAGCACACCTCTTATTCTTTACAATAAATCTCGCTATTAATTTTACAATTCTTAATTCTTTTTTTTTTTGAAACCACAATTTCAAACACTTCACATTATCAACCAATTACTTGAATTTAATTCCTTTTAAATCCTTTATTTAAGAATCTCCTTAATTTCTTTAATCCAATTTACTTATTTATATTTAAATTTCCCAGGTTGTATTCATCCAAATCAGAGTATAACACAATTAAATGTCCAATTAATCTATCACAGTAAATGAACAGAACATAACACAACAGGATCTAAACAATTTTATCACAGAATATAAATGTGATATATTACACAATATAAATAAATTCTATATGTGAGGGATCCAGTTGGATCCCTCCAACCTGTTTTTCCTTCATCCACAGATATTAGCACAACAATATATCGATTCAATTTGATAATAATTATCATATTCACCCAATCAAGCAATCATTCAATTAATAACTGATAAATAAACTAATATTCCAGATGTGAGTGAGTTAAAATCATCTTGGATTTTCGACGAGCGTTCAAATTTATATTAAATCGAACGGCATTTGATTTAACCTAAATTTTTACTTGCTCGGAAAGATTCCAGAACTGCACCACTGCGTAATACGCGTCTCTACGATCCCGGCGTCACCAGTTTCGTTGAAATCTGACTACAAATGTACTAGATATGAATTTTCAAAGTTTGAATAATATTTCAAAACAATTTAACCCTTTTATTTTAATTTACATTACCCAACATCAATAGGCCGCACGAAAAACCCGTCTCCTTCCTCACGCAAATATCAGGTTCAAACGAACCCATAGCCGTTCGTCTAGGGTTCAGAGCGCCCGCCCTTTCGTCGAGTTTGATGACGATTTGAATATGCCACACGAATCTGCATCAATGCACCTCCCTTCGCCCAAAGTTTCGCCATGCTCGGTGGTATGCTCGATGAGAAAAGCGTGCGTGATTACCGGACGAACGCGGCCCCGCTGCCTCCTCTCTGGCGAACTATAGACGATCGCCACCGTTCAACTTGAAGAACACGATGGCCTCTCCATTTTCGTAGTTGGATGTTTTCAAAATTATTATGTGGATTGATCGAAAATTGATGACAAAAATTTGATGTTTCTGGCCATTGATAAACAACGGTGGTGGCCCAAAATAGATTAGGGTTTTCTGATGAAAAACGTGTATATATAAACAATTTATAAGCATTAATTTAATATTATTTTCACTTAAACAAGATTTTACAAACGAACACCAAATCTCACGTGCCGCCAAGCGTTCCTAAGGTTTTACCTACGTTTCGAACACAATGGAACAGGTTTCGGAAGCTAATTTGATCGTATGCGCGAGTTACAGAAATAAACGATCAATTTAAAATTAAATCGGTTAAAACGATACCTATGCATTTTGAGCTGCCACGGTCAAACGACAACTCCGATTGCAACAAAAACTGAAATCCGATAATAACTAACTATTACAGATCCAATAGAACTGGTTTCGTCGAATTCCGAGACTGTGCCTCGGAAGGCTATTTTAACTCGTCTATTAAATCGAGCGATTTACTGAAATTATCAAAAACGCTTAAAATTTCACTTTTAAATTTTTTTCCAACTTAATAATAAATCATATAAAATTTATAATCACGTTAAAAATCATTCTGACTCATTCCAGACCAAAATCTGATTAATTGCATTATTTTATTATTAAATGCTATTATTAAATTAATATAAAATTCAAAATAATAACTTATTGACTTTTAAATTCATCAAAAATCCAACCACATTATTTAAATCCAAATTGACTTAAAAATAAATTTTAAAACCATTTTTATAACTATTTACATCTAGATTCACCTTTTGTTCCAATTTCGAATATTTAATTATTATTCTCCATTATTCAAATTCAAATGCAATTACTATAATTAAAAATTATAGCTTATTTTATTGATTGCATCTGATTCCCTGTATTAAAAAATTAGTTTTAAATCCATTTTAAACATTTAAAATGGATTAAATGTTCATAAATCTGGCGGTTTAAAATCCGGGATGTCACATTCCTCCCCCTTTATAGAAATTTCATCCCCGAAATTTGCTAAGGTAGAGAATGTTGCCAAACCTATTTTATGAACCCAACTCACTTAGTAAAAGCTTATATACACTTCACCAAACCTTATAGTTCAATTCCAACTTATTTGCTTTATTTGCTCTAAAGCTTTAATTTTAACATTATTTCAAAAATAACTTCCCAAGTTAAATAAATGTTTCCAAAATCCCAAAAAATTTCTAACTCCCAAAATTTTCAGAAAATTTTGGCAGAGTCTCCCCTGCACGGAGGAGCTTTCGCGATATCGCAATACAGATAAATATATATATACATTGACCCACAGGTCGGAAACCAAAATATATCACAACAAATATATCATTTTCCAATTATATTTGCGTAGGCGTACCTTATTTAGCATTTTAAAAGCACGCGGCTAATATAACGCATATACGCGCTCCAACTCTATCGAACGCCTTCCGTACCTATACTTACTTAAACAAACTCATCAGTTTCCAATAATATGAACATTTTAACAACATTTCCAATATAAATTTAAGCCAAACATATCCATTTATATCCCAAACAACAATTTGCATAATTTCATAAGTAAATCATATGTTATAAGTAATCACACGCTTCAAATCTATTTTAATTTCCTTACTAATCCAAACTTCATTATATTTCACTCGAATGATTTACATTCAAGTTCACTATATACAATTCATATTTATTACAACCATTTTATTTCCACTTCAATATGATTAACATGTGCTTCACTAACATCAATATATTTTAATTCAATTCCAAACTGATTCACAAACCAATTCTTATTTTCAGTTTGAAGCATTTGCATTTCTTTTATGATCCATTTTCATTCATATGCAAAATCACTTAATAAAATTTCAATCCATTCCAATTGATTCAAAAACCAATTTCATTTGCTTTTTAAAACAACTCAATTCCGAATACAACAAAACGACCAATTCTATGCAAATTTAAGGTTATCCAAGCAAGTGACCATCACTTAAGCTTATAACCATTAACATTAATTTCCAACTTATATTCATATTAATTTTATTCAATTTTGCATGGTTCACAGTCCAAGCATTCTTATTCCATTGCAATTTTTAACTCAATTTCTTATTCTCACTTCAAGATCATCATTTAAGTTTAAATTAATAACATCCCATTCTATATTATTTACAGCCCAAACATGCTTGTTTTATCACAATTATTGAATTGAATCTCCAATCTTATATTTCCAATTCATTATCCATATAGGTTTATATTAATATCATTCAATTCTGGTTTATATACAACTCATACATTCTTATTTCATCTCAATAATTAATATTTCATCTCAATAATTAATTAAAATTCTTGTTCACTTGCATTTCAATTCTATTATCTCAACAAATTCCATTCAAGATCCCTTATAAAGCCCGACCACAAATACTTTTTACCAATTTGCTTAAGTTGTTTAAATCATACAATATTTCCATTTCTTCTTGTATAAATTTTATTTTATTTTCATTTGATTCTCATCCAACCAAATTCCAATTCATTTATAAATTTTAATTCAATTTGCTTACTCATTTGAATTTAGTTATAAGTCAAACCATCACTATTATAATCTAATCCCATTATTCATTCACACTTCCAATATTTATTACCAAAAATTAAATCCCATACCAGAACTGGGTCTTTATTTTACTTTCCAAATTTTAACAAACTACCAAAATTTCATCCATGCCAATACAATTTCCATTTAATTTAGCTTACACAAAATTCATTTCCAAATAATTATTTTGGATTTAATTGAGTGAGCATTTACTTCATTCAACATCATTTCAACTAAATTAAATTTCCTTTCAATTCGATTCTTATCCAAATTTAATTCAAGTTTAATTAAATTTAATTAGCCAAATTAAATTCATTCCACTTCCTTTACTACTTAAATAAGAATTGAATTTCATTCAATATTGTTTATAATGCAACTGAATTTTGAATTTCACTTCAATCCAATTTATTCCTCCATAAATAAGTTCAAAACTCTGGTAGATTTTCCCCTCCCCTCCGTGTTCTTCCTTCTTCCTTATGTTAAGCTCTCCACCTCATCTCCCGTTCCTTCCCGTTGCTCCATCCTCTTCGCCCTCATTAACACGTTCTGGTAGATTTTATATGATTCCCCTAGGTGCGAACTCATACTCAACTCCGGCCTTGCTATCTGATTCCGAGTTCCCACCTCTCCCTACCATGAAGCTTTCTGTCCTTGCTGCTGTCGATCCTAGTGTGCGACCTGAGTATCCTTTGGTAGGTGATGAGAGCCTTTCTAATTGTGGTACTATGAATATGCGTGTGAATGCAACTGTTGATTCTAGTGTTAATGGTGTGGTGATTGGTGAGAATGGAAGTGTGTTGTGTACTGCTGATGCTAATAATTCGTGTTCAACTCGGTGCACTCCAGGTGTTTGTGCAAATTCTAATGTGAAGGATGTCTCTAACAGCAGTGTATTGTGTACTGGTGTTTCGATGCTTGCGGACTCCCCCCTGTTGGGCATGAGGCCTCAGTTGGTTGTGCCTTTGTGGATGTCGTTCATCCTGCTGCTCCACCCCCACTTGGATCCAAAACACGGTCTTCGCTTTTTTCATCTCTGCCCCGTAATGCGGGGGTTTATGAGCCAGTGGAATTTGATATCGTCGAGGAAAATGGAGTGATGATCCCACCTCCCAATGTAATGCAAGCAAGGTTGGACTATTGGTCAGAATATTTAGTTGGTTTCTTTTTGGATCCTAATCATCACCATCTTGATGCGTCATCTGCATGTCGTAGAGCTTGGAGGCTTCGCGGTAATATTTGTGTTAAGCTGGTTGACTCTATGTACTTCCTGTTGTTCTCCTCCTCTGAGGATCGACATCGTGTTCTTGAGGCTGAGCCTTCCTTTTTTGATGGGAAACCATTTATTATTACTCCCTGGTCCCCTACGGTTGCTAGTGCACGTGAACAAGTTCTATCTATCCCCGTCTAGGTTTATTTTTCTCAAATTCCTTCTGCTCTACAACCTCTGCTTGGTTTGAATTGGCTTGCTTGCAATGTTGGTAAACTGAAATGTTTTGACGCTAATACGGTTGCTCGTGACAAGCTGGTGTACGCTAAGGCTCTGATTGAGATTACCCCCCTTAAGCCTCTCCCTACCTCTATTCCTGTTCAGTTAGCTGTTGGTCATGTAGTTGATGTCCGTGTTCACTACGGTTGGGTCCCAGACATTTGTGCCTCCTGTCACTCCTTTGGCCACTTAGCTTCCGCCTGCACCGATTCTGTTGCTACCGCGGCTGCGCCTAAGATCCCTCTACCTCGGCCTTCTCTCAGGAAATGGGTTCCCAAGGTCTCTCTGGCTACTCCTCCTCTTGAAGTTCCTTTATATGTCCTTGGTCCGCCGACCTCCTCTGCTCGGCCTGCATTCCCTTCAGCATCCTTTGTTCCTGGTGTTGATTCTACGGATTCCATTTCTGTTGCGGATCCAGTTGCCTGTGGTTTGGGTTGAGTCTGAGAGATGTTGGGTTGATCGATGTTCTGATTTGCAATTTAACCCCGTGGACGATTCCTTCTTTACATATGTTTCCGATGATCTTATGGACCTTCGACGCCTTTATTATAGACCGTCTGGTGATTCCTTGGTTCTTGATTTGGATGGTAAGTATGTTGAGTTAAATTCTGTCATGCTTGCCGATACATCCTGGGATCGATCTTTTATATACTCTTCTGATGCTGAGATCTATGATCCTTCTCTTGCTCTCCTATTTCGCCCCTGTATTGGTCTTCTTGGGAATGTCTCTTTGGATTCATCCCAAGTGGATGCTGTTGTTGGTGGTACTACCTCTTCGGAGGAGTCATAGCCTTGTTAGTAAACTATAGTAGTTGTGACATGTCTGTCACACTCCTGTGCTGTTTTTTTATTCTTTTTAGTAGTTAAGGTATCTCTACCTTACTCCTGTACTTCATGTTTTTATTACGTTTCGTAATAAAAAGTGGACGGTCCACTATAAAACCGGCTGGCCTTGCCAAAAAAAAAAGTTCAAAACTTATTTACTATTTTAAGTTCATTCACATCTTTTATATCCCACTTCTTCTTATCTTACTTTACATTTCATTTAGGATTAAGTTTGAATTCACCAAACCATTCAACTATTTCCCATTTGTGATTATAATTCCATTTTACTTGGGTTTACAATCAAATTTTCCATTCTTAAGTTCACTAACTTATTTATTTTAAAGCTTATATTGCTCATTTTATGCCATTTACATCTTATAATCACAATTCCAATTTCTATATATATGTATCTCTGAATTCTTAAGGACACAAATTTTATTTCACTTTAACCCTTTGCAAATTTTAAATCCATAATTTCACATTATAAGTATAATACTTAATGACTTATGAGTACAATTTGTTACACAATGACCTACAATTACAAAGTCATTTTACCTTTCGACTTAACCCAAATCAATTTAATTCCAATTCCCGGGGGAAATTCTGGACTTTATACTCTTGCTTGTTTGCTCTACTGACGTACTTCTTTGTGTTTGCAGATAAATGTCTCGCAAAGCAGAAACTCGATCAGATAAAAGGAAGTCCAAGGACAGAGAAGAGTCCTCCACAGTCCCTCCAGTCCGGGCCGAACATCATGGGCCTGCTCCGAGATCGCTAGTAGATGGGTATGGCCCCCAGGATCTCCTGAATTCTCCGCCTGACTGTTTTCCTAGCTCCCTCAAAGAAGAGCATCTCGATGTCATTTCTCGCTCTTTTGGGATTGATAGAGCACTTATGTTGTTGCCGGGGGACGGAGTGATGCCGTACAATCCCCCCGAAGGATATTTTGCGTATAGTAGGTACCACTGCATGTGTAGGGCCATTCCTCCCATCAATACCTGGATAGTCAGCTTCATCACTTACTTGAAGGTGGCTCCCTTCCAGCTTCAGTCCAACTCCTACGCTATCCTGGTGTGTTTGTTCGTTATTTTCCAGAGGAAGTACGGGCGTCCCCCTTCCAACCGGGAGATCCGGTATTTGTACAACTTGAGGGGCTATAAGAAGGGGTCTCCGTATATCAGCTTGGAAGCGGCCGTGTCCTTCAAGCCGGTCTTGGACTTGTACTCGAAGCTCAGTATTTCAAGAAAGAATGGTTTTTTATCAAGGATGACTCTGTCTCCTTCCGCCTCTTCACTTTCGGCTGTAAGTTGAACTTTATTTACAGTTTCCTTGTTCCGACTGCAATGCTTCTTCTTATATGCTTTTATTTCTTGCTAGCGACAGGTGGCTTTGCGGTCGTGGAGAGTGATTCCTTGGTTCAGATGGCTGCGGAAATTAAGGCCATTCCAGGACGGGATAGGTCGGCTTCTTACCTGATCAGGAACGTTACTCTCCTGGAGCACAACTTGATCCTGCCACACCAGTCCGTGATTAAGCAGAGGGATACGGCTGAGGAGAAGGCCGCCAAAGCCAAGGTAGGGGCCACTGTGAAAAGCGGCAAGAGGGAACCTTTCACAAAGCCTCCTGTTGCCGGAGGTAAGAAGCTCAAGAAGTCCGACGGCCCTTCTCCTAGCACTTGCCCAATTGCTCCGGGGGAGGAAGATGTGGAGGAGGATAGAGGTGAGGGCGAAGGAGGCGATGTAGGAGGAGAGGCAGAGAGTGGAGATGATAGAGAAGGTGATGGTGGTGGCGATGGACAGAGCGGTAGTGGCGTTGGGGCCTTAACCTCCGGGCAAGCGGGAGAGATTCAGGAGTGGACGGATGATACTTTCCGTCAAGCTTTCGGGGAGTTGGAGGGAGGATCGGCTTTGGTTGAGAAGGCATAGGAGGCTGACAAGGCTGGGGCTGCTGCCGATCCATCCTCTAAGAGCTTTTCAGCTAAGGCGACTCCGGCGATTCAAGGTGAACTTTTGACTTCTACAGACTCCGTTTATGATAGGGACTTAGGAATATTTTATGGTTCGCTCCCGTCCTGGAATGAGATTCAGGACTTATTGCAGTATCCTACTCCTCCGCAGGGTTTGTATAATAGATGTGCCTTCTCACTCCTTTTAACTTAACATATTTCTTGAATTATGGATCATTGTATGTTCGTAACACTTGTTCTTTACTCCAGGGGCAGGCGAGGTGGCCAAGACCTCAGACGTTCGACACCGCCTTGAACAATACGGACTTCTCAAAGCTTCTGCAAGCCAAAGCCTCCTACTAACCGTCCTGGAGACGTAGTTGGCTATCGCCCTCTTCTCGGAGTTATCGAAGAAGACATTTAGAAAAGAAAGAGGAGACGTTCTTTGTTTGAATCTCCACCTGGCCCTCAGCCCCCAGTCCAGCCTATCCATGATATTACCCAGGAAGATACTGAGTTTATGCCTTCCCCACATCCGTCGGAAAATCCAACCGTCACCCCGATAGCTCGCCCTGGTTTGGTTCGCAACCCATTTGCCGGCCACCCGGATCTGGACCCGAGTTCTCAGGATATTTCATTTGACGAGGCAACGGGTGAGCACCTTCTTCCCCGCAACCCCATAGTACGGGTGCTTGATGAGGCCAAGTCCCTAGACCTCGATTTGCTTACTACTCGGATAGTTACCATGGGGGACGAAGCCAAGGCTAATATCGACCGGGTTGCGGAGGAGACCAGGAAGTTGATGGGGCATCATGCTCGACTGGTCAAGGCTGGAGAGGAGATTGGGAGTGCCAACATCCGACTATGGTTAATGGTTTCTGACCAAGCCAAGCAGCTCGCCGATCAGGCCGTTCAGATTTCTCAGCACGAGGCAGCCTCCAGGCGGTTGAAGGAGACCATGGAAGAGGCTAGTAGGGCAGAACTACGAAAGATGGAGGCCGCCTGCAAGGAGCGGATTGACATGGCCTTTGCTACGGTGGATGAGGTTCGGAGGGCGGATCTCGAGCAGGTAGAGGAGTTATCTGGGAGGCTTGAGGCCACGGAGCTTGCTCAGGCCAGGCTAAAGGAAGAGATGGAGGAAATGAGGAGATCTCTCCAGGCTGACCGCTTGAGATACCGATCGGAGAGGGACGTTGCCATTGCTATGTTGCTGTCCTCCGAGGCCCGGGTGATTGAGTTTGAGGAGAATGAGGGGATGATGGATGAGATGCTGCAGGATATGTACTTCCGTACTTGGAAGCAGGGCAATCTATCCTGGATGGATGACTATCCCCGGGTCATGGCTAGGATATATCTATGGGCTTTGGAGGAGGCCAAGGCCGATGCGGATAAGGAAGGTGGAGCGGCCTTCAGGATGGATGTGGTTACCGTCCAGTTCTCAAAGGAGGAGAAGGTAGCGGTGAAGGAGAGGATGCGGCTGCTTGCTGTGGAGGAAGCCGGTGTGCAGTTGGGGGATGAGGACCAAGGAGCGGATTCTGGTGAGTTTTCCCTTTTTAGCTTTTCATAACTTGATCGTTCGTTGTTGGTTTAATGGACTCTTTTCCTGAATTGGACAGGTGGGGCCTCTGGTCAACATGCTGGGAGCTCCGATCCTGCAGTCAAGTAGATTCGAAGAGCTGGTAGGATGAGGGCGGAGCACTGATGCAGTTGGTTATTTTATTTGGTCTGCTTGACATTCCTGTATATGCTAGTTCAAAACATTAATGTACTCTTAAGCTGTAATTATGTTATTGAACGACTTTATGTAAGTTTATAACATAAGCTGATTCTGTTATATTTTGAATGCTGTTATTATTTTGAAGTGCTATATAACAAACATAGCTATGCATACGCCTGTGATTTAATTGTGTTTGATGCTAAGCTTTTGCTTGAAATATAATTTCATGTTTTGCAATGTTATGAATAAGTTATAGCTACATGTTTATGTACAAGAGAAGAGAGCACCGCCCTTCATGTTTTAGTTGCAGGGGGTAGCCTTGGACGTCTTGTGTAACTGACCATGGATGCGGCTGAGTGCCTTGTCACCCAGTTTGTGGGCTCAGATTCTCATGAGCGAACGCCTCCTATTTGGTGTCCTGTACTTTGGGGACCGTTATACAGGATAGGAGAAAAGTATTTAAACGGAATGGAAATATAGGAAAAGTAAAACTTCCAGTCACGAAAGGCCGTCGATGTGCTTAAGTTCGTGGCAAATGGGTTTTGTAGTTACTTTCCCTAGCTGTGGGTCTTGGAGACATATGTCACCCATCTTACGCCTACTGCAGGGAGTTTTCTTTTTTACCACAGCCGCACTTAAGACACATCGGAGCCGAGATCATGCACAGTAACTACCCGGGCCATTATGGCCCGTAATCGTGGGTATTATTCGATTTACTGTGACCGGCTAGCGTGGGTGCCGATCGTCAACCGTGAACTGCCCCTGGCTGGCCACACCTTATGTTGGGGCTTATAATCGGTTCACGGTTGCCGGCGAGCCGAACGCCGTAATGAGCTGCCATCGGCTATAGTCGGCCTTCTTGATGGCTTATGATCGGCTCATTACAGTTGGCTTTAAGGGAAGTCGCGAGCAATGAGTTAACCCGCAGCAGAGGGATGCTAGAGCAAAAGTGTCTCATTGGCGAGTGCATAGATTCGCATAGTACCTGTTAGGTCTTGTCCAGGTGAGGTTGTGCTGTGATGCTCTGAATGGAGACGCCATCTACGCAGGATTCTGTTCAACAGAAAAGGATAAAGCTCAACAAGTAGCCAAGATATAAAGGAACAAGTTAACAGGAGACAAGATTTTTAAAGTGGTTCGGCACGAAAATGCCTACGTCCACTGATTCTCTTTGCTAATTCACTTCATATGGGCAGTACAAGTTAAGAAAAGTATCGACGAAGGTGTTGGATGTTCCATGCCCTCTGGAACACCTCTCCGTCCACTATTGACAAAACATAAGCTCCGTTGTTGAGATCTTTATGAATTACATAGGGTCCCTCTCAGACCGGATCTAGCGCCCCGGGGCACGGGAAGACCCGTTTGAGGACAAGATCTCCTTCTTGTAAGCTACGATGCTTGACTTTGGAGTTGTATTGTGCTGCTACCTTTTGCTTGTGAGCCGCTGCTTTGAGTGTTGCATCATTTCTTCTCTCCTCAATTAGATCCAAAGACATGAGGAGGAGTTCTTCGTTCTCTTCTGGGTTGTAGTGGATCCTACGGTGAGAGGGCACTACAGTTTCAACTGGGAGCACGGCCTCCGATCCGTATGCCAAGGAGAAAGGAGTATGCCCCGTTGATGTTCTGAAAGATGTGTGGTAGGCCCAAAGTACCGTAGGAAGTTCATCCACCCAAGCGCCTTTTGACTTTTCAAGTTTCTTCTTGATCAGAGTTTTGAGGATTTTGCTGACAGCTTCGACTTGGCCGTTTGCCTAGCGATAAGCCACAGATGAGAAGCTTTTGTGAATTCCATGCTCTTGGCACCAGTTGGTGAATTCCTCGCTGTCAAACTGAAGTCCATTGTCTAATATGATTTTGAGTGGTACTCCATACCTGCATAGAACATTTTTGATCAAGAAGTTAATAACTTTTGCCGAAGATATTTTATTTAGAGGTTCTGCTTCCACCCATTTGGTGAAATAGTCGACTGCCACAATAGCATATTTGGCTCCTCCCCGGCCCATCGGCAATTCGCCAATCAAGTCAATTCCCCATATTGCAAAGGGCCAAGGGCTGGTCATTTGAGTAATCTCATTTGTTGGTAGTCGAGGAATCTTGGCAAATTTCTGACATCTATCACATTTTCTGACGAAGTCTAGGGTGTCTTTGTTCAAGGTGGGCCAGAAATATCCATATCGGAGTATCTTCTTAGCAAGAGTCTGCCCTCCGGTGTGATCTCCGCAGCTTCCTTGATGGATGTTGGATAAGATTTCCTTAGTTTCCCTTTCAGCGACACACCTTAATAAGGGGTTAGAGAAACCACGCCGGTAGAGGATGCCTTCTTGTATTGTGTAGCGGGAAGCTTTTCTCAAAATTTTCTTAACTTCGTTACGCCTGTCGGGCAGTGCGCCACTCTGTAAGTATTTTCGGATGGGAGTCATCCAAGTTTCCTCTTCGATTGCCGCTATCAAGTTCACTTGCTTGAAACTCGGAGTTAGTTGCTTTGAGATGGCTGTTGTTCCGGAAATGGCGCCGTCTTTCATGCTAGCTTGCTTTGCCAGTTCGTCGGCCTCTTGGTTCTCTTCTCGAGGAATGTGTTTGATTAAATAGTGATCCAGTTGGTTAAGTAGCAGCTTGGTCTTCTTTAGGTACGCTGTGAGTCGTTCTCCTCGATTCTGAAACTCCCCTAGTATTTGATTTACAACGAGTTGTGAATCACTGTGAAGACATAAAGAACGGACTCCGATCTCCAAGGCAAGTTCTAATCCGGCGATTACTGCTTCATATTCTGCATCGTTGTTGGTGGAAGAGAATTCCAACCTTAGAGCATAATGTAGCTTTCTTCCCCTAGGGGTGATTATTACAATACCTGCCCCCGAGCCTTGCTCGTTTGATGCTCCATCCACGAAGAGATTCCACTTGATGTTTTCTGCTATCTCAGGATGCTCCATGCCTTCGTTGGTAGTGAATTCGGCAATGAAATCGGCCATGACTTGTCCCTTGATGGCGGTGCGGGGATGGTAGGTGATATCATATTGACTCAATTCAATGTACCATTTAAGTAGTCGCCCAGAAGTGTCGGGACGATGGAGTACCTGGCTTAGCGGTTGATCAGTTAGAACCCTGATGGGATGAGATTGGAAATAGTGCCGCAATTTTCGTGATGCGATTAGTAAACAATATGCCAGCTTCTCAAGTTTAGGATATCTGGTTTCTGCCCCCGTGAACCTCTTGCTTACAAAATACACCGGCTGCTGCGCGCAGTTGTCTTCTCTCACCAAAGCGGCGCTTAGAGCATGAGATGATACAGCAAGGTATAGGCATAGCCCTTCGCCTTCATTTGGAGTTGAGAGTACTGGTGGTCTCTGGAGGTGTTCGATCAGGTTATGGAAGGCTGCTAAGCATTCGTCAGTCCATTCGAACTTTCCCTTGTCTTTCTTTAGAGCTTCGAAGAAAGGGACACACTTGTCAGTCGCTTTAGAGATGAATCTGCTTAGGGCGGCCACTTTTCCATTTAGGCTTTGCATTTCTCTTCGAGTGGAAGGTATCCTGATATCTTTTAGAGCTTGTACTTGTTCGGGGTTTGCTTCAATCCCTCTGGCATGGACGATGAATCCCAAGAACTTTCCTGATGATACTCCGAAGGAGAACTTTAGGGGATTTAGCTTCATTCCACACTGGCGAATTACTTGAAACATCTTGCCTAAGTGGCTTACGTGGTCGTTGGCTTTCCTTGATTTTACTAGCATGTCGTCCACATACACTTTCATAGTTCGTCCTATTAGTTCTGAAAACATCTTGTTGACGAGGCGCTGATAAGTAGCTCCGGCGTTTTTAAGTCCAAAAGGCATTACTTTGTAGCAGTATAATCCCTGGTCAGTGACGAAACTAGTGTGGTCCTGATCGGGGGCATGCATAGGAATTTGGTTGTACCCTGAGTATGCATCCATAAAACATAGGAGCTCGTGTCCGGCTGTGCTGTCCACAAGCTGGTCGATTCGGGGAAGTGGGAAGCAATCCTTCGGCAAGCGTCGTTCAAGTTAGAGAAGCCAATGCATGTCCGCCACTTCCCATTAGCTTTCTTTACTAGTACTGGATTAGCGACCCATTCTGGGTAGATGGCTTCTCGTATGAAATCATTGGCAAGAAGGTTCTTTACTTCTTCATCGAGGGCTACTGATCGTTCTGCCCCCATACTTCTCTTTTTCTGTTTTACCGGCACATTGGTAGGATCGAGGTTCAGTACATGGCATGCTACGTCCGGGGAGATTCCAGTCATGTCAGCATGCGTCCATGCAAATACATCCAAGTTGTGGCGGAGAAAACCAATGAGCTGATCCTTCAATTCTGCTTTTAGCTGAGATCCGATTTTCAATAGTTTACTTGAGTCATGTTTGTCTACAGATACAAACTCCATAGCCTCTGCAGGCTCGGCGGTAGTCTCCTCCTCTCCGTCCCTGGGGTCTAGTTCGTTGAAAGGATCACTTGTATATCGAAGAGGAGGGGCTTTCTTTAGTTGCTATGCTTTCGAGTTCTTCGTGCAGAGAGCAGTCTCTGGATTCTTCCCTTTATCCTTCCTGCGGTTGTTGCGAAGTTCAGTTACATAGCAATCTTGAGCAGCATCTTGATCTCCATCTACTTCTCCTATTCCGTTGTCTGTTGGAAACTTCATCTTTAGGCACCATGGGGCCAGGACAATTTGGAAGTCGGACAAGGCTGGTCTTCCTAAAAAGGCGTTGTAGGCTGAGTGGTTATCTATCAGCACAAATTTTTGTTTCCGCACAACGGAGCAGGGATGGCTTCCTATTTCGACAAAGAGGTCCAGTTGCCCTAGGGGCATCTTCGCATCTCCAGTGAAACCGTGAAGTGGTTTGTTGCAGGGAGACACATCCTTTATTGATAGCTTCATTTTGTCGAAAGCATGTTTGAACAGGATATTTACTGAGCTTCCAGTGTCTACTAGAATTCGAAAAACTTCGGCTGGACCGAACCATGTAGAGATGACCATAGGATCCATGTGAGGGTATTGCCTTCCCTCTAGGTCACGTCTACTGAACGTGATGTCATCATTCCCTTTCCGGGTGGCGTTCTTCTGTAACGGAGTTAACGCAGTCTTCTTTGTTTCTAAGTGACTGTCCATATCTCTCCATCTCTGCCCAGCTTCTGTCAGCGATGTGTGGCCCTCCTGATATGGTATGAACCACTATTTTTTCCCGACTGGAGCCACTAGTGTTGTGATTTCCTCTGCCCATCTCCTGGGGATGTGGGCTTGGGTTTTCATTGGCAGGAGTTGGAATCCTGTTTTGATTTTTCACATAGCGTTCCAGTTTCTTTCTTCTAATGTGTTCTTCAATTGAGTCCCGGAGATGATGACATTCATTGGTATCATGCCCATGAAATTCGTGGAAAAGGAAGAACTTTCCCGACTTAATTGCGTTATCCGATTCTTTCTTGTGCGGGGGGCGTTTGTACCTAACTTCGTCTTGGGTGGCTAGGAAGATGTTTTCGATAGTTTCATTTAAAGGAGTGTAGGAGTCGAATCTTAGTCCTGGTCGATATAGACGTTTTTCTCCCTTCTTGCCCTCAGCATTGTCCCTAGAGTCATTTCTTCGAACGTCCTTTGCTGCAGCGGGTGTGCTAGCATGAGCTGCCCTAGCTTGTTGCCCTGTCTGCCTCTCAGTGGCAGTGTCCTCGAGTCTCATATACTTTCCGGCTTCATGGAAGAAGTCGGATAAATTAGCTGGCTTTTCTTTCGTTAATCTTCTAGCAAATTTGGTATCCGGATGCACACCACTACAGAGGGCCATTAGATAAGTTTCTCATCGGCGTCTTGAACTGCTGCCGCTGCGGCATTGAACCGGGTCAGATATTGTTGCAATGTCTCTACAGGCTTCTGTTTGATATTAGATAAGGAATAAGCGTCCTTGGGTTGTTCCACATGAATGCGGAACTGGCTGATGAATTTTTCCTTCAACATTTCCCGTGAGCTGATGGACCCTTGGGGTAGATGGCAGAACCAGAAGGTAGCTAGATCGGCCAAGAATAGTGGAAAGCATTTGCATAATACTCCTTCGATGGCTCCGCTCATGAGCATGTGCTGTGTGTATCTCTGCAAGTGTACGACGGGGTCAGAGGTTCCCCTGTAAGGTTTCATTGTTGGCATCTTCCATTCCCGGGGGGTGATGGAAAGTTCGATATTGCGGGTGAAGGGGCCGATTACCCTAGCGCCTATCCCTCGATCTCTTTGATCCCGTCGGACGCACTCTCTGAACAATCGTGCCATCCTCTCATCAGAATTTGGGGCAGATAGGAGTGAGTTTGGTTCTTCCCTGCGGGATCGATCCCGTCCAAATGACCTGTAGGGATGGTATAGTCTATCACTCCTAACGTTTTCCAATGGCTGTCTTCGATCTTCTAGGAGCATGCTAGGATCAGCCACAGTTGGCCCTTGCCTAGATCTTCCCCTACTGGGTTCTGCTCCAAGCACTTCCTCGGGTCCAACTTCGAGCTGGACTCTAGCTCAGCCCCGTTCAGTAGTGTTCCCATGGCTAGGTAGCATGACAGGCTCAGCTACATCCGGCCCTTGCCTGGTACCTCCCCTGTTGGGTTCGGTTCCAAGCGTTTCCTCAGGTCGGAATTCGGGCTGAGTCCGGGCTTGGCTCCTACCATTGCTGTTTTTGTTGTTAGCCTCTTCGTAGAAGAAAGATCTCTATCATCTCCCAGATCCTCCAGACTGGGACTCACCCCATGATTCAGTGTTGCGGTTGGATTCTTCAGCATCCCTCAAGGGTGACATGAGTTTATCCACCAAGGCTTCTTGTTGGGATGTGAAGCGGTTAGTTACTTCAGCCACAACTCTGTCCAGATCTGCCCTAGTAATTGGTTGCTCCACGGCAGGGGCTATAGGATTTGCCTGATTTCCATTTGTTATTGGAACGGGATGATTCTCTTGATCTGTGATTACCGGATCTGGGATACGGCTAGTTGCGATGTTCTTTCCTTTGCTAACATCTTTTCTCGGCCTGGGAGTCATGTTTTCCAAGCAATGAGCGATGCTGTTAGGAAAAAGGTTGAGTGGGAGAAGCTGAAGCTCCTAGCTCGAGTTCTCAGTGAAAGCACCAAAAATGTTTGCACGAAAAATGGACAAACACCTCCAAGTCGTATGATTTAGTTGATTATATGTTGTTCTTAGTGGTTTGGGTGATTTATGCAAATATATAAAAAAAACAGGGGCTAAACTGTAAAAGACATACGGATTTATAGTGGTTCGGCCAGAACGTGCCTACGTCCACTTTATATGTTATTCTCCTTTTTCTCTCAGATTACAAGTACAAATCTTTGTATACAAGTATATGAAAGTTGTTTGAAAGTTCCTTCTGTGTTTGAGCTCTCAAACTTTTCTGCCATTGTTGCACCCCTGCCCCTCTATTTATAGAGTGAGGCTGGGGGTAGGGATCTTGGATGTATGTAGCCGCTGGATGGCCTGGGCTGATGCAATCTGGCCTGGCCGAGTTGGTCCGGAATGCCTTGGTCTTTACTTTGGTTCGGTAGTGGCAATGATGGTTTGATTCGGTGGTGAGGGCATGGTTTGGTCCGGTGGTAGGTTGGAGGCGACTTGGTTCGGTAGATAGGAGGCAGTTTGGTTCGGTGGTAGGTGGGGTATGTTGGTTTGGCAGGTGGGTACTTGGAGTTGGTTCGGACCAGCAGTGGTTGATCCTGTGGTGGAGAGGTTGAAGGGATTGACGCCGAATGGGTTGGTTCGGTAACATGGGGAAGGAGATGGCTCGGCAGGCAGTGGAGTGCTGAACCGGTGGAGGGTGCCTAGTTCGGAAGGCAAGTGGTTCGGTTAGGGTTGGACCGGTGGTGAGAATCCACCCAACACCAATTTTATTTAACTTATGCCAAGTTAAATTCAAATTTCTATTCATCTCAATATACTCAAATTAAATTTTAGTTTCAGGATTAAAATTTCATTTCCCTTTCTTACTTAAATCAACTTCACTTTAAAAGTTATAGTTGATTTAGTTTAATTTCCACATTTTTACTTTAAACAGAATTCCCAGAATTCAATCACCCGGTTTTATTTCAAAACCAATTTGAAACAAAAATCAACATATTCCTATTTGATATATCAAATCAAATTCCAAAGGCCAAAACAACTTGCTTTTACCAAAATGGTTTTCCCTTTTAAAATTGTTAAAACAACCTGTATATAAAACAAGTCTAAACAAATATCTTAACCAATCACCACGGAAGCAATCCATCACTTCAGAAACTCGAAAATGAATTCTGATGATGTGGCCATCATCATCAGGATTATTTTCCAGCGACTGAAGTGAGTTCAATGCTCCCTACGTCCACAAATTCCTTTCAAAACTATTTCCATTCAAGAATATTTTTCAACATATACTGCATCATTACCTTCAAATGCTTTGAAAAACATTTCAAACATTTCCAAGGTTTTAAATTTTCCAAACCCTTGTTTAAATTCATTTAAACACCTTTCAAAATTTCCAGTATTTAAATTCTGGTTTAACTCAAATTTTGATTATACTTCTTCTTATTTAAACCATAATTAGATAATTCTATTTGGTTATAAACCATTTTAATATTTTAAATTCTCATCTGCTTATATCATTTCAAATTTAAATCAAAATTTAGATTCTTACTTGATTATTGTATTAACAACCAACAAACGTTCAATATATAATAATTTAGAAAATCATATCTTTTATATCAAAATATAATTTTGGGTAAAATTATTTCATTTCCCACTTTAAAAACAATACTATGTCGGTTTATCTTGTTTAAGAGTTTAGAAACCCCTATCGATACTGTTGTACTTCCCATACCGACCAGAATTCATAAACACTCAACCGATAAGTCAACACGGTACAAAACTAATTTTATATTCACTAACAAGTACGCTCTCATGTCAATTATTACACTCAACTCATTATAGAGTACTTCTGACTCTATTTATAATGAGAAATTTTCCCCACCAAAGCCTAGGTTGTCGCCAACCTAAGCTTTGATACCAAGTGTGACGACCCGCCCTTCTCGACTCTCGAAAATCGACACAGAATACTCCATAGTATAATATGCCGACGATCGAACGCCGGAAAAGACAGATTGTTGATAAAAAGAAAGAAGGTAGAAGACAGAAGAAACTAAACAATATCAGAATCTAACCATCGCAGCGGAATAAAATATAATAGTCAATAACAGATCTTTACACAAAATGAAAACTATATTTGTTTACATACAATACATCATCAGAGTCTATCACAATACAATCAACAATTACCAGTCTATCAATCTCAAACAATCACAGCAGCGGAATATAAACAAGTACGAGAAATACGTCTCGGACTCCAGCTCCTCTCCTGAGCTCCATAGCATCCTATCCTGTACATATAATACTCGGTCTGACCCGAGCATTATAATGAAATAACATCCGAGTCAGTCTGGAATACCAGCGTGACGTAAATACATCCAATTGATTATTAAAGTTTCAAAAATCCTTTGAAAACAAAAGCATCTCGTAAGACCATGCCACAAATAAACATGGCGAGTTTTTACCTTACGATAGCTAAAACACTTTTTATAAAAATCTCTGATATTATAATAGGGTCTATTTACAAATACTTATTCACATAGCTGAAACTGTTACATTATTAAATTCCAGCATACTAGCCACAACGTGGGTAATACAAACAAAACTCGTACAAGGCACGTAGGGAGAATGGATTTCCAACAATGACTAGGCACTGGGGCATCACCTGTCATAGTACCTGGTCTAGATCAGTGTACCGAGGAGTGCGCCCGCTCCTCTGCAACACAAGGCCGGAATCATCCCTTACTGGATAATTCCAAGTAAAATCACCCCACGGTTGTGATCAGCAACCGCAACACTAAGCCGAGATCAAAAGGGATATCTAGACAGGGATGACCTTACTCTCAAGTGGGGCTACCCACGAAGCCTTGCTGCATAACCCCTGATTTTCAGTCATTCCCGGTTGATTGAGGCTTGAGGCTAAGCGTTACCTTTAGAACATATCCCTTAGAATGCCCATCGCCCACCTGACGATGTCTCGAAAGCATTCGTCCATACAAGTCCGTCTCGGGTCCGAACGGAACCAAAGGCACTACTTCTACTACATCCATTTTGGAAATATCCTCAGAATTAGTAGCGACTAGCCCTTGCACTTCACAGCTCCTTCTTCGACTCCGAACACGTTTACGACACGTACAAACCGAATCGAAGTGGATGTCGGGAAATAAATCCCGATCTCGGTCTCTTCGAAACGATCAACGCATTTGTCCAATATTGATAGTCGGTGATTAAACTATCAATTTATATTCACAAACATCCATCATACAATAAATAATTTCCCACATTATTTATTTGCCTCAATATCTTTACAAGATATCTTTCCCATTTTCAAAACCCTTCTGAAACACCTTTCAAACCCAACTCTTCTCATGAAATACATTTCCAAATCTTTATTTCGTCTGAAAACATCCAAGTACCCATATTTAAGGTTTAAATTAATTTAAATTCTTGTTCTTGAAACTACATTAAAACATTTATATTAAATCTTCTTACATACTTAATTTAAAGAATATATATATACTTTTAAAAATATTTCGAATGAAACTGCTTTATAAGATATAACTATTTTCTTTAAAATAAAGTTAAGTCATATTAATTTTAACAAAGCTATGAAATCCTATACAAGTCCCAAATAATACTTCGATTGATTATCTTTAAAATAAAATCATCTTATAAAATATAAATATTAGTAACATTCTTTAAAACATACTTTTGTTTGCCATCAAAATAATTACTTCTAACTTTCAAAAATCAGCTTTAAAAACGTACTTGGCTTTTCAGGGAAATACACTTCCATTGTAGGATAACTCAAGAATTTATTTTTATCAATCCAACACGATTTACCCAATCTAAATTTTACGTTCATCCCGTAAAATTCCTTTCCAAACTTTAAAAATAAACCCCCTTTGTTTTTAACACATTGCTATTCCCTGGAAATCATTTCAAGCATATGTTTAACATATATAAAATAAAGCTTCTAGAAATTATTTAGTTGAAAATAATACTTAAGGAAATATATAGAGGTTTCCTAAGTAATTTAAGTCAATTTAACCTTTAAAATATAGTTATTAAATTAAATATTTATATTATAATTCCCTTTTTGAAAACTTAATACTAATTTACTTTATAAAACGATTAAGTAATCAAATATTTGCTTTCACTTAAAATAATTTAAAATAATATTTTTTTTCTCAAAAATATTCTAAACATATTTAAACAGCAAATTAAAAATTTGGAAGCTTTCTTAAAAACAAAATAAAATTCCAGGAGAAAGCACACCTTTCATTTTTACAATAAATCTCGCTATTAATTTTAACCATTCTTAATTCTTTTTTTTTGAAACCACAATTTCGAACACTTCACATTATCAACCAATTACTTGAATTTAATTCCTTTTAAATCTTTATTTAAGAATCTCTTTAATTTCTTTAAATCCAATTTACTTATTTATATTTAAATTTCCCAGGTTGTATTCATCCAAATCAGAGTATAACACAATTAAATGTCCAATTAATCTATCACAGTAAATAAACAGAACATAACATAACAGGATCTAAACAATTTTATCACAGAATATAAATGTGATATATTACACAATATAAATAAATTCTATTTGTGAGGGATCCAGTTGGATCCCTCCAACCTGGTTTCCCTACATCCACAGATATTAGCATAACAATATATCGATTCAATTTGATAATAATTATCATATTCACCCAATCAAGCAATAATTTAATTAATAACTGTTAAATTAACTAATATTCCAGATGTGAGTGAGTTAAACTCACCTTAGATTTTCGACGAGCGTTCAAATTTAAATTAAATAGAACGACGTTCGATTTAACCTAAATTTTTACTTGCTCAAAAAGATTCCAGAACTGCACCACTGCATAGTACGCGTCTCTACGATCTCGGCGTCGCCAGTTTCGTTGAAATCTAACAACAAATGTACTAGATATGAATTTTCAAGGTTTGAATAATATTTCAAAACAATTTTCCCCTTTTATTTTAATTTACATTGCCCAACATCAACAGGCCGCACGAAAAACCCGTCTCCTTCCTCACGCAAATATCAGGTTCAAACGAACCTATAGTCGTTCGTCTAGGGTTCAGAGCCTCCGCCCTTTCGTCGAGTTCGACGACGATCTGAATATGCCACACGAATCTGCATCAAAGCACCTCCCTTCGCCCAAAGTTCACCGTGCTCGGTGGTATGCTCGATGAGAAAAGCATGCGCGATTACCGGATGAACGCGGCCTCGCTGCCTCCTCTCTGGCGAACTATAGACGAACGCCACCGTTCAACTTGAAGAACACGATGGCCTCTCCATTTTCGTAGTTGGATGTTTTCAAAATTATTATGTGGATTGATCGAAAATTGATGAAAAAAATTTGATATCTCCGGCCATTGATAAACAACGGTGGCGGCCCAACATAGATTAGGGTCTTCTGATGAAAAACATGTATATATAAACAATTTATAAGCATTAATTTAATATTATTTTCACTTAAACAAGATTGTACAAACAAACTCCAAATCTCACGTGCCGCCAGGCGTTTCTAAGGTTTTACCTACGTTTCGAACACAATGGAACAAGTTTCGGAAGCTAATTTGATCGTATACGCGAGTTACGGAAACAAACGATCAATTTAAAATTAAATCGGTTAAAACGATATCTATGCGTTTTCAGCTGCCACGGTCAAACGACAACTCCAATTGCTACGATAATTGAAATCCGATAATAACTAACTATTATGGATCCAATAGAACTAGTTTCGTAGAATTCCGAGACTGTGCCCCGGAAGGCTATTTTAACTCGTCTATTAAATCGAGCGATTTTCTGAAATTATAAAAAACGCTTAAAATTTCACTTTTTAAAATTTTCTAACTTAATAATAAATCATATAAAATTTATAATCACATTAAAAATCAATCTGACTCATTCCAGACCAAAATCTGATTAATTGCAATATTTTATTATTAAATGCTATTATTAAATTAATATAAAATTCCAAATAATAACTTATTGACTTTTAAATTCATCAAAAATTCAATCACATTATTTAAATCCAAATAGACGTAAAAATATATTTTAAAACCATTTTTATAACTATTTACATCTAGATTCACCTTTTGTTCCAATTTCGAATATTTAATTATTATTCTCCATTATTCAAATTCAAATGGAATTACTATAATTCAAAATTATAGCTTATTTTATTGATTGCATCCGATTCCATGTATTAAAAAATTAGTTTTAAATCCATATTCAACATTTAAAATGGATTATATGTTCATAAATCTGGCGGTTTAAAATCCAGGATGTCACAGGTGAGATTTCATCACTACCTAGTTTGATTTAGGCTTAACCCGATTATTATCTGTCCACTATATCAAAGATATGTGTGTAGATATATTATTTTTATACCGTTTGTTTATCTAAACGTAAAAGTTCTTACATACTTTTGTTTGAATACCAAATTCATCATTATTCAATTTCTCAGTAAAATTTGTTATGCACAGGCCCAATCGTTATGGTTCCACTTAAAATGAATTTTCCCCGTTAAATCAATCACCATTAATTTAGCTTATGCACTAGTACCAGTTGAGAGGATTGATATTATTGACCTCGCGAATGAAATACAAAAAATAAAACATAGTTTCTAATAAAAGATTGTGTTAGTAATATTAAACATGTATGATATTATTTTATAGCCTGTTTGTCTACAAAAATAATCCCAAAAATATACTATTTAAAACCTGTTGTCTACAAAAATATCCCTATAAATATGTCATCTGTAAATGCTATCGATGCTGAATCAAAAAGTGTTGATATCTAAAGCCATAACATGAACATTTACTAAAAGGTACATTAACAGATACTATCGGATGCAAAAGATGTCATATCTGCATCTATCTCCGAAATTGTTTTCAAATGTTCAAATCCGCAGATACGAATCCATATCAAGTATTATCTTATTCATTGGCAATGAATTTAAAAAATTCGTTACAAAATTGTAGTAGTAAAATGCACAACCATTTAATTACCAATTTCTTTTTTTTAAGTTAGAAAAATTTATATTAATATAAAATTGTTTTGACCATGTTGATTATAAAAGTAATACAAAAATATAATGGTAAAAAATAGTTTTGAGCTGTAAATATGCATTTATATGTATATAATATAAACGATTATCTTTATAAAATAGTAAATATATGTTGATTATACAAAAATACATAATATAAACTATTGCCTTGACCATACCAAACCGCTAGCTTCTGAATGTGAATGCTTTCATATCCGTTCAACTTCCTAATAGGTGGGAGTCATCGATTGAATCTTAGGTTAGGGTCCAACATAAACATTTGGAGATGTTTAGCAGTGAAGTTGAACATACATCCGCATCCGTTTTTCAAATATCGAATAACTGGTTGTTTTTGAAATTCGGATACATCGTTCTTATATTTACCACAGGCACCAAGCATAGGAAACATAAGCCAGTCAAATCAAAATGCAGTATGGAATTAAAAAGAAAATACAGTTCTACACTTCAAGTAGGTTAAAACCGGTGACAGACCCTACGATACGAGATTACTGTAGATGACATTGAAAAGCTTGATAGTATACAGTGTACTTTCTAAGAAATGTAGTTCAAGCCCCATTTTACAAAATGGCATAAAATCGTTTCCTAATCTCTCGGTCCTTACCATAACTACTAGTTTCTCTTCCGTACATGCTGCCAAATCTTCTTCTTCAGATGGCTTAATTCTTGAACCTACATTCAATTTATGCAAAAAGAACAATATGTAAGAACTTAACAAAATTCCTGTAACAGAAGCGATAAAGAATCAGACATTCACTTAAACTACATTTAACATCACTTTGATGTAATAATAACCAAGATTCATTATAAACAATTTTTGGTGTGATATTGATCAAAACATATCTTTTTATCACCATCTGGATGCACTGCCAACAAACTTTGCTTATGATTTTTATAATTTATTTTCTAGGCACATACTTGCTACATCAAGTGCCATATATATTGGTCATTAAACAGAAAATCAATGTAAGACCAAATGCTTCAGGGTTTGAAAGGAATATAGTAGGAGATTTCAATAATCATAGAGCAAAAGAGAAAGCATTATGTTATTATATAGAAAAGTGAAAATAAGAGGCACAGCTTTAAAATCAAACTTAGTGCACAAAACATCCTTCTCATAAAAAAATATAAATAACGTTCATATTTTCCAATATTCCAATTTTCTTCCCTACAATGCCCCTTTTCTCCATTTCAGCAATGTTGACTCTTCATATATAAGCATGTTATTCTCGCATCCGTAATTAAATTTTGCACCCCATTAATTATCGATCTTTAAAACGCAATGACTTCTTGTAGAAACGACGGATTAAAAAACTGTTTTCACCGTTAAATCGTAAATTTTATTATCTTTCTAACGAGTAGCACTGTGCATATGTAAAAACAACGACAAAACAAATTATTTACTGACATTCAGCAATTATATGCAATAATTGCAGAAATGTCTGCAATTGTACCATATAATTGTAAAAATGTGTACAATTATATGCAATAGTTGCAAACAATTCAGCAACTTTAGGATACAATTGCAGACATACCTGCAATTATATGCAATAGTTGCAATAGTTGCAACTGCATGCAACTATACACAATAATTGCAGTCATGTCTGCAATTATACCATATAATTGTATACCATATAATTGCAGAAATGTCTGCAATTATATGTAATAGTTGCAACTGTATGCAATAATTGCATACATGTCTGCAATAGTCCCATATAATTGAAGAAATGTCTGCAATTATATGCAATAGTATACCGACCTCTTTGAATCATATTGTAACGACCCCGAATTTTTACTAAATTTAAATGGATAATTAAATTAATTTTTGAATTAATATGGTTTTAAGAATCAATAAATATAAGAATATACACCTTTGACAAAGGAAAGAAAATAAACAAATTGATTTAAATTTAGTATTGATAGAAGTAGAATAAAAACAAATATATAGATTAATGTGAGATAATGAATATTAAAGTAAAATAATAGTAATAAAATAAAGTGGAAGTAGAAATCAATATATATATATATATATATATATATAAAAGACAATATGTAACATACGCGATTTTTCGTTGCCGAAAAACCGAATAGTTATGGGTTTAAGAAAAAAAGAAAAGAAGAAAAGACAGAAAAGGAGAGAGGAGAAAATAGAGAGAAAAAGGAAATAGAAAATAGAATGGAACAGAAAACAACAGAACAACATCAGAATCTCACAATTCGCAGCAGAACAACATATAATAATAAATGAATAATCTTTAAACAAAGAACTATATCAGTTATTACATTTTATACATTACATCATATCATCAGAGTGTACAACAATAACAACAAACAGTGCAGCGGAAAAAGAAATACTATATAAACTAGTAATACGCCATGCCATCCATCTTGCCTCCAGCAACTCCAGAATATCCAGAATATCCTGATAAACCTTAACTCTTGACTGCCCGTGTGGAAATTGGTGGGCACCCAGAGTTTAGGAAGGAAAACAATAAACTCCGAGTCAGTCATGTGACTGGTGTGAGAACTCAAAACAGTTTATTTATCTTTAAAATCAAAATAGAGGAATATTTTTAAGTCAATTCGCAATGCTTTTAAAAACGAGACTACCATAAGGCCTCCCGCACACACACACAATGCAAACGCAGAATCGGAGGAGATTTCTCCTTATGATAGTCAAAGATGCTTGATACGCATTTAAAAAGACATTTGATATTATTATTAGTGCATAGTGTAGGGAAAATTCATTTCGAAAGTAGAATATAAATCTTAGCCAGCATAGACATTCCGAACTATGCCTACGATAGCTAACTATGTTCAATAGCAGGTTACCGCCACATTCCATAGCAAGTTATACAACTAAAACCGTACAAGGCTCGTATTTTGAAGAACGGATTTTCCAACCAATGGTCAGGCCAAGGAACTTCCCATTGCCACATGGAAACGCCTATGGATGGACGCCCCGAGAACCACCGTTCTCCGCTAAACAAAGCCGGGAATCCCTTTTCCCAAGGGATATTACAAACCCTCAGATATACCACCCCCGGTCCTTTGGAACCTTTAACCGAGCGCTCGTCACCATCATCACACAATCATAAAGTGTTTTCAACATGAGTAAGTATCTGGGCTCCATACCATGATACTACCCTTTTCCAGAAGGAATGGTCACACCCTAGGGAAGCGATCCCTGGAAACCTTGCCGCACAATTCCTGTTTCGACCATTACCGGTTTGTGAGGCTCGACGAAGTCACGTCCACAAAAACATACTTTATACAAAAGCCATGCTTTGGGTCAACAAATGATCATAGAAATGATCACCAAGATAGACGATCAAACAAATGATCCTATCACAAATAATCAACACAATGATCATTTCACAGCAACACTCAGCATGTCACATTACCAAATTGGGAATATATCGCTGATAACCTTCAACTACATAACCTCTGAGCTCATACGTCTCAGAGAAGGGTGTTAAGCTAAAAGAATAAATTCTCCGCCACCAACAGAAATATATTTGAAAGAAATCGGCTTTATATCTCAACTTGTAACGTCAGACATACAATCCATACGAGTCTGTTCCGGGCTCGAACAAAACCGAAGGCACTTACAAAGAAGTCCTTGCAATCCGGATATTCACAATCCTGATCGGATTCACCATCACATATGGAGAACTCTATACCGTAGCTACTCGGTGCAGAGTCAATCGACAGGTCATCCTATCGCTCTCGCAAATACCGGGTCTTCAACACCGATCTTCAATGCAATTCATAACGACGTATCACGTATTCGGAATGGGTTATACGACCCCATGGTCCTTTCCCGGTTAACCCGAATAGTGAGCGCTTATTCAAAAATAAGTGTGGCATTCAAATTCAAACAAATCACATCAATTACCCATTCAAAGGGAAATATTGATAGTCGGTTATTGAACTATCAATGAATATGCACACATCACCAGATTCCAAATAATTTTTCAAATTATTTATTTTCCAAAATATCTTTACAAGATATATAATTTCAATACTTCAAAAATAAATCAATATTTATTTTCATACAAATTCCACTTTCACATATAATCTCTATAGTGAATTTATATTCCCAAAATATCTGTGAATATATGTTTCAATTCGATTTCTAATATTCATTTTCCATTTATCTTCAAAAAGACAAACCCTCACAATATTCACTTATTTATTGGAAAACGATTCCATACTTATAAAAAAAATAAGTAATTCACGAACCTATTTATTTTCAACACTTGGAAAATATTCAATATACTTAAATCGAAATTAAGTATATATTTCATTCTTTTAAGAAAATCATTCGCTTTAACATATTTATTTGGGCCAAAACGAATGTTACGTAAAACATCGTTACGACGTCCCAAAATCATTAGTATAGGGATTCGAAATTAAAATAGATATATAAATCCCAATACTATACAAAACATTTCCTTTCGGAAATTATTTACTATAACAACAGTGTTATAGTCCACCATTTCCTTTTATTTCTTGAAAACGTCTATTTCAACAATGAATGTTGAAATCTATGATTTCAAATCTCAACACCTTTTAAAACATCGTTAGATCGTTTTAAGTCTGTTTAAATATCACATCCTAAACATTTCCTTTAACATATTATTCACTATTCAAAAACGTGAATATACTTTGTTAACAAATTTCACTTTCTTTTATACATTCTATTTCAAAGGATTATTCACAGTCAAAAACGTGAATATAACTCCATTAATAGGTTATAACAATTTACTTATCAAAATAAGTCGTTTGCGGATTTATAAAACAACGTTTATAAATTCCATTTCTATTTATTTTATAACAACTTCCTTTTTATAAATTCCTTTATTAACCTATTCCAGTTTATAACTCAATTATAAAACAAAAGTTCACATTATAAGTTAAACACTTATAAAACGATTATTTTACAAAATCGTTCTTTTAAACTTCATAATTATAAATCTTATAACTTATAAGATTCAATGATTTATTCAAAACTATTCTTTTAATAACTTCACAAATTTATAAATCTTACTATTTATAAATCTCATTTATAACTTCTCCATTTATAATTCTATAAATTTCATTCACTTATGCAATCTATTTTCACTTCATTCAAACACTTCTAAAAACTCATTTTATAATGTCAATATTTCAATTTATAAATATCCATTTATAAATCTCTAAATATAAATCAATTTATATTATTCTTTTAAAACGTCTTTAAACTCCTTTAAAAACTTCATCATTTTGATTTATAAAATAATCAAATTTTATAAATCCTATATTTAAACTTTTTTTACAATAAATTCAGAAATTTCAATCTAAACTATTTTATAAAATCATTAATCCATATTTCTCAAAAATCAACCTTTAACTATATTTCTCAAAATCATAATTTTTATAACTTTAAAAATTATAACGTTTATTTATTTAAAATAAATCAATTTCCAAAAATATTTTATAAACGTATACTTTCAAAAATCACTTTAAAATCATTTTAAAATTTTCAAAATTTGGTCCAATGATGCTACACACCAAATAGTCAATCACGACTACAACGACATCATATATCGATATGATAATCCATCAAATATCAAAATATCTGAAATCAAATAAATACTGTTGAGAAATCCAGTTGGATCCCTCCAACCTGTTTTCCTGCATCCACAAAAATTAGCACAATACCAATTTCGCTCCAGTACGAAATTATCGCGGTATATGGGATTTAAAATATTATCCGCTTAATAACGGCGCAATAGGGTCTCATCCGCTAAAAAAATGCGGGGAATCAACAACTGCAATATATACATATGCCAATATATATATATATTGATATTATATATAATACAATTTCACTGTTTATGAAATATTCGCGGTATATGTTTTTGATAAATAACATCCGCTTACTAACGGCACATAATGTCTATTTTAACAATCAATAGATAACAATCATCATTCAAACATGCATTCAAATATTTTAAATCTAACTATTTAAAATAAAATCGAAACTGATTCGATTGAGTGAGAAGTTCTCACCTTGATTTTAATTTCGTTTTAGCGATTTATTTCGAATAAAATTAAACGGACGTTTAATTTTACCCAAAATTCTCACTAACTCCAAACAACTCCAATCCAATTCCATCGCGTAGTGCTCGTCCATAAGATTCCAACGCAACTGGTTTCGCGCGTTTTCGATCTCGTATGAAAAAGTTATACATTTATGAAGTTTGTACACGATTTATATATAACTAATTACAACTTTCATAATTAATTTTCAACCGAAATGAAATCATGGCCGTTAGATCCTACACCCCCTTCATCAACACCGTAGAACGCATCTCCTTCCTCACGCGACTTTGCCTCCAGGTAATTCACGCAAGGCCGAACCCACCAATCCAATTTAGGGTTTGAAATCTGAGCCTCCACACCACACTACAACTCGATCAACTAGCATCACGTCAAAGCCCTTCACTTGCTCTATCTTCGGCCACAAGCACACGCAGCTCGGCCACCTGCATCTTCATGAAATTCGTGCGCAACTAACAGGAGTCGGCCCCCCGTATCTCCCTCCATACGACGTTGTTTCAGATCTCAACCGTATGAAATTGAAGATCTCGGAATGCTTAACGTTTTTGTAGTTGAAAGATTCTGGAGAAGACTGATGGATTTGAAGAAATTAAGGAGGAAAGGCAATTGAATTTTGGCCATAGGTTGCTATGAACGGCGGCCTGAACAAATATTAGGGTTTAGAATTTTCTTTTATTTTATTTTTGTGAATTAAAGGTGTATTTATAGGAAAATTTTCAATCACTATTCATCCGGAAATTCCGAACTTCGATTTACGTGCCGAAACTGACGTTCCTAGGGTTTACCCCGCGTTCCGGACACAATGGAACAGGTTTAGAAAGCTAATTCGGACATCTGTGCGAGTTATGGCAATAAACGTTCAATTTAAATTAAACCGATTTAAATCGATTTCTAGGCGTTTTAATTTGTACCGGACAAACGGTAAATCCAATTGACACGAAATTTGAAACCTTACAATAATATCACATTACGGATCCGATGAAACTGGTTTCGTCGAAATCCGAGACTTTTTGAAAAATGGCTATTTTAACTCGCCAAATTAATATTAAAAACAATTCGATGCGTTTCGAGCTACCACGCTCAAACGATAGCTCCGATTGACACGAAAATTGAAATCCGGTAATAACTAACTATTACGGATCCAATGGAACTGGTTTCGTTCAATTCTGAAACTGTTCAAAAATTGACTATTTTCACTAGTCGATTTAATATTAAAATATTCAATTTTCACAAATTTACTTTTAATTCGATTTTAAAAGTTCTAAAATATCATTCTAACTTCAATATGATAAAATAAAATTTCCCAAATCATTTTCAATCATATTTAACTCAATTTTTCAATTATTTCCATAATTTAACATATTAAATTATCGATTTAATTATTCAATTAAATCCAATAATTCAAATAAAAATTTATTTGACTTATAAATTCACTTATTAATATTTAAAATTAATTAAATATTCAAATTTTAATTATCAAAAATTCTGGGTCGTTACACAATAATAAAAATATAAAGTAAACAATTAATTGCTAAAGTTTTAACAACAAATTTAATATGGAAATTCATCGATATTATAATATAAATAAATTATATAGTACATACAATATAAGTAAAATTTTGATATTATAAATCAACATAAAATAATACAAATAGAAAAAAAATATCAAAAGTAAAATAAAATAAAAAATAGAAGTTTACTTGTATTACAAATTATAAGACCAAACCAAAATATATTCATGTACACTAGAAATATGAAACAAGACATATACATTCAAATATGAAAGATACATATGCAAACATGAAACAAGAGGAAAAAAAAAGTGAAGCCACATCAAACTATCTCATATGGTACAGCTGAAATGAAAGCAATACAGCTATATACATATATTTTGTACAAGGCATTAATGCAGCCTCAAACTAATTCACATCACCTCCAACACATACAATATAATAGCAGCCACCACAGATAAAATTTGCACAGCCGAGATCTTGGTTGATAAAACAAAGAGGAAAAAATGATCCTATTGTACAAAGCAACATAGATTTAATCACTGGTCTAAGAATGTCAATATAGCTGTACAACCCAAGCATAATAAATTTCATCTCAGCATTAAACAAATATATATACACTGTAAACTTCTCTCTACATATATCAACCATACCACTTCAGTTTTCGTTCACTATTAAACTGAGTAAGAGAAATCCAAAGTAATATCATCAAACATCTAAGTAAAACATCAAGCAATAAAGAAAAGCCTGAGATCAAGTGAAGACTTCTAGCTTCAGTTATCAAGTTCAAAACCAGATTACAACTTCAACTTCAATTTGAAAGCTTTAAACATTGATTTGGAAGGTGAGTAACTTTCTTTTCAATGTGGATGTGTTGCAAGTTAGATCAATGATGAATATATATATATATATATATATATATATATATATATATCTGTGTGTGTGTCTGTGTGTGTGTGTGTGTGTGTACAAGTTCTCAGTAAAAAGTGTGTGTAGGCTGTTGAAAACATTCTCTGTTTTCAAACTCTAAAACATAAGTTTGTTTCAAAAATCATTTCTGCTTAATCTACTTGATGTTTGGACGTAGGATCAAAACCAAAAATGTTTGTTTGACATTGAAATAAATTTTAAAAACATATTCAAGTTAAAATAACTTGGAATCATCTCTGGAAAGCAAGTTGTCTGAGCACAACTCCAAATTTATCAAAATTCAAATCTTTTAATCTTCGAATTCAGGTATCTAACCTGGATTCCCATGCAAAGACATGATTTTTGAAGCCAAAATCATAATTTTTTGAGTTGAGCTTCAAGAGCAGTTTGAATTTATTCGAAATTCATTATCTGGGTAATTTTCGGTGATTGGCTAGTTCGTGGGGATCGGGTTTTCTCGTGGAGATGGAGGAGGCTATGGGGGTGACTGGAAAAATGGTCGGAGGTGGCGAAAACGACGGTGGCATCAGCGGCGAGAATTTGAAATATTTAAACCTAACTCTGGTGAGGCCGAATTTTGCGCTTCGTGCATCATCCTCAGGTGACCGAGTTCGCTGTGGTTTGGGGGAATGGTGGAGGAGGCGGCGATGAAGCGATGGTCGGAGTTGTGGACTGGCTGGTGGTTGGAGCTCGGAGAACATCGCGATGACAGGTTTGAGGATCGAATGGGTTCAAGTGTTCCAGGTTTTCAAACTCGACCTCGAATCTTGATTTCGAGATGGTGGGATGGTTCGAGTGGTCGGAGTATGTTCGGGAGTTGATCGTCGACGTGTTCGACGTCGCGGCGATGACTGAAGTTGGCCGGCAACGATGTGCACATGCACGAGCACGTTGGTTTGGGTTTGGGAATTTTTTTTAGGTTTTCCTGGGAAGAACAGGGGGGGTCTCGCGTCATACTCGAGTAATTCGAGTAGCATACTCGAAGCAAGGAAGAAGGGTGCTCGAGTCAAAGTTTATTACAGGCTTTCAACCTGAAACTGTTTCCTGGTTTGGGAATTTAAAAAAAAAATCAAGGTTTTAAAACTGAGGTTTAAATCAAAATATAAATAAAATTCAAGTTTAAATTGGAACTTAGTTTGTAAATAAAATAAAGTTTAAAATTCAATTTGGTTTAATAATTTCAAAGCAATTAATTGTATTAAAGAAGTTTGAATTCAAAAATAGAATTGGATTGTAGATGGGAATTAAACAAGCTGAAATTTTGAAAGTTTAAAACTGAATTAAATTTTGACCAGATTTCCAGATTTTGAAATTAATTAAGATTTATAACTTAAGTGTTGAAGTTATTTTTTTTTTATGATTAAATTTAAAAGAAAAGTGATTTTAAACCCTTTAAAAATTTCCTTTATAACCAATTGTTATTTTCATGTGAAAATTTAAAAAGTAAAAATGTTGGAAAATTTGCTTTAAACTTTATTAAAAGGAAATTTGAAATAATTGTTTTTAACATATTGTAAATAACAATTAAATCTTAAATCTGGATGAATTTACTTTAATAATAAAGACTAATGATTTACAATCCATTAATAAAGGAGTTCTTAATGATTTATCAACTTATCATCAATAAATGATTAAAATAAGTAAATTTCTTTAGAAAGGTAATTAAAGAAATTAAATAGTTAATGAAGTCATTAACTAAGTTTTTATCTGGATAATTAATTAATGTGATTAATTTAACAATAAAATTAGAATAATTAATCTAGAACGATCATTTAACAATTTGGAAAATATAATCACTTAGAAAGGTAATTAAGAGATGATTACCCAATTTAATTAAATCAATGATAATCAGTAATTTGGGTATAAATATTGGTTATTAATCAAGGGGTTAGTTAAATTTATCAATTAAAGGGTTAATAATAATTGTAAATAATTAAGATAATTTAAATAATTGCAGATTACTTGGTTCGTTAATCAAGGTTGATTAGTTAATAATAAAAGATTAACTAATAAAGGATTAAGTAAATCTGTTAACTAATAAATTTTACCCGTGAATGTTTGGACTTACTAAATGATTTAATTGTCTGATATCCCTGATCTGTGATACTTTGTGATATATACTGGTTTATGTGTGATTTGTAATGTAGTTATTTATCTGAGGTAAATGTAATTTATTATCTGTAATTTATATATCTGTGATCTGTGATCTGTGAATGAAAGATGAGCGTTATAGTTTATACCGCTTATCAATTACATTTCTGTATTTTAATCTGTGATGATTGAATGTTGTTGCACTATTGTGTGTTACACCCTGGACCACACCATACACACACAAATGTGGATTTCGCGAGGAAATCGTTTAAGTCACAGATTTGTATCAAATCTAGAAATTGAATTATTGAATCCAAAATAGTTTTGAATTTTGAATTGATAGCTTTTGAAATGAATTTCAAAAATAAAAGTTATTTTAAATACTTTATAAATGACTTGGAATTTTGGTTTAAAACATTATACAAGTCATAAAGATGTTATATGGGATCTTAACCATTTAAATAGTGTGGATTTGGAAATGTAAATTTGAATTCAAGTTCTATAATGGCTTTAATTTGTAATCAGTTTTTCCTAAAACGAAAACTATTTATTTCCAAATAATAAAGCTTTCATATAAGGAATGAATTCCTAATTTGTGCTAAAATGATTTCAAGTTTGAAATGGAAATGTAAATAGTTGGAAGACTATAAATTTATCTTTGTAAGATGATTGAACCTTGTTTTGAAATCGAAGAAAATTTTAAATGGTGAATCTTTTATATTATAAAAGATTTAAATTGTAAATTGTTTAGAAAGCTATCAATTAAATCTTTGATTTAAAGATTAGATGAGTTAGTCCAATTTTGAAATGGAATCATTTTGGATGCTGTGTAAATAAATCTTTGTGAAATCTGGGTGAACTTTGTAAATTGAATCTCTTTATTTTAAAAAGATTTGAAATGGTGTTTTGTTTAAACCGTTTGAAATAAATATTTTGGATAATGAATTGTGACTTAATTGAGGACCCATTATCCATATGTTTAAATATTGCGTTGATTATTCGATTTAGCCGGGAGAGGACCTTTGTGTCATATAACCCATTCCGAATAAGTGATACGACATAATGGATATCATTTGAAGACCGGTGGTGAAGACCGGGTATTTGTGAAAACGATAGGATAACTTGTCGATTGTCTCTGCACCGAGTCGCGCCGGTATATAGATTTCTTAAGTGATGGGAAATTCGATCAGGATTGTGAATACCTGGATTTCAAGGGCTTCTTTCGAAGTGCCTTCGGTTCTGTTCGAACCCGGAACAGACTTGTATGGTTACATGTCTGACATTACACTTTGAGATATAAATCAAATTTCTTTCAAATACATATCTGTTGGTGGTGGAGAATTTATTCTCTTAGCTTAACATCCTTCTCTGAGACGTACGAGCTTAGAGGTTATGTAGTTGAAGTTTATCAGCGATATATTCCCAATTTGGCAATGTGGCATGCTGAGTGTTGTTGTGTGATGATTATTTATTGATCATTTGTTGATCAAAGTGTGGCTTTGTGAAAAAGCGTAGCTTTGTGGACGAGACCCCTTCGGACCTCACAACCCGGAAATGGTCGAAAAAGGAATATGTGGCAAGGTTATGAGGGTCGCGCCCTTTAGGGTATGTCATTTCCTTCTGGAAAAAGGTGGTGTCAGGTATGGAGCCCTGATATTTAACCTATGTGGTTGCTCCAATCTCATTTTTATGTGGTTGTTGTTGTTGTGATCGAGGGCCCTCGGATAAAGGTCCCAAAGGACCGGGGGGTGGCATACTCGAAAAGTAGTTACCTAGTTACAGATGTAACCCGGCCTTGTGTTGTCAGAGATCCGGTTAGGTTCTCGGGGCGTCCATCCAGAGGCGTTCCCATTGACGGTAGGAAGTTCCTTAGCCTGGCCATTTGTTGGAAATCCATCTTCCAATACGAACTTTGTACGGTATTAGTTGTAGAACCTACCATATACTTATGGTGGCGCCCCATTGTTTGGATGGTTGCTATAGTAGACATAGTTCGAATGGTCTATGTTGGCTAAGATTTATATTGTACTTTCGAAAAGTTTTCTGCACTATGCACTAGTAATAATATCCAATGGTTTTGCGTAGTAAGCATCTTTGACTATCATAAGGAGAAATATTCTCCAATTCTGTGTTTGCATTGTGTGTGTGGCGGGAGGCCATATGGTAGTTTTGTTTTCTAAAAAAGCATTGCGAAATTCCTTTTTAACTGTTTTATTTCAAACCAAATGTTTTTGTTACTCACACCAGTCCCACGACAAACTCGGAGTTTATTGTTCCCTTCCTAAACTCTAGGTGCCCACTATATTTCCACACGGGCAGTCTAGAGTTGGGTTTCTTTTCAGATAGTCAGGTTTAGTAGATTATCTGGAGCTAATTCAGTATTTGGAGTTCATGCACTGCACTTGCTTATCTTGGTATAACCTGATGGTGGTTCGAGCTTGATGTTGGAGTTGTTGGACTCAGTCTTTTATAGATCACTTGGAGTTATCAATTTTGTTGTATCCGCTGTAGCAATATTATTTACCTATGATATTCTTGTATCATATTGACATCACTGTTGTATATCATTGTGGATATTGTATTCATTAGAGTTGTATATGATATCATTCATTTATTTCTTCTGCTGTGTTGTTATACTTACTATGTTATAAGCTCCGGTGAACCAGATTCGGCGTTTGAATCTTCGACATTTGAATATGAGTGTCGTATTCGGTGCCGATTTTTCGAAGGCAAGTCAGGATCGCTACATTTGGTATCAGAGCTGAGGGTTTAAAACTATGGCTCAGGAGTATAACACATTAAGTAGCTCATTAGAGATAGGGTGAAGTGCACCCTAGAATGAGTAATTCCTAAGATATCTGTCTGTATGCCTCAGTAAATTCTCTTACTATTTGTTGATAGTAAGTATGAGTGCAAGAAGAGGATGAGATAGGGGACAGGAGAGTACCACTGCGAATGGTCAATACTCTGTAACAACAAGGAAGTAATCTTTTCTCTATCAATCTCTTTTGTTCGTCATTTTTCTCAATTCTTCGATAATTTCTGGTAGATCCAGAAAGGAATTCCGATTTATTAATATGGGACATAAACTCCAAATAGACCAAAATCGTTTTTTTGGACGTATTGGTTGCTATGTTTGATAGGTATACTTTGATTTTTAAACCGAAAATTTTGAAATCTAGGATACTAGGAATTTAAAACGGGTAGAATAAATTTTGAAATATAAACTTTGATGTTTTTCTTAGCCTATAAAATTCGAAAATCATTAGAATCTTATTTTTGGATTTTGATTTTAATTGTGGAGAACCCATAGCATTAGCCGAGGCGGAAAGGCCAGAAGAGTCGGTGATCATGGTTCATCTAGTAGGGTTCGGGATGATTTGGGCGAACCGTCAGTACATGAGGAAGTGCCAGATGAGCCTGTGGTGCAGCCACAACCTCAGGTTAAAAACCCAAGGAAGAATCCGAGGAGGAACCCGAAGAGGTATTCGAGGACAAAGAAGAATTCGAAGAGGAAGAAGAATTTGAAGAGGAGGAAGAGGTGGAGTCGGAAAATGACGATGCGGTCATTTGGGATTTGGATAATGCAGCGGAAGAACAAGACGACGTAGGGTTTATTCTGGTAGAATCTGATTCAGAGGAGGTTTACGAGACAGACAATGAAGCGGAGGTTAGAGAACTGTCAGGGCCTGAGAGGGGGAGCTCTAACAGTGAGGATCTGTAGTTGGTTGGGTTGACTTCTTTTGGATAGGGTGTGTGTACGTATGTATTTTGGGCCTAGAGTCGTAGTGAATGTTATGTTTACTAGTAAGAATATTAAGAGTAGCACTTAATATAAGATATATTATGAATTACCCATAAGAATCCATGTGTTACTAGTATGGTTTTAGTTGTCATTGGTTTATTCTGTATGTGGGATTTATGAAACGAGCTGTGCAATTTCGGGGACGAAATTCTTTTAAGGGGGGAAGTCTGTAACGACCCCAAATTTTTACTAAATTTAAATGGATAATTAAATTAATTTTTGAATTAATATGGTTTTAAAAATCAATAAATATAAGAATATACACCATTGACACAGGAAAGAAAATAAACAAATTGATTTAAATTTAGTATTGATAGAAGTAGAATAAAAACAAATATACAGATTAATGTGAGATAATGAATATTAAAGTAAAATAATAGTAAAAAAATAAATTAGAAGTAGAAATCAATATATATATATATAAGATAATAATAAAAATATAAAGTAAACAATTAATTGCTAAAGTTTTCATAACAAATTTAATATGGAAATTCATCGATATTATAAAATAATTAAATTATATAGTTCATACAATATAAGTAAAATTTTGATATTATAAATCAATATAAAATAATACAAATAGAAACAAACAATAATAATATTCAAAGTAAAATAAAATAAAAATAGAAGTTCACTTGTATTACAAATTATAAGACCAAACCAAAAATATATTCATGTACACTAGAAATATGAAACAAGACATATTCATTCAAATATGAAAGATACATATGCAAACATGAAACAAGAGAAAAAAAAGTGAAGCCACATCAAAATATCTCATATCGTACAGCTGAAATGAAAGCAATACAAATATATACATATATTTTGTACAAGGCATTAATGCAGCCCCAAACAAATTCACATCACCTCCAACACATACAATATAATAGCAGCCACCACAGATAAAATCTGCACAGTCGAGATCTTGGTTGATAAAACAAAGAGGAAAAAATGATCCTATTGTACAAAGCAACATAGATTTAATCACTGGTATTAGAATGTCAATATAGCTGTACAACCCAGGGATAATAAATTTCATCTCAGCATTAAACAAATATATATACACTGTAAACTTCTCTCCACATATATCAACCATACCACTTCAGTTTTCGTTCACTATTAAACTGAGTTAAAGAAATCCAAAGTAATATCATCAAACATCTCAGTAAAACATCAAGCAATAAAGAAAAGCCTGAGATCAAGTGAAGACTTCTAGCTTCAGTTATCAAGTTCAAAACCAGATTACAACTTCAACTTCAACTTCAATCTGAAAGCTTTAAACAGTGATTTGGAAGGTGAGTAACTTTCTTTTCAATGTGGATGTGTTACAAGTTAGATCAATGATGAATATATATATATATCTATCTATATATGTACAATTTCTCAGTAAAAAGTGTGTGTAGGCTGTTGAAAACATTCTCTGTTTTCAAACTCTAAAACATAAGTTTATTTCAAAAATCATTTCTGCTTAATCTACTTGATGTTTGGACGTGGGATCAAAACCAAAAATGTTTGTTTGACCTTGAACTAAATTTTAAAAATATATTCAAGTTAAAATAACTTGGACTCATCTCTGGAAAGCAAGTTGTTTGAGCACAACTCCAAATTTATCAAAATTCAAATCTTTTAATCTTCGAATTCAGGTATCTAAACTGAATTCCCATGCAAAGACATGATTTTTAAAGCATAAATCATAATTTTTCGAGTTCAGCTTCAAGAGCAGTTTAAATTTATTCGAAATTCGTTATCTGGTTAATTTCCGGTGATCGGCTAGTTCGTGGGGCTTGGGTTTTCTCGTGGAGATGGAGGAGGCTACGAGGGTGACTGGAAAAATGGTCGGAGGTGGCAAAAACGACGGTGGCGTCGGCGGCGAGAATTTGAAGTATTTAAACCTAATTCTGGTGAGGCCGAGATTTGCGCATCGTGCATCATCCTCAGGAGACCGAGTTTGCCGTGGTTTGGGGGAATGGTGGAGGAGGCGGCGATGAAGCGATGGCCAAAGTTGTGGACTGGCCGATGGTCGGAGCTCGGAGAACATCGCGATGACAGGTTTGAGGATCATATGGGTTCGAGTGTTCCACGTTTTCAAACTCGACCTCGAATCTTGATTTCGAGATGGTGGGATGGTTCGAGTGGTCGGAATACGTTCGGGAGTTGATCATTGACGTGTTCGATGTCGCGGCGATGACTGGAGCTGGCCGGTGAGGATGTGCACGTGCACTAGCACGTTTGGGTTTGGGATTTTTTTTTCGGTTTGCCTGGGAAGAACAGGGGGGAGTCTTGCGTCATACTCGAGTAATTCGAGTAGCATACTCGAAGCAAAGAAGAGGGGTGCTCGAGTCAAAGTTTGTTACAGGCTTTCAACCTGAAACCGTTTCCTGGTTTGGGAATTTCAGACAAAAATTTAAATTTTAAACTAAGGTTTTAAAACTGAGGTTTAAATCAAAATGTAAATAAAATTCAAGTTTAAATTGGAACTTAGTTTGTAAATAAAATAAAGTTTAAATTCAATTTGGTTTAATAATATCAAAGTAATTAAGTGTATTAAAGAAATTTGAATTCAAAAATAGAATTGAATTGTAGATGGGAATTAAACAAGCTGAAATTTTAAAAGTTTAAAACTGAATTATATTTTTGACCAGATTTCCAGATTTTGAAATTAATTAAGATTTATAACATAAGTGTTGAAGTAGTTTTTTTTATGATTAAATTTAAAAAAGAAAAGTGATTTTAAACCCTTTAAAATTTTTCTTTACAACCAATTGTTATTTTCACATGAAAATTTAAAAAGTAAAAATGTTGGAAAATTTGCTTTAAACTTTATTAAAAGGAAATTTGAAATAAATGTTTTTAACATATTGTAAATAACAATTAAATCTTAAATCTGGATGAATTTACATTAATAATAAAGACTAATGATTTAAAAACCATTAATAAAGGAGTTCTTAATGATTTATCAACTTATCATCAATAAATGATTAAAATAAGTAAATTTCTTCAGAAAGGTAATTAAAGAAATTAAATAGTTAATGAAGTCATTAACTAAGTTTTTATTTGGATAATTAATTAATGTGATTAATTTAACAATAAAATTAGAATAATTAATCTAGAACAATCAATTAAAAATTTGGAAAATATAATCATTTAGAAAGGTAATTAAGAGATGATTACCTAATTTAATTAAATCAATGATAATCAGTAATTTGGGTATAAATATTGGTTATTAATCAAGGGGTTAGTTAAATTTATCAATTAAAGGGTTAATAGTAATTGTAAATAATTAAGATAATTTAAATAATTGAAGATTACTTGGTTCGTTAATCAAGATTGATTAGTTAATAATAAAAGATTAACTGATAAAGGATTAAATAAATCTGTTAACTAATAAATTTTACCCGTGAATGTTTGGACTTGACTAAATGATTTAATTGTCTGATATCCCTGATCTGTGATGCTTTATGATATATACTGGTTTATGTGTGATCTGTAATGTAGTTATTTATCTGAGATAAATGTAATTTATTATCTGTAATTTATATATCAGTGATCTGTGATCTGTGAATGAAAGATGAGCGTTATAGTTTATACCGCTTATCAATTACATTTCTGTATTTTAATCTGTGATGATTGAATGTTGTTGCACTATTATGTGTTACACCCTGGACCACACCATACACACACAAATGTGGATTTCACGAGGAAATCATTTAAGTCACAGATTTGTATCAAATCTAGAAATTGAATTCTTGAATCCAAAATAGTTTTGAATTTTGAATTGATAGCTTTTGAAATGAATTTCAAAAATAAAAGTTATTTTAAATAACTTTATAAATGACTTGGAATTTTGGTTTAAAACATTATACAAGTCATAAAGATGTTATATGGGATCTTAACCATTTAAATAGTGTGGTTTTGGAAATGTAAATTTGAATTCAAGTTCTATACTTGAATGACTTTAATTTGTAATCAATTTTTCCTAAAACGAAGACTATTTGTTTCCAAATAATAAAGCTTTCATATAAGGAATGAATTCCTAATTTGTGCTAAAACGATTTCAAGTTTGAAATGGAAATGTAAATAGTTGGAAGACTATAAATTTATCTTTGTAAAGATGATTGAACCTTGTTTTGAAATCGAAGAAAATTTTAAATGGTGAATCTTTTATATTATAAAAGATTTAAATTGTAAATTGTTTAGAAAGCTATCAATTAAATCTTTGATTTAAAGATTAGATGAGTTAGTCCAATTTTGAAATGGAATCATTTTGGATGTTGTATAAATAAATCTTTGTGAAATCTGGGTGAACTTTGTAAATTGAATCTCTTTATTTAAAAAAGATTTGAAATGGTGTTTTGTTTAAACCATTTGAAATAAAGATTTTGGATAATGAATTGTGACTTAATTGAGGACCCATTATCCATATGTTTTTAAATATTGCATTGATTATTCGGTTTAGCCCGGAGAGGACCTTTTTGTCACACAACCCATTCCGAATAAGTGATACGACGTAATGGATATCATTTGAAGACCGGTGGTGATGACCGGGTATTTGTGAAAACGATAGGATAACTTATCGATTGTCTCTGCACCGAATCGCACTGGTATAGAGATTTCTTAAGTGATGGGAAATTCGATCGGGATTGTGAATACCCGGATTTCAAGGGCTTTTTTGGAAGTACCTTCGGTTCTGTTCGAACCTGGAACAGACTTGTATGGTTGCATGTCTGACATTACACTTTGAGATATAAAGCATATTTCTTTCAAATACATATCTGTTGGTGGCGGAGAATTTATTCTCTTAGCTTAACACCATTCTCTGAGACGTACGAGCTCAGAGGTTATGTAGTTGAAGTTTATCAGCGATATATTCCCAATTTGGCAATGTGGCATGCTGAGTGTTGCTGTATGATGATTATTTATTGATCATTTGTTGATCAAAGCGTGACTTTGTGAAAAAGCGTAGATTTATGGACGAGACCTCTTCGGACCTCACAACCCAGAAATGGTCGAAACAGGAATATGCGGCAAGGTTATGAGGGTCGCGCCCTTTAGGGTATGTCATTTCCTTTTGGAAAAAGGTGGTGTCAGGTATAGAGCCCTAATATTTAACCTATGTGGTTGCTCCAATCTCATTTCTATATGGTTTTTGTTGTTGTGATCGAGGGCCCTCAGATGAAGGTCCAAAGGACCGGGGGGTGGCATACTCGAGAAGTAGTTACCTAGTTACAGATGTAACCCGGCCTTGTGTTGGCAGAGATCCGGTTAGGTTCTTGGGGCGTCCATCCAAAGGCGTTCCCATTGACGGTAGGAAGTTCCTTAGCCTGGCCATTTGTTGGAAATACATCTTCCAATACGAACTTTGTACGGTATTAGTTGGAGAACTTGCCATCTACTTTTGGTGGCGCCCCACTGTTTGGATGGTAGCTATAGTAGACATAGTTCGAAATGTCTATGTTGGCTAAGATTTATATTGTACTTTCGAAAAGTTTTCTGCACTATGCACTAATAATAATATCCAATGGTTTTGCGTAGTAAGCATCTTTGACTATCATAAAGAGAAATCTTCTCCAATTCTGCGTTTGCATTGTGTGTGTTGCGGGAGGCCTTACGGTAGTTTCATTTTCTAAAAAAGCATTGCGAAATTCCTTTTTAACTGTTTTATTTCAAACCAAATGTTTTTATTACTCACACTAGTCCCACGACTGACTCGGAGTTTATTGTTCCCTTCCTAAACTCTGGGTGCCCACTATATTTCCACACGGACAGTCTAGAGTTGGGTTTCTTTTCAAATAGTCAGGTTTAGTAGATTATCTGGAGCTAATTCAGTATTTGGAGTTCATGGACTGCACTTGCTTTTCTTGGTATAACCTGATGGTGGTTCGAGCTTGATGTTGGAGTTGTTGGACTCGGTCTTTTATAGATCACTTGGAGTTATCAATTTTGTTGTTTCCGCTGTAGCAATATTATTTACCTCTGATATTCCACTATCATATTGACATCACTATTGTATATCATTCTGGATATTGTATTCATTAGAGTTGTAAATGATATCATTCATTTATTCCTTCCGCTGTGTTGTTATACTTACTGTGTTATAAGCTCCGGTGAACCAGATTTGGCGTTTGAATCTTCGACATTTGAATATGAGTGTCGTATTCGGTGCCGATTTTTCGAAGGCCAAGTCAGGATCGCTACATATACGGTTCTTCAATCTTGAGGGAAAACTTTACTTTTACTCTTTATTTTTTTTCACCTAATCAATTTAACCATTAATTTCATAACCTTGGACACCAAATTATTGGATTATCTTATCAGTTTTGGACGACTTGATACATTATTAGGGTACATTTTACGAATCATTGTTTAACAGAATATCATTCATCTTAAACAATTATGAAGTTTACTTTTTTGCACTAAAAAAATTATCATTAAATTATTCCATTTAATATTTATTATGAAATGTTCAAAAATAATTGTTTCAAAGTTCAATATACTAATTATAATTGATTAAATGTTAACTTTAATTGAAATAATTTTATATTTAAATCAGGAAAATAGAAAATAACAATCAGCACGGTTTTCACGATCTGACAGGTTAAACCACTAAAACCTTTGACCTTTCACTAACACGGTTAGACTGACGGTTCGATCTTCGAAACTATGATTTACAGTGATCAATGGAACGTTGTGACAAAGTATATGGATCGTGTATGTATATTTAATATGCAAGTGTTATGAAATATTGTCTATCAACTAGCAAAGTGAAATAAGTAAAGTAAGAAAACGAACACACCAGAATTTTTATATTGTTTCGTACCTCTGGTCCTACATCCAGTTTTCGAAGCTTCCCTTCGGACTTTCAACTATCAAAACTACGTACCATCGCTTCGTCCGGAGGAATAGGCTTACAATAAAAGAACTTCCTTTGACAATAGCGTGTTCTTGACAACACAGTTTTCGACTGCTCAGTACAATCCTTTATATAATCTCTTTTGAGTAGTATGTAATTTGAAGCTTTGATATAAGGAAGAAATAAAAGTTTGCTTTTGAGTACTTTTAGAAATCAGAGAAAGCGCATGAATATTAGAGAATAAGGAGAAAAGAGTTTAGAAAATCAAGTAAGTTTAACTTCTCAAGTCCGTGCTTATTTATAAATGTTGAAGAGTTTCTTTGAGAAGTAACGACCTTTAGTGTATTATATTTTAGTCCAAGAGTTGCAATGTTTGAGAAGGAAGATATATGATCAAAAGCTGTGAATGCAACTCTTTGATTGAAGAAGTCAGTTGAAAACTTCTGGCTGTTACCCAAGTCAGACGTTTGGACACTACTAGAACGGCTGCCAATTGCGACAGCTCTTCGCGTCGGCTAGCGATGGATAAAAAAAGCGGTCGTCACTAGCCGACGCACGATCTAAAGATACAGGCAGCAACACAGACCGAAACAATCACTCTTCCCTCCCTAAATATATTCACCATTTCCCCAAAAATCACCACCAGCCGCCGCCTCCGTCGCCGTCTTCCATCGTCAATTTCAAGCTCTCTAAACTTGCTGGTATCTCCTCCTATCCATTATATATGTTTAATTTAGGTATAAATTAAATTAATTGATAATTTAGAGATATGGAATTGGCTGATTTAAAGATTTAGAATTAATGATTATATCTTAGTAGTTGATGATAGTATAGTTTATTAGTTGATTTGGGTATATAATTAAAACCCTAATTTAGGAAATTAGTTGATTATGGTTTTAAAATTGACGGTTATTATGTATTAGTTGATGATAATGGTATGTTAGTTGATTTAGAGAAGTTAATAAGTGGTTTGATTATTTAAATTGTAAACAAAAGTTAGGGTTGATTTAAAACTCAAAAATTAGTTTGTAATCATTGATTAATATATACTTATTGATAAGTGCACAATGTTTGATAAGTGTGTGTTAATTATAAGTTTTAGTGGTTAGTATAAAATAGCAAGTTAAAATTTTGGTTTACAAAATAGTCAAGTTAACATTTAAATTGTTAACTGGATGTTAAAATAAATTTTAAATTTTCAAATTTATTAAATAAAATGTTTAAATAGTTGAATGAATTATCAAATTTGGAAAGAGCATAACAACAACAAATATTCTAGCGAAATGGATTTGTAAAAAAAATAAGCAATGAATATGACAACAACAAATAATTCTAATGAAATCGATTTTGTAAAAAAATTAAGAAATGAATATAATAACAACAAATATTCTTCTAAAATTGATTTTATAAAATGTTAAGAGATTAATATAACAAGAACATATATTATATTGTAAAGAAATTTAGAAATGAAAATAACAACAACAAATATTCCGCTAAAATCGAATTTGTAAAAAAAAAATTGGAAATGAATATAACAACAACAAATATTCTGCTAAAATCGGTTTTGTAAAAAATTAAGAAATGAATATAAGAATAAATATTGTACTAAAACCGATATTCCAAAAAATGAGAAATAAATATAACAAGAATAAATATTTTACCCAAATCGATTTTAAAAAAAAATTGAAACGAATATAATGTTGATTTGAAAATAATCATTAAATATTATTTCAACAAATAATTGATGCTAAAAAATTAAAGTCTTTAGTCTCAAAAGGTTTTAGTTTAATTTAGAACATACAATGATAAAAATACACCCCTTGGATGCAAAGTTATGCGTAGAAGAGAAGTGAAGTGCTGTCGAAATTAGACAGAAGTGTGGTATGTGAAGCTTTTATTCTTAAATGGCTTTACTTTATTTTAGAAAATACAACAACAATATACCATTTGAGTGCAAATTATGCGTAGAAGAGAAGTAAACTATACTGTAGAAATTACTAACATATATTTTCAAATCAGAAAAAATGTTCGATTATTTCCTCGACCGTACTTGGATGTATGAAGTCAGAACGGATACGAAAGGTTCAATAAAGGAACATTTCTATAACGACGTACATGAATTTGTTATATTTGCTAAATCTAATAATTGAAATAACGAAGTAATTCGTTGCCCGTGTAGTAAGTGCCAACATTTGAAGTATTGGAAACCAGATATAGTTGAAGTACATTTGTATAAATATGGTTTCGTGCCGAATTATTATTTCTGGGATCATCATGGAGAACTTGTTGTACCTACACCTAATTCTGCAGCATTAGAGGATGATAATATTATAACAAATCTGATAGAAAATATGGTGGAAGATGCAGCACGATAAATGTTTCCTACCATTCAAGCCGACGGTGAAGATGTAAATGTCGAAGAAGAACCGACGGCGGAAGCTAAAAGAATATATGATTTATTGGATTCTGCTATGGGACGGTTGTAAAAGCGGAACCGAACTATCAGTAGCCATCGAATACATTACTATGAAATCAAAATTCAACCTTACAAAAGCTGCATTTACAGAAGTTGTACATACTGCAAAACGATACATGCCACCCAATAATCTGATGTATGATAGTCATTATAAAGTGAAAAAAATGATGTCCACTTTCGGTCTACCGTATGAAAAAACAGATACATGTGTAAAATGTTGCATTTTGTATTGAAAGATGATGTTGATCTTGGAAAATGCAGAATATGTAACGAGGAAAGATATAAACCAAGAAAGAAGAAAGGAAAAGAAGTTCCGTACAAGAGAATGCATTATTTACCCATCACTCCCAGACTTCAAATGTTATATACATCTTCTGCTACGGCATGTCATATGCGATGGAACAATGTGAGAACACCGGAAGAAGGATCTTTGATACATCCATCTGACGGAGAAGCATTGAAATATTTCGATTAGCCTTATCCCGCATTTGCTGCAGAAAGTCGTAATGTTAGACTTGGTTTATGTACAGATGGATTTGTTGAATATGCAAGTATATGATTTTTGTTTGATGATAATAAACATATATATACATATTCATTTAAATGTATTTGTTATTGTACTATTTTATTTTGCACATAATTAAATAAACAATTGATGAATAAAATAAATAACACAGAATTCATATTCAAACAAATATTATATTACAATTTTGAATAGTACAAATTTAAGCCCTCACTACATATATACATTTTCAATTACAATAAAATTTCGATTACATCACAAATTTCACCATACAATGTTCACTCACTACGTATCACTCATTCACTCGCATTTGTTCTTCAACCCTGTTCTAGTTTGTATCTAGCATATGAGTTATCTGCAAAATAAACACTAATGTAGTAAAATTGAAAAAGAAATATTTTTGCACTGTACAATAAAATGTGTGTTTTGGAAAATGTTATTTGCCTCAATTACCTGGGTTATTCGTCATCATATTTATTTTGAATTCATCTTACACGAACAACTTGTGACATGCACAGTGTATCATTGTACATGCCACAAGGCCGTGCATAACGATATACACTTGATAAAATTGTAGGGACAGGTGAGCACAAGGTCAAACCTGAGCCATTAGCTGGATTCAACTCAAGTGCATAGAGTCTCGACCAAATCAACCAAAAACCAATGAAATGGTTCAAAACCAAGGCAATGGGTCAGACAAAACTCAAGTGCAGAGGCTGCAACTCTGAAAACCAATGAAACAGAACACACCAAGTGAACAAGGAAATGAGTCAGATGGACTAAGTGCAATTCAGTTCATCATAAAACAAGCAGATTGTATGCATGAAGACACAACTCAGTTGAACAAAAGAGAGACAACACAGTAGTGGACTAACTAGCCAGAGCTACAAAATCTATATGTATGCATATATGTAATTATATACATACATATATTAGCACAAGTTCAGGTAAACCAGAGAATACATATGACAACTAGTACAAGGCCAATGCAAGGGACTCCAACTCCAGATATAAAACAGAGACTTATATATGAATGACCACAAATTGATACAAGTGAATCATTTCAAACATGTACAAATATGCAAGACCAAACACATTCAGACTTCAACATACAACAAGTCGTTAATGAATCCAGATCACATGTTCAAAGTGCTCAAATGCACACATGTATACATATCAGGAGCAATAAAGTTCCATGTTGAAAACAATGCACATCACAAGTCCAAACTGCAAAATGTACAAGGCAACAAAGCTTCGAATGAATACAAAATCTTCAAGTGCAACATGTAACCAGACATCATCATCATCAATGAACCAGATTGCAATGCAGACTACATGAGAAAGACAACTATACCAACCAGACTCCAAAGACACAGATACAAGCATTGTATCAATATGAACAGGAGCACTTTCAAAAAGAAAGTGTCAAGCAAAACAACACTGCAACCATACTTAAACTCAATACAAACAAAGCAGTATCAAGGGAACAAGAAGGTCGCAGGCACAAGTCAATGAACAAACATGGGACATCAAGGCAATCAAATACATAAGCACACAAAACACACAGCGCATAAATATACATGCACGAATACACATGTATACATATATGCAGTATGGAACGAGGACAGCGAAAACTAGTCAGAGTTTTATCAAGTCAATTTTTATCTCAAAGTCCAGAATATCACAAATTCAAATGACAGAGAAAGTCAAGTCATGGTTAAAAGAGAAATGATATGCAGCAGTTCAAACAAAATAATGTCACAAGGGATTTCAGATGAACACATCATCAAAGAATGGAATGAAATCAAGTTTATCTCAACGCTAAAGTCATAGCAGAAAACTACAGTCACAATTTTCAAATAGCCGAAATCAAAGGAACAAATAATGGAACCGACTAAAAGAAATTCAAGCAACATATGAATTGAAATAGTCAGAATACATCACAAGCATTCAAGCAAAAACGTATGGCTGAACAAAATTATTTGAAGAATACAAATTAAATATACTAACGTAAACTAAAGGATTCGAATCCTATAAAAACCCAATCATCGTCGGCAAATCAAATCATTCGAGTTCAAGATAAAATAGAGAGCAATAAATCATTAAATTCAAATCAAAGTCGAGAATAACCAATAACCAATAAAAGGCATTCACGTACCAGTTCAAGCATCTTTCGATCTCGACTAATTGGAGCAGCCGCATATTAATCAAAGCAAGCAAATTGATTGACGAAGCAACTCAAAGCAGAAACACGGATTCAATCGATCGATTGGAATCGACGGCTTCAATCAAACGAAGCCTTAATTTCTCGAAGAGGAACGAAGAAAGATCGGCAGATAAATATAAAAAGAAAAAGGGGACATCTCTTTTATTTTAAATTTGGTCGATTTTCTTATATTTTATTTTGAGGCTAAATTTATTAAATAGGGTTTTGTGTTTTGTTTTTATTTTGTATTTTTCTTTTAAACTTTTGTAAAATTCTAGTCGTATGACTAGGGGATGAACTACGGTGGTGTAGTTCGAGAATTCGCAATTCAGTGACTGAGTTGTGGCAGAGTTTTGAGCGTAGAGTTAGGTTAGTCGATAGCGGGGTCGCAAGTTTACGTGCGTAAACGTCTAACTACTTAATTTCTAGTAGAAACCATGGGGCAGCACATAGGCAGGGTTTTGTCGAAACTGGATAAATCTGTGTTCTGTTTCTGCTTTTATTATTCTGTTATTATCTGTGCTGCAATTATTTTACATATTTCTGCATTAATATTTATTATTATTAGTATCTCCCTATTCACCCTCCTCTAGGGTGAATTCGATCCTACATGCTTTTCACCATTCTCTCAATTGGATAGTAAATATTCATCCTGACCAATTATCGTTACTCCGTATAATTTACATATATGGATGTCTATGAAAACACCATATATGTTTCTCATTATGGTTGTCCCTGGCCCTCATGATCCAACACAAGGAATCGATGCTTATTTACAACCATTGATCGAAGAGTTGAAAAAACTGTGGAATGAAGGAGTTGAAACATACGACATTTCAAGAGAAAAGAATTCGTATGTTCGCTTCTTTATTATGGACTATTAGTGATTTTTCTGCATAATAACTTCATTTAATGATTAAAAATGATTTTGGAATACAAACCCAACTGTAACAACCGGATATTTTCAACCATTCGCATCCATTATAAGTGCATAGGCAGACACTCATGCCGGAATTGAATTGCTCAAAATACCGTGTTGTAAATAAAATTTTGGCAAGCCTCGGAATATACAGTAAATAAAAATCACAGATCACAGACACAGAGTATATAAAAATGCAGCGGAAGAAAAAGAGATAGTAGTTCATGAAGCTACTATATAAAATATAAGATACATCAGAGTTAAATAAGATACAACAGAAGAGTAACAGGATACATCAGGTATAAATCAGATACATCACTGAACCACTGGATACTGAAAAATAGATGGCTGGATCTTCAAGGAAAGCTCCAACGCCGAAGGTGAATCTTGAATGCTAACTCAATCAATCTGACCCGAGCGTAAAGCAAAACACAAAACCCTCGAGTCAGGACATAAATACTTATAAACTGTAAATCAACTCAAGTGAACAGTAACAAAATGCATCAGTAACTTAAAGGATGCTTGGGACCGCCCATCCTCTAAGGATCCGTTAAACTATTTACTATGTAGTAATATAAGCTATATACGGTAGTGTCTAATCGGTAAAGTATAATCATATAGAAAATAGCATTAAGGGGATGGTGAACCTTAATGCGGTCGGATCTTTAAAACCAAAATCATAGTGGGCTCGATATAAGGATATGACACGGCACGCAAGGAAATGCCAGGGTGGATACACCGTTTGCATTCCCGGACCAGTGGTGACGGCAAGCCAGCAGTTTCCGCCCACCTCGAACAATACCCCCGAATCAAAGCGGCGCCACCGAATCGAATCACAACAGTAATAGAATGGTTTCCGATGGAGCATGCGCGATGAAAGGGTGCGACCCTTTGTGTAGCCCGGTATAGCTCCTGTTTAAGTCATATATGTCAACTCACGGGAGTTGGGTCCACGTAATATACCTCGAGAACGTCGCCAACATCCTACTTCATTCTGGAATCTCTACCGCGTACACGGTTGTTAAAGTGGTTTTCGGTATTGGCCGGCTATAAGACAATATCCGATCCCGGTCTCTTTAACAACCAATCGTTATTATAACCCGTAGTTATAACTTTAAAACAATATTTTATACTTCAAAATAAAATATCCTTTTCAATCCAAATCTTTATCAAAATAAAGATTAAATCATTTCCAAAACCATTTCAATATATCATCGTAAAATATCTTTCAATTCAAATATTTATCAAAATAAAAATCAAGTCATTTCTAACCATTTCAATATATTAAATTTTCATACCCTTTCAACACTACCTTTCAAATCATTTTAATATATCAAAATATCATAACCTTTCAAAGCTTCAGTTCCAAAATATCATATCTTTCAGAACTTCTTTTTAAATCATGTTAATATCAAAATGTCATATCTTTCAAACTCCGTTTTTCAAATCATTTAATATCAAAAATATCATATCTTTCAAAACTTCGTTTCAAATCATTTTAATATATCAAAATATCATATCCTTTCAAAACTTCATTTTCAAATCATTTTAATATATCAAAATATCGTATCTTTTCAAACTTCATTCATTTCAAATCATTATTCATTTTATTCAATCTAAAATACCATTTCAATTCATATTTCAAAACAGTTTATATTCCAAAAATTCTTTTTTTATCATTTCAATGAAGTTATTATGTTTAATAATTAAATTATTAAATTTCCAAAAATTTCAACTGCCAAAGTTTATTTATTCACTTAAGTTTATCAAAACCGTGAAAATTCACTTTTCGCATCATCTAGAAAACTTATACGGAAAGTTACATTCAAAACAGTTCAATTTAACAAAAGACAGCATTTTAAAATGTTATACTAGGTTTACTTAAATTTTGAATAACTTAGTTAAATTCAAAAATTATAGCACTTACAAAGATTACTATAATAGCTTTTAATTCAATTTAGCTTTTTAGTTCATTATCATCAACTACAGCGTTTACAAATGTTGTAATATCATTTACATTGTAATTAATAGCATTTCAAAAATGCAGTCAATTAACTTCAAATATTCAATAAAATTTCTCAACCAGTTATATTTTTATTAAAAACAATTTTAACTTATAAAATCATACATTTTCACATTTATAAACATCATTTAATTTTCCTCAAGTTCATGATTTTATAAAGTTAAATTTCCATTCAAAAATCAAGATTTAATAATAATTCACTTATTAAAATGCAATGTTGAATTTTTAAAATCCATTACATTAAATTTCAACTTAACACTTAAGTTCAAATTCTCAAATATAACTTTGTTTTATTTTTATTTACTTAACTAAAAGTTCACTTTTACGTCAATTTCATAAATTTCCAGTTTTAGTTATATTTCAAAATTTCAACTTACAATATTCATTCATTTCACATTTCAACTTTGTTAAAATCATTAATATGATATAAAAATCACTTTAATTCATTTAAATTCAAATTATCATAAATTTATCATAATTTCATATTCAATTAAATTTCCAATTATAATTAAATCAAAATTTTCAAAATAACTTACGTTCAAAATTTCTAACTTTTTCATTAATTCATTTCACTTACAATTATTCAGAAAATCAATAATAATTTACAAAAATCCTTTTTTTATTAAATTTAAAATCAAAATATTATAATAATTAAATTTCTAAAATATCTAAAATTTTAGAAAAACATATTTTAACTACGGGCCTGTATATAATTTTCTACACTAGGTAAGGTGATACGGGTAATATATCATTTCAACCCATAATTTACAAAGAAAATCCGGGTTTTATCATTTCAAACCCGCAATCCCAAGTCAAAATGAAAAATTGAAAACCATTCAGGCCTATCATTTCAGCCCATATCATTCTTTTCTAACAGGGAACTTGCAGTGTGATCATATACAGAAATAATATAAACAAGGCCAATATCACAATATACAGTCATATATCAGATGTCAGGTGAAAATTAACAGTTTTAACATGGTAATAACATGGTAATAACATGGCATAGCATGTCATATGATCATCATTAACTTGCATAACATTTTTTTATTACTAAACACTTGTCATCAATTCACCTTTAATAAGTATAAATGTCAGAGTGAGAAAGACTCACTTTTTCAAGCTGAAGACCAAAACAACAAACACAAGAGCGGTTCCAAAAGCACGACAAGCACGATATAGCATGACTTTTGATTTGAATGAATGGAGAGCCTTGATATTTGTTTTGTAAACAATAACCAAAACAAGACAATACACCCATAAATATTCAATGCAAAACAATGTTGAAACAATGAAAATACGAAGTAACAAAGGAATAGATTACTTGACCCTGCTTTAACCATTCAAATGCTTGGCCTAGGAGGTTCTTGGGTTCAGCCATGATGATGATATAGCTCAGGTTTGGCACCATAACTCACGGCTAGAAGGAGTATGGAGTGGTAGGGTTATAACATGAAGCATACAATTGGTCAAGGCAACACATATGAAGTTTTTGAGCACAACAAGGCTCAGCCTTGGGTCAAGTGGGGCTTGGCCATGTCAATTTCAGATCTGGACAGAGGCTAAAATGAAGTGTAGTGGTGGTAGCAAGGTGGTGGTCGTGGCTAGAGGTGGTGGCCATGGTGAAGTATGAAGGCGGTGAAGTAATAGTGGTGGCTAGTGCATTGTTTTGGACATTATTTGCAATTTTGTGGAGTTTTATCACCAAGAGAGGTGTGGTCATGGATGGATCTGAAATGATGGCTGGAGATGATGCCAAGGAAGAGTGGTAGGGGATGGTGGAGAGTATGGTGGTGATGGTGGGTGGTAGAGGCCAATCCAGAAAGCATAGAAAACTAGGCAAAATACATAGAAAATGAGAAGAAAAAGGTAGAAAAAGATGTAGCCATTACCAGATTTTTTTTCTCAAGATCGAGGCCATGATTTTTAGGGTTTTGGAGCTTGAAAATTCGTGAATAATATGAGGGAGTCGGCTGCAAAGGATGAGGAAAGGCATGGCTAAGATAAATTGATGTATTAATTGCAAAAAGAAACGGATAAAACGCCTTTACGTTTCAGGCTTTTAAGATCTCTTAACTTTCTAAACCTTTTGCATTTCCTTTTCTTTTTAATTTTATAAAAACAGATTAAACTCAGAAATGTTATTTAAAACCGAAACTAAGTAAGAATAAAATAAAATAAATAACTTATTTTAAGTAAAATAGAAAAAGGAAATAAGAAATTGCTTAAAAATAGCAACCCTGACATAAAAATTACAAGAAAATCTCCAATGACTTTGGAAATTTTATTACTTCACAAAAAAAATATTATAACACAAAATTTGAATTAAAAATGGTTTTAAAACATTTTCAAGGTAAAATAATAATTTAATTTTTATTAAATAGAAAGTTAAATAAAGAAAAATGCAGTAAATACCAACTAGGCTTTATAAATTGAAATAAATTCAAATAAACTTTAGAAAAATTATATTATCATTTTAAAAATACTTAAAAGTCAAAATATACATAATATAACATATTATCACATATTAAAATAAAATATAACCAAGAAGAAGTAATTTATACAATTTAAAATAGTCATTGTTAAATAACCTTATATACGCACAATATTGTAAAGGGTATAACTTTCACAATTTACATCCAAATTCAACGAAACGAAAAGTGGTGTTCTTAGAATTTTATGTACTTTCATAATAAAAGAAAAAATTTAAATTTTTTGAACTTTTAAAATTTTAAGTTGAAAGTCACAGTTTGACTATTTTGACCTAAATCAGCATTTCAGGCAAATATTCAACTTACACAAGTTTGGAATTATAACTCATATAAAAAATCAAGATTATATGTAAATAATAAATTTAATCATTTCAAATAAGTAAAGTAAGTTTTTAAATCAAAATCTTACATTAAAAATAATTAAAATATACAATAAAATAATTATAAAATACAGGGTTGTTACACTCTCCGCTACTCAAAACTTTTCGTCCCTAAAAAGGAATGAGGTATGGAAGGGCACAGAAAAGATAAAGTGAAATAGGATTAAGATAAGATGACAAGAAGATTGAAGTTATACCTGATAACTGTTGTTATAGGTAAGTTTAACAAGGTGGAGGTGGTCTTTCCAAGATCCTCCAGAATCAAGAACACAAGCACGAAAAAGGCGGATTCAAAATGATTACCAAAGGTCTATCAAAGATTATAGAAAGATTTCTAAACAGAAAGATTATAGAAAGATCCCTATACCGGTTTATAGAAAGATAAGGATAATAAGGACAACCAAAAGATAGTTTGAAAACGAAATAAGGAAATGAATTTGAAAGCATGGAAATTTCAACTTAAACAGAGAATAAATCTTTACACAAGTTAAATAAATCTTAACTATCTCAAATTTCATTATCTTATTATCCAATCATCTAAAATTAACCATTTTTAGAACCATGGGTTTGAAAAATAATCATTATTACACTCACATTGTACTTAATAAATTTTATTCTTCTTTATTCCTAATCAAAATTAAATTTATTCCTCTCAATATATTTATCACTCATGTTAAATATATTTACACTTTTTTTATATAACTACTTTCTTTTATTCTTAGTTCTTTTAACATCATTTTATTGTAAGTCATTCAATTACCCTTTATTATATTTACCTCTGTTAATCATTTTATAATTAAAATTTAAGTGTATAACATTTATTATAACCACTCAAATTTTATTTATAAAATCTTTTTATATCGTATATTATCCAATTACATTTTTAACTTCTGAAATTTTGGTAACTTATATTTGAATGCAATTGTATTATACAAATAAAATTTTCCAATTCAATCAATTCAAGCTTAAATCATTTATTCAATTTTTTTTTTATAATTGAAATTATTCTTTAAAAATAGAATTTAAGAATTAAATTTCCGATTTCTTCAAACCATTTAGAGATAAGTAATAATATATATACATATATAATATGTCAAATCAAATTTCAATCATATATCTGTATATATATATATTATAAATCAAGTCATATTTTAGAAATTCAAATCAGTTTAATTTCCCAAAACAAAGTTGTAGTAAGTCTACAGAGCGGTCTCTTAACTTTGAAACTCGAAAATGAACGTCGATGATGTCGCGATCATCACCGAAGTTATTTCCCAGCGACAAAGAGAAGAGCACTAATTTTAAACCTTTAAAATTCTTTGAAAACAAATTCTATTCAAAATACTTTAAATAATATAACCTTTTAAAACTTTAAACCAAAGTTCGAAATCATCGGAAATTAAATTCTCAGATTTCTTTTTTTAAATTCATTCCCAAATAAATTTATAAACAACTATTTATAAATTCATTTATAGAACAATAAATGATAAATCAAGTATTATCACTTCAAATAATCAATTTAAATCAGTTTATCAAGTTCCATAAATTTACTTATACATCAAAATTTATTTCATTAACCAAAATTTTAAAATATATTGTGTCAGTTTGTTCTATCAAAGTGTTTTAGAAATCCTATCGATAGCGTTGATCAGACGAATCGATCAAAAACCCTACTCAACATCAACAACTCAAACAACACAATATATAAAACATTTTAATTTTAAATACTAGTTTACAAATACACTATACATGAATAGATTTTCAAAGAAGGATAGAGATTCAAATTTTTGATTAACACAAATCAAAGGAGATTATGATTTAAAAATAAGTTGGAAACAAGGATGGCATGATTAAATAACAGAATAGGAAGACGGATAAGCTTATATAAATCACGGGCAACCTTAACCGGGTCAACCGTGGCATAAAGAATAAGATCAATCTGGATTTTCTAGGGTAAATCTACATTTGATCTCAAGAGTTAGAGTTTGAAATAATAAAAGATATTAGCATCTAAACCAAGGATAGTTAAGAATCTCTGGTGAATCGATGCTAACTGCAAAAGAGTTTTCCCCCTTTTTCAATTAAATTTGAAATTGGCGTGACCGCCGACTCACTAAAAAGATCATTCGAAGCGGAGTTATGGAATGCTCCAGAGTCAAAAGAAGATGAATAGTGAGGGATACGAATGGATTTTGGAACCGTAGGGAATGTTCCAAAATTCAAAGGAATCGAGTCAAAGGGAGAGATTCAAACTCGAATGAAAGTGATTCTGTAAATACATTCACTCCATATGCTGAGTTTTGCCTAGAGCTACCAAAGCTCTGATACCAACTGTAAGAACCAGATATTTTCAACCATTCGCATCCATTATAAGTGCATAGGTAGACACTCATGCCGGTATTGAATTGCTCAAAATACCGTGTTGTAAATAAAATTTTGGCAAGCCTCAGAATATACAGTAAATAAAAATCACAGATCACAGACACAGAGTACATAAAAATGCAACGGAAGAAAAAGAGATAGTAGTTCATGAAGCTACTATATAAAATATAAGATACATCAGAGTTAAATAAGATACAACAAAAGAGTAACAGGATACATCAGGTATAAATCAGATACATCACTGAACCACTGGATACTGAAAAATAAATGGCTGGATCTTCAAGGAAAGCTCCAACGCCGAAGGTGAATCTTGAATGCTAACTCAATCAATCTGACCCGAGCGTAAAGCAAAACACAAAACCCTCGAGTCAGGACATAAATACTTATAAACTGTAAATCAACTCAAGTGAACAGTAACAAAATGCATCAGTAACTTAAAGGATGTTTGGGACCGCCCATCCTCTAAGGATACGTTAAACTATTTACTATGTTGTAATATACGATATATACGGTAGTGTCTAATCAATAAAGTATAATCATATAGAAAATAGCGTTAAGGGGATGGTTAACCTTAACGCGGTCAGATCTTTAAAACCAAAATCGTAGTGGGCTCGATATAAGGATATAACACAGCACGCAAGGAAATGCCAGGGTGGATACACCGTTTGCACTCCCGGACCGGTGGTGACGGCAAGCCAGCAGCTTCCGCCCTCCTCGAACAATACCCCGAAATCAAAGTGGCGCCACCGAATCGAATACAACAGTAATAGAATGGTTTTCGATGGAGCATGCTCGATGAAAGGGTGTGACCCTTTGTGTAGCCCGGTATAGCTCCTGTTAAAGTCATATATGCCAACTCACGGGAGTTGGGTCCACGTAATATACCTCGAGAACGTCGCCAACATCCTACTTCATTCTGGAATCTCCACCGCGTACACAGTTGTTAAAGTGGTTTTCGGTATTGGCCGACTATAAGACAATATCCGATCCCGGTCTCTTTAACAACCAATCGTTATTATAACCCGTAGTTATAACTTTAAAACAATATTTTATACTTCAAAATAAAATATCCTTTTCAATCCAAATCTTTATCAAAATAAAGATTAAATCATTTCCAAAACCATTTCAATATATCATCGTAAAATATCTTTCAATTCAAATATTTATCAAAATAAATATCAAGTCATTTCTAACCATTTCAATATATTAAATTTTCATACCCTTTCAACACTACCTTTCAAATCATTTTAATATATCAAAATATCATAACCTTTCAAAGCTTCAGTTCTAAAATATCATATCTTTCAGAACTTCTTTTTAAATCATGTTAATATCAAAATGTCCTATCTTTCAAACTCCGTTTTTCAAATCATTTAATATCAAAAATATCATATCTTTCAAAACTTCGTTTCAAATCATTTTAATATATGAAAATATCATATCCTTTCAAAACTTCATTTTCAAATCATTTTAATATATCAAAATATCGTATCTTTTCAAACTTCATTCATTTCAAATCATTATTCATTTTATTCAATCTAAAATACCATTTCAATTCATATTTCAAAACAGTTTATATTCCAAAAATTCTTTTTTTATCATTTCAATGAAGTTATTATGTTTAACAATTAAATTATTAAATTTCCAAAAATTTCAACTTCCAAAGTTTATTTATTCACTTAAGTTTATCAAAACCGTGAAAATTCACTTTTCGCATTATCTAGAAAACTTATACGGAAAGTTACATTCAAAACAGTTCAATTTAACAAAAGGCAGCATTTTAAAATGTTATACTAGGTTTACTTAAATTTCGAATAACTTAGTTAAATTCAAAAATTATAGCACTTACAAAGATTGCTATAATAGCTTTTAATTCAATTTAGCTTTTTAGTTCATTATCATCAACTACAGCGTTTACAAATGCTGTAATATCATTTACATTGTAATTAATAGCATTTCAAAAATGCAGTCAATTAACTTCAAATATTCAATAAAATTTCTCAACCAGTTATATTTTTATTAAAAACAATTTTAACTTATAAAATCATACATTTTCACATTTATAAACATCATTTAATTTTCCTCAAGTTCATGATTTTATAAAGTTAAATTTCCATTCAAAAATCAAGATTTAATAATAATTCACTTATTAAAATGCAATGTTGAATTTTTAAAATCCATTACATTAAATTTCAACTTAACACTTAAGTTAAAATTCTCAAATATAACTTTGTTTTATTTTTATTTACTTAACTAAAAGTTCACTTTTACGTCAATTTCATAAATTTCCAGTTTTAGTTATATTTCAAAATTTCAACTTACAATATTCATTCATTTCACATTTCAACTCTATTAAAATCATCAATATGATATAAAAATCACTTTAATTCATTTAAATTCAAATTATCATAAATTTATCATAATTTCATATTCAATTAAATTTCCAATTATAATTAAATCAAAATTTCCAAAATAACTTACGTTCAAAATTTCTAACTTTTTCATTAATTCATTTCACTTACATTTATTCAGAAAATTAATAATCATTTACAAAAATCCCCTTTTTTTATTAAATTTAAAATCAAAATATTATAATAATTAAATTTCTAAAATATTTAAAATTTTAGAAAAACATATTTTGACTACGGGCCTGTATATAATTTTCTACGCTAGGTAAAGTGATACGGGTAATATATCATTTCAACCCATAATTTACAAATAAAATCCGGGTTTTATCATTTCAAAACCGCAATCCCAAGTCAAAATGAAAAATTTAAAACCATTCAGGCCTATCATTTCAGCCCATAACATTTTTTTCTACCAGGGAACTTGCAGTGTGATCATATACAGAAATAATATAAACAAGGTCAATATCACAATATACAGTCATATATCAGATGTCAGGTGAAAATTAACAGTTTTAACATGGTAACAACATGGCATAGCATGTCATATGATCATCATTAACTTGCATAACATTTTTTTATTACTAAACACTTGTCATCAATTCACTTTTCATAAGTATAAATGTCAGAGTGAGAAAGACTCACTTTTTCAAGCTGAAGACCAAAACAACAAACACAAGAGCGGTTCCAAAAGCACGACAAGCACGATATAGCATGACTTTTGATTTGAATGAATGGACAGCCTTGATATTTGTCTTGTAAACAATAACCAAAACAAGACAATACACACATAAATACTCAACGCAAAACAATGTTGAAACAATAAAAATACGTAGTAACAAAGGAATAGATTGCTTGACCCTGCTTTAACCATTCAAATGCTTGGCCTAGGAGGTTCTTGGGTTCAGCCATGATGATGATATAGCTCAGGTTTGGCACCATAACTCACGGCTAGAAGGAGTATGGAGTGGTAGGGTTATAACATGAAGCATACAATTGGTCAAGGCAACACATATGAAGTTTTTGAGCACAACAAGGCTCGGCCTTGGGTCAAGTGGGGCTTGGCCATGTCAATTTCAGATCTGGACAGAGGCTAAAATGAAGTGTAGTGGTGGTAGCAAGGTGGTGGTCGTGGCTAGAGGTGGTGGCCATGGTGAAGTATGAAGGCGGTGAAGTAATAGTGGTGGCTAGTGCATTGTTTTGGACATTATTTGCAATTTTGTGGAGTTTTGTCACCAAGGGAGGTGTGGCCATGGATGGATCTGAAATGATGGCTGGAGATGATGCCAAGGAAGAGTGGTAGGGGATAGTGGAGAGTATGGTGGTGATGGTGGGTGGTAGAGGCCAATCCAGAAAGCATAGAAAACTAGGCAAAATACATAGAAAATGAGAAGAAAAAGGTAGAAAAAGATGTAGCCATTACCAGATTTTTTTCTCAAGATGGAGGCCATGATTTTTAGGGTTTTGGAGCTTGAAAATTCGTGAATAATATGAGGGAGTCAGCTGCAAAGGATGAGGAAAGGAATGGCTAAGATAAATTGATGTATTAATTGCAAAAAGAAACGGATAAAACGCATTTACGTTTCAGGCTTTTAAGATCTCTTAACTTTCTAAACCTTTTGCATTTCCTTTTCTTTTTAATTTTGTAAAAACAGATTAAACTCAGAAATGTTATTTAAAACCGAAACTAAGTAAGAATAAAATAAAATAAATAATTTATTTTAAGTAAAATAGAAAAAGGAAATAAGAAATTGCTTAAAAATAGCAACCCTGACATAAAAATTACAAGAAAATCTCCAATGACTTTGGAAAATTTATTACTTCACAAAAAAAATATTATAACACAAAATTTGAATTAAAAATGGTTTTAAAACATTTTCAAGGTAAAATAATAATTTAATTTTTATTAAATAGAAAGTTAAATAAAGAAAAATGCAGTAAATACCAACTAGGCTTATAAATTGAAATAAATTCAAATAAACTTTAGAAAAATTATATTATCATTTTAAAAATACTTAAAAGTCAAAATATACATAATATAACATATTATCACATATTAAAATAAAATATAACCAAGAAGAAGTAATTTATACAATTTAAAATAGTCATTGTTAAATAACCCTATATACGCACAATATTGTAAAGGGTATAACTTTCACAATTTACATCCAAATTCAACGAAACGAAAAGTGGTGTTCTTAGAATTTTATGTACTTTCATTATAAAAGAAAAAAATTAAATTTTTTAGACTTTTAAAATTTTAAGTTGAAAGTCACAGTTTGACTATTTTGACCAAAATCAGCATTTCAGACAAATATTCAACTTACACAAGTTTAGAATTATAACTCATATAAAAAATCAAGATTATATTTAAATAATAAATTTAATCATTTCAAATAAGTAAAATAAGTTTGTAAATCAAAATCTTACATTAAAAATAATTAAAATATACAATAAAATAATTATAAAATACAGGGTTGTTACACTCTCCCTTACTCAAAACTTTTCGTCCCCGAAAAGGAATGAGGTATGGAAGGGCACAGTAAAGATAGAGTGAAATAGGATTAAGATAAGATGACAAGAAGATTGAAGTTATACCTGATAACTGTTGTTATAGGTAAGTTTAACAAGGTGAAGGTGATCTTTCCAAGATCCTCCAGAATCAAGAACACAAGCACGAAAAAGGTGGATTCAAAATGATTACCAAAGGTCTATCAAAGATTATAGAAAGATGCATATACCGGTCTATAGCAAGATAAGGATAATAAGGACAACCAAAAGATAGTTTGAAAACAAAATAAGGAAATGAATTTGAAAGCATGGAAATTTCAACTTAAACAGAGAAAATCTTTACACAAGTTAAATAAATCTTAACTATCTCAAATTTCATTATCTTATTATCCAATCATCTAAAATTCACCATTTTTAGAACCATGGGTTTGAAAAATAATCATTTATTACACTCACATTGTACTTAATAAATTTTATTCTTCTTTATTCCTAATCAAAATTAAATTTATTCCTTTCAATATATTTATCACTCATGTTAAATATATTTACACTTTTTTTATATAACTACTTTCTTTTATTCTTAGTTCTTTTAACATCATTTTATTGTAAGTCATTCAATTACCCTTTATTATATTTACCTCTGTTAATCATTTTATAATTAAAATTTAAGTGTATAACATTTATTATAACCACTCAAATTTTATTTATAAAATCTTTTTATATCGTATATTATCCAATTACATTTTTAACTTTTGAAATTTTGGTAACTTATATTTGAATGCAATTGTATTATACAAATAAAATTTTCCAATTCAATCATTTCAAGCTTAAATCATTTATTCAAAAAAAAAAATTTATAATTAAAATTATTCTTTAAATATAGAATTTAAGAATTAAATTTCCGATTTCTTTAAACCATTTAGAGATAAGTAATAATATATATACATATATAATATGTCAAATCAAATTTCAATCATATATCTGTGTATATATATATATATTATAAATCAAGTCATATTTTAGAAATTCAAATCAATTTAATTTCCCAAAACAAAGTTGTAGTAAGTCTACAGAGCGGTCTCTTAACTTTGAAACTCGAAAATGAACGTCGATGATGTCGCGATCATCACCAAAGTTATTTTCCAGCGACAAAGAGAAGAGCACTAATTTTAAACCTTTAAAATTCTTTGAAAACAAATTCTATTCAAAATACTTTAAATAATATAACCTTTTAAAACTTTAAACCAAAGTTCGAAATCATCGGAAATTAAATTCTCAGATTTCTTTGTTTAAATTCATTCCCAAATAAATTTATAAACAACTATTTATAAATTCATTTATAGAACAATAAATGATAAATCAAGTATTATCACTTCAAATAATCAATTTAAATCAGTTTATTAAGTTCCATAAATTTACTTATACATCAAAATTTATTTCATTAACCAAATTTTTAAAATATATTGTGTCAGTTTGTTCTGTCAAAGTGTTTTAGAAATCCTATCGATAGCGTTGATCAGACGAATCGATCGGAAACCCAACTCAACATCAACAACTCAAACAACACAATATATAAAACATTTTAATTTTAAATACTAGTTTACAAATACACTATACATGAATAGATTTTCAAAGAAGGATAGAGATTCAAATTTTTGATTAACACAAATCAAAGGAGATTATGATTTAAAAATAAGTTGGAAACAAGGATGACATGATTAAATAACAGAATAGGAAGATGGATAAGCTTATATAAATCACGGGCAACCTTAACCGGATCAACCGTGGCTTAAAGAATAAGATCAATGTGGATTTTCTAGGGTAAATTTACATTTGATCTCAAGAGTTAGAGTTTGAAATAACAAAAGATATTAGCATCTAAACCAAGGATAGATAAGAATCTCTGGTGAATCGATGCTAACTGCAAAGGAGTTTTCCTCCTTTTTCAATTAAATTTGAAATTGGCGTGACCGCCGACTCACTAAAAAGATCATTCGAAGCGGAGTTATGGAATGCTCCAGAGTCAAAAAAGGTGAATAGTGAGGGATACGAATGGATTTTGGAACCGTAGGGAATGTTCCAAAATTCAAAGGAATCGAGTCAGAAGGAAGAGATTCAAACTCGAATGAAAGTGATTCTGTAAATACATTCACTCCATATTCAACGCAAAATAATATTGAAACAATGAAAATACGAAGTAACAAAGGAATAGATTACTTGACCCTGCTTTAACCATTCAAATGCTTGGCCTAGGAGGTTCTTGCGCTAATAACGTCGAATCTCCTGGCCTTAGAAAGCTATGAGATCGCCTTTATAGGGATTCTCATGCTCTTGATGGTGCTTGCTGACTGCTCCGCTGCTAGCTTTCTGGCTACTGGACTACTTTCTTGCGGCTGAAATCGGCTGGCTATGCTACTCTTTTTGTTTTGCTACCGGCAGGACTGCAGTTACGACTACATGCGCATCTAGTGCAGTACGTTCTTGACAGCCCATCTTTTTGTCTCAGTAGAGTCTTTTAGTGGCATGTTTCGGTCCTCTTCCCCATTACTTAGAAAAAGTGAGCCACCGGTTCAGGTACAAGATACTATCATTACCGCCTGGACAATTAGACATCCAACCCGTAATCGTTCAGCCATGATGATGATATAGCTCAGGTTTGGCACCATAACTCACAGCTAGAAGGAGTATGGAGTGGTAGGTTTATAACATGAAGCATACAATTGGTCAAGGCAACAAATATGAAGTTTTTTAGCACAACAAGGCTCGGCCTTGGGTCAAGTGGGGCTTGGCCATGTCAATTTCAGATCTGGACAGAGGCTAAAATGAAGTGTAGTGGTGGTAGCAAGGTGGTGGTCGTGGCTAGAGGTGGTGGCCATGGTGAAGTATGAAGGCGGTGAAGTAATAGTGGTGGCTAGTGCATTGTTTTGGACATTATTTGCAATTTTGTGGAGTTTTGTCACCAAGGGAGGTGTGGCCATGGATGGATCTGAAATGATGGCTGGAGATGATGCCAAGGAAGAGTGGTAGGGGATGGTGGAGAGTATGGTGGTGATGGTGGGTGGTAGAGGCCAATCCAGAAAGCATAGAAAACTAGGCAAAATACATGGAAAATGAGAAGAAAAAGGTAGAAAAAGATGTAGCCATTACCAGATTTTTTTCTCAAGATGGAGGCCATGATTTTTAGGGTTTTGGAGCTTGAAAATTCGTGAATAATATGAGGGAGTCGGCTGCAAAGGATGAGGAAAGGAATGGCTAAGATAAATTGATGTATTAATTGCAAAAAGAAACGGATAAAACGCATTTACGTTTCAGGCTTTTAAGATCTCTTAACTTTCTAAACCTTTTGCATTTCCTTTTCTTTTTAATTTTATAAAAACAGATTAAACTCAGAAATGTTATTTAAAACCGAAACTAAGTAAGAATAAAATAAAATAAATAATTTATTTTAAGTAAAATAGAAAAAGGAAATAAGAAATTGCTTAAAAATAGCAACCCTGACATAAAAATTACAAGAATTCAATAATAATTCACTTATTAAAATGCAATGTTGAATTTTTAAAATCCATTACATTAAATTTCAACTTAACACTTAAGTTCAAATTCTCAAATATAACTTTGTTTTATTTTTATTTACTTAACTAAAAGTTCACTTTTACGTCAATTTCATAAATTTCCAGTTTTAGTTATATTTCAAAATTTCAACTTACAATATTCATTCATTTCACATTTCAACTTTGTTAAAATCATTAATATGATATAAAAATCACTTTAATTCATTTAAATTCAAATTATCATAAATTTATCATAATTTCATATTCAATTAAATTTCCAATTATAATTAAATCAAAATTTTCAAAATAACTTACGTTCAAAATTTCTAACTTTTTCATTAATTCATTTCACTTACAATTATTCAGAAAATCAATAATAATTTACAAAAATCCTTTTTTTATTAAATTTAAAATCAAAATATTATAATAATTAAATTTCTAAAATATCTAAAATTTTAGAAAAACATATTTTAACTACGGGCCTGTATATAATTTTCTACACTAGGTAAGGTGATACGGGTAATACATCATTTCAACCCATAATTTACAAAGAAAATCCGGGTTTTATCATTTCAAACCTGCAATCCCAAGTCAAAATGAAAAATTGAAAACCATTCAGGCCTATCATTTCAGCCCATATCATTCTTTTCTAACAGGGAACTTGCAGTGTGATCATATACAAAAATAATATAAACAAGGCCAATATCACAATATACAGTCATATATCAGATGTCAGGTGAAAATTAACAGTTTTAATATGGTAATAACATGGTAATAACATGGCATAGCATGTCATATGATCATCATTAACTTGCATAACATTTTTTTATTACTAAACACTTGTCATCAATTCACTTTTCATAAGTATAAATGTCAGAGTGAGAAAGACTCACTTTTTCAAGCTGAAGACCAAAACAACAAACACAAGAGCGGTTCCAAAAGCACGACAAGCACGATATAGCATGACTTTTGATTTGAATGAATGGAGAGCCTTGATATTTGTCTTGTAAACAATAACCAAAACAAGACAATACACCCATAAATATTCAATGCAAAACAATGTTGAAACAATGAAAATACGAAGTAACAAAGGAATAGATTACTTGACCCTGCTTTAACCATTCAAATGCTTGGCCTAGGAGGTTCTTGGGTTCAGCCATGATGATGATATAGCTCAGGTTTGGCACCATAACTCACGGCTAGAAGGAGTATGGAGTGGTAGGGTTATAACATGAAGCATACAATTGGTCAAGGCAACACATATGAAGTTTTTGAGCACAACAAGGCTCGGCCTTGGGTCAAGTGGGGCTTGGCCATGTCAATTTCAGATCTGGACAGAGGCTAAAATGAAGTGTAGTGGTGGTAGCAAGGTGGTGGTCGTGGCTAGAGGTGGTGGCCATGGTGAAGTATGAAGGCGGTGAAGTAATAGTGGTGGCTAGTGCATTGTTTTGGACATTATTTGCAATTTTGTGGAGTTTTGTCACCAAGAGAGGTATGGTCATGGATGGATCTGAAATGATGGCTGGAGATGATGCCAAGGAAGAGTGGTAGGGGATGGTGGAGAGTATGGTGGTGATGGTGGGTGGTAGAGGCCAATCCAGAAAGCATAGAAAACTAGGCAAAATACATAGAAAATGAGAAGAAAAAGGTAGAAAAAGATGTAGCCATTACCAGATTTTTTTTCTCAAGATCGAGGCCATGATTTTTAGGGTTTTGGAGCTTGAAAATTCGTGAATAATATGAGGGAGTCGGCTGCAAAGGATAAGGAAAGGAATGGCTAAGATAAATTGATGTATTAATTGCAAAGAGAAACGGATAAAACGCCTTTACGTTTCAGGCTTTTAAGATCTCTTAACTTTCTAAACCTTTGCATTTCCTTTTCTTAGAAAAACATATTAAACTCAGAAATGTTATTTAAAACCGAAACTAAGTAAGAATAAAATAAAATAAATAATTTATTTTAAGTAAAATTGAAAAGGAAATAAGAAATTGCTTAAAAATAGCAACCCTGACATAAAAATTACAAGAAAATATCCAATGACTTTGGAAAATTTATTACTTCACAAAAAAAAATTATAACACAAAATTTGAATTAAAAATGGTTTTAAAACATTTTCAAGGTAAAATAATAATTTAATTTTTATTAAATAGAAAGTTAAATAAAGAAAAATGCAGTAAATACCAACTAGGCTTTATAAATTGAAATAAATTCAAATAAACTTTAGAAAAATTATATTATCATTTTAAAAATACTTAAAAGTCAAAATATACATAATATAACATATTATCACATATTAAAATAAAATATAACCAATAAGAAGTAATTTATACAATTTAAAATAGTCATTGTTAAATAACCCTATATACGCACAATATTGTAAAGGGTATAACTTTCACAATTTACATCCAAATTCAACGAAACGAAAAGTGGTGTTCTTAGAATTTTATGTACTTTCATAATAAAATAAAAAAATTAAATTTTTTAGACTTTTAAAATTTTAAGTTGAAAGTCACAGTTTGACTATTTTGACCAAAATCAGCATTTCAGGCAAATATTCAACTTACACAAGTTTGGAATTATAACTCATATAAAAAATCAAGATTATATTTAAATAATAAATTTAATCATTTCAAATAAGTAAAATAAGTTTTTAAATCAAAATCTTACATTAAAAATAATTAAAATATACAATAAAATAATTACAAAATACAGGGTTGTTACAGAAAGAAAGTTTCTTGGTTTGATTGTCATTGGTGTTTTCTCCATCCCAATCATACTTTTAGAAGAGACAAAAAAACTTTATATCTAACATAGAAAATAATATGCAACCACCAAAGATTTAATCAAACGAAGAATTATATGAAATTGTAAAGGACTATCCAAAGATACATGAAACTAGAGTGCAGATTGAAATTCTAGGAAAATCGGACTTTCATAATTGGTGTAAACAAAGTATATTTTGGGTGTTACCATATTGAAAATTTTGAGAGGATATGGACATTTTACCAATCACTGGAATAAAAGGACGAGAAAAAATTGCAGGGACACTTTGTTTAAGACTAAAAATGCAGGTAAAACACCAAATTGGACGAGCGCAGATGTGTGGGCTAAGTATCTTTGGCTCTGCGACACTCCGGAAGTGAAAATAAGTTATATACTTTTGCATTGTTGTTAATTTTTTTTTTAAATTTCGTATGTTAGTTGCAGTAATTTTGTTAATCGAGTATTTAAATTTGTAGGAATTATCCATCCGAAATCGTGCTAATAGGAATAAAAATCCTACGTTGCATCGTGGCGGCTCTAAATCCTTCCAGAAACACATGAGAGAGTTGGTAAATTTATAAATTGTGTTTATAAAAATCTAAAATATTGTTTAATCATATTTGTAACATTGTTTATTCATATGTATATATTTTCTAGCGACGATATACAATCGCAAGCCTACTATAGCCGAGGTGTTCACGGCCACGCATGCCGTTGAACAGACAGATGAGGAAGGTAACGTTTCGTACAAGTGAACGGACGATAAATCGAAACCTGTAATGGTAAACATGCTTATCCTTAATGACAATGTTTTATATTCCTTTGTTTCATATTTCATAAACTTTAAATTGAATATTTATCGTGTCTAACAATTGTTCGTAAATGCAGGAGAGGTACGAAGCAGAGCAGGCTCGAGTAGCGCAGTCCACCACCCGGGTAGAGGTTACATTTGAGGAGTCGAACCGTATTTGGGATGCCATTATTAATCCGCCTTCGCGAAATAGACGGTACAGTTATGAAAATCAGGAGGTAAATTTCTTCATTTACTAATATATAAATTCACACATGCAAATGAATTTAAACTTAAATGAACATATTATAAATTGAATAAGGAAGCCGAATAATTGAAATAAATAAATTGCAACCAATGTACAACAGTTAATTATAAATATTAGTCGCATAATTAATCAACTATTTTTATTCATACTGTTTACAATGTTCATAAATTATAGTCAAATATCAACTATTTCACAGGCGTTAATATCCCAAAGGGCTTATAGAAGATCCCAAGCCGAGGAAGAGATTTCTCAAATTAAAAAAACAACTGGAGGAGATAAATAATTGGAGGAAGAGCATACTGGCGCAACAGCTGGATGAGCATATTACATCCAACATGGCACAGCATGGGACAATGCCTGGAGAGGACGGGTCGAGCGACGGCGATGAGTAGACATGCTTGTGTTTTTGCTCGATTTTCATCATCTTGTTTTTTCAGACAAGTGACATTTGTGTATATATTTGATACATGTTGGTTGGTTGTTGTGTTTGGTTAGTGGACATTTGTGTATATATGCGATTGATGGGTAGTATTTGGTTGTATGGTTATATTCTTTTATGGATTTGGGTGGTTCCGTTTGATTGGTATTGGTCGTTTGATGGATAGTATTTGGATTTCGATAGTGTGTGTGTGTGTGTGTGTGTGTGTGTGTGTATGATTATTTGTGATATGTGTGAGATTATATGATGGATGGAGCGGTATTGGTTGTGAAATTGAACGTATATGTGTTGGAAATTGATTTGAATTTGATTGTGTGGTTGGATTGACTGAAAGGCAGAACTGAAGCTGGAAAATTATTCCAGGTTAGCGACGGCTTATTTATCTAAGTTAGCGACGGTTGGTGACGGCTAAATTGTTTCAGATTAGCGATGGCTATTGACGGCTTGAGACGCCATACTTGTTTTAGCTAATTTTCCACGTGTCCACCTAGGCGTCATCAACCGTCGCTTTACTGTGTGGTGACGCTCAATAGTGACGGCTTTTAACGACGGCCGACGACCTAAATAGCGACGGCATCCTAAATAGCCGTCGCTAAAGCTATCTTGTTTTGTAGTGGGACGTTCAGGTCAAACTTTCGCCCTATAGGAAAAATTTTAAACAACAGAATTTACCAGACGTCTGAATTTAGGAGTCAGACGTCTGACTCATGTACATCATGAAAATTTGTCTTTTTGAGTTTGTAAAAAAACTTTTCAATAGCTTGTATGTGCTTTTGCGTGTAAGAACTACTCTAGGAGATGGTACACATCATCAATTTAAGACACTAACACAATATACTAATATTTCTAATACAATGATCCTCTTGTGCTTGTGTTTAAGTCTTGCTTGCGATGATTCACGTGCATATAGATGATATATACATACATACATATATATATATATATATATATATATATATATATATTATGCTAGTGATTGTATAGTTGTCATCATCGAAATCATAGAATAGAGGTTCTAACACATTGAATGGTCACTTGTTTGATGTTAATTCCTTGCTGTTTGATGCATGTTTATGAATGAAGCCTTAATTGTTTTATAAGTAAACATAATTATGCTTTGAGTCTATGTTTGTTGGCCATGAGAACGCCAATGTGAAGTGTTGTCGTACTTGATGCAACCTACACCTGCATGTATTAATTGTGGTGTGCGTCTCTTTGTGTTTGCCCAGGCACAAATGTATAGATGCATGCAGTGGCGTAGCCAAGATTGGAAGCTGGCGGAGTGGAAGCTGACGGAGGCACAATTTAAAAAAGGCAGGGGTTCGGAGATGGCAGTCGACGAATTTTTTTAAATTATCACTTAAATAGTTATGTGTTTATGTGTTTTGATCTAATGTGTATTTCGCATATGTTATGTTATAAAATAAATATAAACGATCTACCAATGCAAGTATAAGTACAAATTACATGTCAATCACAGAAGCATCATGAGTCTCTGTTTATAATTTCAGTTTTTGTCGTTCATATTGAAACTAAGTTAGATAAATAGATATATTGATATATAAACATGAAATTCATTTTGAGTTACATGAAGTAATGGACAAAAGAGAAGGACTTCAAAACATTACTTTTACGTCCGTTTCCATTCAAGCATTTCATCAGACAACTTACCTGCAACAGCACAAGTTTTTGCTTTGGAAAAAATAATATAGAAAGTTTTGCATTCCAAGTGTTTTTTTTTTTTTCCCTCCAGATACTGGTGTAGGGACATGCCTGCCCCATATGTAAAGGGGCTCCGCCCCTGGATGCATGCATGCATGTTTGGTACATGTACATATGATGTTATATTTTATATGAATATATTGAGTATATAAACCGTGTTTGCATGCATGTGTTTAATTGGGAAATTGGTGCATGAGATACGATTATAAAGTTGTATTCCCATGAGATGTGTTGTATTATATGAATGCCATGCAAAGAGTACGGGTGATGAAGTAATTATTTAGAGTGACATGTGGCGTATGGCTAAAGTGTGTGCGTTCGTACACGATTTTGCTGACATTGTGTAACAGGTGGAATGTTTGTTTGATATATATATATATATGTACAGAAAGTCATGTGATGTTCCTATGCCTAAGCAAGCATTGCCGTGAGATGGATACTGAAGATTACAGAATCTGTGAACTAGAGTACATTGTATCGTGACAGATAGGTCACACTTGAGGTCCGGAATGTTCAACGTTAGAGCTTTCCCTACACTAAGCTTGGCATCCATGCAATCGATTATAAATAGTCATAGTCTTCAAATGGGTCCTTATGCGACCATGCTCTGTTATTGAGTTTTTTCCACTGGTTTTGGTTGTATTTGACCGGCTTGGGTTTTAAGGTGTCGAAAACCCTTGTTCCTAAATTTTTCTAGCCATCGGTTCTGACTAGTGATAACTTGAATCAGTTCGTAACATAAAGAAAATGTTGTTACTCCCTTCGAACCTCCCTCTGACATAGCATAGGATAACAAGATGTTTAAAAAAAATACGTACTTGGTCTGCTTAATTTAATTATCAAATAATTTTCATCAGTAGGCTGCATAAGCATTGAACTAGCGGAAAATATCACTTATGCCCTCAAAAGAGTAGACCATGCATATCAAAGTGGACGAGACATCCCAATAGAATAAGCACGCTAGCACTCCAAGTGGATGAAAAAAACAATGTCATGTCATTAACTAAAAGAATGCTATTAAATTACTCTTATTTATCTTCTTCCTGTGCCTTGAATACAAAACCAACAGTAAAGGTAACCACTGTAATTATATGTTTACTCCAAATGTCTTTTCTTACCATCAAATCATGGTTCATAATTCCGTCCGGTAAGCTGGGATTTCGCCCATTTCGGTCCGGCTCCGGCGTTGGCCGGAACAAAATTTATGCAAAATCCCAGTTTTAGAGCGGAATATGAGAAAAGGCTGTAAAAAGGACGATTTTTGTGCAAGAACAGAAGAGAACCGTGAAATATGAGAAGATTCAAAGCCAAAAAAATTTCTTACCTATCTCGAATTAAGAAGGTTTATTTTCTCAATCTTTGTGAAGAGCATTTGGGAATGAAGAAGAGAGGAGAATTGCAAGCACGTGACATTTGGGAGGGCTCTATTGGCATTATTTTCTTGTTACGTGTTGGTTTTGGGCTGAGTTTTACACTAATTGCTCGTATTTAATATGTTTAGTGCTTGGATCAATATTAATTGGGTTTTAGGGTAATTAGTGTATAATAATTTTTATAAAATAATTACATGAATGAACTTAGCTGATATATTCTATAAAATAATTGTAGAAACGAATAACAGTATAAAATTTATGTATATTTTTAATCTTCGATTCCTTTGTATACAATTCAGCTCGTTTATAACAAAAATGCTGGGTGTATTCATATGATTCTCAAATAAATAAATTTTGGAGATTCATTAGTTCTGATTCCTTGTGGGCTAGATGGATGAGATCCAAGTACTTAAAGCAGGATAATTTTTGGACCACTGTTCATAAAAATAATCAATCAAACACTTGGAAACATATTTTAGACTGTAGGGAAACTGGGAAATCTCTTATAATTAGAAAATTTAAAGATGGCAAAAACACCAGTTTATGGTTTGATCCTTAGTTTAATAATGATACTTTTATAAATAGGGTAGGGTGGAATAGTCTTGTTTTATGTGGTAAGCCTAATGAGAAAGTTTCTGATATTATTGTTAATAATCAGTGGCACCCACAGATTCATCCCATTACTAACCCTCATAAAAAAAATATATGCAATATTCAATTTGACAAAAATGCAGAGAATGACTACTGGGAGTGGAAAGCTACTAACAGAGGGAAGTTTTCTTTTAAAGAAACTTGGAACTTTATTAGATTCAAATATCCTACTGAAGTATGGTATCAGTGCATTTGGAATAGAGTGAACTGTCCCAAGATGGCATTCTGTACTTATTTTGCAATTAAAAACAGATTGCCAACTTGGGACAGGATTAATAAATGGGGTAGCAATGTTAATTCACTCTGTTCCTTGTGCAAATTATGTGATGAAAGTGCTAATCATATATTCTTTGAATGCAGTTACTCATTTTTTATATGGAACCAAATCAGAATGACTTTAAACATTGATGACAACAGACATATGGATATCATGAATATTATCAGAATTATCAATAGCAAATTCAAGGTTAATTCAGAAGATTCTAAGTACGCTTACATTCTTCTTACTACGGCAGTTTTTTACTTGTGGAAAGAAAGAAATCTGCGTGTGCATAATAAGGGCAGCAGTAGCAAAGAGCAAGTTTGGCTTACTGTTAATACAGATAGTAAGATCATGTTGCAAAAATCAAAAAAAATTCATAAAAGTCAAACAAGATATACTTCCCTTGCTGATGACTGGAAAACCGAAGCTGGTAGCAAGCATTTGGAAGCTTTTCTTTTAAACCCGAGAGACTTCCAGATTATTGAAGATAATAGCTTTTTCAGAGCTTCGAGCTACAGCAATGAACCTCATCAAACTACTGATATGAATTCGTCTGATCTAGGTCGTATTGACACTAGATCAAACAATTCCGAGTTCACTAGAGATAATGTTGCGAGATCCGGGCCATTTTTGGGTGGTAATAGCAAAGCGCTGCAAGTATCATCAGATCTAGGTCGAGTTGACCATAGATCTAACAATTCAGAGGCCATCATTGATTCTGCCGTGAGATCTGGTACTCATTTGGGTGATAAAAGCAAAGCGCACCAAGCTTCATCAGATCTAGGTCGCGTTGACCATAGATCTAATGTTTTTTCGCTGTTGAACAACAGTCGCAATGATTCTTGGGTTACTACTGGTTGCAGCGGCATGAGAAGAGGATTTAATGAAGCTCTTTCATACTGGGAAAGAGGAGAGAGTAGCGAAAAGAGGAATTAGAGAGTAGAGATGGAGCGGCCATTGCTGTTTTCTTTTATTTTCTCTTGGATTGTTCGAGTTGTAGTGTGGTTAGAGTCGGCTAGGGTTTGTTAGGGTTTGTTTGTTTAGTAGTAGCGGGTATTTTACCCGATTATGTTTTGGGCTGGGCCCTTTTTATCTTCTTTCAAAAAAAAAAAATGTTTTGCCCAACGGACAAAAATAGTAACATTTTAATTAAGAGAAAAGTAACTGTTAGGTACATACCGTGTGATCTCCAAAACATAGATATCCAGAAAGAGTAGGCTTTTCTCTGTGAAGCATGTAGAACCGAAACTGCACAAAAAAAATCCACCGATCCGAAATCCATGGCCGCAGTGCATTGAAGGCAATAAAATCAAAGGATCCCCTGAATTCTGCCTGTTTCCCCGCTTCCCTTATCTTAATTTTTCAGTCCTAGCATCATTTGGCTTTTATTGGTAGAAACAAATTTGCCATGCGATCCCACCGTATCCTTATTTTATTTTAACCTATATTCTCTTTCACTTTTCATCATTCCATTGTATCCCCAAAATCTTTAATTTATTCCAAAATCTTTACTTTCTAATTTTATAGCCCTAAATTTTGTATTGGTAAAAACCCAAATTAATTCAACTTCAACTTCAACACCAAAGTCTTGCACTAAAAATTAGGATTTGGAACTGAAAGATGAAAGAGTATTAGATATCTATGTATCGGTGATAAAAATTCCAGTTTTTCATTCCTTTTATACAAATTATTATTTCTACTTATAGCGATTATGGATTTTAGTGATTAAGGAGAGAAACTAATTTCTTCCATAGAAAAATAAATGTAAATTACCAAATTAATATCCAATTTTAATTATTTATTTCTCTTAAATCAAATCTCCTTCTACATGCAAAATTCATCATTTTTATTATTTAATTCTTTCTTCCTAAATGCTAAACTCATATAACTGAGGAGGCGAATCCTCTATTTAATAGAGTTTCACTTTTAATGTTTCTAATCAACCCAACTATAGCCGTTCGATGGACATCATGCTATGATTTAATTATAATCAAACGGAGTTTCCACATTAATAATTCAATACCTATCATTTTGTCCTAATATGACATGTGAACGTTAATATTTAAATTGTTTAACAATAATTATTGGTCGAATTTACACTTACGAGTCACACAACCAAAATATTGAATGCTCAGACTACCAACTGTTTTAATAGATTATAATTATTATAGATTAGTTAAATTAATTGATATTTATAAAATATTAATCATAAGATTTTATTTAATTTTGTGTTAAAAATAGTATGTATATGAAAGTTGTATTCATACCTATCGATATATAATATCAGTGTGCATTTGAGTTGGAATTAAATGCATATTTGTTTGATCATTCTTGAAGCACTTTAAAGGCCCAACAGGGGACTACGATAACCGACCATGGAGGGGATAATTGTGGTTGAATATTGATTCAAAAGGTGTGAAATGGTAAGAGGAAAATGTGGATCTAGATCCACTTTTTGCTCCTATGTATCTCCACTATTTAAATACCTCAAACCTTATCTTTTGCACTTTTTTTTTCCTCTCTCCTTATCATTTCTGGGTGGCCTTCCCACTAGCCTCCTTCATAGCTTCAAGCAAATTAAACACAAATTTAAATACAAATAGTAGATCGGTGGTTGATGCTTTCGTTCTGGTAGCTCTTTCTGGAAGTTCTGGATACAGATTCAAGGAGTTCATCGATTCAATGCTTCAACACGTTACAACTAGGCATTAGTTAAGGAAAGCTATATATATATATATATATATAACCATTCATTATATCATTTGTGTGTGTGTATATATATATAATCATTGATTATATCATTTATGTGCATTAGATAGTACATGAATTATCATGAATCCACATATGTTTATAATGTCTTCGTTAGATGAATGTGTGTGTATGTATATGTAATTGAAAAAGTGCGCGCGCGCGTGTGTATATGCTTAGACATCATCCGACCAGTAATTAAAAAATATATTTTTTAATTTTCAAAAATTAGTTAATAATTTATAAAACCTTTGATTCAAAATTGAATTTCAAATAAATAAAGATACATATAGTATATAAAATCAACATGAATATATTTTATTAATCTATATACATGATATGTTTTTAAAAAAAAAGTTATATATATAACTTCAAATTAAAAACCGTATATATTAATATAATTATATTAAGATATTAGATATTACTTATATATACATTATTTAATTATTTATTTACATTAAAAAATATTTAAACATATAATTATTTTACGTTGAATTTTAAATATTAATTGAATATGTATATAAAATTATGTGTATATGTAATTTTCAAAAAAATTATTTTCAATATATATATATATATATATCTTTTCTTTAATAATAGTTGTAATAGCTTTGGTGTCATATTTTTTTGTATCAACGTAAACTACCAAAAATACCCCTTTTCAAATATCCTTAAATATTAATATCACTTAAAAATATGATCTAGCGGATACGTTTCCTTGACAAATTCAAAACGCCCTTCTATTGATATTATCGAAATCTTAATATCACTTAAAAATAGGATCTAACCATTTTTTTTTTCAAAGTCGTTTTATATTAATTAATAACAGAAATAAAAATTCAAACTAATTTAAATTCATTCTTTATTAATTGATAATAGAAATAAAATTTTAAAATAGCAAAAAATTAGATGTTGCAATTTAGAAAGTAAAGTTAAAAATAACTACAAATCATTTCAATACAAAAGCACGGTTAAATATTTATGCAAATCATATTTTTTTTGAATGAGTTAAACATATACAATTTGTAAAAAAAATAATTCATACATGAAGTGCATGCCATCATCATACGCGAAGCGCGTGCCGTACCACTCGTATATATATAGAAATTTAATACATTGATTTGACTTTGAATTTAGTACATATTTATTATGTAGATTTAGATTTAAAATTTAAAATTTGAATTTTAATTCAAAATATTTATGTTAATATTTACAATTAGTTTATATTTTAGTGTAAAACACACACATACATATAAGATAACATATATGTTTATGGAGGGGTTAATACGTCCATTATAGTGTAAATTCCAACACTTATATACGGACATGTTAAACCATGTACATTGTATACATTATACATGCATATACACACATATGTATGATACACATGTTATATTATATAATATTAAAATAAAACTTTACAGTAATTCAAATAAAATATTAATTTTTTTAGATCAATTTAGATCATTTCTAAGTAAGTTTCGAATTTATAGGCCCAATAAGATCCAAAATGGAATAAGTTTTCGAAATTCACCAATTTACTCATGCATGCTGGTCCAAATCCAATAATTATATCGGAGCTTAATAGTCTATTCGGTCTAAATTAGTCATATTAGGGCTAACTTATTAATTATCTATTTAGTAGGGTGTGTACAAAAATAGTGCCTAGGCTGAGTTTGGTTAATCAAGCACCATGCTCTACCTGGCTACCGACCTGGCTGTAAAGATGTAGTGAGCCCAAAGCGAGCCTTATTTGAACTAGGCCTTGGGCTAATTTTCAAAATTATTTTGAAATTAAAATAAAATTTTAAGTTCAAAAGTTAAATTTGAGATAAGATATATATTATAAATGTTATAATATAGTTTTCAGAAAGTTTTTTGAAAATATGTAACCACCCAGAATTTCTGTCATTTGAAATTCGTATATTTAATTGATTTTAAATATTAACAAGTAAAATTTGTAACTCAAATAATTTTTTTCCGAATATCTAGATTTAATTGGATAATTAAATCGATAATTTAATATTTGAAATTACAGAAATAATTGGGAATTGGGATTAAATGTGAATAAAAATGATTTGTAAAGTTATATTAAATCATATTGGAGTTAGAATAATGTTTGTAAACTTTTAAAATTGGATTAAAAGTTAAATTGTAGAAATTGAATATTTTAATATTTAATCAACGAGTAAAAATAGTCATTTTTCAAACAGTCTCGGGTTTTGACGAAACCAGTTTCATCGGATCCGTAATGTTATATTATTGTAAGTTTTCAAATTTCGTGTCAATCAGGTTTACCGTTTGTCTGGGGCGAGCTAAAACGCATAAAAATTTGTTTAACCGATTTAATTAATTTGGTCGTTTATTTCCGTAACTCCCACATATGATCAAATTAGCTTCCGAAATACGTTCCATTGTGTCCGGAATGTGGGTTAAACCCTAGAAACGTCAGCCATCACGCTTCGTTTGGAGTTCGGAAAAGTCGAATGAATAGTGTTTTTGGCAATCTTCTATAAAAGGACCCCTTATCTCAATATTTTCACAAACCCTAGAAAACAAAGAACGGCCGCCAGTTTTTCATTTCAATGGACGAAACATGCCTTCTTCTTCCTCGATTTTCTCTTAATCCATAAACAATTGGCAAGAATGTTCAACTACAAAGTTGTAGATCTCATCGAGACGTTTCAATCCAACGGTGGAGATTAAAAATGGAAGCTCGGTGTGGGGGCTTGGGGCCCGCGTTCGTGGAGGGTTGGATGAGTCTTTTCTCAGTCGTCGTGCGTCATTGCTTGACCGGTCGCAGGCCTAGGGTAGAGGCGAGTGCGAACTTTGCAATGGCGGTCCCTGATCGGCCTCTCGTCGAACGGTGGGGGCGCGATAATTCAAGCAATGTCGGCGGCATGGGTTCGAGCGCGTTCTAAATGTTGCCTGGGAGAAGAACATCACGGGTGGTCAGATCTGGTGCAAGGCAAATCGTGCGGCCGAGATAAGCTAGGGTTTTAAAATAAAAGAAAATAAAAAATTTATATTATATTAAATCGTGTAAACTACTAAATATCATACCTTTTTCATACGAGGTCCGTTTCGCACGAAACGAATTGCGTTGGGTTCGTATTGACGAGCACTACGCAATGGAGCTGGTTGGGAGTCGATTGGAACTAGTGATAATTTTGGGTAAAATTAAACGCTTGTTTAATTTTATTCGAAATAAAATACTGCAACTATTATTGGAAGCAAGGTGAGAACTTCTCACTCAATCGAATTGCATTTCGATTTAAATTTTAAATAGTTAAATTTAAAATTGCTTGATTGTGTGATAGAATGATAACTGTTATCTGTTGTATTGAAATAGACACTATACGCCGTATATTAAGCTGAGGTTGTTATATTAAACCCATATACCGCGATATTCCACCTTGAAGTGGAATTGGTATTATATATGTATTTGGAGTTGATTTTCCGCATTATATAGCGGATGAGACCCTGTTGCGCCGCATAATAGCGGATAATATTTTATAAATCCCATATACCGCGATATTCCACCTTGAAGTGAAATTGGTATTGTGCTAACATCTGTGGATGCAGGGAAACAGGTTGGAGGGATCCAAGTGGATTCCTCAAACATTTGAATTTGTTTCATATGTTGTGTGTTGATTTATTTATAATATGTGTATGATTATATATTGAGATTGAAATTTGTTAAAGGCTATAATTTAGCCGAATGTATTTTTGGTATCGTAGGATATCAGAAATAGATAAAATTTGATTTTTGAAAATTTAAGTTGAAAATTTATAGTAAAATTTATTTTTGAGAATTAGATAATTTAAAAGGAGTTTAAAAGGATAAAGTTTTATTTTTGATCTTATTGGAAAAAAGGGCTTAATAAATGGATTTCGGGTAATATTGTTTATAAACTGAAGAATTTATTTAAAAATTGGATTTTTATAGATTGGAAGAGATAAAGGAATTTATTTTCTTAAAAAGGAATTTATTTTTAAAAGGAAATAAATTTAGAAATCCATTTGGGAATTGATTTTGGTGATTGAAAATAAATCTTTTGGAAATCCATTTGGAAATTTATTTGGTAATCTAAAATGAATTTGGAATCAATTTGAAAATTAATTTGGGGTCAAGTGGAAATTGATTTCAATTTGAGATTTGAATGAAATTCACTTGGTGTTTAATTTCTTGGTAACTTAATATGGAATTTGGTTTGGTTTTTTTGGAAATCAATTTAAAAGTTTAATTGTTGTTGAAAGTGAATATTTGAAATCGATTTGAAAATCGTATATCAGTGGATATTTGGAAATTTAAATTCACATTGGAATTTATAAAGGAAAGGAAAATTTGTTTAAAAATAAGCATTGATTTATTTTTAAAGTGTGGAAATAAATTAAGGATTTGAAACTTAAATTTAAATAAATCGGCAAGGATTTATTTAGTTGGTTTAAATGGACCATTTTGAAATGAAAGTGCAATCCCCTTGGAAAGCCGAGCATATTTCCAAAGTAACTTTTAAAGTATAAATTAGAAGTTTCAAAGTTGGTTTTAAAGAATATTTTGGTAGTAATTATTTTCTTAAGTTATTCTGAAATCTTTAGAGTAAAGATTTATTTAGAAAATTATAATAGTAATTATTTAAAGATTTAATTTATAATTGTTTTAGAAATTGATTATTTAAATAATTACACTCTATCTACAAATTTTATTTTGAAGAAAATTAGTTTGGACTAAAGTTTTATATGTAATATTTGTATAGTGTTTTTATAACTAATATTTGAAATTAAAGTGTTTTTAAAAGTAGACTTTATTTTAAAGTGTTTTCCAAATATATTTTGGATAAGTGATGTAAATTATTTTCAAGTATTCGGATTCGGCAGATTTCTAGTGGAGATAAATAATATCGGAAATTTTATTCCGTAAATGAGAAGTGATTTGAAATTGGTTTTCAAATGGTTGAAGTGTGGAAAAATATATCTTGTAAAGATATTTTAAAATAAATAATTTGGGAAATTATTTAAAATTTGGTGATGTTGTGAATATCGATTGATAGTTAAATAACAGGCTATCAATATTGACCTTTAAATGATATTTGAATTTCGATGTGACCGGGGGTCAGATTCCAAGTGGATATTCAAAGACCACATCGACTCTTTGTGATGAATCTTTTGATTAAAGATTTAAATGGCTATTGTTGTGATTTGTTTGAAAATTTTGATGCTACACTTATTTTCAAAACAGTGCGCTCACTAATCGGGTTAGCCGGGAAAAGACCTTTGTGTCGTATAACCCATTCCGAATAGTGATATGTCGAAATGGATTGCATTTGAAGACCGGTGTTGAAGACCAGATATTTTGAAAACGGAAGGATTACCGTCGAATGTCTCTGCATCGGCTGATCTCCGATATAGAGATTTTATCACCCTTTGTGATGGGAAGTCCGGATGTGATTAGAAATTATCCGGATTTGCAAGGGCATCTTTTGAAGTGCCTTCGGTTCTGTTCGATCTCGGAACAGACTTGTATGGTTGTATGTTTGACGTTACATTTTGAGATATAAAGCTGGTTTCTATCAAATACATTTCTGATGGTGGCGGAGAATTTATTCTCTTAGCTTAGCACCCTTCTCTGAGACGTACGAGCTCAGAGGTTATGCAGTTGATGGTTACTAGTGATATATTCCCAATTTGGTAACGTGGTATGCTGAGTGTTGCTGTGTGATGATTATTTATTGATCATTTGTTGATCAAAGCGTGGCTTTGTGAAAAATCGTAGCTTTATGGACGAGACTTCGTCGAGCCTCACAACCCGGTAATGGTCGAAACGGGAAAGATGCGGCAAGGTTTCGGGGGTAGCTTCCCTAGGGTATGTCCATTCCTTCTGGAAAAGGGTGGTGTCAGGTATGGAGCCCTGATATTTAACCTATGTGGTTACTGCAAATACATTTCTTTGTGGTTGTTGTTGGTGTAGAGGATCCTCGGATAAAGGTCCCAAAGGATCGGGGGTGGCATATCTTAGGTTTACTTCCCGGAAAGGGGGTAACCGGCCTTGTGTTGGCAAAGAGCAGGTTGACTCTCGGGGCGTCCATCCAGAGGCGTTCCCATGTGGCAATAGTAAGTTCCTTAGCCTGACCATTTGTTGGAAAATCCAATCAAACAATACGAACCCTGTACGGTTTTAGTTGTATAACCTGCCATGGAATGTGGCGGTAGCCTGCTATTGAACATAGTAGCTATAGTAGGCATACAATAATGGTTGTATGTTGGCTAAGATTAATATTACACTTTCGAAATGTTTTCATCACTATGAACTAATAATAATATCAAAAATGATTTGTTTTGCGTAGAAAGCATCTTTGACTATCATAAGGAGAAATCTTCTCCAATTCTGCGTTTGCATTGTGTGTGTGGCGGGAGGCCTTATGGTAGTTTCATTTTCCAAAAGCATTGCGAATATTTTTCACTTTCTCTGTTATCGTTGTTTTAAAGATAAATAATTGTTTTAGTTCTCACACCAGTCCCATGACTGACCTGGAGTTTATTGTTCCCTTCCTAAACTCTGGTACCCAAAATTTTCCACACGGGCAGCCTAGAGACAGGTTATCAGGTTATTCTGGATTTAGGAGTGCTATGGAGCTCAGGAGGCGAGCTGGATGGCGAGACATACCACTTGTATATGATATTATCTTTTCCACTGTATATTCAGATCGTGAGGACAAGTTTGTATAACTATCCATTCTTGTATTATGTTGTATGTTGACTCTGATGATATAATGTATAAAATGTACAGTTATTTTGATTTAAAGATTATGCATTTGTCTATTATATGTTGTTCCGCTGCGATTATGAGATTCTCATATTGTTTCTATTGCTTCTTCTTTCTTCTTTCTTTCTTTTTCTTCTACTTCTTATTTTTAACCATAACAGTTCGGTTTTCCGGCCTTCGATTGTTTGGCAATTGATACAGTGGTCGTATTAATGTCGATTTTCAGAAGTCGAAAATCTCAAAACGTTACATGTGGTATCGGAGCATTTGGTTAAGCGACAACCTTGGCTCTGTTAGGAATTACTCATTAGAGATAGAGTCAGTAGTACTCTAGAATGAGTGTGAGTGTAATAATAGATATGAGCGCGTATTTGTTAGTGAATATAAAAATGTTTTATATTGTGTTTGCTTATCTGTTGAGCTGTTTTTGAATTCTGGTCGGTATGTGGGACGCCATATTATCGATAGGGATTTCTAAACACTTAAACGAGGCAAGTCGACATAATATCATTTTAAATTGGGTAAATGAAATAATTTTATCTCGATTATATTTTATATATGAAGAAATAATTTTCCAAGAACTATGAAAGTGTATATAAAAATTGAATTGTTTGGTTGTTGAAAATGTAAAAATATATAAGTTAATAAAAGTTGTTTGAATAATTTATACAAAAGCAACAATTGTACAAGTATGGAATTATAATTAATATGATTTACAATAGTGAAATAATCTTATATAAGTAAAGTGAAATAGTGAAATCATATGAGAAAAATATTTATAAATGTGATTTATAAATAAAAGGAAATTTTTGAAAAGAACATTAAACACTGGATTCACTATTTTTGCTAGAAAATAATAAGGGTGATGACTGCAGCATCATCAGTATCATTTTCAAGTTTCTGTGTGATGGATTTACTACCATAGTAAATTAGAAAATTTAAGTTTTGTTGTTATAAACAAATTTGAAATTAAAATCCAAGTTGTAACTAATGAATATAAGTAAAATGAGTTTTGAACTTATAATATGAGATAATAATTTTTTTAGCTTTGGTAAAGTTGAAATAAATTTGAGTTGGCATAACAAGATATATGGTGTGAAATTTAACTAAAGGAAAGTTAAATGAATTAAATTGGATTTTAACTAGCTTAGATAAGTTATTGAAGTTGAAAATATAAACTTTTAAGTGATTATATAATATGGATTTGGAAGTTTAAATATATAAGTTGTATAACTTATTAAATTGAAAATGTAAGTAAAACAGATTGTTAAAAGGGTTAAACAGTTTTGTTAAGCAAACGTGATATGAATTTGAATAAGTAAAGAAATTTGACTTTGGTAAAAGTTAAATAAAAATTTACTTCAGAACTGGAATATGAAGTGGATTTATAATTGGAAATTTAAGTGAAGTTAAACAAATGATGTTTAAAATGGAATATAACTTAAGTGATGTTGAATGGAATTGATTTTGGTATCGAAGTAAAATAATAAAGTGAATGGATGAAATGAAGTCATTAAGAATGTGAACTTGAGTTATATAAATGAAATTCAACTTTATTTGTAAAATGAATTAGCAATTGAATTAATAAATGGATTGAATGTTAATTAATCGAATGTAAATAAGTTGATATGAAAAAATGGATATAGGTGTTAATTCATTAAAGCTAATTGAATAATTGAATGGAAGTCAAATTATTATTAAACCAATTGGAATTAAAAGTGTTGAACCAAATTGAATGTAAATTTAATAATTTGGTTGTGTTGAACATACATTGGTTGTTAGATTGTTTTTTATTGATGGTATTGAAATTCATTAAGTGTTAATGAAGTTGAATTAATAAAATTGTAAGATAAATAATTGAATTCAAATTGATAATATGTAAATTTGAATAGAATTGAATTTGATTTAATTTGGAAGTGAACTAATGTGAATGTAAATTAGTGAATGTAAACTAATTTAAAGTGAATGAAGGAATATTAATAAAATCCAACGTTAATGAATCAAATGTGATTAAATTGAAAACCAAGTCAATGAATATTAATGAGAAGTGAATTTATATTGTTTGGGTTATGGATTTGTTGGATGTTATTGGATGATAGTTGTTTTGATTGGTGTTTGCATTGCTATGTTGACACATGTAGTTGTTATGTTGGTATCTGTCGTATATTGATATTATTTTCTATATACATGTTCTCATTTGTTTGATTGAGTGTATAGTAGGTGCGGATGTCGCTTGCTTCGCATTTGGAGCTCGCTTTCGCGCTATATTAGCCGTATATGCTCGCTAATTATAAATAAGGTACATACTTCGGATTACATATCGTACTTTTACACTTTTTTTCCCTTCGGGATGCCTCATTACTTGATGAGATGTATATTTGTGATATATATTTTCATTTTTTTGGGATCGAACCGTGCAAAGGAGGCTATGGCGAATTTTTCTGAAAATTTAAGGAGTTAGAAAATTTTCGGGAAATTTTGAAAAATTTGTGAAAACTAAATTTTGGATTTGGAGTTAAAAGTTAAACGATATAGTTTGTTTTGAAAAGTATAACTAAGTATAGATTTGAAAAACTTAGTAAATTTTTTGAAAGAGTTTAACTAATGGATTTTGGAAAAGTTAAACACTTAAGAGATTTGTAAATCTAATTTGAACGAATTGTTTTGAAAAATTAATGGATTTTGTGAATTTTTCTTACTTGGCAATTTCGAGGACGAAATTCTTTTAGGGGGGGAGTTTGTAACGACCCAGAATTTCTGTCATTTGAAATTCGTATATTTAATTTATTTTAAATATTAACAAGTAAAATTTATAAGTCGAATAATTTTTTTTCAAATATTTAGATTTAATTGGATAATTAAATCGATAATTTAATATTTGAAATTACAGAAATAATTGGGAATTGGGATTAAATGTGAATAAAAATAATTTGTAAAGTTATATTATATCATATTGGAGTTAGAATAATGTTTGTAAACTTTTAAAATTGGATTAAAAGTTAAATGGTAGAAATTGAATATTTTAATATTTAATCGACGAGTAAAAATAATCATTTTTCAAACAGTCTCGAGTTTCGACGAAACCAGTTCCATCCGATCCGTAATGTTATATTATTGTAAGTTTTCAAATTTCGTGTCAATCGGATTTACCATTTGTCTGGGGCGAGCTAAAACGCATAGAAATTTGTTTAACCAATTTAATTTAAATTTGATCGTTTATTTCCGTAACTTGCACATGTGATCAAATTAGCTTCCGAAACACGTTCCATTGTGTCCGGAATGCGGGTTAAACCCTAAAATGTCAGCCGGCACGCTTCGTTTGGAGTTCAGAAAAGTCGAATGAATAGTGTTTTTGGCAATCTTCTATAAAAGGACCCCTTATCTCAATATTTTCACAAACCCTAGAAAACAATGAACGGCCGCCAGTTTTTCATTTCAATGGCCGAAAACGTGCCTTCTTCTTCCTCGATTTTCTCTTAATCCACAAACAATTGGCAAGAATGTTCAACTAAAAGTTGTAGATCTCATCGAGATGTTTCAATCCAACGGTGGAGATTTAAAATGGACGCTCGGTGTGGGGCCTAGGGGACCACGTTTGTGGAGGGTTGGAGGAGTTTTTTCTCGGTCGTCGTGCATCATTGCTCGACCGCTCGCTGGCCTAGGGTAGAGGCGAGTGCGAGCTTTGCAATGGCGGTCCCTGATCGGCCTCTCGTCGAACGGTGGGGGCGCGATAATTCAAGCAATGTCGGCGGCATGGGTTCGAACGCGTTCAAAATGTTGCCTGGGAGAAGAACATTACGGGCGGTTAGATCTGGTGCAAGGCAAATCGTGCGGCCGAGATAAGCTAGTGTTTTAAAGTAAAAAAAATAAAAAATTTATATTATATTAAATCGTGTAAACTTCTAAATATCATAACTTTTTCATACGAGGTCCGTTTCACACGAAACAAATTGCGTTGGGTCCGTATTGACGAGCACTACGCAATGGAGCTGGTTGGGAGTCAATTGGAACTAGTTATAATTTTGGGTAAAATTAAACGCTTGTTTAATTTTATTCGAAATAAAATACTACAACTATTATTGGAAGCAAGGTGAGAACTTCTCACTCAATCGAATTGCGTTTCGATTTAAATTTTAAATAGTTAAATTTAAAATTTCTTGATTGTCTGATAGAATGATAATTGCTATCTGTTGTATTGAAATAGACACTATACGCCGCATATTAAGTGGATGTTTTTATATTAAACCAATATACCGCGATATTCCACCTTGAAGTGGAATTGGTATTATATATGTATTTGGAGTTGATTTCCCACATTATATAGCGGATGAGACCCTATTGCGCCGCATAATAACGGATAATATTTTATAAATCCCATATATCGTGATATTCCACCTTGAAGTGAAATTGGTATTGTGCTAACATCTGTGGATGCAGGGAAATAGGTTGGAGGGATCTAACTGGATTCCTCAAACATTTGAATTTGTTTCATATGTTGTGTGTTGATTTATTTATAATCTGTGTATGATTATATATTGTGATTGAAATTTGTTAAAGACTATAATTTAGCCGAATGTATTTTTGGTATCGTAGGATATCAGAAATAGATAAAATTTGATTTTTGAAAATTTAAATTGAAAATTTATAGTAAAATTTATTTTTGAGAATTGGATAATTTAAAAGGAGCTTAAAAGGATAAAGTTTTATTTTTGATCTTATTGAATAAAATTCCAAAATATGGAAAAAGGGCTTAATAAATGAATTTCGGGTAATATTGTTTATAAATTGAAGAATTTATTTAAAAATTGGATTTTTATAGATTGGAAGAGTAAAGGAATTTATTTTCTTAAAAAGGAATTTAATTTTAAAAGAAAATAAATTTAGAAATCCATTTGGGAATTGATTTTGATGATTGAAAATAAATCTTTTGGAAATCCATTTGGAAATTTATTTGGTGATTTAAAATGAATTTGGAATCAATTTGAAAATTAATTTGGGGTCTAGTGGAAATTGATTTCAATTTGAGATTTGAATGAAATTCACTAGGTGTTTAATTTCTTGGGAAATTAATATGGAATTTGATTTGGTGTTTTTGGAAATCAATTTAAAAGTTGAATTGTTGTTGAAAGTGAATATTTGAAATCGATTTGAAAATCGTATATCAGTGGATATTTGGAAATTTAAATTCACATTGGAATTTATAAAGGAAAGGGAAATTTGTTTAAAATAAACATTGATTTATTTTTAAAGTGTGGAAATAAATTAAGGATTTGAAACTTAAATTTAAATAAATCGGTGAGGATTTATTTAATTGGTTTAAATGGACCATTTTGAAATGAAAGTGTATTCTCCCTGGAAAGCCGAGCATATTTCCAAAGTAACTTTTAAAGTATAAATTAAAAGTTCCAAAGTTGGTTTTAAAGAATATTTTGGTAGTAATTATTTTCTTAAGTTATTCTGAAATCTTTAGAGTAAAGATTTATTTAGAAAATTATAGTAGTAATTATTTAAAGACTTAATTTATAATTGTTTTAGAAATTGATTATTTAAATAATTACACTCTATCTACAAATTTTATTTTGATGAAAATTAGTTTGGACTTATGTTTTATATGTAATATTTGTATAGTGTTTTTATAACTAATATTTGAAATTAAAGTGTTTTTAAAAGTAAACTTTATTTTACAGTGTTTTCCAAATATATTTTGATAAGTGATATAAATTATTTTCAAGTATTCAGATTCGGCAGATTTCCAGTGGAGATAAATAATATCGGAAATTTTATTCCGTAAATGAAAAGTGATTTGAAATTGGTTTTCAAATGGTTTAAGTGTGGAAAAATATATCTTGTAAAGATATTTTAAAATGAATAATTTGGCAAATTATTTAAAATTTGGTGATGTTATGAATATCGATTGATTGTTAAATAACCGACTATCAATAGTGACCTTTAAATGGTATTTGAATTTCGATGCGACCGGGGGTCGGATTCCAAGTGGATATTCGAAGACCACATCGACTCTTTGTGATGAATCTTTTGATTAAAGATTTAAATGGCTATTGTTGTGATTTGTTTGAAAATTTGGATGCTACACTTATTTTCAAAACAGTGCGCTCACTAATCGGGTTAGCCGGGAAAGGACCTTTGTGTCGTATAACCCATTCCGAATAGTGATATGTCGAAATGGATTGCATTTGAAGACCGGTGTTGAAGACCAGATATTTTGAAAACGGAAGGATTACCGTCGAATGTCTCTGCATCGGCTGATCTCCGATATAGAGATTTTATGACCCTTTGTGATGGGAAGTCCGGACGTGATTAGAACTTATTCGGATTTGCAAGCGCTTCTTTTGAAGTGCCTTCGGTTCTGTTCGATCCCGGAATAGACTTGTATGGTTGTATGTCTGACGTTACATTTTGATATATAAAGCTGGTTTCTATCAAATACATTTCTGTTGGTGGCGGAGAATTTATTCTCTTAGCTTAACACCCTTCTCTGAGATGTACGAGCTCAGAGGTTATGTAGTTGATGGTTACTAGTGATATATTCCCAATTTGATAACGTGGCATGCTGAGTGTTGCTGTGTGATGATTATTTATTGATCATTTGTTGATCAAAGCGTGGCTTTGTGAAAAAGCGTACCTTGGTGGATGAGACTTCGTCGAGCCTCACAACCCGATAATGGTCGAAATGGGAAAGATGCGGCAAGGTTTCGGGGGTAGCTCCCCTAGGGTATGTCCGTTCCTTCTGGAAAAGGGTGGTGTCAGGTATGGAGCCCTGATATTTAGCCTATGTGGTTACTGCAAATACATTTTGTGGTTGTTGTTGGTGTAGAGGATCCTCGGATAAAGGTCCCAAAGGACCGGGGGTGGCATATCTTAGGTTTACTTCCTGGGAAGGGGGTAACCGGCCTTGTGTTGGTAGAGAGCATGTTGACTCTCGAGGCGTCCATCCAGAGGCGTTCCCATATGGCAATAGAAAGTTCCTTAGCCTGACCATTTGTTGGAAAATCCAATCAAACAATACGAACCCTGTACGGTTTTAGTTGTATAACCTGCCATGGAATGTGGCGGTAACCTGCTATTGAACATAGTTGCTATAGTAGGCATACAATAGTGGTTGTATGTTGGCTAAGATTAATATTATACTTTCGAAATGTTTTCATCACTATGCACTAATAATAATATAAAAAATGATTTGTTTTGCGTAGAAAGCATCTTTGACTATCATAAGGAGAAATCTTCTCCAATTCTGCGTTTGCATTGTGTGTGTGGCGGGAGGCCTTATGGTAGTTTCATTTTCCAAAGCATTGCAAATATTTTTCACTTTCTGTGGTTTTGTTGTTTTAAAGATAAATAATTGTTTTAGTTCTCACACTAGTCCCATGACTGGCCTGGAGTTTATTGTTCCCTTCCTAAACTCTGGGTGCGCAAAAATTTCCACATGGGCAGCCTAGATATCAGGTTATTTTGGATTTAGGTGTGCTATGGAGCTCAGGAGGCGAGCTGGACGGCGAGATGTACCACTTGTATATGATATTATCTTTTCCGCTGTGTATTCAGGTTGTGAGGACAAGTTTGTATAACTGTCCATTCTTGTATTGTGTTGTATATTGACTCTGATGATGTAATGTATAAAATGTACAGTTCTTTTGATTTAAAGATTATGCATTTGTCTATTATATGTTGTTCCACTGCGATTGTGAGATTCTGATATTGTTTCTGTTGCTTCTTCTTTCTTCTTTCTTTCTTTTTCTTCTACCTCTTCTTTTTGACCATAACAGTTCGGTTTTCCGGCCTTCGATTGTTTGGCAATTGATACAGTGGACGTATTAATATCGATATTCGGAAGTCGAAAATCTCGAAATGTTACAAAATATAACAAACATTTTTCAAAAAATTTAACATTAATAAGATTAATAAAATAAATAAATTAGTTAAATAGTTAATTAAATATATATATATATATATATATATATATATGTGTGTGTGTGTGTGTGTGTGTGTGTGTGTAAAAGATATATCATAATATATGTCGCATTGACTTGAATTATTTAGAATAATGCACATGTGCGTATATAATAAGAATTTCTAAAATTGAAATTGTTTAATAAAATGAGTAAATTAAAAATTAATTAATAAATTCTGAAATACAATATACGTATGAAGATATATGTGTATAAATATAAATGTTATAGTATACATATATAATATAAAATGTCTATTTGTATATCATAAAATTAATTAAATGTTAATTAATTAAGTTAATTATACAAGGTATAACTAATATTATATAATTAAATAAGATATAATTAATATAATATTATACATAATACTGTTACATAAGTTAATGAAATTATAAAGTTATATAATAATTAAAAAAATATAATATGAACGTATAAATTAAGGTGGAACATTAAGAAACCCGAAAAAGACTTAAGGGATGAATACATACGTATAGTACGTATATTGTGATTTCTTATGTGTCCGACACTTGAATTGCAAAGGTATTTCATAAGAAATACATTATTACACAAGTCGATATCACTTACTATACTATATTGATGATTATGAATCTTTAATGTAAAGTTATCCTCTACCATTTATATATATATTAATAGATTACTTGCATACCCCTTAGTTGTTGAGCTTTCTTTAAGTTAGTGGTGTTATGTGTAGTATAATTAATATATAAATAGACGAGGCAAGATAACTACACATATTTGTTGAGTTTTTCTCAAGATATGTACATTATGTTTAGGCCATCGTGAAATGGTAGGTACAAGTGAATAATTTCTCTTTATTTGTTGAGCTTTCCTCAAGATAAAGATAAAATTAGGGCAAAGAACCACGGGTTAGGAGTTATATATGATAAAACCGATAAGGACATATCCATCATATGTTAGAGAATGATTTGTTGAGATTTTCTTAAGGTCAGAATCCCAAGGCATAAGAGTTCTAACACCCACTAGTGAAGTTGAAAGACTTCATGTTTTATTTTAGAGTTTGGAGAAACGCCAACGACTAGTGGGAACTTATTAGTAAAAAAAACATAACATATATGGTAAGAATATCTGCTATGAAATTATTCTTATCTACTAAGTTAAAATTTATGGAAAAATGTCCCTACCCAAGCTATTTTCTAAAAATGACAAACTCATTGGACTTAACAGTGTTGACTGGCTAAGAAGGATAAAGATAGCACTAGCTTATAAACGTCTTTGAAACTGCATCTCCAAAAGGACAACCCATTGATGATGCACACCCCAAAACAAGACTAGCTTATGATTTCAAACCTAGAAACCACCTAGAATTTTGTGATGTCTACATTAGACAAGTCATTGTAGAGGTAGCGCGAAAATATGTCTGTCTATCAAATTTATGACAGTCTTGAGCCTCTATTTTGTGAATAGGTGCATTCTTCAACTTACGTTGTTTAATACCAAAATGACCAAGGGACAAAGAGTGGATGGTTATGTTCTTATGATGAAAGGCTATATTGATAGACTTTCACAATTAGGCGTGTCAATAAATAGCGAGTTGCAAGTAAATTTGATTCATGGGTCACTTACTCCTTTTTATGAGGTGTTCACATTAAATTATAATATGAAATAGTTGAACTTAAGTCTCATGGAGCTTCTTAATATGTTGAGGTCGACCTAGTCTTCGTTTAAGGATCAAGGGGCAACACTTACTAATAAGGGAAATTTGTTATCTTCGAAAGTATCAAAGAAGCGGAAGGGTTTAACAGGAAAAATAAGAAGACTTTTGCTGCCGACAAGGGTGAATGTGTAACAATCCTATCCAGAATGGGACAAATTTTCGATCCAATAAAAGCCCAATGGAACCTTAAGTACATTCCATAACCGGCTGTTGGTTGGAAAAAAAACAACACACAAAGCTATCTATTTGTATGTTCACATTCTCACAACGAAAAGGACAAAATATAATACTAACAAAGAAAATACCCATTTCATATATGTCAAATCTCAGAAATACAACATCCCAAAATGTCCATCAGAAAATGTCTTAAAATAAATCGCCAACATGCCTAAAAATCTAGGTACTTCCAAATATATCAAAAACATAGATATATAACTAAACTGCTACAAATCTTCACTGCCGCCTTCTTCTTCTCCATCAGAATCATTCCCCTTAACCTGTAGGTTGTAATAAGGAGGGAGTCAAGACAAAACTATCTAGTGAATGAAAATCTCATATCTTACCATAATAGTATTTGGGCGGTTTCATTTAGATAAGTATTATTATTTTACGCATCTTATACTTTAGGAAAGAGACAGGCCCTACAAAAACCATTTAATACCTCCAACTCAGAAGCAAGCCTATACTAGTATATCTCTGTTATGACCCATAACCTAAATTGTGGCATCTCGCATTAGTCCGACTAATCGTAGGTGCTGGTAGACAGATTAGCTGGGCATGCTTACTGTAACAACTCAGAATTTTATCGCTTTGATTGTGAATATTTAATTAATTTTAAATATTTAAATAAATATTTTAAAAGATTAAATAACTTATTTTTATTATTTAAAAATGATAGTAATCTCATTTTGAAATTTTGTTTATAAAAATAAATAGTTGGAGAACAATTGAAAATGTGACCGAAAAACATTTCTCAGATTTTCGACTTTTCATCGAACGAAAGTTGTTGTAACTTTTTGAACATAAACTAATTTATAAATGGGCATATAAATAACAAATGACATTCTCCATTTGCTAATAAAGGAACTGATTAACTCTAATTACCATTAGTAAGTTTCTAGAATATGAATAAATAAAATATTAAGAAAAATGGACTTTTGTGTAATGTAGTGGAAGGTACACGGATCACATGGAGTAGTACAGGGCCTTGTGGAGGGGGGTGACTTTTTATGGCCAAACACATGATGAAGGAGGGGGGAGGGGGTGAGTTTTGTGTTAAAATACTTCTCCTCCATTTCTACATATACTAATATACTCGTATACATTCACCTTTATCATTTATTTAGCTCTTTCCTTTTCTTCATATGCACATAAATATTTCCTACAATAAATCACCTCAAAACCCACTTTTTCTTCTCTAACTTCTTATACAAGCGTAGAATAGTATAGGTCATACTCTCACCACTATAAAAATACAAACTTTGGTGCCATTTCCTATTATTCTTCTATGGTCGTGAGCAAATGAAGGGTCCCAGGGTCTTGAGCTTGGGTTTGCAAAGAAGAGGAGGTGTTTTACTATTTGATTTGGTACTTAAAAGTATTTGGGGTTATTGGAGGGGCTTGGGAGTGAGCAATAAGGGTGAAGGGGAGTGGTTTTAAAGGGCTAACAAAGAGAGGAAGTGACGCGGAGGTGTTTTTAAACGTAGGGTGAAGTGTTAGCACTTTGGCAAAGCTTTTTGGTGAAGATTTAAAGTGAAAATTTTCACTTTGAATACCACTTTAACTTGGCTTTAAAAATTGAATAAATATTGTAAAATATAGATGGTTATTGATGTTGTTTATACTTGTGTTTATTGCTTGTTTGGATTGGATTCCCACTTAGAAATGGATGACATGATTAACCATTGTTTTGTAGGGGACAAAAAGAGAAAGTCGAAGTGTCTTCATGATGAATAGGTTGATACGACACACTTTGAGATGCTTGCCCATATATGAGATTTGCAGGGGACATTTATAAATGGGTCCTAGAGGAATCCTAGCCCTGTGATTTTTATTTAGATATATTCTTGTTTATGTAAATGCTTATGATATAACTTGAAAAGTTGAATTCTATCAGGATGAAAATATTTGGTGCACTTGATAATGTGCTAAAGTAATCGTCAAGCCTCTTTCCGTTATTTGAAAAGCATTTGACTTATGGATATTTTGGTGTAAATGTTTTTGTACCTATAGTAGTATAAAGTATAGAAAGGAATGGAGTTTTAAAAGCTATTCGATTTTCAAAATCAAGTTTTTAAAGTTATGGTCCATATAGCGATAGTCGCTATGGATGCATTCTGGAAATCTACGATTTTAATAAAGTATAAAAAGATTATCTACTTTAGATATTTTGAAAAGTCTTTTGTGTTAAAAAAGCTGTATATGTATTTAAAAAGGGGTTTGAAGTTTTAAATATATTTTTAAGAAATTATTTTAGTAATTTACATAGGAGGTTTAAATTTTATAAAAGGGAAATCTTATCTTTTCCGAATTAAAGTTGGGTTTTATTTTAAGATCCTCAAGTAATGTTCTATATAAGGGTTTTGAATTATAATTTAAGTATTTTAGAAATTGTACTTTTGAAAATTAGAAAGATTTAAAAGAGATTTGAGATTTAAAAGTTGAGATATTTAAACAAATGGTTTATAAAAAGGAAATCCCTTTACTTGTCAAAATCATATTCTTTTTAAAGGTCATGGTTTTAATTTATAATTTAAATAGGAGTGTACAATTTGTTTAAAGTGTTTTTAAGGATATTAGAAATATATATAAGTGATATATAGGATTATTTAATTTAATAAAGCAAATGTACTTTTATGGAATTGAGTTTGTTTAAAATATTTGTACATTATTAATACTATACGGGATTATGAGGTGTGATAGTTGACTGTAAACTTCGAGGTAGGAAAACTTCTACCTATCCTAAAAGATAAGAATGTTTGTCGAGTCAAGGTCTAAGAGGTAACAATACCCCAACTTGTACGGCTTCATTGTTAACAAAAGGATAGTTTAAGTTTAAAATCAAAGATTGATGTTAAGCAAATGAAGTATTATTTCCGTATACAAACTCAATTGATTCTGGAAATCAAGTAGTCATATTCATGGCACTAAAATCCAATGAGTAGATTGATTCTCTATCCATGAGATCTAGAATCGAAGTGTTTTAACTAAGGCAAGGCTAGGAGAATCAATACCTGACTTATCTGGCGTCCTTTCTGGGCGAAGGATAGAATAAGTCCAAATATCTAAAACGTGATAAGTGTAGAAGATACGATTTCTAGAAGTGATCCTTATAATTTATGGCAGTATGGAAAATATTCTTTTCATACTTTACACCAAATTTCGAGGTAGGGAAACTTGCGTCTATTTGTGAGAGTTTAAGAATGTACATCGAGAAAAGGATGGTACGCTAACTTGTTCGACTATGTTGTTAATCGAGGGATGGTACAAGTTTGGAAACAAAAAATTATGGGAAGTATATTTAGTTTAATTTCCATACGATCCATTTACTTACTAAAAGAAAATTGTTTTGGGTTATAATAAATAATGTTTTAAATGTAATCTGTTTTGACCCATTTAAATATGATTTCAAGAAAAGTGGGAATCTTCCTTAAGGTTTGTGAATATACTTATACCATTGATATAATTATATGGAGATGTTTCCTAAGTATTGAAAGTATAGCATTTTCAAAATATACTTGTACCGTTGAGATAAGTATATGGATAGTTTTCCAAGCATAGAAAGAGTATAAAAGAATAGTGAAGGAGTAGTATACAAATGTATATCTTTTGTACAAGTATCTCAATACAAGTATCTACAAAGTGGTTTTGATTAATAAAAGGATTAATCAAAAAGCTTTATGGTTGATTATGTGCTTAATCATACTTGGATTCCATATGAAATTACATCTCTATTGGATTATTTGCTTATTATGATAATTAAATATCTAACTATCAATCTTTGGCTAGTTTTGAAACTACTGTTTGCTGGTTCAGAGAGATCAAGATCAGATAAGCATTAGTTATCCGAAAACCACTTTGGGATGACATAAGCATTCGAATGGAAGACATCTTGAAGATGATATTAATCAAAAATGGAGTTTTTTGAAGTGCAAGGGCTGCTTGCTATTAATCCTGAGGATATAGTAAAAGTGGTGCCTCTAGTTTGTTTATATCCTGAATGCAACGACCCATATTCTATACACTGAAGGATCATATATTGTTTATATTATTTTCATATGAGGTCATATGGTCCTAATGTTTTGGAAAATGACTCTTAGGATTATTTCCCACATCCATGATTTTTGACGAATTTCTGTGTGACCATTTGACCATGTAAATCATGTATGGACTATAACTTTTGACAGGGGTCGAGTTAGAGTCTCAAACCACTTCCATTAGATTTGAATATGGTTTACCTTTCCGTAGAGTGGTTATATTAGGAAATGGACTTACTGTTTTTATTTTATGGTTGTTTGAAGTTTTCTTTGATTTTGAGCAGCTTAAGCAGGTAATTAGGGTCATTAGTGCTAATGCCCATGACCCATTTTAGTTTTGGGGTAAGGGGAGGCTGATGGGATCTTATCCCCATCATTTCACGACTCTAAAAAATAATTAGAAACCTTCATTAAACTACTATTTACCCAAAGCAACCCTTAAACCTACTATAATTTTCCCAATTACATCATTAAGAGGAAATTAGCATGATTAGCTCTTGGGATTAGGGATTTGCTATTAGAAGAGCCTTGGATTTTGTGCTTACTAATTCATTGGACGATTTGGGTTTTTCATAGTATTAGGGTGAGTAATTAAATCTCTCATTTGCTAATTAGGTCATTAAATACCCTAAATGATGTTTTAAAAATTATTTTAAAATACTAAAAATGTTTTTAAACCATATTAGACCATATATATGAATTTTGGATTATTTGAATTTGATTTGTAAAAATGTGTTCTTATGGATCCCTAACATTCACCTTAGATTAGATCACTTTAAAATGATATATAAGGATGGTTGTCTATTGTTAGTGCTTATATATGATGAATGTATGATTTCTCTATGTTCGCATGGTTAAAGACAATGATCGAATGACGATTTAGTTACGAAGGGACAATGGATCGGCGGTGATCCATAAATTTTACGCCAAATTGAATGCGATAGATGTGGGGAAATAAGAAGGTCGCATGTAACGACCAAGATTTTTGACCTTCGAAAATCAACTCTAATACGTCCACTATATTACATGCCGGGAAATCGAATGTCGAAAACCTGATTGTTAGGGGAAAAAAGAAGAAGGAAGATAAGCAAAAAACTAAATGATATAGAATCTCACAACGAAATGAATAATCTATAATATATCATAAGCCTTTACATGAAAGTAAAACTGTAATATGTGTGTATATATATATAACATTGATCAAAGTATACCAACCTATTACAGCCTATATAGTTATCATAGTCTGTCCTCACAATTGTTGAAACACACCAATGAATACAATGGAAAATATAACCATCTACGTGAATACGTCTCTGGGCTTCCAACTCGTCTCCTGAAGCTCCAAGTATCCAAACTAGTCTATAATATACTCGGTCTGACCCGAGCATTATGATAAAATAACGTCCGAGTCTGTCTGGAAAACCAGCGTGAGAAAACACACTGAAATTGAATTTAATTATTTTCAAAAATCCTTTTGAAAAACAAAGGTATCTCATAAGACCACGCTACACATAATACGATGGGTTTTTACCTTACGATAACCAAAACCCTTTATATCAAAATCATCTGATATTATAAAAATGTCTATAGAAAATAAACTATAAAATAGCTGAAATGCTTGCATCTCACATATTTGGTATATAACTAAAACCGTACGGCGGTTATTGGAGAATTGATTCCATACAATGACCGGGCACTAGGGTACCTCCCATCATAGTACACCTCTAGAAAAATGTACTAAGATCGTACCTAACGACCACTGCCAAAACAGGACGGACCTACCCTTTGCTGGATAGTATCGAATATGTTATCATCTTGGGTGCTCCCACCCTATCCAGCGCTCTCTTTTCCATGTACAACCAAATCCATAATTATATTATAATATATCCAAGGGTTTCTAAAAAAGTGATAACATACCCTACTTGGGTGTGACCCACTTAGCCCTGTTGCATCTCCCATGATTTTCAGTCATTCCCGGTTGATGAGGCTTGAGGCTACGTATTCCTTTGATTTTGCATTCATATACTTGGAATGCTAACACCGCCTTCCAAGCAGCAATGCAATTATAGCGTTCATCCTTACAAGTTTTTCTAGGTTTGTACAAATCGAATCTCCAAAATCACCATCTTCACTATCTTCACGATATCACAATTTGTAATGCTCAAATCGAATCGAAGTGGTTTTCGAATAATTAAATCCAATCTCGGTCTCTTCGAAACGATCAAAGAATTTGGCCACATTTAATAGTCGGTTATTTAACTATCAAATTACACACATACGTAGCCACTAGGCCTATACTATACATCTTTCAAAACATTCATCTTAAAATATCTTTACAAAGGTATATATTCAAATCTCTTCATACGATATTTGAAAACAAATTTCGAATACTTATATCCATAACAGGATATTTTCAAACCTTATCAACGCTTAGAAATATTTTCGAATTTACTTTATAACACTTAGAAAAATATTTCTATATCATTCATTTCACACTTCAAATATTTCCAAAATCCTCTTTTTAATACTAAGGAATATATTTATAAACATATTCTTCAAAATCATTTTAATATAAAACTTAGGAAATATTTCATAACTTACCTCATAAATCCTCGGAATTATTAATAAATTCCTTTTTACAATTTCCAAAAATTAATTATACTTATTTATAATCCCAACTAACAAATTTATAATTCCTTTAATGAATTCAGTTTCATTTCCGAAGTTCTTGTATCTAAAACATTTTGGAAATTTCTTAAGTTTCTAGAAAACCATTATAAAATTTCTCTTGCAAAACCACTTCCATTAAATTACCGGTTTTATAAATCTCGAGAGTATTTATAAACACATCCCAATCACTTGCCTTTAAATCCCACATATAAAATAACAAGTATTTTCAACGAACAATAGTTTATTTCAAAACACGTTTAAGTAATCATTAAAAATATCCAAAACACTTTCAAACAAACAACGATACCAATTTCCAATTCTTTTATAAATAATACTAATCGATTTACCAAGCTTATTATAAAATTATAATTCATTCAACTAATATCACATATTTAAATAACCAACTTTTCGAAATATTTCCAATACTAAAACAGTTTCAAACTACATAGTTTAATAAATAAAATTCCCTTTCTGAAAAGAAAACTTAAATTTTCGATAAAAATCTATTTTTAAAATCCAATATAACCATTTTAGAATCTATAAATCTCTCTCGATTTATCACAAATCGATTTACATTTCCAATTTCATAACTATTTCCAAATTCAGATATAGAATCCACTATTTCTTTCTAAACCGATTTATATTTCTCGTTATAAATTCTCACTGCAAACTTATATTTCGAATCTATTAAATAAAAATCATTTCATTTTATTTATAAACATTGTTTATAAATTTTATAAACTCATTTCCAGTCTATTACAAATTTATATTGACAACTCCGTTTATAAATCGATTTCTATTGTAAATCCCATTTAAAAATCTATTTCCCAATAAATCCCAATTGTTTCTCAAATTCGTTTAAAATTCCTATTTTAACTTCTTATTGTAATTTAAGAAATATTATTAAAACACCTTGTTTCAATTTCCTGTATATATATAAATTTCAAAATATATTTATTTTGAAAACTCTTTATGAAATATAAAGTATATTTGAAAAATCAAATCTTTTATTTGATCCAAACCATTCCTTATTCAATATTCCAATTTCCATATAAATAATTTTATTTCCAAAAATCACCTTTGAATTTCTATTTAAGATTCAAAAAAATTATTTATAGTATTTTAAATACCAAAATTAGGGCCAGTGCTACTATAGCATCCAATATATCAAATCACATAACAATCTATAAAAGATTATTCAATCACATCATATATCACTATATATGAAACAATCAATATATTTTGAAGAATCCAGTTGGATCTCTCCTGCCTGTTTCCCTACATCGATAGATGTTATATAACATAAAATACCAATCCCTCTTCGGGGTGGAATACCATGGTAATATAGGGTCACCACTATTATGCAGGGTGCATAGTGTCTTATCGGCTCCAATCGGCGGGAATATACCTAACTACTAATATATATACTACTATATATAATATCACATTCAACTGATAATAATTTATAAATTCATCCAATGAAACAATAAATAATTTTAACACTTTAAAATAAAACCAGTTATCCAAAGTGAGTGCAATTTACTCATATTTATTTTCTGTTGTCGTCGAGGCGTTCCAGTTTGGAACTAAAACCGAATGACGTACGATTTTAGCCCAAATTTCCACAGTCTCCAAATCCAACCAAACTAGTTCCATTACGAAGCATTCATTATCGCGAGGGCAACGCAAAAAGGTTTGTCTCGATCATACCTTGTATGGGAGAGTTATGCATTTTAGAAGTTATCGAACATTTAAATTTAAAAAAGCTAAACTAATTAAGTTCAAAATATTTATGTGATTGCCATCTTCATCTTTCCCCCAAATTGACATCACCTATAAACAATACAATGCCTAGCCGTGCACATTCCAACTAACACGGAGCTCCAATATCCTAACCCAGAATTTGACATTACCAAACTCTTACCCGCCTCGAACTTGACCTGTTGATACCCTCAAATCACTCTCCGATCAACTCCCTCCCCTCGCGACCCATGGGTTCGAATACGACCCAACTGCCATCGCAACCCTCATTAAGTGACCTGACGTCACCATCTTCTACACCGAGGTGCTATTTGATCCCACGATCACAAATATAAAATCCATTTTCTGAATCGACGTCCAAAACGACGACAACCTCCAACCCTATTCTAAATCCCAAAGCCCATACTGCCGTCGATCCCCAAAAACAAAGTCGTAACCTCTAGAAACCCATCTACACGCAGATCATATCGACACAAGAATTTTAAAATTGGTTTCTCAATTTTTCATTGAATAAAATTGAAATATAAATTTTGAAGTTTTCGTCCCCTTTTTTTCTGTATTCGGTGAGTTTAAATATAAGAGGGAATGATAGGGTTGCTCATTTCAAGGGGTAGGATGGTTGATGGAGATGTTAAAATGACTGAGGGTTTTTACTTTAAAATTTTAAAATATTATTTAATTCCAAATATCTCATTTAAAGTAACTTAAAATCCCGACCCCTATCGAGGTGTGTTGCCTGACATTCCTAATGTTATACACCTATTCTGAACGCAATGGAACAAGTTTCGAGACCTAATTCGATCGTATGAAGAATATAGCTTTTTGGACCCAATTATTATATCAAATCATCAATATTAATTTCAATGCGTTTCTATTCCGTACCACCAAACTGTAACTCCAAACGCTACTAAATTTGAAATCCGACAATAATACACTATTATGGATTCAATGGAACTGGTTTTTTCAAAATTCGAGACTGCACCCCGGATGGATATTTTTATATATTAATTTAAACAATTTATTTTTAAAATTGAGTAAATCACTTATAAATCCAATTTAAATTTTGTATTATCTTTATTCTTACCAAAAGAAATTAAATAAGCCTTTAAATCATTTTTATCCAAATAAAAATCTAAGAGTCAATTATTTAAATAATTTTCAATTATTAAATTCAAGAATTAAATTATCCAATAAATCATTATATTCGAAATTAAATTTATTAAATCTATAAAATTAACTTTTAGATATTTAAAATCAATCAAATATTCCAATTTCAAATAATCAAAATTCTGGATCGTTACACCACACATGGTTGCATACCATGTTTTAAGCCATTTGGAGTTCGTATGGTCAAGATATGGACATTCAAAGCATGGATCGGTAGGAATTCAAAGGCATGGATCGGTATGTATGGATTGGTACTAATCCATAAATATTGGTCCAAATGAGGTTTAATCGATGTGGAGTAGTAAAGAAAGCTTCATGATGCTACATTTCAAATTTCAAGTCGTTTTAAGTTCGTAAGCTCGAGTAATGGGCAAAAGACGATGGATTTGTGGTAAATTGGTTGGAATTCAATCCGAGGAAATTTTCCATTTACTTGGAGTCACACATGGTATGCTTGGAGTCATAGAAATTTGAAGTGCTGGGTCAGTGACAAATGGTGTTTGGAGTTATTTGCATGTTTCTTAGGGTTCAGTACTGAGCCAGGGGTATGGTTGGTGACGAATGATGTTTGGAGTCAACTTTGTGACGCTTGAAGAAATTGAGTCAAGTCAGGGATTGGTACCGATCCTTGAGCACTCTTGGAGAAAATTATGGGTTTACTCGAGGCTTTCTTTGGGCTAGAAATTTCAGAGTCTACTTCAAGCCAATATAGCAGTTACTTCGGTTTTGACTTCGGGCCTACCCTGAAATGGGTTTTTAGACGATGTCATAACGATTTTCAACGATGACCACTCACGAGTCGACGATGGAGATTCCAAGATGAAAAGTAATGGCTTTAATGATGAATAGCTATACTTTAGATGTAGAACAAACAGATTGAAGGAAATGTTGGAGAAAGGTTATGGGACGAATGATGATATTCTACAATTAACATGGCCGTCTAGAATAGTTTCCAATTGCGATGAATTCAAACAAGAGTCATAAGGACAGTTTTGGGATGAGCTCTGCTATGGATGGCATATGCAAAGGGATCGTTTATTTTCGTAGGTCTTGAAGTGTACTCATAAAGAAGGGGTATGTAAGAACACTCACTTAGACTTACGTCGTGTACCCTAGATGAAACGATGACACGATCCATTTACCTTGGGCTGTTTATGTCATGCACAGTCTAGTTCCTCCCCTTTGGAGTGGTATGGATTCGAGTTTCGAGAACTGAAATGTTAAATAGTTCTTAACTCTATTGGGATAGTCATACGAATGTTATATATCCAACGTATTAAATGAGTGAATGTGAAGGTTGATGATGGATGCCATGTTTGTTTGATTGACTTTATCACCTTAGGGATGTTACATGGTGTAGATATTATCGATGCATCTGTTTAGACACCCTTAGTACTTTGACATATATTACACCTATGATGACTATCATAGAGTAGTGTATATCTATTATATATGCTAACTCTATTAATGCAGGGATAGGTCAGGTATGATTTCCATACCATTTGTCCTAGTATATTGACTTTATAGTATTTGAGATTTCTACCGTTCACACTTGAATGTTGTCTGACGCAGCGTTTTATACTTTGTTTCTTATTACTCTGAGTACTCTTAAATCAGTGGATTAGGGATTTCAAATATGGTAAGAAAATAGAGCTAGACCGATGGCGAGTAGGAGGCTATTCTCGCATTATTATATGTGTTCATTTGCTATTCCGCTGCACATCACCATGTAGCTTGCTAGTGCCTTACTATTTAGAGATGGTTATTTATGAGCTATTATAAGATGTATAACTCTACCACTTATGCTAACTATATGGATCTATATACTCTGATGTTGTGATTCATCAGCTATTTACTTCTCTCTTGTTTTATATGTGAGATGTTTACTATTTTGTTCGATGCATTGTGAGATATTCGACAGGTTCGGTGTTGCTTATTTACTTTTCAACCATTGATGATTGCCCCGCATTAAACCTAGCACTGCTACAGCACACTATCAGGTATATTGAGTGTCGACGGCGTAGGGTGGTCGCCACATTTAGTAACGAAGCTCATGTTGCATTGTTTAACCTAAGGGATACCATGATCTAGTAGAGATAGCGTAGGAGTTATCACCTTAGACTGCATTGAGAGTGTATATATATATACGAGAGCGTGTACTTGTCATATATTTTGGTTTTCAAAACTATATACTAGTATATATAGTATATAACTTGCACTGCATACACAAGTAAAAATTAAGTAGGATTCCTTAAAAGAGACTGACCATCTTGATTACAAATGAACGATGAGTCGACAAACAAGGAATACTGCTAGGAACTCCATTTATGGAGCTAAGGAAGGAGCTAGCTCAAGGGTTCCTAATTCCGATTTACAGACCATGTTCAATACCATGATGAGGAATATGCTGCAAAATTCTTAAGTGGTCGCTTGAAATGCTGTTGTTAGTGGTGGTACTCTAGTGCAGGCGCCTAGAGCTAATTTTGCGAAGCTGAACAAGGACTTTGCTAGTTTTGGTGGAAAACTGTTCCAAGGAATGGAGTCGACAATGGAAGTGCAAGATTGGCTTGATATATGCTAAAGTATTTTCAATGACTTAGAGCTAGATGATGCTATGAAAAGGCAATTGGCTTCCCAACAGCTTCAAGGACGAGCCATGAGTTGGTGGAATGCAGTGAGGGATGCTACTCCCAAGGATCAGTTCACTTGGGACTAGTTTAAAGCTAGATTTGAGGGTAAATTTACTCCTTCAGCTAAGAGGTCGGTTATGTTCTGTAGTTCTCGGATCTTAAGCGAGGGGATACGACTATCTCCAAGTACGTTGCTGTGTCCAACGCTTTAGTGAAACATGGAATGTCCTCCATCGACACTCCATTAAAGAAGAATGGGAAATTTATTATTGGCTTAGATGACTAATTGGGAGAATGACTTGTGGACCACATTGACTAAACTTCTGAGATGATATTCGAGAAGGTCTTAAGTAATTAAAGTATGTATCCAAACCAAATCTATCGTTTCTAAAAAATAACCAAAGGTGCAGTTGGGTGGGGAAGGTAAGAAGAAATGGAACAAAAAGAGGAAGCAGTTTCAGAACAAGGATTTCCAAAAGAAGAAGGCCAACCCGGGACCGACGTGCTACAACTGCTTAGAGATGGGCCACTACAGTAAGGACTGCAAAGCTGAGGGAAGTAAGTGCTACAACTGCCATAAGCTTGGACATATCAAGAAAAGCTATCCCGAGATGCCTAAGAAGCAAGTGGTGAAAGTGTATCTGTCGATGCCATTCCAACTTCATTGAATGCTCCATCGACAAAAGAGAAGGGGAAATGCATCATTATTCAAGGTATTCTTTCCAATTATGATGTTCCTATATGAGTTTTATTTGATAACAGGGCTTCGCATTTCTTCACATCTAGTGATTTGGTAGATAAGTTAGGATTGGAACCCACAATAGCTGATCGACCTTTGATTGTGACGAACCCTACTGGAAGCTCTACGAGTCTGTGTATGGTTTATCGTGGTTTGGTCTTATCGAGTCATGGATGTTCTATTAATTTTGATTGTCTTTTTTTGGTTTCGTTGGGTTTGGTATTATACTGAGGATGGACTTGCTTCATAGGTAAGGAGTAGTGGTGGATTGTGAGAGGCCGTCGGTGACGATAGGGATGGATGATAGGCAGAAGATAGTGTTGAGCTGCCTACCGAACGATGAAGGTTATGGTCAGCTTTCTATATTCGGTTGATATCCTACACGATGAGTTGTTAAAAATTCCAAATGCTTGGGAGTATCTGGACATATTTGAGGAGGTGACCAAACTTCTACCATACAGAGAGATCGAGTTCTGTATTGATTTAGTTGAAGATGTCAAACCAATAGTGATACCTCTAAGGAGGATGGCACCTAGAGAGCAGAGAGAATCTAAGATGTAGGCGAATGACCTTTTACAAAAAGGGTTCATCCAAAGGAGTATATCTAAGTGGGGGTGCCAGTAGTATTTGCCATGAAGGTGGGCGACTCCCTTGGATTCTATGTTGATTACCATGAGCTGAATAAAGTGACGAAGAAGAACAAGCACTCACGCCCATGTATTGATGACTTGATCGATCAGCTACATGGTGCTAGAATATTTTCTCAGTTGGATCTTGCGACATGATTTCACTAACTAAGAGTGGCAAAGGAGAGTGTGCCGATTACTGCATTTCGTACTTCGTATGGATTCTATGAGTGGTTGATTATGCCTTTCGGGCTAACCAATGCACCAACATACTTTGTTGATCTCATGACCCATGTCTTTAGGGGTTAGCTAAACAAATCCATGCTTGTATTTGTCAATGCTATTCTTTTTCTATTCAAGGACAAAGGAATAATACAAGATACATTCAAGGATTGTGCTAGAGGTGTTGAGTAAACACCAACTAAAGGCGAAGTTTTCTAAATGTCACTTCTAGAGGAGGAAAGTGTGATTCTTGGACCACGTTATTTCCGAGCAGGACGTTGTCGTTGATTCTGCAAAAGTTGCAGTAGTACAAGATTGGATTAGACCCAAAGACGCTATGGATGTGAGAAGTTTCTTGGGATTAGCTGGATATTATAGAAGATTCATCCAGGACTTCTCTAAGCTAGCAGCATCATCGACTCACTTGACGAAAAAGAATCAGACCTTTACTTGGAATGCAAGATGTGAACATGCATTTGTGAGTCTAAAGAGAAAGTTGACGAGTACACTAGTATTGACCATTTTGAGCGAGAATAAGGAGATGATGGCATACACGGATGCTTGTGGTATCAGATTTGGCATGGTATTGATGCAAAGAGGCAATGTTGTTGCATATGCTAGTCGACAACTAAAGCCACTTAAGAAGAAATACCCAACCCATGATTTAGACTTAGCAGCGACAATGTTTGCGCTAAAGATTTGAACACATTATCTTTTAGGAAAGAGGTTCGAACTGTTCACAGACCATAAATCTTTGAAGTACACTTTTCGCAGAAGGATCTCAATCTTTCCCAGTAGCGATGGTTAGAGTTCATGGCCTCCTCCGAGTTTGATATTGCATATACATCAGCTAAAGGTAATGCATTTGCTGATTGAGTAGGATGTAACGCCCCTAATTTATGACAACGTTATTTAGGAAATTTAATTAGATAAATTAAATAGATTAATGATGATAAAGGTATTGAGATTTGGGTAAACCTTAAAGGGTCATGCTTAATAATAAAATAAATGGGCTTAAAGTGGTTTATAGGCTAATTAATTTACACATGGATATATTAGTAAATAGCCACCTCATTATACATGGCTATATTCTTTTGTAGTTTGTAGTTACCCATTCATGTTTCATTTCTCATTCTCTACAAATGCAAATCAAAAACAAAGATAGAGCCGGCCATTAACAAGGAAGAAAAGAGGAAAAATTTATCTAAAGCTAAGGATCAAAGCTAGAGAGGATTAATCAACGACAAACTCAAATTCTTTATCAAATATAAGATGAATAATAATTCATTCCATCTCTTTTGTTTTATGTTCATACATTTTCGGATTTAAGATTAAACCCATTTCTATAATGATATGGATGATGATATGCTTGAACTATATTATATTGGATTTAAATTGACTCCTACACATATGAATACACATGGTTTCAAGGTGAAACCAAGAGTTTATGATTTTAGAATGCTATGGAAAAAATTTATGTTAAGTAAAACATGATTCCGGGGATGGACTTTAATTTTCAAAATTTTCCACGCAATAGAAAATTTATTATGAATTTCTAAAGAAAAATATGATATAATTGGGTTTATAATTTATTTCAAATATTTCAAGAAGAAATTGGGTCTGAAATTTTAATATGTTTGATTACACGATGAAATTGAATTTCTATGATGTTTGGTGATTTTTATCGGTTGATTTACAAGAGAAAATTAATTATTGTAAAAGAGGGACTTCTCTACAAATGATGTTTTTGTTAAAATGGAAGGGCTTAAACGTTTGATATTGCTTTATTTTAGATTTGATAAACGCAGTAGTTTTAATTGTAAAGTATTTGAAAAGTTTTTAGGCAACCAGTTAAAGGATTACAAAAAGGCAAGTACTTATAAAGTAAGTACCAAAAGTGGCTAAATTTCAGCCTTTAATTCAGGAAAGATGGTACCATCTCAAATAGTAGTACCTTCCGACTCCTTCACTTCGCTTCATCCCGGTCATAACCATCCCAGTCGAAACCCACATAGTCGAAACCAATACACAAGGTACTACCTAGATGGTACATAGTGTATTGGAAGGAAGGCGGAAGCCATGACGTCGAAAGCAATGCTTCCGATGGGGTTGACACCCTGTTTGGTTTTCAAAAGTTAAATATTTGCTATTATTTACTTTAATCTTTTGACATAGCCGAAGCATAGGCTTTTTAAATGGGTTTTATAAATAGCTTTCGAATAAGGTTGCCATAGTATATTAAAGAATAAGCTTTCAGAAGGGTCACCTTTTGTTTCTAAATAAGTGCTTTCGAAAGTAGTGGTTTTGACCAAGTCAAAACCTATTCGCTAACTTTCCTTCCAAGTGTATTAAAGCCATCAATGCTTTTGAAGGGTTATCTCTGTTTTAACCTAAGCTAAGCCACTTCCTAAATCCTTCGAAATTATAAATTAAAGGTTTGTGCTTTCAAATCGATGGTTCCGACACCATTAAATTTTCCCCAAACAATTTTATATTTGATTTCGAAAGAGATACTTTTGTATATAACCACTTTGATCCAAAGGATGTTTTTAAAGATTAAACCTAATATCTTCGAAAGGGGTACTTTCATGTGTTTCGAAGCTATGTTTTAAAGAATTTTTTGACACCATCAAAAGGTATATTTGATTTCAAAAGGGATTATTTAACATGGGCTTCAAAGGGCAAAATAACCAGTTAGTTGACCCAATAGTGAATATAACTTAAGAAATGTTAAAAAATCTTAATTCAAGATATTGGAAGGAGCGAATAGGTTCACAGTAAATTGCATATAACAAAAGATATCGGCAGGAGCCGATAAGCATAGTGATCCCATGAAAACTATTGTTGATATTGGTAGGGTCCAATAGGTTTATAGTTAGCCAATGTAAACTTTATCCGGATTAAGTATTGATGGTTAGTCAATAAGTTCCTAATTAGCCCATGAAAACTAGGATAAGAGAAAAGATATTGGAGTCACCAATAGGGTCTCAGTGATCCCATGAAAACTATGAAATTGGACAAATAGTCCATAAATATTTGACAGGTTAATAGTGACCCTAGAAACTATAATAGAGATAGATATAGAATGAATGGGGATGGGTAATCCAGATTTTATTTACTTGTTTTGCATATCATCATAATATTTTAAAATACTATGTTTTTAACCATTGTGGATGGAGGAACACAGTATATGGTTTTATAAATATTTTAGGATATTAGTGAGGAGAAAACCCGTTCTGTTGAGAGCGTGGTCTCAGTAAATATCTAAATGGTTTGAGATGGTAGATTATTATTCATACTAGACTTCTTGTCCGACTCAAATTTTTGTTTTCCCCTTAAACTCTTGTGTACTCAAATGATTTTGAGTAGGCCGAGAGTTAACGTTTCTAGGTGCTTCTTTTTAGACGAATAAAGCTTCCGAGGACGTGTAGGAGGCAAGCTTGTTACAACAGTTCTTTATTTCCATCACCTGTTTTGATTGTAAAGGTGAACATGTTTTGTTGTCTTAGTATATAATCTGATCATCCAAAGGGGCATCTTCATATTTCCCTTTTAGCGTATTTGTGTTAATTATATGTTATCTGAACGAGGTCCGCGTAATGGGATTATGCAATCAGTTTGAAATATTTTGGAACGAAATTTGGATTGTTTTTATTGTTTATTTTATTTACCATATTCTTGTGTTTCTGTGTACCAATGTATCTAATATCGTCGTATTGGTCGCCGAGGATTAATAACCATCGATGACTGCAGCATCCATAGTCGTTAGTTTTAGGCCTCCAAATAGGGGGATGTTACAAGTTGGTATCGGAGCATAGGTTTATGAAACTTTAAAAGAAACTTAAACCTAAAAGATTTTTCAAATATAATTCAATGAATCATATAATAAGATTGGGTTTGGGTTAACACTATAGTAACGTACTTGTATTTGATATATAGTTATATACATATAAGTACGTATTCCCCGCTCTCTTAGACCGTTCTTCTGTATCTTACTACGACTCATATACAGATTTAGGAGAAAGGGGATATGAAAGCAAGAAACAGAAGAGGAAATCTAAGTGGAAGAATCACCAGAACTAATGGGAATGCTTGACCCACTACCAGGAAGAACCCAGGTTGAGTGGCTAATGCTAGTAATCAAAATGCTGATGCCAATTTGGGTGCTGAAAATCCACCAGTAGATATGAAGTTGATGTATCAGTCCTTTGTTGGTTTGATGCAAGTAGGAGCGGCTGCTGGAGTTGCTGGAAATGAAGGAGGAGCTAATCATGTGACTCCAGTTGGGAATAATTATGCTTTGCTGAGTAGAGATTACACCAGTTTAGGTGGGAAGCCATTCTTGGGAACAGAGAGTGCCAGAGAGGTTCAGAATTTGCTATTGCATTGTGAGTGTATATTTACTAATTTAGGCCTAAATGATGGGCGAAAAAGAAGGTTGGCCTCTAGACAGTTGCAGGGGCCAGCACTACATTGATGGAATAATGTCATTGTCGAAGTTCCCGAAGAGTAGTTAACTTGGGCTAATTTTCAAAATGAGATTTGAGCAGAAGTTTGTATCTGAGTTTGCTAAGTCAAAGTTGATGAGGCAGAATTTATGGATCTAGTTCATGGAGAGATGTCAGTAGTCGAGTATGCTACTAAGTTTAATGAGTTGTCTCGATATGGATATGATACTATAGATACTAATGTTAGAAAGAATGAGAGGTTCATTCGAGGATTGAGGCCTAAGCTTGCTAAAGCAACCATGACACATGTCCGTGATCCATGTAATGTGGTGGTGGAGATGGCCATTCGCCATGAGGAGTTACTTGATGATCGTGCTAAGGAGAAGTCAGTGGAAGCTCAGGATCCTCAAAGGAAGAAGAGAGAGTTCTTTAAGAGGAATGGACCTAGACGGGAGATACTGTTAAGAAGTCAAAGGCTGAGATAGTTTGCTATAAGTGTGATAAGAAAGGCCACTTTGCGAATGAGTGCCGGTTAATAAATGGAAAGAAAGCTGCAAATAGAAAGAAAGCTGCAAATAAAAAGAATGTAAAGTGCTTCAACTGTGATCAAGTTGGTCATTACAAGAATCAATGTCCAAAGCTAGTCCGGGCAGACAAAGGAAAAGTTTTTGCTATTGAATCAGCTAGGCCTACTGTAGCAGATAATGGAAAGACTGTGATGGAAGGTACACTTTGGATACAGAGTATTCCAGCTAGAGTACTTTTTGATACAAGTGCATCACATTCATTTATATCTCAGTGTTTGGTTGATAGATTATGTTTAGAACCCACCTATCTTGTTACTTCCTTAAGGCTTGTGAATCCAATAGGAGGATATGCAACTCTAGGATTAAGACGTGACCAGTTAGAACTTGATTTGTTAGGTCATAAATTTTCATGCAGTTTATATGTTACTGATTTCATAGATTTCAGGATCATTTTGGGTATGGATTTGTTGTGTAGGTATAAGGCAAGAATATTTTGCCAAGGCAGGGAGATATCACTAAGGCACCCTGATAGTCATAACCCAGTAATATTCTCAGTAGAGAATTCTGACCACAGTGTTAGTACTATGCTCACTGTAATGGAGGTAGGAGATGAGTTAAGTCAGATTCGGGTAGCAAGAGAGTTTGCCAATGTCTTTGAGCCAGCCACTGGACTACCACCGAAATGAGCTATTGAATTTAGAATAGATCTTGTGCTCGGAGCAGAACCTGTAAGCAGACCACCTTGCAGGATGACACTGAAAGAGATGAAGGAATTGAAGGTGTAGTTAGTGGATCTTGAACGAAGGAATTTTATTAAACTAAGAAGTTCGCCTTGGGGAGCGGCCGTGGTGTTCGTGAAAAAACCTTTTTGGTTGTTAAGGATGTGCATCGACTATCGTAAGTTAAAAGAAAGGACGATTAAGAACAAGTATCCGTTGCGAAGAATAGATGATCTGTTCGATCAATTGAGTGGAGCCAGAGTGTTCTCCTAGTTGGATTTGGCGATAGATTTCCATTAGTTAATAGTGGTAGAGGATAGTATTCCTTTGACAGCATTATGAACAACGTATGGTTCTATGAGTGGTTGGTGATGCCATTTGGATTGACAAATGCACCAGGTTACTTCGTGGATTTGATGAACCGAGTTTTTGGAGAGTACTTAGATAGGTTTTTGTTGGTGTTTTATGGATGACATTCTACTATACTCTAAGGATGAGAGAGAGCATGAAGTTTATCTTAGAGTGGTGCTTGAGACGCCGAGGTAGAATCAGCTAAGGCAAAGTTCACCAAGTGTCATTTTTGAAAGAAAGAGGTTAAGTTTCTTAGTCATGTGGTTTAAGAGAAAGGATTGTCAGTTGATCCAGATAAGATCGAAGCTATGAATAATTGGAAGTGACTAGAGATGGCGATTGAGATCAAAAATTTTCTTAGACTTGCTGGCTACTATCAGAGATTCATTAAGGATTTCTCGCGGATAGCAGCACCTTTAACTAAGCTAACCCAAATGGAGGTGAATTTTATTTGGTTCGAAAAATGTGAGGAAGCATTCCTTAAGTTAAAGCATTTGTTAACCAACGCACCAGTATGAGTAGTTCCAAATGTTGGTGGTGTATACTGATGCATGCAGAACTGGATTAAGAGCAGTATCAATGCAGAATGGTAAAGTTATTGCCTATGCTTCACGACAGCTTAGGTCGTATGAAGTTGGATATCCCACTCAAGATTTGGAATAGGTGGCTGTAGTCTTTGCACTAAAGATTTAGAGACATTATCTCTTAATGAATAGGTTTGAGCTTTATACCGATCATAAGTATTTACAGTATTTATTCTCTCAGAAGGAATTGAATATGAGACAATTGAGATGGTTGGAGTTTTTAGCTTTTTATGATTTTGGTATAGTGTATACACTAGGAAAAGGTACTAAAGTGTCAGATCCTTAGCAGAAAACATCAGAATGTGGTGTTAGCTATGTTAGCGGAGTGGAAGGATCTTGAAGCTTTAGCCAGTTATGGTGTGCAACTAAGGTCGACTGCTAATTCTAATCAAAGTACCGCCATGTTTACTTGTTTAGAAGTTCGATCAGTGTTGATTGAGAAAATTGCTTCTAAGCAGATGGAGGATCCAGTATTAGCCAAGAGGTTCAAAAGACTTGAGGTTGGAACTGAGATCGATGGTTTAATGGATTTTAGCCTTGATCAGAGAAGATGGTTGAGAAAGATGGGAAGATTTTGTGTTTCAAATATTGAGGACTTGAGGAAAGAAGTTCTTGGAAAATGTCATCGGTCAAAGTTTTCGATTCGTCCTAGAGGTACCAAGATGTATCAAGATATGAAGAGGAGCTTTTATTGGGAAGGTATGAAGATGGATGTTGACTCGTGGGTTAGGCAGTGTGCAAACTGTTAATAAGTAAAAGCCAAATATCAGAAGCCAAGTGGGTTGGTTCAGCCTTTAGAGATTCCAGTTTGGAAATGGGATTCAATATCCATAAATTTTGTAGATGCTTTGCCAAGGCTAATCGAGGTAATGAAAGTATATGGGTTTTAGTGGATAGATTGATCAAGAGTGCTCATTTCATTCCAGTTAATTCAACCAAAATGGCATCAGTTTTAGCTAAGTCGTTCATGAAGAACATAGTTAGACTGCATGGAATTCCTAGTAGTATAGTCAGTGACAGAGATGCTTTGTTCACTAGTGAATTCTGGAAAAGTCTACAGGAGGTATTGGTACCAAGATTAATATGAGTATTGCATATCAACCTTAGACTGATGGGCAAACAGAGAGAGTAATAAGGTACTCGAGGATTTACTAAGAGCTCGTGTATTAGACTTTGGTGGATCTTGGGAAGATCACATACATTTGGTTGATTTTTCCTATAATAATAGTTATCGGACTAGCATAGGAATGGCGTCGTTTGAAGCTTTGTATGAAAGGCCATGCAAATCACCCGCATGTTGGTTGGAGATATGTGATAGATTAGTATTAGGTTTAGATTTGGTTAGAGAGGCATCAGAGAAGATTGAGTTAATCCAAGGATGGATGAAGAAAGCTTAGTCCAGACAAAAGAATTACACTGATAAGAGACGTAAAGACCTAGAATTCTCGGTTATAGATAAGGTTTTCCTTGGGGTATCACTATGAAGTGTGTGGTACGATTTGGAAAGTCGAGGAAGTTGGCATCGAGATATGTTGGACCATTCCAAATTATAGTGAGGATTGGAAAGATCGCATACCGAGTAGAGTTGTCGAGTAGTATGGCAGGTGTCCATAATGTATTCGTAAGTGCGTACATGATCCAGAGATTACTATTCCTCCAACAAGGTTGGAAGACTTAATAGTAGAGCCCAATCTGACTATTGTTAGACAACCAGTTCGGGTTATAGCTAGAGTGAGAAAAGTTTAAGGAACAAGACAGCCAGGTTGGTGAAAGTCCAGTGGACCGACAACGAGAAGGACTGAACTTAGGAGACATAGGACATGATTAGAGATACTAATCCGGATCTGCTTTGAGGGAATGTTTATATTAGATTTATATAGATAGTTGCTAGTCAGTAGAATAGTATGGTTGATAGGAGTCGTTACATATGATTACAATGTTTAGTATTTAGTCCTTATTAAATTTCGAGGACGAAATTCTTTAAGGGGGGGAGCTTGTAACACCCTTAATTTTTAAAAACATTACTTAGAAAATTTAATTAGATAAATTAAATAGAATAATGATGATAAGGGTATTGAGATTTACATAAACCTTAAAGGGTCATGCTTAATAATAAAATAAATGGGTTTAAATTGGTTTATAGGCTGATTAGTTTACACATGGGCATATTAGTAAATAGCCACTTCATTATGTACAACTATATTCTTTTGTAATTGCCCATTCACATTTCATTTATCATTCTCCACAAATGCAAATCAAAAACAGAGATAGAGCTTGTCATTAACAAGGAAGAAAAGAGGAAAAATTTATCTAAAGCTAAGGATCAAAGCGAGGGAGGATTAATCAACAATAGATCTAAAATTCCTTATCATATCTAAGGTGAATAATAATTCATTCCATCTCTTTTGTTTTATGTTCATATATTTTTTAATTTAAGATTAAACATGTTTCTATAATGATATGGATGATGATATGCTTGAGCAATATTATGTTGGATTTTAATTGATTCCTATACATATGAATACGCTTGGTTTTAGGATAAAACCAAGAGTTTATGATTTTAGAATGCCATGGAAAAATTTTATGTCAAGTAAAACATGATTTTGGAGATGGGTTTTAATTTTTCGAGTTTTCCAAGCAATATAAAATTTATTATGAATTTCTAAAGGAAAATATGATGTAATTGGGTTTAAAATTTATTTCGAGTATTTCAGGAAGAAATTGGGTCTGAAATTTTAATATGTTTGATAACACAATGAAATTGAATTTTTGTGATTTTTGAGGATTTTTCTCAATTGATTTACTTGAGAAAATAAATTACTCTAAAACAAGGACTTTTCTACAAATGATGGTTTTTGTTAAAATGGAAGGGCTTAAACATTAGATGTTTCTTTGATTTAGATCTGATAAATGCAGTAATTTTAATTGTAAAATATTTAAAAAGTTTTTATGCAACCAATCAAAGGAGTACAAAAAGGCAAGTAGTTATAAAGTAATTACCAAAAGTGGCTAAATTTCAGCCTTCAATTTAGAAAAGGTGGTTCCACCTCAAATAGCAGTACCTTTCGACTCCATTGACTCTGCTTCATCCCAGTTGAAACCATCCTCGTCGAAACCCATATAGTGGAAACCAATAATAACGTATCGCAAAGATGATAGTAGTGGATTGGAAGGAAGGCGGAAGCCACGGTGTTGAAAGGAATGCTTCTGATGGGGTCAAAACCTTGTTTGATTTTCAGAAGTTAAATATTTGCAATGTTTTACTTGAAGCTTTCAATATAGTCAGAACATAGGCTTTCGAAAGGGTTTTATGGATAGCTTTCGAATAAGATTGCCATGGTATATTAAAGAATAAGCTTTCGAAAGGTCCTTTTTCGTTTCTGAATAAGTGCTTTCGAAAGTAATGGTTTCGACCAAGTCGAAACCCAACCTCTAAATTTCCTTCCGAGTATATTAAAGCCATATATGCTTTCGAAGGTTTATCTCTATTTTAACCTAAGCTAAGCCACTTCCTAAATGCTTTCAAAAGGGGTTGAGGGTTTCTAAGGCAACGGAGTCGAAAAGGGCTTTCTGATTCTATCCTTGGAAATTTTAACTTAAAGGTTTGTGCTTTCGAATAGATGGTTTCGTCACTATCAACTTTTCCCCAAACAATTTTATATTTGGTTTTAAAAGAGATACTTTTATATATAACCACTTTGACCCAAAGGATGTTTTTAAAGAGTAAACCCAATATCTTCGAAAGGGATACTTTCATGTATTTAGAAGCTATGTTTTAAAGAACGTTTTGATACCATCGAAAGGTATATTTGGTTTCGAAAGGGATTATTTAACAAGGGCTTCAAAAGGTATTTTTATTGTGTTTTGGAAAGAAGTTTTTGCTTTCGACGGAAGTTATTTAGAGGTTTTGAATGACACGTTTTAAGGTTTCAAAACATAAACCCTATCTCAATTTAAAGGAATAACCATGGCATAAATAAATAAATAATGAGTTTTAGAAATTAAGTTTTTGAAGAAGCTTTCCCTGATTAAATGGTTAAATGGTTTAACTAGGATATATATACATGGTTTCAAGGATAATAAACCACAGGTGTTGGTATTATTTTGTTACTATGTTTACTTTTTCATATATGTATTCACATTGTAATTAACCCATAACTGTAATTTAAGGGAAGGGCAGAATAACCAGCAAGGTCGACCCAACAGTGAATATAACTTAAGAAATGTTAAAAAGTCTTTATTCAAGATATTGGAAGGGGCTAATAGGTTCACAGTAAGCCCATGAAAACTATGTATAACAGAAGATATTGGCCGGGGCCAATAGGTTTATAGTCAGTCCATGAAAACTATGACTGATATTGGTAGGGGCCAATATGTTTATTGTTAGCCCATGAAAAGTATATTCAGATTAAGATATTGACAGTTAGTCAATAGGTTCCTAGTTAGCCATGAAACCTAGGATAAGGGAAAAAATATTAGATTCACCAATAGGTTCTTAATGACCACATGGAAACTATGAAATTGGATAGATAGTCCTTAAACATTTAACAGGTTAATAGTGGCCCTAGAAACTATAATAGAGACAGATAGTCAGAAGGAATGGGGATGAATAATCCAGATTCTATTTACTTGTTTTGCATATGATTATAATATTTTGAAATATTATGTTTTTAACCATTGTGGATGTAGGAGCATGGTATATGGTTTTACAAATTTTTTAGGATATTAGTGAGAGGAAAACCCATTCCGCTAAGCGGCGCGATCTGATTAGATATCTAAATGGTTTGAGATGGTAGATTATTATTCTTACCAGACTTTTTGTCCGACTCGAAGTTTTTGTTTTCCCTTTAAATTTTTGAGTTCTCAATTGATTTTGAGTAGTTTGAGAGTTAAGGTTTCCAGATGTTTCTTTCTAGACGAATAAAGCTTCCAGGGACATGCAGGAGGCAATCTTGTTACTAGATTTCTCTATTTCCACTTTGTGTTTTGATTATAAAGGCAAAACTATTTTATTGCCTTAGTATATACTTGGATCATCCAAGGAGGCATCTTCATATGTCGCTCTTAGCGTATTTTGTGTTCATTATACGTTATCTGAACGAGGTATGCGTATTGGGATTATGTAATCATTTTGAAATGGAATGTGAAATGTGTTTGTTGTTTAATTTTTTTCCATATTCTTGTGTTTCTGAGTATCAATGTATCTAATATCACTGTATTTAGTCGTCGAGGATTTGTAACTATGGATGACTATAGCAACCAAAGCCGTTAGTTTGGACCCTGCAAATAAGGGAATGTTACATAAGAGACAAGTTAGCTTGGGAGCCATGTTCTTAAAGTGGACACAGTTAGAGTATATTGCTGGTTATGATTTCCAATCGAGATGCGAGCTAGAACCAAAGATATTGGCAATCTTGAATTATTAGACCTACTATTATTGTGCGGATTGGTACTAGTCAGAGGCGAGATGCCAGATTAGATGATATAATTTATTGGATTGAATAGGGAATAGAGTTTGAGGATATGAGATAGTATGGACTCGACCGAGATAGTTGGCTCCATAAAGACTGAAGGTTGTTTATTCATTACGTCGATAGGTTAAGGGATGAGGTGCTCCGTGAGTTCCATCATTCGAGATTGATAATTCATCCTGGCGATAATAAGATGTACCGTGATATGAAGTAGGCCTTTTATTGGGAAGGGATAAATAAAGACATCAGGGCATTCATCTCAAAAAGCATGTAATGCTAGTTGGTTATGGTAGAGTAGAAGAAGCCTAGTGGTCTGATGCACCCGCTAGAAGTTCCTGAGTGGAAGTGGAAACAAGTATCGATGGATTTCATTGATGGACTAACGAGGACTCAAGCAAGGTATGACAACATTTGCATCATAGTCGATCGATTGACCTAGAGCACCAGACTTATACCGTTAAGTCAAGCAGAATGACAGCTAATACGGTCGACTTGTATATGAAGTAGACAGTACGATTCCATGGTGTGCCGAAAAACATTATGAGTAACCGAGGCCCATTGTTCACTAGTCGGTTTTGGAAGAGCTTATAGGAGGCGTTGGGTACAGAGCTACACCTCGACATAGCTTATCACCCTTAAATTGATGGCGGCAATGAGAGAGTGAATTGTATTTTACAGGATCTCTTGCGTCACTAGTACAAAATACGCATGTTGCTTCGCCTCATTTGCATCGGTTGTTACCAGAATCGATGCAAATAGAAGTATTTGCATCGATTACGTTTTAACAACTGATGCATTTGGTATGTGGAAAGCAGTAGATAGTACAAAAATACAATTTGCATCAGTTATCGTCAACAACCGAAGAAAATACATCGATGCAAATAGTGTTAGTTGCATCGGTTTTATTTACAACCGGTGCAATTACCTTTATTTGCATCAATTTTTTTTGAGCCGATGCTATTTTAGCGTAAGTTATTTAGGTTCAAAACATTTTCGAATCACACGTTAGTTTCCACTTCGTTTCCAAGCGTTTCCCCTAAAAAAATTTCCATGTTCCTGACAGAAAAAAAAACTAGAAATTTAATTTCGTCCTTAATTTCATCCTTGATTTTGCGATTTGGATTTCTCTACGCCTTCTCATTATAAGGTACCAAATCTTCCTATTTTAAGTTACTCGATTTGGATTACTTGTTTAATTTAGTCGATTTGGATTTCGCGAATGAAATGCTAATTTTCGATTTGGATTTTGCGAATGAAATGCTAATTTTTGATTCGTATTTGTATACAAAATCTTCCTTTCGAGATGTCTGCTTTCTTCCCTGCTGAATTTAAAAGCTTAAACGCGCTTCTATTGGAGATACTCTTATATTACCAATCTTGTCAAGAAAGAATTAAGCGCTTGATTCAAGTTTTATACTGAAAATGAAGCTCTGTTTGAAACAAAATCGCATTTACATGCATTATATCTGTTGCGCCTTCTTTAAGTAAGGCGCTGGAGCGTCCAAATCGACCTGGATTTGGTACTGCTGGGACGAGGTATGTCGTTCGAGCAAATCATTTTTTGGTTCAAGTTGCAGATTGAGATCTGCATCATTACGATGTAAGATTATTTTATTTAACCTTTGTCTTATCGCTGTTGCGTTAGTTTATTCCTATTACAGGACTTAATACTTTTAGCTGGAAATTAAGCTTGGAAAATTTTCAATGTAGATATATACCTTGGTGTTGTTATTGTGTTGAAGCTAGCTTTGACAAATTACTTTTGGATGATTTTTTACTTCATATTTGAACGATTGACTTATAATTTGTTGCGCTGAAGAGCAGTACATCCATGTTTATCTTTATGATCATTTATTTGTATATTTATGTTTTTGTTCATTTATTTTTCAAATAATAGTCTATGCTTTGATTTTTTTCAATTATGTCTAATACATATTCTATGCTTGTAGTCAATTTATTCCCATTTCGTTTGAATGTTGCTAGTTTTTAAATACAATTCATCACATTACATTTGGTAAATTGCGGTTGTAAATTACAACTTTTCAGAATTTTCCTATTGAAATAAAAGGCATTTTCATTTTTCCAGTGAATAGGACATCGAGTAGTTCGCAAGTGGTATAAATGACAGTTATCTTTTTTTTTAAAAATATAACGGCAGCTTTTACTTATAGCTAATGATTCTATTGTTAAAAAATCAGCACCTAAGTAGTGCTCATGGAAAATGTAAGAATTAAAATATGAAGTTTATTTTGTATTGAGATGCATGTAGGTTCTCAGGTTTTTAAGAGTAAAAGTCTGTTAATTGTTGCCTGCTAATATATGTTGAGCGTTGCTAGGAGCAGTCGCTCAATAGCCTGTACTTGCCTGCTGATTGGTCAGGTAGTTTATAAATTAATACATTGTAAAAAAAATTAATATGCTTGTGGGATCCATGTTATTACGTGGACCAGTAGCAGCGCGATTAACATGGACAATCGCTGCGACTGTTCATAGCATCCTTCATATATATTTCTAATTGGTTAAATGTCCTCTGACCCTATAACTATTTAACAACATATTTGTTCGTGAGTAAATTTAATAGCGCATAAGTAGGATTAGTCTATTTTGTTGGTTTCCCTAGACTGTCTAACATTGTATTGCCTACTGTTAAAAAGCACACCTAGAATAAAATTATGATAGTAAGTTTAATTCCGAGAATTGAATTTTGGAAGGTGGAGTAAAGAACGTGGATTAGGAATTTTATATACATAATTTACGAAGGGGGGAAAAACTACAATAGTAATGTCAGCGGTGATTTCTTGCTTCATGTATGGGACTTGTCTAGAAACGCTGTTAAGTCCACTAAGGTAATAGATAATATATATTTCATGTTTTTTGTACAGGGTTGCATTTTATTGGCTGTTGCTTTTGCTAGGTTTTTTAGTTATTTTTTTTCTTCTTTTTTTGTTAATCTGATTATTTTCACCTCTTTTGCTGCTCACGTTGCTTTGATTGATTATATATTTTTGATATTTGTTCATTTTGGTTCTATGCTTTACAATTGGAGTCTGTCAACTCAAAGGATCATAAGGGTTTTTTCCACTCCAGCTGCTTTTCTGCTGGATGCTTGAATGCCTTTATTTCTAAATTGTTGTATTTATTGATTGCTGATGAATTATCTTTCATTTGTAATTTTTGGCCTAGCCCTCTATGTTGGTATATGCAATTCTGAGTGATGTTCATTTTATTTTACTAACCCTATCAAGTCTCAATTTTTTACAGTAAAATTTATCAAGGTTACGTTAACATGTTATCATACTTTTTTGCAAATGTTATTTGGAATGGGTTGAATATAATATTGGATTTTATGTTAAATCTTCTATCCAATTTGGATGTAAAAGTTGTGCTAAAAAAATCTGAATGCATTTTCAAACTAATGGTTTTTAAGTTAAAAGTAAATTTAACAGTCTTTTAGTTGATTAATGTAATTACTTAAATTTTGACAGGTCTCTATAAGCCCAGATGTAACAAGTAGGGCTGGTTGTCGGAAGATCATTAACGAGTTGGTTAACCTCTACAAAGAGTCAAATCTAGGAATGCTAAATCCTGCCTATGATGGTAGGAAATCTCTCTACACAGCTAGAGAGCTTCCGTTTACATCTCAACGGTTTGTAGTTAATATCACGGAAAGAAACCGATACACGAATTTTGTACTCATCTTACATTAGAACTTTTATAGTACCTACTATTCCTATATATTACTAGTTTTCTCGCAACATCTATATTTTGTTGTCCTTTTCGTAGTTCCGGATCACTCTCAAATTATTTGAATTCAAATTTGTGTTTCTCATCCACAGCAAACAGATATTTGGAGTTTACATGTAACATACAAGATATATAGACCACTTCATTATGACTCGTTCAGACACAACCTTTTTAGATGCTATTGTTCTGCCATTCCAAGCACTTTCGACTTGTTGCCTGTCCTGAAGAGCAGAACAACAGTCTTTTCCCGGTATGATCCTTTCTTATTTATCATCTGTAAGTGGCTACATGTTAAAAAAAATTCATATGTTTAAGAGAGTTTGATATTTTTATTTCTTATCAACGTGTTGAAGGCCAATATGTTTTTCTTCATGAAATAAGCTGATTGCTTACAGTTTTTACATGCAAAAAATAATAATGATAAACTACAAGATAACAAAAAGAAACTCCAGAAGTTGCCATAGATTTTTTGTTTTGTTTTATCTAATAAGCCTTTCCATTAATTTTTCCATTTTGGATCCGCATTCCGTCTTTTTTATATCCCCAATTTGCACCCACCAATTTTTTGGGGTGTGTGTGTAGTGATTGAAATTTGATGATATTTAACAGCTTTGATCTACCTATCACCAATATCATCTATATAGAAAAGTTCCTCGATATCTCTTACCTACTAATAATTAATTCTTATGGACGATGATTATACTAAATAATCTTAGAATATAGTATGTTGCTAACTAAGTTTCGATGGGGTAAAAGTATCAGATAATTTTCTGTAGAAACGATGTTGATGATCAGTAGGTCATGGCAACAGAACTTCGGTCTAATTTCAGTTATCGTAGATGCCGATTGGGGATACCGACCACCGCTCCCCACCTACCCCCTTTCCCCAACTCAAAAAAAAACTTTCCTCTCTGCGCGCGCGCGTGTTGGAGATTTATAAGCATTTCATTTGTTCATATGGTTGTTAATTGTATAGTAAGTACAAGACAATGAGGAAAATGGTTGTTAATTGTTCATATGGTTGTTCATTTCTGAGAGCAAAGACATGCCAAGTAAGTTCAGCAAGTAGATATTTAAGTCATTAGTTTCCCTCTTAATATTTGTTATTCCATGGGAGAATGAGGAAAATGCTAAATACACACTATTCCCACTCTCTGACGTAGGGTACAGTTCAAATTTCCTTTTGCAAGGTAAATATCAATTACATTTTAATGTCATGCGCTCTAAATCTTGGGTCCTGTTAGGTACTTGAATACATAACCAGATTCTATGTGTATGTAGAGATATGAGTTCAAACAGGGTTTTTAAACCGCTAGAGTATAGTGATTCTGTTTTGGTTCTAGCAGGGACCGAGATAACATCAGATCAAAATCCCATTTAAGAAAAACAACAGTAACTTTGTATTTTTACATAAGAAATTCACATTAATCAACTTTGAAAACTAACAAATTTGCAGCATATGAATATTATAGTAAAGAAAGGTTGATTAGAAAATTAATTTTTTAATCGAAACTAGTTGAAATACTTTATCCATCATGATCCCATTTTTCAAAACCTATAATCATCACTTTCATTTCCGACCCTAAAACCAATCTCATTTGAGCCACTTCATCAACATGATCCATAAAGAAAAATTCAGTCAACAAATATTCTATCAGTCATACTATTGATTTAATTCATGTTCACCTTAACTAACACAACTGAACATATACAAGTTTTGGTTACATATATTTGGAATATGCATGTCAACCTGACCAGTGGTCGAATCTCATATTATATGTATCAAGCCAAAAAATTAGACTTTTATATACCCAATTTTCAATCTCTCTAGTGCTCGAATTGTTGCAGCTACATGGTCTTTTTGTAGCTTTTCAAAAAAATGGGAGAAAAATGTTAAGGCAGACCATTACTGAATTTTTTTAATGGTCAAAGAGTCAAAGGAGAGAACATGCTTCTGGTTTTAGCTGGACTTATGCTAATTCTTTTAAACAATGTCATGTTTCCATGTTACATATGCACTAATGTGATTCTTAAGAATTTAATAATAGTTTGTTCAGGTCCTAAAAAGGCAGTGTTCGTACATATTGACCCTTCAACCCCATCCGCGTTTGAATATAATCAACTGTCATAATATTTTATGGGTTTGTCTTTACCCCTGCAATAGCGATGCTGCTTTGAAATACTAAAGGAATAAAATGTTTGGCTTTTTTTGCCTGATTCCTCAACATGGTTATTCTAACACTTTTGCAGCCTGGTTCAGCAAGCACAAAAGTTTTTTCTGGGGAAGAATAGTTCAGATGATGCAAGAAATGTAATTTCTGTTATTATCTTGATTCCACATTTTTAAAATATGCAATCATTCATTGTTCTTTTTCTTCCGTCTTTCATGTAAACATATATACACTTAAGAGTTTTTCCAAGTTAAATACACTAGATCATGTCCTACTTGGATTTGTACAACTGTGCAACTAAGTCCTATTCAGTCATTTAGACAGAAACTCTAATCTATTATCCATATTATATCAGTGGAATATAATTTTAGAATGAAAGTATATTTGATAATAATAAATGATTGCAATTATCCCACAATAAAAGGATCTAGAAGAATCCCGAATAATTGTTCCAATGAATCTGTTCTAGGACTCAACCTGGGAAGTGATTTTTCTTTCCGTGTCGCCAAAATTCTAGTGAAAGTGTGTTAATATTGATAGAAAATAAATACACAACATGGTAGTATCATGAGTAAACAATAGTTTAGGCATTTCTTTAAATTTATCGAGTGTATAATTTTATTCGTTGATTGCGCAGATGGGATATCAGTTTGCTGGGAAGGCAATTTATTGCGCAGATGGGATTCCAGTCACTTTCCTCTCGATCAATACCCATGTGTACCAGAGTTCAAAAGGAAAATCACTGTTACTTTTGTAGTGTATAATGGAGAAAACACAAATGGATGTTATAGTGCAATGTATATGATCCTGAGTGAATAGGCAAGACTAGCATGAGTGAAACATCTGAAATATGATAAGCAGATATGGGTATGCTACATGGTAGATATGCGTGACAGGCATGAATTGAGACAGTGTGTGTGGCATGTAAAATGATGTAAGTAAATGGTGTGACTGGCATGAGTGAAACCTAATGCATGATATATGTATCTGACGTGAGAAAACTGGCTTCAAACTGAAGTGGAACTTAGTTTTTTTTATTGTGAGTTTCGAGATAGTTCTGTGGTGGTGGTGCCGATATGGGGACTAGTGGGTTCGAATGTTGATGATATGAACTTGGTCGAAGAGGGTAGTAGGATGATGGTTTCTTGAAGTGGTAGGTTAGTAATGGAGATAGTTTGAAACAATTATGGTATGTGGAAGGTGGTATGTTTGTGGAGGAGGAGAAACTGATTGTGATTGTGATAGGTGATTGTGAGTGGAAGATGCTGTGGAGTTGCAGTTTGTAGTGGTGGTTTGAAGCTGTAACAGTGGCAATATCTGATCGTGTTAGAATGAACAGATGCACATTGGCCGGTATGTCAGTTGTGAGTGGAACAGTGAAGATGAATGTATGTGGTGCACTATCAGGTTGTACAAAGTTAGGAGAAGAACTGCAATTGTAATGCAGGTTGCTGGAACTAGAAGGCTATATGCTATGCATAAAGCAGAAGTAACTACGAAGATAGTGAACGAGTGTTTTGAAAATTGCAGAAGAAATGAGGGAAGATGCATGGAAAACTCATGTTGATTTGCATCATCAGAGAAAGCAGCTTACACGGACACACGTTTGGTAACCTCTTTTTGTACTTACATCATCGTTTTGTGCTTTATTATCATAATTTCATCCTCTTTTAACTTAATTAGGCATCATGTACAATTGTTTGGTAACCTCTTGCAGAGTGAAAATGGCGGTATTATTGATTGTGTTGATATTTACAGTCAGCCTGATGTTGGTCATCCTATGCTTAAAAATCATGCTATTCTGGTTTATTATTCCCCTTACTTTTAGTTTTTGTACTCATAATGGTCAAGGTCATAGTTTTTTTTTATCGTGACAGTTGGAACCTAGCGTTCTTTCAACAATGAAGTGTAGGTTGCTTGTGATTTATCCCAAAATTGTTCTTAATATGCATACTAACTGGTTTGCCTATCTGTGAAGAGTTATATCAGCAGTTACTTGCAAAAGGTATGCGGTGAAGTATGGTCAGCAGCTTGATGATGGATATTGGGGGATGTCTGATGTTAAGTGGTGGAGGAGTTTGGGTGTAAGTGATGTCAGTAGTTGCTGCGAAGTGTATGTGTTTTGTTTTATGAAGGAGGTGGAGGAGCAACAAATGTTGGAGGTCGATGCTGTTACTGATGAAGTGTGCACAGTGATGCACAGTGGAGATGATAGAAATCAATGTTGTAAATGAAGTTGAAAATTTGTAAACCAAAGCAGAATTTGTAAATGATAATGAAATAGTCTTTTTTTTTTAATTTTTTGTGTATGTTTTTTCTTTTATATATATATATATATATATATATATATATATAAAGATTATCAACAATATATACATATATAGTTTATTTGAGCACTGTAATAATGGTTTCTAAGGGAATAGTTTGCATCGGTTGTTATAAAAAACCGATGCAATAGAGGGATTAGTTTGCATCAGTTTTCAACAAAAACCGATGCAACAAGTTCCTTTGTTGCATCGGTTTTCATTACAACCGATGCAACATGGGGGCTGTGTTCAAGCAACCAACCATGATATTTTGCATCAGTTGTTAGTAACAACCGATGCAAAAAGGATCTTTTTGCATCGGTTTCAGAACTGATGCAAAAGTATTAAGCCTGTTGCATCGGTTGCATATGCATCGGTTGTTGAACTGATGCAAAAGGGGGGTAAACAACCGATGCAAATGGCCTGTTTTGTAGTAGTGCGTGCTTGCAAATTAGACTTTAGAGGCTTGTGGGATGATCACTTACATCTTATTGAATTTGGATAATACAACAGTTGTCAGTCTAGCATCTGTATGGCACCATTTGAGGCATTATATGGCCGACAATGTAATGCTTCTTCTTGTTGGTGGAATGCAGGTGAGAAACAGATACTTAGGCCAGATATGATTAGAGAAACATCGAAGAAGATCAAGATCATTCGGCAACAAATGAAAGCTGCCTAAGACAGATAGAAAAGGTATGATGATAAGAGATGTCGATATTTAGAGTTCTTTGTCGATGACATGGTATTTTCAAGATCTTTCCATTGAAGAATTTCATTCGGTTCGGTGGTAGAGAGAAGTTGGCATGGAGATTTGTTATACCTTTTCCAATATTAGAGAGGATCTAAACCTTGCTTACAGAGTTGACGTTCCTCAACGAATGATGGAGATGCACAATGTATTTTATGTTTCTCACTTTTGGAAATATATGTACGATTTTGATGTAACATCGCATCGGATTGGCTAGATGATATCATGATTGAACCAAAAGCTTCAAGTCCCCATAGGCCTTTCCGTACTGTCGGATATGACATAGATTGGCTTAGGAGGAAGACGATGAAGTTTGTGAAGGTCCAGTGGCTTGATAGTAAAGGCAACTGCACTTAGGAGACCAAGGAGATCATGAGGACAACATATCCAGAGCTCTTTGCTTGGACAGTTTCTTATTTGTCACTTTTCTTTCACTTATGATATAATGAAACACCAACATGGCATAGTGTCCAGCATGCAAGGATAGACTTAGATGTTTTCATTTTCACTTATTGTTGTGTATGCATGTTTGATGTATGATGGTTAACTACACTTGTATACGATTGTTAGGCATGTGGGACGACTCTATTGACTTGATTATAGAATCTCGAGGGGAAATTCCTAAAGAGGATAGAATGTAAAAACCCACATTCTACGTTACATATCAAAGGATCGTAGAATATTTATATTTTTTTCATATGAGGTCATGTGGTTCTAATATTTTAGGAAATGACTCTTAGGGACATTTCTCCATGATATTTAGCAAATTTCTATGTGACATTTTGGCCCTATAAATCTGTCATGGACTATAGCTTTCGATAGGAGCCAAATTAGGGTTTGAAACTACTTCCATTAGATCTGGATGATGGTTTTTGCGTAGAGTGGTCATATTAAGAAAATGGACATACCGTTTTTTAGTTATGACTGTTTGAAGTTTTCATTGATTTTGAGCGACTAAGTAAGTAATTAGGGTCATTAGTGCTAAGGCCCATAACCCATTTCGGTTTTTGGGTAAGTGGAGACAGATGGGGCCTCATCCCCATCATTTCACAACTCCCTAAAAATAGCTAGAAATCTTCACTCACCCCTATTTACCAAAAGGCAACCCTTAAACCTACTTTAATTAACCAAATTACATCATAAAAGGAGATTAGTGTGATTAACACTTGGGATCGGAGATTTGATGTTGGAAGAGCCTTGGATTTCATGCTTACTACTGTATATTGGAGGATTTGATTTTTTCTTAAGATTAAGTTGAGTGATTAGATCTCTCATTTACTAATTATGTCATTAATTACCCTAAGCGGTGTTTTATTTTTTTTTTAAAAATACTAAAGATATTTTAACCCATATCACACCATATTTGTGAATTTTAGATGATTTGGAATTGATTTGTAAAAACGTGTTCTTATGGATCCCTAACTATGTTCTTATTGATCCCTAACCTTCACCTTAGGTTAGATCTCTTTAAAATGATATATTTGGTTGTTTGGCTATTGTTAATGGTTATATATGATGAATATATGATTGTACTATGTGTTGAATGGTTGAAAACATCGATCAAATGGCAGTTTAGTTAGGAAGGGTCTATGGATTGGTGATAATCCATAAATTTTAGCCCAAATTGAACGCGATCGATGTAGGGCAATGAAGGCCTCATAAGGTTGCACACTTAGTTTCAAGCCATTTGGAGTTCTTATTGTCAAGATATAGGCATTAAAGGCATGGATCGGTGGGAATTCAAAGGCACATATCAGTATGTATGGATCGGTACTAGTCCATAAATATTGGTTCAAATGGGTTGGATCAATGTGAGGTGACAAGGAAGGCCCCATGATGCCACATTTCAAATTTCAAATCATTTGAAGTTGTATGCTCGAGTTATGAGAAAAAGACGATGGATTAGTGTTGATGGATCAATGGTAATTTACTTGGAGTCCGACCCGAGGAAATTTGTCATTTGTTTGGAGTCTTACATGGTTCGCTTGGAGTCATAGAAATTTGAAGTGTTGGGTCAGTGATAAATAGCTCTTGGAGTTATTTGCATGTTTCTTGGACGAACCATGTGGTATGGTTCGGTACCAAACCATGGGGTATCGTTCGGTGATGAACCGATGCTTGAATTCAAATTCATGTTGCTTGGAGAAAAGGAGTCAAGTCAAGGATCGATACCGATCCCTGAGGGCACATGGAGAAATTATGTGGGTATACTCGAGCCTTACTTCAGGCTAGAAAATTCGGAGTCTACTTTGAGCCAATATTGTTGTTGCTTCAGGCTTGATTTCGATCCAACGTTGAGATGAGTTTTTCTACGACCATTTTGACAATTTTCTATGATGACCACTCGTGACTCAACGATGGAGATTCCATGAAGAGAAGTAATGTAACGACCGGCCTTTTCAACTCTTAAAGTCGACATTAATACATTCATTGTATTCACATGCTGAGCATCCAAGTGCCGGAAAGACAAATTATTGATGGAAAAGAAAGAAAAGATAAAACAGAATCCCTCATCATGACGAGTAATATATAATATACAACAAGTCTTTATAAAAGAAAAGTGCAATATACATACATCAATCAGAGTAAACCAACTAATTATCAGTCTGAACAGTTATAGCAACCTTTCCCCACAAATGCGGATAAACATAAATAATCAATGTAGCAAAAATAAAAATATACGTGAATATGTCTTCGAGGCATCTTGTCCGTCTTCTGAAGCTTCAAAGAATCCAAGCTGAATTTGAAAATATGCTCTGTCTGGCCTGAGTTTTATAAAAAATAATGTCCCGATCTGTCTGGTTGACTAGTATGAGAAAACACAGATCATATGGATTTCAGTATTACAAAATCTTTCAAAATAGAGGTATCTCTTAAGGTCACACCGCATATAAACTTGGATGTGTTTTCACATTACAATAACCGAACTATTTCATAGGAAATCTTCTTAAATTATAATAGTATTTACGGTTTAATATAAATATTGAATCATAACCGAAATTGCTATAGTGATTAAGTTCCAACATAATAGGTATATAGCAAAGTGCAAAGCGTACTTATTGGAGAACGGGTTGCATAAATTGATAAGGAAAAGGGGTACTGCCTGCCATAGTTTATCTCTAGAAAATGTGCTGAGCTCGAACCTACAGACCCCTATGAATTAAGACCGGCCCTACCCCTTACTGGATTGTTTTGAATATTTCATTAGCCCGGTTGCTTTTGCAACCATTTCAAGTCAACCAAACCCATAAATGTATATATCTACAAAGGGTGTTGAAAATACCCTAACGGATGCGACACACATTGCCCTGAAGCATATCCCATGTTTTAGTCATCTTGGCAGATTTTTCATAAGGCTACATTTTACCTTTTATATAGCAATCTCACTGAGAATGCTAACACTACCCTTCAGCCAGCAAATGCAGTGCTAGCATTTGTCAATACAAGTTGTTCAAGATAATTGAAGGCACTACTTCTACTTCATCCATTTTAGAATCACCCTCAGGAATAGTCGCAAGCAGCTCTTGCACTTCAAAGAACATTATCTTCGATCATCTTCAGATATCTTCCTTTTCGAATGCTTATGTCGCTTTGAGGTGGTTTTTCGGATAATATGTCTGATCTTAGTCTTTCCAAACTGACAATGATAAGTTTAACACTGTCCAAGATTTTGTAAGTCAAATATTTAACTATCAAATAACAAAAAAAATTAACCAGAGATTTTACCAAGATCGGCTAAGCATAAAGCAACCACTAAGCCTTTTTAATTAATCATCCCATTAATTAAAACTGCTTTGTAAATGCTTGTATCAAAATACTTTTCCAAAGATGTTATCTCACCTTTTGGCAAGGCCGAGATATCAAGGAACTGACTGGAGAATACAGATCATACATCCTCAGCATTAAATAACTGTTGGATAGCCACATATATTGATGAATTTTACTCGAATCTGGATCGAGCTACAATTGATAAGACATATCAAGCAAAGCCATGAAAGCCGACGTTCCAAATCTCAAGTCGATACAAGTTTGTATGCTCAGGTTATCATCGGTACAAGTTGGAGGAAATAGCCCTGAGTTCGAATCCATAGGACAAACCCTAGCTCGAATCCATAGGCAGAGCTCCTGATCGAATCCATCAACATATGTTTGCTCCGAATCGATCGCCACCTCCTTGTTCGAATCCATCAGGTGGTCAAGCTTCGTATCCATCGCCCAAAGCCACATGTTCGAGTCCATCAAGTCTCCTCTGTTTCTAACCCATGGAAGAGCACATGTTCGAATCCATCCAGCTGTAGCAACTTCGTGTCGATCAATTAATACACATCGCGATCGATACGAACACGCCTTCGTTCGAATCCATGAGTGAATGAAGCCTTCGAGTCCATTAGGTCAAGGCGGCTAAAACCATGGAGTCGACCCGGTAAACTCAGAGCAAAAACTGGATCAACGCATGAAACTCGCACCACGTCAATTACCTCACATGCAACACCATCGATTCGACCCTATCGATTCGAAGGGGATCGGTTCGAAGGGAGCTGTCTGGCGAAGATCACCATTTTGAATCGATCATAACTTGAGATCTACAAGTCCAAATGCTATGAAATTTTCACAGAAGCTTACGTACATGTTCAAGAATGTCCACACCAAATTTCATCTCGATTGGATGATTTTTGATCGATTCGAAGTTGAGTTCGAATCGATCCCAAAGTGGGCCCAAATTTCCTAGGGCCAGGCGTGTGGGCCCCCTCACGTGCCAGAAGCGGTCTCCTAAATTTTTGGCGAAATATCAGCCCCCTACACCTATAAATAGAGCCCCGGGTCATTCAGAAAGGGGATCAGAGAATTTTTAGAGATAAAACACGCCCGGACGCTGCCAGAATCGCTCCATATCATCATCGCTGCTATTAATTTCGAAATTATACTTACTATCTGCTGTACTTTGACATAAAAAGTTGTATTCTCCGAATATCGAGCAATAAAGAGACAAAACATCCTAGTGGACGTAGGCGATACACCGAACCACTCTAAATTATCGTCTTCTGTGCAATTTACTTTTCTTCGACTTCGATTTTTGGTTAGATAATCCTCATTTTTAATTTTACCTCTTCATTTATTATCTCTTCAAAAACTTCCGAAGAGCGTTGTGCCCAATTTTGGTACAAACACTTTGGTGCTTTCACTGAGAAAACCCGGTTTTCTCCTGCTCGTCGGATCTATCTTCGATACCGGATTGCGTAAATCTAAGAGAGAGAGATTCAGTCTTCAATTTCAGATTCCTTCCGTACTATTCAGATTTGCCAAAATGTAGGAAAGAATTCTACATCTCAAGATGGTTAGTACTAGAACCACCTCCAACGTTGGTGATTAGGAAGGTCGGGATAGACAAAATCCCACACAGCTACAATCAACCAACCAAGATGCTACCGGACATACAGATCAATCAGGTCCGGTTACAAGACAAGAGTTTCAAACATACTTCAAGAACTGATCCAAAGTCGGCAGCAGTTAACTGAACAGTTGCGCGCTAATGCTGAGTTGACTAACCAACTGAATCGCCAAAGGCGTAAAAGATCCAGAAGGGATCATGCCCCTCATTCTTCCACTGAAAGTTCCGCTTCGTCCGATTACAATGGCAGATCTACCCGTCCCAGGCTAGACGGAAGTTATGCACATGCTGCTGGTCACCAGCAGGCATTAACCATTGGGCAAATAAGAGTCGGCCCTTCTCCTAGTTTTCATACAGGACCCTCCTCCCGAGGAGGCACTGTTCCGTAGCATACCACGGATAACCATGCCACCGCCACTGCAGTTGACATCGGAATTGATACCCGAAATCACTCCAATTAGAACTACCACCAACAGGAACATGCTCCAGAACCATATGTCTCGGAAGACATTGAGCCAAGGAGGCGAGATACGAATCATCGACAACGCCTATCCTACCTCGCGCTGTGGAACCCGACCACACTTTTGCTCACCGCGCTCAGAATATAGCAACACCAGACCTCTCAGCTATGGTACGCCAAATGATCCGCGAGAGTCAGGGCTTAACAAATGACGATTGGGGAATCTCCCGAAGTCATACTCCGTTCACTGATGACATATTGTATGCTGAACCACATCGGCGATTCTGGATGCCGAATTTGCCTATGTATGAAGGAAGTTCCGACCCTAATCAGCATATTCTGAAATACGAATGGTCGATGACTGCTGCAAGAGCTGATGATGCAGTAAAGTGCCGTAGTTTTCTCATTTCTTTAGGGGGAATTGCGACAATGTGGCTTACGCGGTTACCACCACGGTCTATCTCTTTGTTCGATCAGTTGGCTACGAAATTTATTGAACAATTTTCTATGCACATTGCCAGGCCTAAAGATGTTAATACTTTATCTAGTATCACTCAGGCTCCTGGAAAGACACTCAGGCGATACTTGGAGAGATTCAATGCCGCTTGTGCAGAGATCACTAACCCCAATGATAATTCAATATTGATGGCCTTGACTAAGGGGAATGACCACGATTCTGAGTTTGGAAATTGGTTAACTGGGAAGCCTCCCGCATCGTTGGATCGTTTCTATTCCAAAGCTGCTCAATTCTTAAGGCGTGAGGATGCGAAACAATCTAGGAAACAGGACGATGCGAGACCCAGCAACGAAGGAATTCAGAGTAATGTCGCAGTTAAACAATCTGGTGAAAGTTTAGGAAAAGTCCAGTTAAATATTTAGAATAAACAAGCTCAACAACCGAGGAATAGTGATAATCAAGGCAGAAGACGGGATCAGAATCATGGCCCACGACATAGGGCTCCGATGTTTGACACTTATACACCGCTGAACACGTCACCAGAGAATGTGTATCTACAAACTTGCAATGCTATGACGTATCTAAAGAAAGTCAAGCTTCCCCAGCCGAGCTGACAATTGAAGTTCCAATCAGTGATGATGATGATTCAAAAATGATGAAAATTTGGTCTCAGCTAAGCCCACTAGCACAACGGGAATTGGTCGAATTTCTCCAGGCAAATCTAGACGTATTCGCTTGGACGCACTCTGATATGTGTGGAATCTCGCCAGACATCGCGAACCACACCTTGAATATTGACCCACGATATATCCTAGTCAAACAAAAAAGACGCGGTATGGATCCAGAGAGATCTTCCGCCCTCAAAGAAGAAGTTGATAAGCTGAAGGCAAATGGGTTTATCCGGGATGCTCTGTACCCAGAGTGGGTATCCAATCCTGTACTTGTCCGAAAACCAAATGGAAAATGGAAAACGTGCATTGATTACTCTGACTTAAATAAGGCTTGTCCAAAAGACAGTTTTCCACTTCCCCGAATTGATCAACTTGTGGACTCAACGGCCGGACATGAATTACTATCTTTCATGGATGCTTACTCTGGTTACAACTAGATACCCATGCATGTGCCCGACCAAGAACATACGAGCTTCGTAACTGATCTGGGACTATACTGCTACAAGGTCATGCCTTTCGGATTAAAGAATGCCGGAGCAACTTACCAACGCTTAGTCAACCGGATGTTTGCCGACCAGATCGGAAAAACTATGGAAGTTTATGTAGATGACATGTTGGTAAAATCACTGTACTCCACTGATCACGTCAAAAACTTAGATTCAATGTTCATTATCCTCCGGAGATACGGGATGAAGCTTAATCCGCTAAAATGTCATTTTGGAGTCGCATCCGGAAAATTCCTTGGGTTCATCGTCAACGCCCGAGGGATAGAGGCTAACCCTGAAAAGATCTGGGCAATCAGGAACCTTCAAACTCCAAGGACTCTAAAGCAGGTTCAGAGTCTAAACGGGAAGGTTGCAGCACTGAGTAGGTTCATCTTGAAATCAACTGATAAATGCATCCCCTTCTTCGACCTGTTCCGAAAAGGGAAACGAAACTTCGAATGGACTATGGAATGCGAGGGCGCGTTTCAATAACTAGTTCAACATCTTTCCACATCGCCGATTCTTTCAAAGCCTATTGACCATGAACAGTTATATCTCTACCTGGCGGTATCTGAAAATGCAATCAGCGCTACGTTAGTTCGGGAAGAAGACCGAGTGCAGAAACCGGTCTACTACGTGAGTAAACGATTAACCAGAGCCGAGAGAAATTACCCAAGGCTGGAAAAGTTGGCATATTGCATAGTCATCGCCTCGAGGAAGATCCGTCTGTATTTTCAGGCTCATCCTATTACTGTGTACACCGATCAAACGTTACGATAGGTCCTCACATGGCCTGAGACGTCTGGTAGGTTACTGAAATGGAACATTGAACTGAGTCAATTCGACATCACATACACTCCGAGAAGGGCCATACACGGTCAAGTCCTAGCAGATTTCATTGCTGAATTCACTGTTCCTGAAGACTTACCTGAAACTAGCAAATCCCCCGAATACATATGGAAGCTATACACTGATGGTGCATCCAACGATCGATGTTTGGGCGTAGGGGTAGTGCTTGAAACCCCCGAGGGCCGATCCATATGCTATGCTTTAAAGTTCGAGTTCCGTGCAACCACCAATGAAGCCGAATATGAAGCTCTACTTACCGGGTTAAAATTAGCCCGTGATTTGAGAATCATCGCTGTGGAAATTTACCGTGACTCCCAGTTAGTAGTATGCCAAGTTCGGGGTGAATATCAGGCCAAAGATCGAAGACTAGCTGCTCATTTAACCCGAGTCCGGGAGATGCTTGATCAGTTTGATTATTATACCATTTTCTACATACCCCGAGAGCACAATCAGAAGGCCGATTCGTTGGCAAAGTTGGCAAGTACGGGCGAAGCTCAACTGTTAGGACTCGTTCCTGTTGGAACTCTATCCACTCCGAGTATTGATCGAATGGAAACTGATTTCACATTTGAAGCTGCTTCTATTAGGGAGTCGTGGATGACCCCCTATCGAGATTAGATTGAGCATGGCATATTACCTGAGAGTCGAAGCGAGAAAAGACAAGTTCTTCGAAAAGCTTCACGATTTGTCATTCAGAATGGAGTTATGCATCGAAGGGGGTATTCTATTCCTCTTCTCCGGTGTATCGCGCGCGACGAAGTCAAACGAGTGTTACACGATATGCACGAAGGAGAATGTGGCGATCACACTGGGGGCAAGCACTTGCCAAGAAAATACTCCGATATGGATATTGTTGGCCTACTATTAATCGCGATGCTGTGGACTATGCTAAAAAATGTGATAAATGCCAAAAATACGCTCGGATTCCTAGAGCCCCGCCTACTGAGATAATCCAAATGGTCAGTCCCTGGCCATTTGCAATATGGGGGATTGATATAATTGGTGCATTGCCTTTAGCTAAAGGTGGCGCGAAGTACGCCATCGTCGCAGTTGATTACTTCACCAAATGGGCCGAAGCTGAACCTCTTCCAACAATTACGACAAAGAAAGAAATCAACTTCGTAGTACGCAACATCATCTGTCGGTTTGGTCTCCCGCATACTATTATCACCGATAATGGGGCCCAGTTCGATAGTATTGAATTCAAGAATTTCTGTCAACGATTCCACATCCATAAGAAATTCTCTGCTGTAGCGCACCCTCAAGAAAATGGTCAAGTTGAAGCTGTTAACAAGGTTATCAAATCTATTTTGAAGAAATGACTAGAAAAGCCCGGGGGAAAGTGGGTTGATGAACTTTCTATGGCTTTATGGGCTTACCGGACGACTCACAAAACCGCAACCGGACACACTCCATTTTCTCTATCTTATGGCTCTGAAGCCGTTATTCCAGTCGAAATGGAAGTGCATTCTCATCGTGTGATATATTATGATCCAAAAATAAATGCCATGCTACTTGCTGAATCTTTGGATTTACTCGATGAGAAGCGTAAGGAGGCTGATTTGAGGGCAGCCGCATATCGGGGTCGAGTCGCCCGAATATATAATGCCAAGGTCCGACCGCGAACCTTTGAACTCGGCGATCTCGTACTCAAGAGAATTTATCCGGCCCCTTCGCACATGAAACCAAATTGGGAAGGTCCGTATGTGATTTCACAAAAGCTCAGAGATGGCACGTTCAAGTTGTCGACCGTTGATGGTCTTACTTTGCCGAGAGCTTGGAATAGCGAGAGTCTCCGTCGCTATTACGCTTGACAGGCTCTATTTATCTATTTTAGTCAATTTCTTCCTTTGCGTTTTATTTTTGCATTTTGAAGTTTTAATTTGTAATAAGGCAACTGATTTTGCCATGCTTCTTTCATTTCAGCAATAAAATGCCATCTCTTCGAGCCAGAGCTGTGATTCATTGAGTATGACAAACAATATCATGATGCACGGAGAGTTAAGTTCCATAATGCGGTGGGATTTATTTAAATAGGGAGTGACTGTGATACGACCGGTCATTCACTAAATGAAACCCGAGCTCGGGGGCAGAACACTACATCAGCATTTACAAGGATTGATACACGACAATCCTTCCTCTAACTGCAGATTCCGAGAGTGCGAACTGGAGTATAAACATTAAAATAACTCTAAGTCCCCAGAGCGCGGACTGGAGTATAAACATTAACTCTAAATTCTTAGAGTGTGAATTGGAGCGTAAACATCAACTCCGGATTCGCAGAGTGCGAACTGGAGTATAAACATTAAAATAATTATAAGTCCCCAGAGCGCGGACTGGAGTATAAACACTAACTCCAAATTCCCAGAGTGTGAATTGGAGCGTAAACATCAACTCCGGATTCCCAGAGTGCGAACTGGAGTATAAACATTAAAATAATTCTAAGTCCCCTGAGCGCGGACCGAAGTATAAAGACTAACTCTAAATTCTCAGAGTGTGAACTGGAGTATAAATACCGACTCTAAGCTCCCAAAGCGTGAACTAAAGTGCAACTGATAACTCCAAATCCCCGAAGTGTGAACAGGAGTGTGAATTTTAACTCCAAGTCCACAAGATGAAAGTTGTGTTAAGTCCCCGAAGTGCGGATGCGTGTTCAAGACTTATGACATATGTGATCATGAGATAATTAATGGAATACTTAAGCAAAAGAAAAGAACAATTTCCCATTCCATTAACTAACAAAAAGGAGTTTGATTACATGGCAAACCAAAATATTTCAATTAAGTGGAGGCCGAATCCACAACTTATACACGGCTTTGAAAGAACGAAAGAAGAGGTAAAAGAACTGTTATTAACAACTGCATTACAAGTCAAGAAGCTCAATCCTTCTTCTTCCGAGGCTTCTTCTTTGGAGTTGAGCCACCAGAACCACTACCAGATTTCCTTCAAGATTTCTTGCTTTTCTTTGGTTTATCCTCCGAATCTGGCATGATATCGACATCCTCCTCGGAGCTGGAAGGAATAGAGATTCTCTTGGAAGGGGGAACTGAAGGCATAGGAGCTGTGACGGGTGTCTGGGTAGCAACACTTGAGACGGTCACCGTGCCACCAGGAGAAATTACCATTAGAGGAGATAAACTCGATGGTGCAACACCACTTCCAGAACCACCTTCAGTTGACACCGCGGCCATCTCAGTGCTTATCTCAGCAAGAATCTCATCTTCTCGAGACAATTGAGCTGCGTTGGATACACTGGTGGTTGACATGAAAGAGCTAAAGGCTTGAGCGGCTCCACTCATTGCAAATGAAGGATCAGGAAAAGGTTCAAGAGAATGACCAAGAAGCTCCTCAATCATTTGAGTATCAAATGACATCGAGCTCCCCTCTCCAATGTCGCCGGCCATGGCGGCAGTTGTAATCGCTTCGGTAACGATGACTCCCTGCATCAGATATAGGACCGGAGGTACTGGAGGTACGGGCGCAGCACTTTCAGTCACTGAACAAAGAAGAGCAAGAATAGTCAGTGCAATAAATTCACTCCAAGATCGTCGTGTTAAGACACGGGGGAAATGTTCAAAGTACCTTCCTTGCTTTGCCTCGGAGCTTGGACAGGTTCGGAGACAACAGTCGTAGCGGGAGATAATCCCGGTTGATCCGGATTGTAGGCAGGAACGATTTGTGGATCAATCGCAGCAGTGACTTCAGACGATGTCGGGACAAAAATTCCAGTACTCTCACTGTAATGTGCGGCACCCAAACCCTGGCTAATCTCCGTTTACTGGATACCGAGTTTTTCTTTCTCAACGGAGATCATCGCTTCATGAAGAACCCTTCTCTCTTCCTCGCTGAGCAGACGTGACTCAAGCTCAAACTTGTCCAGTGCTTCATCCGGATGAGATGACTTCTTATTCTCCACTAGTTTTTTCCAGGCATTATGAAGAAGCATAGAGTAATCTCCTAGCCATGCAAGATTTCTGTGCTCTAGCACGTTAGCATTATATTTATCCAGGAGTTCGTCAAACTCAGCCTCCATCTTAAACCGCTCCGCCTGAATTTTCTCTTCCACTTTCGTTTCCATTAGCTTGACCTTTGCGACCGCTGCATCGTGCTCAGGCCGAAAAGACACTGCTTGCTCACATGCCTCTTGAGCGGCCGTATTGGGATCATCCCTCTCCTTGCTTATATCAACAAACTTGGCCTTTAACTCCTCCAATTCTCTAACCGCCGCATCCCGCTCGGCCTCAACATTTTTGTATCGATGGCCCAAGTCTTCTACTAAGGTGCAATGCGCCTGTTGCATTTTTTCCATCTCTACTAGAGTCTCATCGACCTTTTTCAGCGATTCAAATTCAGCCTTGCGAGAGGATTCCGCCTCAAATTGAAGGACCTCAACGATACGATTCTTCTGGGCCAAGTCAGCTTCCAGTTTCTCAATGATTTTGGCTCGGTCGAAGGCTGCTTTTGAAGCTTTAACGGCCGCCTTGTACCATTCCTTATGCTGGGCGTAGAAGTCGCGGGTATAACTAAGTGCTGTGTTCATAGCGTCTTCAGGAATTATTTTAAGGCTAGGAGGGAAGATGTAAGCATCGAAGCATATTTCCGGGAAGTCTTTCTTTAGTTGGGCGATTTTGATGGCCCCTTCACCAGATGGTTCAATAGCAGCCTCCTCCACAGCTGTGGTCGTAACAATTTCAATCCTGGAACGATCTGATTCAGGCCTCGAAATCTGTGAAGATGGTTGCTGTCGCAAAGGTTCAGATACATGTGTATGGCTTCTGGGTGGCGGAGGAGAGCGAGAAGGTGAACGGTATCTCCGATCTCTATCTGAGCGTTCCTGACAAGAGTAGCTTCGGGGATAGTCCCTCGCATGATATTCTTGCCCATGATGCCTCCGTTCACGATCACGATCGGAATCCCCACGACGAGATTCATAGTAGAACGAAGGATGATGCACTCTTCGGAGTTTATCCAATGTAGATGGAGGGCCAGACATAGCACCTACAAAAGAGAAATAACTCAATTAGGCACCAAGTAAAGGCACTACGATGTATGCGGAAGTCATGTAGTGTTGTGAAAGTGTATGCAAATGTGAAAAACCCCCAACCAACTAGAAGTGTCGATTGCGCTAACGGGTAAAGGCTCGCTTATTTCTAACGCTTCCCGGAGTTCTTCCAACCCAGACCCGTGGTAGAGAGATACGTACTCTGGGATAGGGATATTGTCCAGCCCTCTAAAGATATCTCCTGATTGACAAGGAGCGGCGTCGGAGATAGTGATTCCGGGGATGGAACGAGATAAAACTACAGACTTCCGTCTCTTAAATTTAGGGATAACAGCCTTGCCTTTCCGTTTCTCCTCTATTCGGGAAAGATCAGCCGCTAGCTCAGTATCTGTGGGCGTCCTTTCATCGTCGCTCGCTTCTCTTATTACTATACCGGGTTTTCTTTTCACAAATTTTTTCTTTTTCTTCGAAGCCGGTTTCGCCAACCCCTCAATAACAATGCTCTGGCTCATTTCGATTAAACCCAGTATCCTCAAGTTGTCGTCACTTAACACCGAGTTGATATGCCTTTAGTCGCACGGGACCTCTTGTAAGCTCCGGACAATGCCTTTGTAATATCCACCGTCGGGCCTCGAAATGATGGCTATAAGAAGGACAGAGTATTAGTACAAGTGTTAAGAATAGCTATTCAAGAAAGACTTGCGACACTTACGCCTAGACAGCCATGGCCTAGCGAACCCTGGGGGTACCGAACAAAAACCATTCGTTTTTGAAATAGCTAAGTCTAGTCCAAGCCCCGGTCACAACCTGGAAGTTTCTAACTGCTTCCAGAAACGTAAAAGATGGGCTATCACCTCTACTCTTGAAATTAAATATGTATCTAATCTCAGCCGGCCTTGGCGGGCAAAAAAAACAATCCATAAATATGACGAAGGCGCTATTCAGCAATGCGTGCCCGTTAGGATGAAGTTGTGAGGGAGCAATTCCTAAGAACGACAGCATCTCTCTGATGTATTGATTGAACGGAGGGAGAGTTCCAGCCACACAGGCATGACGGTAGAAGGCAGTGTATCCTTCGGGTGGATTATGAGGCCTGTCATCAACACCCGGTAACAACACGTCATCCGAAGATAAGTTATGTTTCATACATATCCGACCAAGTAGAGACTCGGAAATATTGGATTGGACGGAGTCAATAGGGTCCTCGATAAATAAAGCATCCGGCAATTCATCCGGGGTCGGATCAATTACTTCGGTAGGAATATTAGGTATTTCAAGCGCAGGAGGGGCGAACTCTGTACCTCTTCTTGTTGGGAGCTTGAAGATTCCATAACCGACTAACTCATCAGAAACCAACGTTAAGTACATAAAGAACCCATGCATTCCCCAGTGTAGAGTGTATGGATGTGCTATGCAGTGCAAGTGCTGTGCGTTACTTAAGAAAATTTCACAAGATTAAACCAAAATGCACGAACGACAAAACTCTAAAAATCAGACCAGAAATGACCGTCATCGCTGACCGTCAGAACCATGCCATCCAGATGTCATCGGTCGACTCAAGCTTAAGTCAGTTATACATTTGTTAGGTTGCAGTTCCATCGACATGCTTCAAAAGGCAGTCAAATGTACAGTCCTACGGTTAAGTCCAATTATACAAGGCGGAAGCTCGTCGGAAATCAAGTGTTCAAGTGTGCTAAATTCACTACGTTTGCCGATTTTCAGCTTGGAATCAGTCGAAGTTCAGGTTTTGAAGCTAGTCGGAGATAACATTTTTTCGTATCAGACACGGTCGAATCGATCACCTCGTATCGATACAGATCGACTCGATGTGCCTCGTATCGATCAGGGTCGACTCGATACGTTTCGCATCGATGGGCCTTGAATCGATGTTTTTTTTTGTATCAATTAAAGAAGCGCTTCGAATTCACCAGGAGAGCATTCGTATCGACCAAGGGCAACGACTTCATATCGATCAGGCTCAATATCTTCGAATCGATCGGTTTGTAGGTTCGAATTGATCGCACTTTACAACAGATCGACACGAACCCCAACCACATTCGATCGATAAGAACCACTTCATCCCACAAATATCGATATGAAGCAGTACAATCAAGATCGACTTGAACTACCCCGTTCTGGATCGATACGAGGCAAAGAAATAATCTCTTAGAATCTCCTTCTTCTCCAAGAAAACTCAACACTTTGTCACGCTCCATCCCTCGTTTCGATCAATTTCGCTCAGATCTCAAAACCCTTTGGAATTGATCTTAGAAGAATTTAAAACCGATGGCAAAGATTAACAGTTTCATCGTTCTTGGCATGGCCTTATCCATCAGTTACCTGATTTTATAGTTATGATTGAAGAATCGAAGTTTTTGTTCGGTTCAAAGGAATGTCTTTCTGAAATTTGCTGGATCGATGCGAAGAAGAAGGCAAGGTAACGGTAAAAGTAAAAAGTAAAAGTGAGCCGAGTCCCTGGTATTTATATGGATCCTAGAGAGGAAACGAGGCGATTCACCTCCCGGTCACTTCAACTGATCACTACCGGTCAAAACACAGGATCGATTCGAACGATCGTGTTCGAATCCATTGCACTTCGAATCCATCAAAGCGACATGATCACGAGGCTTCATCGGTACAAAGCGATTAACGAAAGCTAACTTGAAATCGCCAAAACCTTATCGTTTCGAAACATGCGTTTCACGACCATCGGCTCACAACGATTCGAAGACTATCGATACGAATGTTCACTACGAATCCATTATAAACCATCGATGAGGGTGAACACTTCGTATCCATCAATCCAACCCGCACCAACGTGAAAAACTACTCGTCAACCTTTTACATCGATTCAGGAGAGGATCGATACAAGAGGATAATAAAAAACAATCGTCAAAACATTGTTTCAAAGTCGAATTTCAAATCAGTTCAGGAGTGAATCGATACAAAATTCGATAAAAAATTGAACTGGCAACGACTTGTGAACACACAACGTTACCGAAAGTCAAGTTAACATATATGCACATATGTCTGATTAATATTCAATTTTTGGACATTCACAGGGATCAAATGCTCATCTTATCATGATTTCGACGACAAACAACTAATCACTACCCTATGACGGTCGGTCACAGCAATACAAAGTACGGTTTTCAACGAAACATGTGATAGTTGTCCAACGTGAAACTGCAGCTTTTCAAAGCACGTCATGTTTACACAAGGCGTACTTTGGGAGGCAAATGTTATCCCGCCTTTTGGCAAGGTCGAGATATCAAGGAACTGACTGGAGAATACGAATCATACATCTCAGCATTGAATAACTGTTGGATAGCCACAGATATTGATGAATTTTACTCGAATCCGGATCGAGCTACAATTGATAATACATATCAAGCAAAGCCATGAAAGCCAACGTTCCAAATCTCAAGTCAATACAAGTTCGTATGCTCAAGTTATCATCGGTACAAGTTGGAGGAAATAGCCCTGAGTTCGAATCCATAGGACAAACCTTAGTTCGAATCCATAGGCAGAGCTCCTGATCGAATCCATCAACATATGTTTGCTCCGAATCGATCGCCACCTCCTTGTTTGAATCCATCAGGTGGTCAAGCTTCGTATCCATCGCCCAAAGCCACATGTTCGTGTCCATCAAGTCTCCTCTGTTTCGAACCCATGGAAGAGCACGTGTTCGAATTTATCCAGCTGTAGCAACTTCGTGTCGATCAACTAATACACATCGCGATCGATACGAACATGCCTTCGTTCGAATCCATGAGTGAATGAAGCCTTCGAGTCCATTAGGTCAAAGCGGCTAAAACCATGGAGTCGACCTAGTAAACTCGGAGCAAAAACTGGATCAACCCGGGAAACACGCGCCACGTCAATTACCTCGCGCGCAACACCATCGATTCGAAGGGGATCGATTCGAAGGGAGCTGTCTGGCGAAGATCACCATTTTGAATCGATCATAACTCGAGATCTACAAGTCCAAATGCTATGAAATTTTCACAGAAGCTTACGTACATGTTCAAGAATATCCATACCAAATTTCGTCTCGATTGGGTGATTTTTGATCGATTTGAAGTTGAGTTCGAATCGATCCCAAAGTGGGCCCAAATTTCCTGGGGCCAGGCGTGTTGGCCCCCTCACCTACCAGAACCGGTCTCCCGAATTTTTGGCGAAATATCAGCCCCCTACACCTATAAATAGATCCCCGGGTCATTCAGAAATAGGATCGGAGAATTTTTAGAGATAAAACACACCCGGACGCTGCCAGAATCACTCCATATCATCATCGCTTCCATTAATCTCGAAATTATACTTACTATCTGCTGTACTTTGACATAAAAAGTTGTGTTCTCCGAATATCGAGCAATAAAGAGACAAAACTTCATAGTGGACGTAGGCGATACGCCGAACCACTCTAAATTATCGTCTTCTGTGCAATTTACTTTTCTTTGACTTGGATAGATAATCCTCATTTTTAATTTTACCTCTTCATTTATTATCTCTTCAAAAACTTCCGAAGAGTGTTGTGTCCAATTTTGGTACAAACAAAAGATATATTCACAAATCTCTCTATTCTTTTCAGTACATGAAAAAAAATTAATATACTTATCTCTAATGTGTAAGTATACTAAAAAAACATTTCTCTTTTAAAGCTTAGTAAACTTTCCCATATACCTATATTAATAATATAAGCATATTCACAAAACAGTGCATTTTCAATATTTAGAAAATGTACTCATATACTTATCTCAAAGGTATAAATATATTCACAAAATCTTAAAAAAGATTTCACTTCCAAAACTATATTTAATTGGGTTAAAACCAATGTTAATTTACAACTCCTTTCATAAAATATTGTTAATAAATTTCTTTATAAATATCTAAAACATAATTATAGCCTCTTTTTATAAATTCCTAAATTTATTTAATAATCCCTTTATAAACATCCTTTACATTATTTATAAACTCTTTTATAAACTTCTTTTATAAAATATATTTTATAAAACTCATTTTATCAATTCCCAATTTATTTACAACTCCTATATAAAACTCTAAATTTATTTATAAATTCCTTTTATAACTTTCCAAATATAATTACAAAACTCCTTTTTATAAACGAAACTCCAAATATAAAACCAAACCCCAGGTATAAAACAAATTGCAAAATAAAATAATAAAACTCATAAACATTCCATAACCCGATCATTCCGTTAGTACAATAAATTCACAACTGTAATCTATTACTCCAATTTATCCAAATGATAATATTTTCCTTTTTAAAAAATATCATATATAAAATTGTTCTTTTTATTTATAAGATAATACTCGTAAATCTCTCTTTAATTTACAAAATACCATTTATAAATTTATTCTTTATTTACAAAATTTTATATAAATTGTTCCCTAACCATTTATTCCAAAAATATTTCTATCTTATTTTAAAATTAAAATTCACTTTAAAATAATAGATAACCCCTTTAATTATTATAATAATTTTCTATAATGACCAATACTTCCAAAATAATTATTAAAACATATATATATTAGAAAAAGTAAATAAAGAAGTTGAAATAAAATAGAGAAGTCCAAGAACTCATTTTAATCAAAATAGCATAGAAATTCCAAAAAATCAGATTTAAATATCATTTTCCAATCGAAAACCATTTCCAAATCAAATAACACTTAATAGTATTTTTTCTCTTAAAATACTATAATAAGGCCAATGGTTACTGTAGCACTTAACCTGTGCCATTACTAGCTTTTTCTCTAAAATGGACCAACCTTTAACTTATGTCAATGTCACATCAAATATGGTCAAACTATCCAATTTTGCGTTTAACAGTTTATATAACTGGAATAAAATGAATAGGGATATAACTGGAATTAGAAATCATAATATTGAGAAATCTGCATTTCTCTACAAAATTTTCCAATATTACAATTTGAATGTCAATCATTTTTGTAACAACCCTCTTTTAAAGCAGTAGTATTAAGTTAATTTAATTAAAATAGAAGTCCGTGGATTCGATTTTTCTGAAAATTATTATTTTTAAAATCAAATTATTATTCAATTAAAGTTTATTTAAGAAAATATTTTTGTAATAGAAAATTGAATTGGTTAATAAATTTCATTTTAGATAATATATTAAAATTCAAATAAAATGTGTTAATAAATATGAAATATTTTAAAAGGTTTAAGTATTTTAGTATAATTAAAACAGAAAAAAAAGAAGTTTTATTCGATATTCAATTAGATCAATAAATCTAGGAAGATGAATAAAATTATTTTATATTAATACGATAACTAATTGAACAAAGTGAAATGATATTGTATTGAATAAAAATTGTGTAGTTGTTGAGTTATATATTTCGTAGAATAAGGTGAATTTATGAATAAGTGCTAGAACTAGTTTCACATGAATGCTAAAATTTATTTTGCAATTGAAGGATGAGAAAATTTATATTCTTCAAAAGGGCTTGAAGGTAAATAAAAGAAGAAAACAAACTTAATAACAAATACAAACCTCTTCATTCTTACTAAGCCCATTACCCACATCACTTAGTTTCCAGACCCATACCCTTTTGCCGCTCATTCCCTAAAATCCCTAATTCGAAAAATTCAGATTTCAAAAGAAAAAACACAAGAATAAAATATTCGCCTGGTCTCTTGTTATCGCCATCGACGGTCGATGCTAGGCATGGCGGAGGTAGGTCGAGACTTTACAGGTACAAGGACTCATTATCTCTTGGATTTTGGGTTAGCTTTGGAGTAGACTATTTGACAGTTTCAGTTTACTTCATCATTATGTATATTGGCATTTAGTAGTTATGTCATGTATATTATTCAGTAGTTATTTTGTACCTGATATAGTGTATAAGATACAATGTATATTAGAGTGAGTCTAGTATTGAAATTTTGTAGACACACAACTTTTTATGAAATATGTTGTATATTAGTCCACTGAAATCTGTGACTCTGACTCTAATTTATCTATGTTATATACTGTTCTGAATATTTTTAATCGGTGTGTTTATTACTTTGTATTAATATTACACATGTCAAATTTTTAGTTCAGATCATCAAAAAGGTAAATAAGACATGTCAGTTTAGTATAAAGATATATTCATATTCGATCGCCCTTAGCCAGCCGTATTCTCCAGATTAGCAGATGACATTACTTATAATGTTCTTTGCCAAACTGGGCATAGTGGTGGGGTCGTCACAGTTATATTCAAAGGTGGATATTTAACCAAATGAACCAAAAATTCATCCAAATATAAACAGTAAATTTTCTCTACCATATCATACTGATTATCCAAAAATCTGAGTTTAACTAACTGAAATTCCAATTGACACCTAGGCATTCCAGTTTTTAAAGTCGAAGGACATTTGATTTTAGCCTAAATTTTCACTTGCTCCGAATTCGACCAAACCGTTTCCAACGTGTAGCTATCGCCATTACGAGTGCAATGCAAAATATCTCACCTCGATCATGACGATAAATTAATAGAACTAATATTCACTTGTACGAGATAAATTAATAGAACTAATACACATTAATTACAATTTTAATTAGTTAATTACCTTATTAGTATTTAATCCAATTCTTTCTCATCAATCCCTCCTCCAACCTGATATGCATGTTTCAACCATGCACATCCTCCCTCCCATCTCTCTTGACATTCGATGAAAGTAAAATTCGACAACACTGTTGAACTCCATGCTCCGACCTCCCCGTGACTGTCACCACAAACCTCTGTGCGAGCTCACCCTATAATCGTGTCTGCCACAACCAGTTCCTACCTATCCAAAGTCGAGATCCTCCTCCAAGCACTGCCCTCCTTAGTTCTTACCCCCAAACACCTTTCTACCTTCGACTCCACCCATTAGGCCTAGCTTCCCTCTCTCGCTAAAACTATCGCACAGACCAAACTGATGCCGCAACCCCCAAAAACCTATCAACATGTAGATCTACCCATTATAAACTCAAAAGCCTCAACTTTTTTGATTTTATTTTGAATTTTAAAAGAAATGGATTTGCTAAATTTACTTGCTCTCAATCAAAAGGATGAAACAGTAAAGGATAAGTGAAAGAAAGTCTACTGATTTCCAAGGGTTTGAATAACAATTATTTTCTGTTGTTCGACATCTCACTGCATAGATTTTCGTTCGGGGTACGAATCGCGAATGACAAAACAAAAATATGATCATGCTAAAAAATATGACATTATCTCAAAACAATTAAAATACACACAAGTTGACTGATTTCATAAAATCACAAAGATATCGTCGTTTGTCGAAAAATAATAAAACAAAAATTTTAAAAATTTCCAAATTAAAAATCATGGTAAAATCAAATAAATTAAATTAAAAATACATCAATAAAAATCGAGTTGTTATATTAGAATTTTATTTTCTTATTATTTATTCAATCCATTTATTACTGCAAATAAATTTATAGAATGAATTCATCATTATTATTTATTAAGAAGTGGTTAACTAAGGCCATTAAATCCATTTGATTAATATTCAATTCAAAATTCAGATATTTTAAATCACTATTCAAATATTAAATTCATAATTCTAACATTTTATATAATCCCTATATTTGAATTCAAGTTTTTAAACTTTAAAAAACTCATTTATTTCAAATATCTAAAATTAATTAAATATTCAAAATCAAACAACAAAGATATAGATTATTACTAGTGATGTCTTTGATGGATGGCTATACTTTGGATGTAGAATAGCCAGATTGAAGGAACTGTTGGGGAAACAAGACGAATGCTGAAATTCTACGACTAAAGATGGCTGTCTAGAATAGTTTTCAATCGTGACAACTTCAAGTGGGAGTCGTCAAGATAGTTCCAGGATGAGCTCTACTACAGATGACATGTGTAAAGGGTTCGTTAATGTTTATAGGTTTTGAAGTGTACTCACAAAGTAGAGGTATGTGAGGATGCTCACTTGGGCTTACGTCGTATGCCCTAGATCAAACGATGACCCAATCCACTTACCCCAGGCTATTTACATCGTGCACAGTCTAGTTCCTTGTCTTTTGAGTGGCATGGATTCGAATACCGAGAAACCGCGACGTTGGGCTGTCCTTGACTCTATGGGGATAGTCATACAAATGTCATATATTCAACGCATTGAGCGAGTGAATGTGAAGATGTATGGTGGATGCCATGTTTGTTTGATTTTATCACCTTAGGGATGTCGCACGATATAGATATCATCGATGCAGATTTCTAGACACCCTTCATACTTTGACAAATAATACACTCATTATGATTATCATAGAGTAGTGTATATTTGTTATATATGCTAACTCTGTGGATGTAGGGACATGTTAGGTATGACTTTCCATACTATCTATCTTACTATATTGACTTTATAATATTTGAGATTTCTACTGCTCATACCAAACTATTGTATGAATTAGGGTTTTATGGTTTGCTTCTTATTACTTTGGGTACTCATAAATGAGTAGGTTATGGATATTAGGTCTGGTGAGAAAGTGGAGCTAAATATGTGGCGAGTAAGAGGCTATTCTCGTATTATTCTATGTACTCATTTGCTATTCCGCTGCACAACATTGTGAGTCTTGTTAATGACTTACCATTTAGAGATAGTTATTAATGAGTTATTATCTTATGTATAGCTCAATCACTTATGTTATTACTTTATGGATCTATAAACTCTGTGTTGTGATTCATTCCACTATTTACTGTCTCGCTTGTTTTATATCTAAGATGTTTACTATTATCTTTTATTCGTTGCACTTTGAGATATACGATAGATTCCATGTTGCTTATTTACTTTACAACCATTGATGATCGCCCTACGTTGGTCGACCACCACCACAATGCACTATACATGTATATTGAGCGTCGTCGGTGCATGTCAGTCGTCACACTAAACAACTTGAATGGATGAATGTTGGCATTACATTGTTTCTTGGAGGGCAATGTTAGCATTTCAAGTGGGATTTGCCAAAAAATTAAAACGTAGACCCAAGCCTTCCAACCGAGCATATTTCTAGATTTAGTTATGGATGCTTTAGAGCTTTAGGAGAAGAGGTGGATGCCTCCAAGTTGTATTCATGTATTTTATTTTCTACTACATTCTTGTTTTGTATTTATCAGCAATTGTAAAGATAAACTATTATAACTATCTATCCAGATGATAAGTTAGTTATAATTATTGTACGTACATAAAACTATCCTTTTGTAAAGATCTATTTTATATTATATATTACTTATCATGACGTGAGATTCTATTCTATCTTTTATTTTCTTTCATCCTAACAATCTATCTTTTTGGCACTTCGGTGATCAACACATGAATACCATGGATGTATTAATGTCAGAATTTAAGGGTCAAATGGCTGATCCTTATAGTAATATCAGAACTTAGGTTGAGCGAACGCCTAGGCATTAGGGGATATAATCATTAGAGATAGAGTTGGTTACATCTTAGAATGAGTTTGAGAGTGTGTATGTGTGTGGGAGTGCGTATTTCATATTGTTATAAGATGGTTTTGTATTGTGTTAATGAGTCTTTTGAGTTATTTATGGATTCTAGTCAATACGAATAATTAACGGATTTGTGGGATCTCTAAACACTTCAGCAAGGCAAATCAACACATATTATTTTTAAAATTGGTATATGAAATCATTTTACCTAGGATTATATTTTATATGTAAAATAATAATTTTCAAAAAAGTAGCGTGGTTATTTATGCTGTGTTTTTTGTTAGAAAATAATAATATGCAATTATTATCACTTATCTTTTGATTGGTCATGCTCATCCAATTAGGAGCATTGCTATTGTTTGTTAATTGTATGCTCAGCTAATTTAGGAGCATTTATTAGTTGGATTTAGATTAAATACAAACATCTTATGAATTAAGTTTCATAATTTGACTATATCGTATTCAGTAATAATGTTACTGTAAAGTTTATTTTGATATAAGAAGTATTGATTTTATATAAAGATGATTTTACCAATTAGGTTTTTAAAAGCATGTTTTAAAATAAAATGGATTTTTGATAATTTAAATCCCGTTGTCTTTGAAAAGGATTTCAAATGATTTTTGGAATAACTAATAATAATATTACTTCAAAGTATTTGTTGGTATAAATATTTCAAAGGGAATTTTTTAAGGTACCTTTTCTTTGGATAGTTGGGGGAATGAGTCTCAATTTGTTTTGTGGTAATCTGAATAATCTATTAAGTGATGTTCAAATGTTTGCTTAGGCAAACATTATAATTCACTTAGTAAATTACTCCCTTTATCATTATATGATTGAAATGAGTTCAAATCCGAATGAGCCCAAAGCAAGTTGGTAGTAGATATTTTTGTTAAAACTATTTTTATGTAAATATATACAATATTGTTTCAAAATTGGGTTTGAAAAAGAAGAAGTAATTTTATGTTAACTAGTTCGAGTGGGTCAAAATGACTAAAAATGGACAAGAGATGTGTTTTTATGTTAAGCACTTCACTTAAATATTATCCTTCTTGGTAAGGAGATGGACGATACCATTTTGTAGGACCCAGTTCCTTGGTATCATTTTGGCTTACTTGGTTTATATATGTATTTTCTATGAAATAAAATATATAGTATCATTTCAAAAAAGGTTTTGAATAAAAACGTGGTAGTTAGTTCTTAAGTTTCCATAAAGCAGATGGTTTAAAAGATATTTTGATAAAAGAGTTTGTTGATAAATCAAAACTTTTATTATGGGTTTATATCACTTTTGGTTAGAGAAGAAATAATTTAATGTAAGTTTTTAAATGGGTTAAATTTAATAAGAAGGTCATAATGAAATTTGTTTTATTAAACTATGCCTTTTATTTAACATTTAAGTTGTGAAGATAATTTGGTGTTATTAGGCCAACTAATAAACATCTTTACCTTAGAGGTGTCTAAGGAAAGGTATACTTTAGGACCAAGTTTGAATACCAAAATCCTACTCTTCTTAGCCACTTATCAGACCGAACGGGTAAAGGGCTCGAAGTGGTTGACTTTGTTTTAAGGCCCAGATTAATTTTTGGCCTACATTTGAATTTATAAGAAGGGATAAAATTATAACTTGGACTTGGATCATTCTATTTGCATGACCATTCTAGATTTAGAGTTCGATTATAGGATTTCTAGGTCGTATACACTAGTCAAAACTAGACTTTTCACTTGATTTCTTGACGAGAAGTAGTTGAGATGGATTCTTAAGATGGTGTGAGTGTTTTCTATCATATATTAGAACTATGTAAGGAAAGAATAATTATCAGATCAAGAAGCAAGAGCAGGGTTCCGCAAGGGAGAAGTTGAGTGATCTATACTAGTTTGGATGAGAGACTTATGTATCCGAGCAAGTGATCAGGTCGGATATTGCGTACGAATGATTCATGCACATCATATAGACTTTAGTAAATGAGTTACGATTTTGTGTTGGCTTGTTTCTGTATTAATTAATTGTGATGAAATTTCAAGGTCGAAATTCATTTAAAAGGGGAAGGATGAAACATTTCATAATTTTATCACTTTGATTGAGAATATTTAATTAATTTTAAATATTGAAATAGTTGATTTTAAAAGCTTAAATAACTCATTTTTATTATTTAAAAATGATATTAATCTTATTTTGAAAATTTCTATAATGAACCGCAAATCCGTACCCTTTGAATCGACAATAAATCACACATGCTCGATGCAAAAAGCATAGACTGACGAAAAGTCAAGAGAAAGAAAAGAAGATAGAAGAAGAAAAGAGAAGAAAGAGAGAAGATAGAACAAAACAGAACAATAGAGAATCTCACATCGCAGCGGAAAACATATAATATCATATCAATGATCTTTATAAAACAGAAACTGTATATACATACATCAATCAGAGTTCAACAATCAATCAATAGTTATCAGCCTGAACGGTTATAATAATCTGTCCTCACAAATGCCGATAATATACAACAACTAAGCAACAATGCAGCGGATAATCAAAATAGCTACGTGTATCCGGAAATGAAGATCTCCAGCTCTCCTGTTGAAGCTCCAAAAGCACCAAATCTAAACATGTAAATATACTCGGTCTGATCCGAGCATTAAAAAGGAAGAATGCTCGAATCAGTCTGTTAAACTAGCGTGAGAAACACACTCAACTAAATTTAATAGATTACCAAACTTTTCCTCTATTAAAACAAAAGTATCTCGTAAGACATGCCCACACATAAACATGGACATGTTTTTACCTTACGATAACAAAAACATTTCATATCAAATCCTCTTATATTATAGTAATGTCTAGTATATACAAATAATATTAATCATAGTCGAAATTGTTACATTGATTAAATTCCAGCATATAGCCCAAAATGAGTAATACAATCAAAATGGTAGGTACGTAGTGGAGTTTGGATTTCCATACAAATGGCCAGGTGAAGGGACTATCTTTCGAATGAGTACACCTCTAGATGGATGTCCGAGGCACAGAACATCTGCCCTCTACCAACACAAGACCGGCCCACCTCTATAACAAGATGATACCGAATATTCCATCCTCCGGTCGTTACCGACCTTTTCCAAGGGCCCTCTAGCATACAAACCATAATAATCGATACACGACGTCATAGCGTGTAAAGATATATCTAGAAGAATATGATCATATCCTACTTGGGAGCGACCCACTTAGCCCTACTGCATCTAATCATATTTGGTCATTTCCAGTTGATGAGGCCTGAGGTAACGATTACCTTTCACAAATCACAATCACATCACTTCGAATGCCACACGACCATTTTCGTTGACTACTAATTGCCTTCCACAAAAATACAATCCTTAGGCTCATACGTCTCAAGGAGGGTGTTAAGCTAAGAGATGTGCCTTCTTCGCCACCATTGATGCACGTTTGTATAAACCAATGTACGTAATCTGTAGAAATGCAATGTCAGACAAACATCCATACAAGTTGTCTAGGAACATGACAAACCGAAGGTACTTTCCTACCGCATCCTATTGGGAAATCCCTATAATTAGTAGCGAATAGTCCTTGCATTGGATATTTCATAATGAAGAGACCACTACTACTGGTTGTATATTGGGATTTGAACCCCAAATGATCAACGAGCAGTCCCCCACTATGAAAATTCAGAATATCAATGTCATCGCAAGCAACCTGCACAATCGTCGCATATACGTTGGTTCGAAGTGGTTTTCAGATAAATCTGATCTCTGTCTCTTTGCACCAACAATGCAAAAGCGTTTCTCAACCTCACACAGAAACTAAGTCTCATAGACTTATCACATTTCTAACTTTCAACTTTCTATTCTTCGGTCCAAGAAGGAAGCTCGATAGATTGGAGTAATACTCCGCACTATACGAAACAACAACCTCAACACAAACGATAATCAGCCTACACAGATGGCTACGTACTAAGTGTACGACTAAATAGTTCCCACATCAAGTCGAGGAACTAAAATAGCCCAATTTTATAGTCTGTTATTTAACTATCAAAGCAAACAAACAAATATTTAGCACCATAAGCAATCACTAGGCCCTTCTAATTAATTTTTATTAATTGAATCACTTGCCAAATATTCACTTCAAATTATCTTTAAAAAGATATAATTCTCAAAACCATTTCAATTTTTCTATATTGGAAAACATTTCCATATATTTATTAATAATAAGTAATTCAAAAATCAATTTACTTTCAACATTTACAAGATATTACATATATTTAATCATGATTAAGTATATATTTTATTCTTTAAGGAAAACATTCTCTTTAATATCTTTTATTTGGGTTAAAACGAATGTTGCATAAAACATCGTTATGACAACCCAAAATCAACAACATATTGATTCGAAAATAAGATAGATATACAAATCCCATATACTATACAAAACATTTCCTTTCGAAAACCATTTACTATAACAACAGCGTTATAGTCCATCATTTCCTTACTTCTCGAAAATGTCTATTTCAACAATGAATGTTGAAATCTATGTATTCGATACTTAAACATTTTAAAACATCTTCAAACCATTTTAATCCATAAAAAGCATCTCTTCCCAAAACACTTATTTTAATTAAAATATTATTCACTGTCCAAAATCATGAATATATTTTGTTTACCAAATTAATACTCCTATACATTAAATTTAAAGGATAATTCACTGTCCAAAATCGTGAATATATCTCCTTTAATAAAATTCCATATTTAGTTATCAAAATCAATTAAATTCGGATTTATAAAACAATGTTTATAAATTCACAATTATATTTTATAAAAACTTCCATTTTTAAAATTCTTTTATTAACTAGTTCTAATTATAACTCAATTACACGCTAAAAATCCAATTATAGGTTAATTCATTTATAATTCTCTTACTTTCCAAAATAATTCTTTTTACAACTTTATCAATTATAAATCTTATTAACTTTTAAAATCCATTTTATCATTTACAAAACTCCTTTACAATTCCATCGTTTTGATTCATAAAAATTCAATTTTATAAATCTTATATATATATATATATATATATATATGCCATTTCATACAAGCCCAAAAATCCCCATTTATACTCATTTTACCAATTAATCAACTTCATATTTCAAAAATCACATTCTGATTATATTTCCCTAAAAGTCATAATTTTTATAACATACAAATTATAACTTTTATTTATTTAAAATAAATCCATTCCTTAACAATTCAAAATTTAATAAAACGTATATTTTCAAAATCACTTTTAAAATCCTTTTAAATTTGGAAATCATCACTTAAACATTTTTAAATTACCAAAATAGGTCCAATGCTGCAACAACACTAAATACATCAATCACAACATCCAAAACATCGTATATCATATGATAACAACATATGTCATAATATCTGTAAATAAAACCAATACTAGTGAGGAATCCAGTTGGATCCCTCCATCATGTCACCTGCAAAAAATATACATATTAGAATATGTGTACAATGTCTGCTTCGCGGCAGATGCACGTACAAAAGGTCATCCGCTCATGCACGGGAACGTATAGGGTCTCATCTGCTCCAATAGGCAGGAATATATCCAAATACTAATCAATATATTGTTAATATATCATATATCATCGAAACAATCATCAATCATCATAAATAAAATTTATTATCCGTTATATAAAAGTATTAATGAGTCAGAAAGAGTGAGTTGTACTCATATTGGTTCCAGTAGCAGTTGTAGTGTTTTATTTCGAATAGAATTATACGAGCTTTTAATTTTACTCAAAATTTACAATAGCTTCAAAACTCCAAACCAGCTTTAAAATGTAGTGCTCGTCAATACGGACCTAATACAATTCGTTTCGTACAAAACGGACCTCGTATGAAAAAGTTACACATTTTTAAAGTTTATACGAATTAAAATAAATTAATTTACATATTTCTTTTTAAAACTTAATTTAATCGGTCCGTACGTTCTCATCATCCAATCCTGGCCATTGTTTATGCTTTTTCCTCCATCGTTCAAGGCCGAACAAAAAAAAACCCAAAGCCGCCATTCTTATTCGAATTTTCGCCATCTCCTCGTCGACTTCAACGACGATCAAATGATGCCGTTCGAAGTACCTAGCCAAGCTCTACCGCCGATGTGAAAATGAACGAACTCGGTTGCCTACGTTCCTTGAAAAACGGGCAGAAACACATGGCCTTTGAACTCGATTTGCCGATGATCCACTCGATTGCATTCGATCATCACCGTATAGATTTAAAGCTCTCCTCTAGATCTACAACATCGTAGTTGAATGTTTTTGATAATTGTTGGTGGATTTAGAGAGATTAAAAGGAGAATTTTCGAAAGATATCGGCCATTAAAACGAAGTGGCGGCCGCTATAACCCAACCTAAGGTTTTGGGAAAATAGAAAAAATTCAGGTCCTTTTATAGAAAATTATGAAACACTATTCACTCGAAAAAAATTTGAACTCCAAATGAAGCGTGGCACTTGGTGTTTATAATGTTTTACCCCTATTCGGAACACAATGAAATATATATCGGGAGCCAATTCGATCGTATTTGGAAGATAGGTTTTCAAATCGACTTATTTAAATTTAAAATTCATTTAAACAAATTTCTACGCGTTTTAGCTTGTCCCGGATAAACCGTAAATCCGATTGGCACGAAATTTAAAATCATACAATAATATAACATTACGGATCGAATGAAACTTGTTTTGTTCGATATCCAAAACTATTTGAAAAATGACTATTTTTTACTCGTAGATTAAGTATTAAAATATTCAATTTCTATAAATTAACTTTTAACTCAATTTTAAAAGTTCTCTAACATCATTCTAATTCAAATAGAATTCAATTTTACTTTATAAATCATTTTTATTCACATTAAATCCAAATTTCAATTATTTCAGCAATTTCAAATATTAAATTAACAATTTAATTATCCAATTAAATCACTATATTCAAAATTTAATTTATTCAGCTTATAAAATTTACTTGTGAATATTTAAAATAAATTAAATATCTGAATTTCGAATGACTAAAATTTTGGGTCGTTACATTCTCCCATACTTAAAAGAATTTCGTCCTTAAAATTACCATGTAAGAAAAAAGTCACAAAATCCATTAACTTTTGAAAACAAATCGTTCAAATTGAGTTTCAAATTCATTTAAACTTTTTAATTTTTCTCGAAACCCATTAGTTAAACTTCTTGCAAAAGCTTTTCAAAGCTTTCAAATCCCTTCATAATTATCCTTTCAAAACAACTAATGTCGTTTCAACTTATAACTCAAAATTAAAATTATAGTTATCATAATTTTTCCAATTTTCTCAAAAAATTTCTAACTCCTTAAATTTTCAAAAAAATTCGCCAACGTCTCCTTTGCGCTGTTCAATCGTAGTAGGATCACAACATATATATATATATATATATATATATATATATATCACAAATATACATCTCGTCTTTGAGGATGAGGCATCTCGTAGGGAAAAGGTGTAAAAGTACGATATGTAATCCGAGATTTGTACCTTATATATTATTAGCGAGCATATACGGGTAATATAGTGCGAAAGCGAGATCCAAATGCGAACCAAGCGCCATCCGTACCTACTAAACAGTCAACAAATAAATGGGGAACATGTATATAGAAAGTAATATTAATACACAACATATATGATGCAGCGCACCAGGATAGCGAGTTATGCCTTAAGTCGCCTGCGAGTTATGCCTTAAGTCACAACCATCATAAGTCGCTTGTGAGTTATGCCTTAAGTAGCCTGAACTAGGGGAGGATGATGTAACGCACCATGATAAGCGACCTAGCGAGTCATGCCTAAAGTCGCAACTATCTTAAGTCACCTGCCTTATAAAGATAACGAGTCAAGAAATCATGCCGCATTTCTATAGGTCGCTCACAAATGCCGCACTTCTTAAGTCACAAGTTCCTTATGTCGATTAAGTCGCAAGTTCTTATGCCGCATTTCTTAAGTCGCTCACTTATACCGCATTGCTTAAGTCATTCCTGAAGCTGATTTTTCTTATGTCGCTTATGTCGCCTGAAGCTGTGCTATGTTGTTAAGTCGTATGATGTGTAACTCGTCTGATGATATGTCGCGTTGTTGTTATGTTGTATGATGTTGTAACTCGTATGTTTGTTAAGCCATGTAATGTTGTAACTCGAGTGATGTTGTAAGTCGTGTGATGTTAGGTCGTATGTGCTAAGTCGTGAGTCGCATGTTTCTTATATCGCATTATTGTTGAGTCGCATGAGTTGAGTCGCAGGTGTGTGTTGTAATTTCCGATAAATAGGGATGTGCTGTCATTTGTAAACTGAAATAAAATTTGTGCGTGTGCTTTGGCCACCATTGTTGGAAGTTGAGTGTAATCTCTACTTTCCATCTTCGGGTTATTCGTGCGCGAATCAACGAAGTTGAAGCCAGTTCTCGATATCACTTACGAGTGATCAACGATCGAATTGTAGATCTTTCAACACGGTATCTCGCGAGATCAACGGGTTGGGGACAGCTAGATTCCGGTATCATCACGATCAACGGAATTGAGCATTTATCGTTCTATCGGTTTATTTGACACGAAATCATCATTTCATGAGGAAGATCCTGGATAGGTTGCGACAGTCTAGTATCTAAACTGTTCGAACCAAGTATAAGCTGCCTCAATTGGTATTAGAGCTAAATCAGAGACGGAAATGATATTGTTGAATGATCGTGCCTCTGAGACGTGCTAATCGCTTTCATAATGTTGAAGATTTTTATAGAAGACAAGAAGCTGAGCAAATGGAGCAGCGTATCAACGAAAAGTTCAACGAGGGTATTGAAAAATTGGAGAAATTGATGAATGATATGAATCACAATCAAAGGAGAACGTCACCAGTGTCGAACCAGGGTGGAAACAGGGTTTCACCATCTGTTTAGGAAGAAAGGAGGGTGTCACCACAGTCTTATCGAGATAGGAGAGAATCATCAGTTTCAATGATGCGAGACCACCATGGGTACCGAAATGAAGAGGGAAGAACTCAACGTGGGTTTGAAAATGAACCATATCGTGATATTGAAAGACAGGGTAGAACGGACATGCGTAGTCGTAGGGACGTAGATGGTCTGGATCAATATCGAAATACATCTGATTTTAAGGAAGATAGTGATGGAGGTAGTATTCATTATCGAAATCAAGGCCAAGTGCGAAATCAATACCTGGATTCATAAAATGATCGTAAATGGGAGTTAGGTATGAGGGTGGAAATTCCAGAATTCAAAGGTGGTATGCAAGCAGAAGAATTTGTTGATTGGTTGTCAACTGTTGAAGAAATTTTGAACTTCAAGAATGTGCCTGAGAATCGTAGAGTCCAATTAGTTGCTACAAAACTAAGGGGAAGAGCTATGACTTGGTGGCAACAAACTAAACTAACTCGGGAGAGAATGAGAAAATCAAAAGTTGTCACTTGGGAGAAGATGAGAAAGATGATGAAAGCGACTTTCTTGCCGTACAATTATCAATCTCTTATGTATCAACGTTTGCAGAATTTGAGACAAGGGTCGAAGACAGTGAATGACTATGCAGATGAATTCTATCAATTAATTGCAAGGAATGATATTATGGAAACCGAGGAACAGCTAACGGCTATATATGTTGGAGGGTAATGAATGCAAATTCAAGACATGGTTAATATGTTTAATCCAATCTCTGTTGCTGAAGCACATCAGAAAGCTCTAGCTTGGGAGAAATAAGGGAGACAAGGAATTGGTGTGTTTATGGGTTCTAACAATCAGAATAAGGGTACTAGTAGCAGTACTAATGTTTTCAAGGCAGTCAATAAACCAATTGTCAATGAAGCCGCTAAATCAAAGGTCAATAACAGTATCAAGTGCTATAATTGTCAGGAGTTTGGCCATAAAAGTAATGAATGTACAAAGCCAAAGAAGAGAGCCTTAGTTGCAGAGGAATGTGAGTATGAGGATGTGGATGCTGAAATTGATTATTCTCAACCATCGAAGTTTGATGAAGATGAAGAAGTTGTGTCAGGAGACGAAGGGTGTAACTTGATGAGGAGGAGGTTTTGTTTATTGCCAAAGCATGAGAATGATTAGTTGGCTGAGAAGCAATATTTTTCAGTCTACATGTACTATCTTGGAAAAGGTTTGTCGATTTGTTATTAATGCGGGATGCTGCGATAAGATTATTTCTGAAGAAGCCGTCACGAAGTTAGGGTTGAAGATTGAAAAACACCCTAGACCTTATAAACTGGCATGGATAAAGAAAGGTGAAGAAGTGACAGTGGGAAGACAAGCGTTTGTTACATTTTCTATCGGGAAGAAGTACAAAGATGATATATGGTGTGATGTTGTCGATATGGATGTGTGTCATCTACTATTGGGAAGACCATGGCAATATGATAGAGCTGTACAACATAATGGTCGTACCAACAGCTACAGTTTCATGTTCGAAGGAACCCAAATTACCGTAGTTCCTAAGAAGCGTGAACAAAGTGAAAGCAAGTCAGAGAAGAAAGTGGAATCAACTAGTCTATTATCTACGAGAGAATTTTCTAAAGAAGTGGAAGATAGTGCTGAATTGATTATGTTGATTGGGTATGAAACAAGTGAAGATCTTGAAATTCCTACGGAGGTTAGACCGGTGTTAAATGAATTTGAAGATGTGTTTCCTGCGGAATTACCCAAGGAATTACCGCCACTAAAGGACATACAACATCAAATTGATCTAGTGCCAGGTGCAGTTTTACCGCATAGGCCGCATTATCGTATGAGTCCAAAAGAGCATGAAGAGTTGAGGAGACAGGTTGAGGAGTTACTTAAGAAAGGGCGTGTTCGAGTGAGTCTCGGTCCTTGTGCTGTACCAGCTCTGTTGGTACCAAAGAAAGATGGTTCGTGGAGAATGTGTACAGACAGCAGGGAACTCAACAAAATAACTGTCAGATACAGATTTCCTATGCCAAGACTTGATGATCTATTGGATCAACTCAGTGGGTCTATAATCTTTTCTAAGGTTGATCTTAAGAGTGGTTATCATCAGATTCGCATAAGACCAGGTGATGAATGGAAGACAGCGTTCAAGACTCGGGAAGGATTATACGAATGGCTGGTCATGCCATTTGGTCTATCTAATGCACCAAGTACATTTATGAGGGTGATGAATCAAATTTTCAGACTTTACATTGGGAAGTTTGTTGTAGTCTACTTTGATGATATCTTGATATATAGTGCTAGCACAGAGGAGCACATTCAACACTTGCGAAAGGTAACTATTCTTCGTCAAGAACAATTCTATGCAGCAACAAAGAAATGTGTGTTCATGACGCCAAGTGTTTTATTTCTGGGTTATGTCGTGTCCAAGGAAGGGATACAAGTGGACCAGAGTAAAGTAGCCACAATCAAAAATTGGCCATAGCCCAAAACTATAACAGAAGTAAGAAGTTTCCATGGGTTAGCTTCATTTTATCGAAGATTTATACCGCACTTTAGTAGTGTAATGGCTCCTGTTATTGATTGTATGAAAGGAAAGCAGTTTTCATGGATGAAAGAGGCAGGATCTGCTTTTGAACAGATCAAGGAACTTTTTACCTCAGCACCGATTCTAGTGTTGCCAGATTTTCAGTTACTATTTGAGTTACATACAGATGCGTCCAAAGTTGGAATTGGAGGAGTGTTGAGTCAGAAGGGTCGTCCAATTGCCTATTTTAGTGAAAAACTTTCTGGGGCAAAGATGAGATACAATACTTATGATTTAGAATTTTATGCTATTGTGCAGGCTGTGAAGCATTAGAGACATTACTTGTTCCACAAAGAATTTGTTTTGTATACGGACCATGAAGCATTGAAACATCTACAGGGGCAGAATAAAATTGCAGCTAGGCATGCACGTGGATAGCTTATTTGCAACAATTTACATTCATCGTAAAGCACAAGTCTGGAGTAACTAATCGCGTAGCCGATGCATTGAGTCGGAGGGAGAATTTACTAACAACCATGCGAGTAGAGGTGATGGGTTTTGACTTACTTCCAGATTTGCTTACTTCAGATTCTTATTTTTCCAAGATCCTAGACAAGGTCAAGCAGGGAAACATGGATGGATATATGCTGGTTGATGGGTTTCTATTCAAAGGAAATCAGTTATGTATTCCAGATTGCAGTCTGTGAATGAAAATCATCAAAGAATTACATGAAGAACGACACGGGGGCCGCGACCGTACTATGCAGTTGATCTCAAAGTCTTATTTTTGGCCGTCAATGAGGAAGGAGGTTGAAAAGTTCGTTCAGAGGTGCCATATTTTTCAAGTTTCAAAGGGGACCGCGACAAATGCAAGTGTATATATGCCGTTGCCTATACCTACTAAACCATGGGTGGATGTTAGTATGGACTTTGTATTGGGATTGCCGAGAACGCAGCGTGGCAATGATTCTATCTATGTGGTGGTTGATCGTTTTCAAAAACGGTACATTTTATCGCCTGCAAGAAGACTGTAGATGCAGTTAATATCGCACAGTTATATTTCAGAAAGGTCTATCATCTTCATGGGTTGCCTGAATCTATTGTATCGGATAGAGACACTCGTTTTTTGAGTCATTTTTGGATGAGTCTATGGAGAATGGTCGGGACAAAGTTGAAATTTAGTAGTGCTTATCATCCACAGACGGATGGACAGACATAAGTTGTAAATAGATCCCTAGGTAATCTATTGAGATGCCTCGTGAATGACAATTTGAAGAGTTGGGATTCCAAGCCATGTCAAGTTGAGTTTGCACACAACCATGCAGTTAATCATAGCACTGGGTTCAGTCCATTCCAAGTCGTTTACTCAACAATGCCAAAGGGACCATTAGATTTATCTATAGTACTATAACAGAAAGGAGTGATCGAACGAGCTAGTGATTTTGTGAATGAATTGCAAGAGTGCCACAAGGTTGTGCAGGAACGATTGCTTAAGGTGAATGAGAAATATAAGCAATCCACAGATATTAAATGACGAAATGTTGAGTTCAAAGAAGGAGATTTTGTATATGCAGTATTGACAAAGGATCGATTTCCTATTGGTACTTACAACAAACTAGCTGCTAGAAAGATTGGTCCTTTGGAAATTGTAAAGAGGATTAATGAGAATGCTTATCAGTTAAGATTGCCGGATCATATCCATACCGCTGACGTTTTCAACGTCAAACACTTGATTCCATATCATGAGAATAAGCACGTCGAAGAAGAGGAAAGTGTAAATTCAGGGACGAATTCTTTTCAACCAAGGGAGGATGATGCAGCGCACCATGATAACGAGTTATGCCTTAAGCCGCCTGCGAGTTATGCCTTAAGTCACAACCATCTTAAGTCGCCCGCGAGTTATGCCTTAAGTCGCCTGAACCAGGGGAGGATGATGCAACGCACCATGATAAGCGACCTAGCGAGTCACGCCTTAAGTCGCAACCATCTTAAGTCACCTGCCTTATAAAGATAACGAGTCAAGAAATCATGCCGCATTTCTATAGGTCACTCACTTATGTCGCTTAAGTCGCAAGTTCTTATGCCGCATTTCTTAAGTCGCTCATTTATACCGCATTGCTTAAGTCGTTCCTGAAGCTGATTTTTCTTATGTCGCTTATGTCGCCTGAAGCTGTGCTATGTTGTTAAGTCGTATGATGTGTAACTCGTCTGATGATATGTCGCGTTGTTGTTATGTTGTATGATGTTATAACTCGTATGTTTGTTAAGCCATGTAATGTTGTAACTCGAGTGATGTTGTAAGTCGTGTGATGTTAGGTTGTATGTACTAAGTCGTGAGTCGCATGTTTCTTATATCGCACTATTGTTGAGTCGCATGAGCTGAGTCGCAGGTGTGTGTTGTAATCTCCTATAAATAGGGATGTGTTGTCATTTGTAAAGGGGGTTGATTTTGAAATAAAATCTATGCGTGTTCTTTGGCCACCATTGTTGGAAGTTGAGTGTGATCTCCTTCTACTTTCCATCTTTGGGTTATTCCTACGCGAATCAACGAAGTTGAAGCCAATTCTCGATATCACTTACGAGTGATCAACGATCGAATTGTAGATCTTTCAACACGGTATCTTGCGAGATCAACGGGTTGGAGATAGCTAGATTCCGGTATCAACCGATCAACGGAATTGAGCATTTATCGTTCTATCGGTTTATTTAACACGAAATCATCATTTCGTCAGGAAGATCCTGGATAGGTTGCGACAGTCTGGTATCTAAACTGATCGAACCTAATATAAGCTGCGTCAATATACCAATATAACAACTACATATGTCAACATAGCCAATGCAACAAAAAAACAGATTCAACCATCATACAACTAACATCCAACAACATCCAACTATCAAATCAATCCATAACCAAATCAACATTCATTCACTGCTCATTAATATTCATTTAATTGATTTTCAGTTTAATCACATTTGATTCATTACATTGGATTTTACTAATATTTATTTATTCAAATTCAATTAGTTTACATTCACTAATTTACTTTCAAGTTTGTTCACTTCTAATTCAAATTACATCAATATCAATTTCATTTAGATTCACTTACCTCCAATTTGAATTCAGTTGTTTAGCTTTCAATTTTATTAATTCAATTTAATTTAAATTTCTATTCAATCCACTATCAACAATCTTACAATCAATGTATATCCAATATAACCAAATTAATTTAATTTACTTACATTCAATTTGGTAACACTTTTAATTTCAATTGATTTAATATTCAATGTAGATTGAATTCTAATATTCACTTTATTCACATTTCTACACAACACTTCCAATATTATTATTAATTCACAACTTCTTAACTTAATTTTTTTTATTCAATTCTTAACAACAACATTTCCTAATCCACGTTTATTCACTAATTCACGTTTACAATTAAAGTTGAATTTCATTATATAACTCAAATTCATATTCATTTAACTACTTCAGTTCATTAACTTCTTATTATTCAACTTTACTTTGCATAACTAGTTTATTTATTATTTAAACTTCCAAATTAATATTATATAATCACTTTCCTCTTAAGTTTAAGTTCCATTTCAATAACTTATCCAATCCAGTTCAAATTCGATTCAATTTATTTAACTTTCCTTTAGTTAAATTTCAAATCATATATCTTATTATGCTAATCTCAAATTTATTTCAACTTTACCAAGTTAAAAATCTTTATTTCATATTATAAGTCCAAAACTCATTTCACTTATATTTATCAATTTCAACTTGGATTTTAAATTTAAATTTGTTTATCACAATAAAACTTCAATTTTCAATTTACTATTGGTAGCAAATCCATCACATAGAAACTCAAAAATGATACTGATGATGCTGCAGTCATCATCCTTTTTATTTCTCAATAACAGTAGTGAATTCATTGCTTTATATTCTTTTCAAAATTCCTTTTTATTTATAAATCACATTTATAAACTTTTTACTTATATAATTTCACTATTTTGCTTTACTTATATAAGATCATTTCAAATTTATTTATCTTATTTAGATTTATAATAACATTACCACTTTTTACTTTTTAAAAACAACTTTAAAATAATAGGATTCAAATTTCAAATTCTTAGTTTAAATTCATTTTTATTTATAACTAATATTTATAAATACATTTATGTAGTTTCGTTTCTTATATATAAGATTATTTTACAATTGTAAATTATTTTAATTATGATTCCATACTTTTAATTCATTTGCTTTTATAATTTATTCTTTTACAACTGTTGTTTTTATTAAGATTATTCAAACAGCTTTTATTAACTTATATATATATATTCACATTTTAAAGCAACCAAACAATCAATTTATATACACTGTAGTAATTCTGAAAAATTGTTTCCTTTATCTATAAAATATAATCGAGGTAAAATAATTTCATTTAGCAAATTTTAAAATAATACTATGTCGACATGCCTCGTTTAAGTGTTTAGAAATCCCTATCGATAATATGGCGTCCCACATACTGACCAGAATTCACAAACTACTCAACGGATAAACAAACACAATATAAAACATTTTATATCATTAAAAAATACGCGCTCATATATATAATACACTAAAACTTAATGTAGGGTGCTACTGTCCCTATCTATACTGAGTACACATCAAACTTACGAATATACAAAATCTAAGCTCTGATACCAAATATGATGAACCGTAAATCTGTTCCCTTTGAATTGACAATAAACCGCACATGCTCGACGCAAAAAGCATAGACTGATGGAAAGTCAAGAGAAAGAAAAGAAGAGAGAAGAAGAGAAGAGTAGAAAGAGAAAAGACAGAACTAAATAGAACAATACAAAATCTCACATCGCAGGGGAAACATATAATATCATATCAATGATCTTTACAAAACAGAAACTGTATATACATACATCAGTCAGAGTTCAACAATCAATCAATAGTTATCAGCCTGAACAGTTATAATAACCTATCATCACAAATGCTGATAATATACAACAACTAAGCAACAGTGTAGTGGATAATCAAAACAGGTACGTGTATATGAAAATGAAGATCTCCAGCTCTCCTACTGAAGCCCCAAAAGCACCAAATCTAAACCTGTAAACATACTCGGTCTGACCCGAGCATTGAAAGGGAAGAACGCCCGGATCAGTCTGGTAAACTAGCATGAAAAATACATTTAACTGAATTTATTAAATTACCAAACTTCTCCTTTATCAAAACAAAAGTATCTCATAAGACACGCCCACACATAAACACAGACATGTTTTTACCTTACGATAACTAAAACATTTCATATCAAATCCTCTTATATTATACTAATGTCTAGTATATACAAATAATATTAATCATAGACGAAATTGATACATTGATTAAATTCCAACATATAGCCTAAAATGGGTAATACAATCAAAATGGCAGGTACGTAGTGGAGTTTGGATTTCCGTACAAATGACCAGGTGAAGGGACTACCTTACAAATGGGTACACCTCTAGATGGATGTCCCGAGGCACAAAACATCTGCCCTCTACCAATACAAGACCGGCCCACCTCTTTAACTAGATGGTACCGAATTCGCCATCCTCCGGTCGTTACCGACCTTTTACGAGGGCCCTCTAGCATACAAACCACAATAATCAGATATACGACGTCATAGCATGTAAAGATACATCTAGAAGAGGATGATCATACCCGCCTTGGGAGCGACCCACTTAGCCCTGCTACATCTGACCCTGTTTTGTTCATTTCCAGTTGATGAGGTCTGAGGTAACGATTACCTTTCACAAATCACAATCACATCACTTTGAATGCCACACGGCCATTTCCGTTGACTACTAATTTCCTTCAATAAAAATACAACCCTTAAGCTCATACATCTCAAGGAGAGTATTATGCTAAGAGAAGTTGCCTTTTCTGCCACCACTGATGTACGTTTGTAGAAACCAATGTAGTACTCTGTAGAAATGCAACGTCAGACAAACATCCATACAAGTTGTCTAGGAACATGACAAACCGAAGCTAAGCGTGCCACCTGGCATTTATAATATTTTACCCCTATTCCAAACATAATGGAATATATATCGAGAGCCAATTCGACCGTATTTGGAAGATAGGTTTTCGAATCGACTTATTTAAATTTAAAATTCACTTAAATGAATTTCTATGCGTTTTAGCTTGCCCCGGACAAACCGTAAATCCGATTGGTACGAAATTTGAATTCTTATAATAATATAACATTACGGATCCAACGAAACTAGTTTCGTCGAAATCCCAGACTGTTTGAAAAATGACTATTTTTACTCGTCGATTAAATATTAAAATATTCAATTTCTATAAATTAACTTCTAATTCAATTTTAAAAGTTCTCTAACATCATTCTAATTCAAATAGAATTTAATTCAGCTATAAATCATTTTTATTCATATTAAATCCAAATTTCAATTATTTCAGCAATTTCAAATATTAAATTAACAATTTAATTATCCAATAAAATTACTACATTCGAAATTTAATTTATTCAGCTTATAAAATTTACTTATGAATATTTAAAATAAATTAAATATCTAAATTTCAGATGACTAAAATTTTGGGTCGTTACAGTTTCTTTACAAAAATAGAAAGTTTGGAGAAAAATTGGAAATATGATCGAAAATCATTTTTCGAATTTTTGACTTTTCATCGAACGAAAGTTGTTGTAACTTTTTAACATACTGTGATTTATGGATGGGCATACAAAACAAATAACAGTCTCCATTTGCTAATAGAGGAATTGATTTACTCTAATCACCATTAGTAAGTTTCTAGAATATGATTAAATAAAGTACTATGAAAAGTGGACTTTTGTGTGATGTGATGGAAGGTACATGAATCACATGGAGTAGTACATGGCCATGTAGGGGATGACTTTTAGTGGCCCAACTCATGATGAAAGGGGTGAGTTTTGTGTAAAATACTTCTCCTCCATTTCTATACACATACATACTCTTACACATTCTCCTTTACCATATCTTTAGCTCTTTTCTTTTCTTTTTTATCTTCACACAAATATTGATAAATCACCTCAAAACTCACCTTTTCCTTTTTTAAATTCTTATACAAGCCAGAATAATATAGATTATACTCTCACCACCTCAAAGATACAAAAATTGTTGCCATTCCCTATTTTTCTTCTATGGACATGAGTAAATGAAAGGCCGCGGAAGCTTCAACTTGGGTTTGATAAGATAAGATGGTGTTATGCTATTAGTTTTGGTAATTGAAAGTAGATGGGGTCTTTGGAAAGCACTTGGGCATGAGCAATAGGGGTGACGGGGAGGGATTTTAAATGCCTAGCAAAGAGAAGAAGTGATGTGGAGTTGTTTATTTACTTATAGGATGAAGTGTTAGCACTTTGGTAAAGCTTTTGGTAGAGATTTTAAGTGATGTGGAGTTGTTTATTTACTTTAAAATGGATTTAAAATTTGATTAAAGTGAGATTCCTATCTTTGAATACCACTTTAAAATGGTTTTGAAGATTGACTAGATAGTGTAAAATATAAATGGTTGTTGATGTTGTTCATACTTGTGTATATTGCTTAACTGGATTTGGTTCCCGCTTAGAAGCGGATGGCACGAGTAACCATTGTTTTGTAGGGGATAATAAGAGGAAGTCGAAGTGCCTTTATAACAAATAAGTCGCTACAGAACACTTTGAGATGCTTATCCCAATACAATATTTGCAGGTGACTTTTGTAGAGATTCCTTGCCTTGTGAATTTTATTTACATATATTCTTATTTTTTTAAATGCTTGTGATATGACTTGGAAAGTTGAATTCCTTTAGGATAGAAATATTTATTGCACTTGATAATGTGCTAAAGTAATTGTTAAGTCTTTTTTTGTTATTTGAAAAGTCATATCTTATGGATATTTTGAAGTAACTTATTCTATACTTATAATAGTACTAAGTATAGAAAGGAATGGAGTTTTAAAAGCTATTTGATTTTGAAAACGAAAATTTTAAAGTTACGGTTCATATAACGATAGTCGTTGTGGATGCACTTTGAAAATCTATGAATTTAGTAAGCATAAAAAGGTTGTTTGCTCTAGATATTTTGAAAAGTCTTTTCAAATGGATTATGAAAATTGTATAAGTATTTAAAAATGGGTATGAATTTTTAAATATATTTTAAGAAATTATTTTAGTTATTTAAACAAGAGGTTTAAATTTTATAAAGGGAAAATCTTATGATTTCAAATCAAAGTTAGGTTTTATTTAAACACCCTCAAGTAATATTTTGTACAAGAGCCTTGAATTATAATTTAAATATTTTAAAAATTGTACTTTTGAAAATTAGAAAGGTTTAAAAGAGATTTGAGATTTAAAAGTTGACATATTTAAACAAATAAAGGAAATCCCTTTACTTGTTAAAGTCGTATTCTTGTTAAAGTTAATGGTTTTAATTTGTTTAAAGTGTTTTAAAGGAGATGACAAATATATATAAGTGATATAAAGGATTATTTAATATAAGAAAGAAAACATACTTTTATGGAAAGGAGTTTGTTTGAAATATTTATTTATTATAAATAGTATATGGGATTATGAGGTCTGATACTTGACATTGAACTTCGATGTAGGGAAGCTTCTACCTATCCTAAAAGATAAGGATGTTGTCAAGTCAAGGTCTGATAGGCAATCATGCCCCAACTTGAAGGACTTTATTGTTAACAAAAGGATAGTTTAAGTTTAACATCAAAGATTGAAGTTAGGCCAATAAAGTATCATTTTTGTATACGAACTCAGTTGCTTCTGGAAATTAAGAAGTCATATACTTGGCACTAAAAGCTGATGAGTAGATTGATTCTCTATCTGTGTGATCTAGAATTGGAGTGTATTAACTAAGGCAAGGCTAGGAGAGTCGGTGCTCTGACTTAACTTTTTAGATGAGGGATAAAGTAAGTCGAGATATCAGAAATGTGACAAATGTAGGAGATTCGATTTCAACAAGTGATCTTTATAATTTATGGTGGTATGGAACATATACTTTTCATGTTTAACACAAAATTCTGAGATAGGGAAACCCGTCTCTATCTGTGAGAGTTTAAGAATGAACGTGGAGATAAGGATAGTACGCTTATTTGTCCGGCTATATTGTTAATCAAGGGATAGTTCAAGTTTGAAATCAGAAAGTGGTGGAAAGTATATTTGGCCTAATTTCTATACAATCCATTTACTTACACCAAAAGAAAGGGTTTGGATTTATAGTAAAGATTGTTTTAAATAACATTTCTTTTGACCCATTTAAATATGATTTTGAGAAAAGGGGGAAACTTCCTTAAGATTTGTGAATATACTTGTATCGTTGATATAAGTATATCAAGACGTTTTCTAAGTATTGAAAGTGTAGTGTTTTGTGAGTAACTTTATAATGAGATATGTATACAAATAGTTTTCCAAGCATTGAAAGAGTATAATAAATAGTGAAGGAGTGGTATACATATGTATATCTTTTGTAAAGGTATTTTAGTACAAGTATTTACAAAGTGATTTAATTAATGAAAGGATTAACTAAAAAGGCTTAGTGGTTGCTTATGTGCTTAATCATGATTTGTTTCCATATGAAATTAAATATCTATTGGATTATTTGCTTGTTATGATATTTAAATAATTAACTATCAAATTTTGACCAGTTTTGAAACTATGTTTGTTTGTTCGGAGTGACCGGGATCAGATAAGCAAGAGTTACACGAAAACCTCTTTGAACCAACATAATCGTTCAATTAGAAGACATCTTGAAGATGATGGAAAATCGAAGACAAAATTCTTTGAAGTGCAAAGGCTACTTCTAATCATGAGGATGTAGTAGAAGTAGTGCATTCTGATTGTTCATATCCTAAACAACTTGTATGGATGAATGCTGGAATTGCGTTGTTGCTTGGAGGGTAGTGTTAGCATTCCAAATGCGATTGGCTAAAAAGGTAAAACATAGCCTCAAGCCTCATACCCGAATATATTTCCAAATTTAGTCATAAATGCTTTGGAGCTTCAGGAGATGAGCTGGATGTCTCCAAAACGTGATCATATATTTATTTTCTGTTGCATTCTTATTTTATATTTATCATCAATTGTAAAGGCAGGCTATTACAACTGTCCAGGCTGATTAGATTAGTTACTCTGATTGCTATATGTATATAAAACTTTCCTTTGTAAAGATCCGTCTTTCCGACATTCGGATGCCCGGCCCATGAATATCATGGATTAATCAATGTCAACTTTTGAGGGCCGAAAATATCAGTGTCTACTTTTCGAAAATACCGGTCGTTACACTTACCGTACAAAATTGGGCTCAATCTCCATCCACCATGGGTATTTATTATAGGCAATATCTCAGATCAGTTTCAAAGCCATAATGCTGGTAGCCATATTATATAGGCATGCTTCTGTGTGATTTTAACTTACCTCACATCCCTTTTACTTGGTCATTTTTTCACTCTTCGATATTACCAAATATGCTAGGATACATATATACTATATATAATATATATCACCCACATTTACACACTTATGGCAATAAGGGGGAACTCCATCTTTCACCTTTAATTATGGTTTAATTACCATAATTAACCTTGACTTCCTTCCTATAGGGATTAGCGTTATATACTACTTATTTAATTCACACGTTCAAGACATGTACATTACTGAAATATTTATAATTAACTTAAAATATTAGACTAGCCGTTTTTTATGCGTGAATAAAATCATTACTATACTAAAGTCTTAGCTTCTTATACGAGTTTTTAAAATGTCAAAACTTCTATATTTATACAAGTCTCAGTCCCATACGATAGTTTATAGAATAACTAATATTCTTAGCTAAACAAAACTGACTTACACACAAACATATTAAAAAATGGAATCAAAATACCTATTATTTTACATTAACATAGTAGAATCAATGCTACTATTTCAAGAAAGAAAACATTATAAATTAAATCCTTTATATCATATTCAACTTTTACATATAAAAAAACTGAAGTGAAAAAGGAATTCATATTTTTTTTAAAATACAAAAATAGGCAGTGCAAACTACAAATAGGAAAATCCATACCGTGCATAGCAATTCCTAATTCTTTCCTTTTAGAACCCTTCGTCATAACAACATAAATTTGGAAGTGGAAGTTGAGTAGAACTTAAATTATTCATATTGCAAATAATAGATTAAATTCAACCATATTAACATAAAACAATTGAGATTCTAACTAATATAAGAATCGTCGTCATTTTATGAGGGAAATTTTGGGGCTTTAGATTTAAGGTTTTTGTATACAAAACCAAGGCATAAAACATGTCCAAACTTTTATTACATAAATTACTACAAGAAAATTAAGATTTCCACTCACCGATAGCCTTTTCTGATTTCCTTTGGATTCAATTCCATGCCTTCTTCTAATTCCTCGTTATCTTCTTTTTAATTTTAAATTGTTTAACAATTCAATCATGTATAGATTAGATTTGGAATTCAGAAATTAGGGAAGAATAGAAATAGAGAAACATGCGTGTGTATCAAAAAATTATTACTTTTAATCTGATTGATTCCTTCCCTAAAAGTTGAATCTTGAATGAAAGCTTATGGAAGAGGAAGAGAACTGAAATTTTTTGTTGGCGTTTTCTTATGAATAAAAATGAGAGGGATAGCCTTTTATTTATAGTGTTAGAACACGTCTAGATCATACAATGAAATAATAAATCTGGGTCATTCATGCATGGAAAAACCCTGGCCGCCATAAGAGAACCAGTCAACGGGCATACCTTAGGCGGTCAACTTCTTGAGATCGACTGGCTTAGTGAAAGTGGTCGATTGGCATTGTTCTGCTGACCGAGATTTATCCATTGCCTTTTATTTTTGATAATTTTTAACTCTGACTGTTAACCCTTAATAATAACATTTAAGTCAATGTCGAGTCTGCTACTGAACGTTACAATATTTATTACCTTTTTTACGTTCGAATGTTAACTTTTAATTTAAATTTATTTGAATTATTTTGAGCTAAAAAACTTCAAACGTTGATAACTTCTCCGTTTGAACTCCGGTCGTGAACATTTATGTATGTAAGTTGCTCAAAAAATCGCAATGAACCCAATGATTTAACTATCATGGTCAAATTCTGTCATTTGCAAAATTCTTATTTTTATCTATATTATTAATCAATAAATTTTCTTAATTAAATTTTCTATTTATTTTACGAGGTGTTATAGAATGTCATCATTATAAAAAGAAGGCTTATTGGAAACAGAATTGTCCGAAGTACTAAAAGATAGTTAAAGAGAAGAAATAGAACGGTTCTACTGCTTGATAAGGTATATTTATGATTTAAAATTGTTTTGTAATCAATAAATTATCTTGGATTTTAGATACTAGATCTGGAACTCGCATATGTAATTCATTATAGAGTCTTAAAAATTAGCATCGCATGGCAATGGGAGAAATGAGGCTTCAAGTTGCCGATGGATCTATTGTAGATGCAACTATATTAAAAGATTTTCATTTGAGTTTGTTGACTGGATTTGTTTTGACATCGAATTATTATTATTACGTAAAAGACTTTATTTATGGAATTATTAATGTGTTTAGATTATTTAAGACAGATTATATTTTTTATTGTGTTGAGAATGTTTGAACATTATTTTAATAAAGTCTATAATGGAACTTTAGATAATGATATTTATGTGACCAAAAAAATTATGTATATTCTGTGGGTGGTTCTTGGTCAAAAGATCTACAATCACCTAAATACTAATATTCCCCTTGTTAGATCGGGGTAAACGATCTATGAAGTCCATCCAAAAACTATCCCACTTCCATTCTGGTACATCCAATGGTTGAAGCAATCCGCTAGGCCTCTGCTGCTCTGCCTTAACTCTTTGGCATATAAGACATTTGCCACAAACACTACTACATCCTCTCGCTGGCTTGAGCCAATCTAATCTATGAGGGTATGCTTAACCCCAAGTGCTGAAATCTTCACAAAATATCTAATAAACTTCCTATAATAGCCAGCTAAACCTAGGAATCTTCTAACTTCGGTAGATTTCTTGAGGGCCTTCCAATCTTGTACTGCCACCATCTTAGCAGGATCCACAACTAAACCCTCTTTTGAGACGACATGCCTCAAGAAACGCACCTCCTTACGCCAAAAGTGACACCTTAAGAATTCTGCTTTCGACCGATGAACATGAAGTGTACGAAGAACCTCCTCAAGGTGAATAACATGCTCTTCTATGCTCTTGGAAAACACCAGAATGTCGTCCAAAAATACTACAACAAACTTATTTAGGAAATCTTGAAAGACATGGCTACAAAATAAGCTGGGGCATTACAGCCCAATTGGCATAACCAACCACTCAAAGAATCCATTTGGTGTCTTAAATATTGTCTTACCGATGCTATCGTCAGCGACAATAAGATGATGAAATCTTGTGGCTAAGTCAAGCAGAGAACTGAAGAGCCAACCAACTGATCGAAAAGATTGTCTATCCTAGGAAGTGGGTAACGGTTCTTCTTCGTGAGCATATTTGACTCTCTATAGTCTATGCAAAGTTGAAGGGAACCATCCGCCTTTATAGCGAAGGCGACTGCGCTCTCTACTTAGATATGCTCCATATGATGAATCCTTTCTTCAATAGCTCACCAATCTGCTTACTTAACCGCTTCCTCTCCCTAAGTTCAGAAAATAAGTCTGGTGAGTGAAAGTAATTACTAACATTTCTAAGCAAGATAAAGATAATGGACTAGGCAATAGTTCTAGCTTGAAAGGAAAATATCGAAAAGACAAAACTCGGATAAAATACCGTTTCTGATTCTGTTTGACTATTTGCTTTAATTGTTTGATTTGATTGTTTGCACTTGTCTTAAACTGCTGTGATTCGGTTGAAATCTCTAATCCTATCTCAACTGCTAACTTGATTAGGATGAAATTCTAATTCTACCCTTTGATCGGCCTTCTATCTCTATTGTGCCACTGTGATCCAATCATGTTGGTCACAGCAAAAGATACCTCTTAGCGTTTGTAACGTAATAGCGAATTATTTATCCTAATCAATGTCGCATGTTCGGTCATCGCCGATACACACTAATTGTCGCCCTCTGCTGTGATCCCTTATTTACCCTAATCAACATAAGCGTGCCCAGCCTCACCTAACTATTGTGAGACCATCAGTCCTGGACCTGAAAGAGAATGCTGCCTAGCCTCATCTAGTTGTTGTGAGACCATCAATCCTAATCGTAAAAGGGAATACTGTCGATACTGTTCCTAACAAACAAATTCTAGTTTGCACCTCTTGCCCAAATCCCAAGATTTGAGCTTCTATCTATTGGCCACTTATTTACCCTAATCAGCATAAGTGTACCCAACCTCACCTAACTATTGTAAGACCATCAGTCCTAGACCTAAAAGGGAATGCTGCCCAACCTCACCAAGCTATTGTGAGACAATCAGTCCTAGTCCTGAAAGGGAATGCTGCTGGTACTGGCCCCACTTCTGTATTTGCTTATTAAATTAAGATCTAAATTTTAAATTAAGTCGTTTCTGTTATTTATTTCTTTGCTATATTTGCTTATTAACTTAATCCAAGATCTAACTTCTAAAATAAGCCTATTGTATTATTTTTGCTATATTTTCTTATTAACTTAATCTAAGTTTTAAATAAGCTTCTTCTGTTATTTCTTTCTTTCTAATTATAACCTATGTCATAATTGTTCTTCCAAATATTACTCTCCTATTTTTTCTTTTTAGTTATAACCTTTTGTTATAATTATGCTTGCAAATATCTTAAATTTTCCTATTTTAGTCCATCTCTATTTTATTACAGTTTTTCTTATTTTACATCCGATTTCTGTAAATTTAGTGTTTTTCTATTTTAATCCATATTAGAGCATTCTTCTCCTTTTAATTTATTCACGTAAAAAGGGATTAAATCTCTATAAAAAGAAATTAACATTTACAGGCTAAATTCCAACTTTAAATAGATGTAAATAACTTGTGAATAAATGTAAATAATTGCAAATAACTGAATAAAATAGACTGGAAAGAACTTTTGAAATTTACTTAAAAATAGACCGTAATAAAACTTATATAAAAAATGTCTCAAAATTATAGAAAAACTACAACTATTGAGAACCCTATTATTTTAAATTGCTTAAAAGTCTAAAATAATTATAAAACACTCATTTGTGGTCCTTAGCTCTAATCCTTGGCCTTCCCAGATCCACTTCTAGGGCGTAGAATATTTTTATCAAAAAGATCTTCTCCCTAGAAAAAATTTCTATTTAGGTTTCAGCCTCCGGCAATGAACCCAATTGGGAGAAAATCTGAATGAGAAAAATAACTAGGTCTAGGGTTCTATTTGTAGTGTGACTTAGGGAACTTAGGCCATCGAATTTGAAGATTAAATCTGGTGCAACTACATCATATGATCTCTAGGAACTATCGAATGGAAGCATGAATGCACATGATCGCTCTGAAATCAAAATACGACGTGTTTGCTTCAACCTGGATGAATCTACATCCATTAAAAGAGGCTGGTCGACCTAGGCATAGGGGTGGTCGACCCTAAGTTTGACCTGGCCCAAGCTTGGGTCGACCTAAGGCTTAGTATTTTTTTTGTTTTGTTTATATAATTATGAATTCTTATTTCTCTCTTAACTTCTCCATACTAACTCGGATATCGACAAGTTATATGGAAATTAATTAGAAAATTGCCGCGAAACCAATGGTGCAATTCCCGTAGCTCGATTCTAACAATTTCACAAATTTATTTTATTATATAGTTAATTCGTTAATTAATTATTGTAGTTCAAATTTTGGGTTGTTACAGTGGAGGTTTAGATTATGTTTGCAAAGTGATTATCAACTACGGTCACTAGAGCGATTGACCGCTTGCTATCGACTAGTTCCAATGAGCCTGACGATGGGTTGGAGTTGCTTTTTTCGTTTAAATACCGTTTGTCCTCTGTTAATTACGAATTTCACATTATTGTAAACCTTAACCTATAAATCTATAATTTATAATCATTTCCAATTTCATATTTAATTTCATATTCAGTATCTGTAAACCAAATTAATTTAGGTTTAAAATCAACATTGTTATATTTACGTATGTCCAATCTACCAAAAAAGTTGACCTAAATCAACTTTCATCCAACCAATTTATCTTCAAGTAAATCTAAATTAAAAAGAAAGGGTCGTATTCATATGTATCTACCAAATTCCCAATCCAGTACAGTTACTAGATATTAGATCAAGTAGGGTATAACAAACTTAATTGCATGAAAATCCTTATATTAATTATGAACCCACTCTTCTCTAGAAAGCTAACACCATTATAGTTTGCTTGGATTCGCCTACACTTGATCCGTTTATCTTCCTTGATTTGACTTGGTTCCTCCTTCTTTAACCTTTTGAATTTAGTTTTAGTTTTGTTTTTGAAGAATTTTAGATTTGAAGAGAAAGAAGGTTCACGTTTGAGAGAGACAGAATCTTTTAATGCTCGAAGTTAACAAAGGTTTTAACTGTCAGCTTAGGGATCTATTTATAGAGATAGAAACTAACGATAGCTATTCAATCAAATATTACAAATCCAGTTCGTTCGACAAATCCAAACCCTAGCCTGAAAACCTCGACTGGTCGATTGCTGTGTTTTGAGTGATCGAACGCGAGGGGTCGATCAGTATAAATTATGGTGTCAATCGATGGAGCTTTCCTTTTATAAAATATTTGTTTCTTTATCCTATTATTTTTTACTTTTGATTCTGAATTTTTAAACGTCAATAACTTTTTCATACTAGCTCCGATTATAAAACTTTATACATGAAAATTGTACAGAAAATCGCTACGAACGTAACGGTGCTTGTTTCATAACTAATTTGGATGTTTGAAAAAAATTTCATTTTTAACCTTTTTATATTTAAATTTGATTCTTTTATTAATTTTCGATTAACAGTGCTGAGGTACTAACTCTTAAATGTAAGAGACGTGAATAATATTAAAGTAGATGAGAGTCTTCTCAGAGGAGGAAAACATATATAGGGAGAAGCATGGTCAGAAGTGGGAAAGCGTAGTGGGAAGAATAATCGATCTATGTTTATTTCAAGAAAAGTGGATTTAGGGTTTTTTTTTAGTAGGAACAAAAATTTTATGGGAAATGTGGGAATGAATTCACTCATAACACTGTTAAAAGTAAAATTTGTTGCAATGATGTATCAAAACTAGATACTGATGAACACATTGAGATTATAGTATGTAACACTTGCCAAAAGTTGCGTAGTGTATTGCTTATGGCTGCTGGAGGCACCAAGGAGTTACATACTAATGGTTATTTGATAATTATGAAATGACTCACTCGATAGTTTTCTATTGGTTAATATAACTAAGGCCAAATAGAAAATATCAATGTGATAATATTACACAATTTTCTTAACTTGAGAATACCGTTGAGTTTCAATGTGGAAACTCCGCTTTTATTATATTTAAATAATTGCATAGTGTCCATCGAATGACTATAGTTGGTTCAGGTGGAAGCATTAGAAGTGAGACACTATTCAATAGAGGATCCATCCCCTTAATTATATGAGTTTAGTATCATAGTCAATTGAAGTCAATTAAAAGTCAAACTCTCTGGTCAAAGTAGTTCGGTTAATGATAATTGTTGTTATTAAACCAAAGACTTTGTATTTGGACTACAAAGTGGAATATGGACGATGTTGGAATTTTGACCATTACCAAATTTACATGTCCTAATGTGATATAGCTTTGACGAAGAAAAATAATGTAAATAATTATAACTACTAGGTAATGCTTAAAATAAGTAAAATTGGATTTTATCAACAAGGAATAGCTGCCAAGTCTCCAAAATTGAAAGATGATGGAAGAAAAGTCCCTCCCAAAAAATTTATGAAAATTAGGTCCCTTTTTTTAGTTTTTGGCTAATTTGTGTTACTTTTGCCCTTGATTTCGATGCTGGGGCGATTCTCTAGGAGGGGACAGTTTGGTAAAAAATAACAAAACATGGACTTAATTTACATGGATTTATGAGTAGGGACTTTTTGTATATGAGCTTTGAGAATAGAGACCTTTAGTCCAAAACCCCTTTCATCAAAGTTATGCAAGCGATAAATTTTGCCATAATGTCACATAACTGGCTAAGGTAACGTGTACACGTTAATACTCGAATTGTTTTAGTAATTGCTGATCGAATTTACACCTAAGAGTCACACAGTCATAACATTGAATACTCCAACTATCACTTAGTTCAATTAATTATAATTATTATAAATTAATTAAATTAATCGATATTTATGAAATATTAATTATAATATTTCATTCAATTTTTTGTTAAAAATAGTGTGTGTATACAAGTTGTATACCCCCCGTATGGTTATATGATATCGATGTACATTTGAGTTAGATTTAAATTCATATTTGATCAGGCTTAAAGCAATTTGAAGACCCTAGCACGGGCTATAATGGCCGACCATTTAGGGGGAGGGTATAATTGGGGTTTGAAAATTTATTCAAATGGCGTGAAATGATAAGAGGAAAATGTGGATCTAGATCAATTTTTTGCTCCTTTCTATCTCCACAATTTAAACATATCAAACCCAATTTTTTCTTGTCCTAATTTTTGGCTTTATCTTCATCATTTATAATAGATCTACCCTCTTAGCCTCCTTCGTAGTTTTAGGAAAAATAAACATAAATTTAAACACAGATAGTAGTTTGGTAGTTGGTACTTTCGGTCTGGTAGCTCTTTCTAGAATTTATGGATACGAATTCAAGGAGTTCCTCAATTCAATGCTTCAACGTATTAAAACTAGGGATTAGTCAAGATAAATATTTTGTCTACACGTATATAAATAAATAATCATTCATTATGTCATTTAAGTTCATTATACAGTATAAAAATTATCACAAGTCCACATAAGTCTCTGTGTGTATGCTTAGATACCACTCGACCAGTAACTAAAAGAAATTTAATTTTGAAAATTAACTGATAATTTAATTTTTTTAAAGAAAACTAAACCTTTAAATATATATATATATATATATATATATATTAGTATGTAAAGTCAACATAAATATATTTTAGTAATCTATATACATGATATGTTTTTCAAAAATAAAAAAAGTTATTTCATACATATTTATATATCTAAAGTAAAATTGTGTATATTATTATAATTTATATAAAGCATTACATATTAATTTTATATGATATATACATATATTGTGTTATATATATATATTTAATAACAATTATGTGCATGCTTTGAAATTTATTTTCAAAAAAATTTATTTCTATAGATTCCCATATTGCATCTTAATAAAAAATAGTTTTTCTAAAAACCGCAAGGTTTAAAAAATTATTTACTTTTCCAAACATAATTGTGATCAAGTGTGTGTGTATATATAAATTTTATCAAATTATTTACATTAAAATATTAAACATATAGTTATTTTGTGTTCAATTTTAAATAATAATTTAATATGTGTATAAAATTATATATATTTAATTTTTAAAAACATAATAATAATAATAATAATAATAATAATAATAATAATTTTATCTTTGAAATATATATAATAAACATATTTACTTATAAAATTTATACATTGATTTGACTTTCAAGTTAGTAGATATTTATTATGTAGATCAAGATTTCGAATTTAAGATTTGAATTTAAAATATGGATCTTATTTATAGTACTTGTAATTATTTTATATTATAATGTCAAATAAGTGTGTGTGTGTGTGTGTGTGTATAACAAATATCATTTTATATTATAAAAAAACTATACACATATATACATAGATACATACATAAGATAATACATATGTATATGGAGGGGCAAACTTGTCCTTTGCAGTGTAAATCTCAACACTTGTATAAGGACATATTAAACCATGTATACTACATATGTTGCACATGTACGTACACACACATGTATATGATATGCATGTTATATTTTATAATATAAATATAATATTCATATAAAATATTATAATAGCTAAAATAAAATATTAGTTTTGTTTAAAATTAATTAGATCAGGTCCAAATAAATTTAAACTTCATAGGCCCAATAAGAACCAAAATAGAGTAAAAAATTTGCGTGCTAGTCCAGATCCAATAGTTAAGACCATAGTTGGGTATACGTTGAACCACTTGAAATGAGACACTATCTAAGAGAGGATTCTTCTCCTTTATTATAGAAAGTTCGTATCACATTTATTGGTATACGACCTAAAATTCAAAATCTTTAGTCATAGTAAATCGGTTAATCGATAAACAGTATCATATTGAAACAAGGACTTCAAATGTTATTTACCCAATCAAATTCAGATATTAATAAAATTTTTGATCATGGACTAAACGCTAGATATATAAGCGATATAGTGATAATGAAATTAAATATGTACAAAATACCGTTACTAAGTGAGCTTATTCTAGATTAGAAATTAGATTTTGCCAAAATGGTTTGTAAGCATTAAACTTGACTTAATGCAGCGCTTCAACATAGTTTGTATATGCATTAGTGTTTAAATTGTTTGAATATTAACTGAGGACCAAGTTCATACCAGCGAGTCAACACAACCACATAATTAATTGTTTCCAAGTTCGACCAATGTTAAAATTAATTTATGGGTCTTTGCATGAAAGGTCCCTATTTCTAATGTTGTTACAAGAAAAGTCCCTGTAGAAATAAGCATGTAAATTAGGTCCCTATTTTTTCTAAATCAGAAAGTGCAAATTAGCTTGCGCATTTTAAACTTTTCAAAAATTACAAAAATTTAGAAAAATTTCAAAACCTGAAAGCGCAAACTAGCTTGCGTTTTCCTAATAGAAAGTGCAAGTTACATTGCGCTTTTCAAAAATTTTAAAATTTTCAAAAATTTCAAAAAAAAAAATTCAAAATTAGAAAATGCAAACTAACTTGCGCTTTCCTGATAGAAAGTGCAAAATAACTTGCGCTTGTCAAAATTTCGAAAATTTACTCTAGTCCACGTTCCAAAGACTTAGAGTACTCTAGTCCATGCTTCGGTGGCTTGGAGATTTTTGTGAATCGTTTATACCCTAATCTGCGCTCCGACAACTTAGGGTACTTTAGTCCACGCTCCGGGGACATAGAGATTTTTATTGAAAGAAGTCATATTTCCACCCGTTTGATTTGGAAACTTGGCAATCAGATAGTCGATTCACGTCCAGTTGATAGTTGCTACTTGTGATGCCCCACCTCTATACCCACGCTAGACAAGAACATTACGGTGAACGCTGTCGACTAGCACGGAGAATAAGGCTGTTGAGGAGCAACCATCCGTGTAATTTCTTTGCGCGAGCACCGATATGTCAGATAATATAACATGCATTCTATTTCAAGAGGAAATCCGACATACCGACACAAACTCAAAGCTACTACACGGTGGCTATATAAATCCTTCGGAAAACAAATATAGAAATAAGCATAACACAAATCAGTCACAGATAATTCATATCACAAAGGCGGAATAAGATATGAATATTACACTAGAAAGTGTACATCAGAGTAGTGGTCTAAAAAGATCCACAATAATACAAAAGAATAGCAACACGTGCTATACAAAAGAATACAACAATGAGTCTATATCTCAAGTGTAAATAACAAAATAAACTACTAATTTAAGTAGTTTGCCAAAAGTCAGAGAAGTCAATCCCAGGGGAGAAGTCAAGCAGAAGCACCTGTAACATCTCGGTCTGACCCGAGTATTATTTAATAAGAAAATAATAAACGGATCAGTCTAACTATAAATATCAGATGAAACGATATAGAATCAGAGTTATGACTAAACACATAATAATCACAAGGCCAAGCTGTGATATATAAGTAGTTGATAATCAACAAGAGATTAATCAATATCACAAAATCTACACAAGAATCAAAGAAACGTCATACTCCTTATTTCGTTCACCATACCATAAATATTGACGATAATATCAATGTCAATCACAAAAGTCAATGACACACAAATTCCAAAAGACTACACAAGAAATCCAGAAATCACTAAAGTCAATGACACACAAATTCACCAATGCACAAATATTGATAAAACTTATCAATGGAAATCACGAAAATTGGTGAAACACAAATTCTAGGAATCTACACAAGAAATCCAGAAATCACAAAGGGGGGAGGCCTATCACAAACGGGATCATAAAGCCCACCAACACGTGTATCACAAACGGAACGCTAATTCCATGGTCGCTAACCATCACAAATTGAGCCGAAGCTCCACAAACGGCCCGAAGACCATGGGTTGCTACCCCACCAAATTGAGTCGAAACTCCACAAAACGGGGTTTAGTCTCCCTCGCAGACAAAGAGACATCGCACATTGCTAGTCTAAATCACAAAGATGATCGCCATGATCAACGAGAAGTGTCGATTACAGTAAGCTAGTAAATATATGAGCTTAGCATCATGTCCCATAACCACTAGCTTAACTTAAATATTTACGAACAAATTGTAGATCTCCACTAGAAAATTGTCACAAGAGGTTCAATCGAACAAGTCCAAGAATTAACCGACAAAGTAAACGCAAGCGTTTCATACCACTTGTTTTACTAAGCCGTTTAATTAGATTTCTCATACGAGTGAGGTAAAGGTTTGTATATACTAATAGATTGGAAAACGGTTTTATAAACGAATTTGGTATTAAAATAGTATTGAAATCGTTTGAGGAAAGAGTTTTGATATTTACTACTAGTATAGAAAACCTTTATATTTTTAAAGTGACAAATCACGAAGAAGATTGTAAGAACAATCAATCACAAAAATTCACATACGAAGACGTGAATAAAATCCAAAGAAATCGATAAAGGACCCATCGAAATGGATATTCAAAAATCCCTAAAAAGAGTCATCAAAGTCATAATAGATGATAACAACAAATAGGATTATCACGAATCGATTTAAATTGGAATTCTCAAACGAATAGGCAAATAGGCAAAATACAGCAGTTTCAGACGTCTGAAACAAGTGGTTCAGACGTCTGAATCTGGAAATATAAAAATTTCCAGAACAAAATTCAGACTTCTGAATCAAGTGTTTCGGACGTCTGAAATAGGCATATTTGAGCCTATTTCCTTTCTGGTTCCAATTGAACCAATTCAGACGTCTGAAACCATATATTCAGACGTCTGAATCTGGGAATAGAAAACTTCCCAGAACAATATTCAGACGTCTGAATATTACGTTTCAGACGTCTGAATCTGTAATTCAGGGCATTCCCTGAACCTAGGCCAAAAATGGCCAAACGAATATCGAAAACGATCGAACGAGCAAATGGCGATGACTAAGGAATTACGTCGAACGACAACCCAGCCTAAACGGCTCTTCAATACGCCTCAAATATCAATTTCCAAATATCCATAATAGGATTTTCATAAATTGGACCAAAACACCAAAAAAATTGGAATATACACGAAATCGATCCAAACCAAAATCGATTGCACACGAATAAACGTTAGGAATTCATACCTAACAATCGAAGATAATTATAGATTAAGATGTGAGATAAAAATCTCACCTTTTCACTAAAATTTATGAAGATGAAGCTTGGAAGCAAATGGAGAATCAACCTCTCTTCAACACAACCCAAATGAGCTTGAATCTATGCTCAAAACAAGAATATTCCCAAAATTAGGTTTAGGAATTTCTGAAATTGGTAAGAGAATAAGTTGGAGAAGAAGAAGAGAAGCTTACCAATGGGTTCTTCTTGAGTTTGGAGCTAGGAATTTGATTTGCAAGAGAAACTAGGGTTTTGGAGTTTTAATTTCCAATCTCTCCCACCATTAAAGCTAAGAAAACTGAAAAGAGAAAGAAGTGAGGGAGAATGGGGAGAGTGGTTCAGTTTTGGAGTATAAGTTAACATAGGGCTGAGCCCAAAAACCAAACCCAAAGTAAAAAGTAGCAAAAATCAACTTTCTCCAAACATATCGAAGCTTATACTCAAAAAGGTCGCAAATGGCATTTTAAACTCAATGGGAGTGGCCCCAAGTCCTAATTCGACCGTATGCAAAAAGTAGCTTTTCGGACTAAAATCCGACTAACGATAAAATATTTAAATAAAATATTTAAATATAAAATCGATAAATATGCGGGTTGTTACAGACTCCCCTCCTTAAAGAAATTGCGTCCTCACAATATCTTAAGAATAGAATATAAAGTAACAACCATAAAAGCATATTCACACCAAAGAAATTTGAAATAAGAAGTTCACCTCAAAGAGCACGAGAAAGTAAGTCCGGATGTGTACGCTCGATGTACTCTCTAGATTCCCAAGAACAATCCTTAGGGTTTGAAGACCACTGAACTTTAACAAGCGGAACATCTTTATTTCGAAGTCGTTTGACCTCCGAAGCAATGATACGAATAGGATGTTGCTCATAAGTTAAATTAGGCGAAACTTCAATCTCTTCCACAACACCGGGCTCAAGAATAGAATCGGAATCTCGAAGACATTTCCGAAGTTGAGAAACGTGAAACACGTCATGCATAGCAGAAAATTGAGCCGGTAATAAAAGGCGATAAGCCATGGAACCAATACGTTCGGTGATAGGAAATGGCCCAATATATCGAGGCGCTAGTTTTCCCGATCGACTGAAACGTACAACACCTTTCATAGGTGAAACACGAATGAACACAAGATCTCCACAGAAAATTCTAATTTCCTTCTCCGGTTATCAGCATAGGATTTTTGTCTACTCTGGGCTTCTTTCGTCCTATGTAGAATAAGTTCAATTTTCTCTGTGGAATCATGAATAAAATCTGGACCTAAAACCAGCTTCTCACCGGCCTCAAGCCAACAAGAAGGAGATCGGCATGGCCTTCCATAGAGTGCCTCAAAAGGTGCCATACCAATACTAGATTGGAAGCTATTATTATAAGAAAATTCAACAAGAGAAATATGATCCTCCCAACTTCCACCGAAATCAAGCACACAAGCACGAAGAAGATCTTCAAGAGTTTGATTAACACACTCGGTTTGTCCATCGGACTGGGGGTGATAAGCGGTGCTAAAATTAAGCTTCGTTCCTAAAGCTTTTTGAAGACTCTTCCAAAATCCACTAGTAAACAATGGATCACGATCACTAACTATAGAAGTAGGAACTCCATGTAATTTAACAACTTCTTTGATAAATATTTTGGCCAAAAGAGGAATGGATCGGTTAGATCGAACGGGAATAAAATGGGCGGATTTAGTAAGTCTATCAACGATCACCCATAAGCTATCATGACCCGAACGAGAACGGGGAAGGCCATCTATAAAATCCATGGAAATTTGGTCCCACTTCAAAATTGGAATTTCTAAAGGTTGCAATAACCCACCGGGCCTTTGATGTTCGGCCTTAACGAGTTGGCAAGTCATGCAACACTTAACGAAGTTAGCGATGTCAAGTTTCATTCCCTCCCAATAATAAAGTCGCTTCATATCCGCGTACATTTTACTACTACTGGGATGAATGGTAAATTTAGAACGATGAGAATCTTCTAAAATATCTCTACGAAGATCACCAATATTTGGCACGACAAGTCTCCCAAATTTCCGAATGCCGCCACGAGAATCGATATCAAAGTCTTTCAATCCTTCAATATCAATTTTATCCCTAATATTTTGGCCAAGAAGAGCCAATTCAGGATCTAGCCTTTGGGCTTCAAGAATGCGGTCTAAAAGAGAAGGATGAGCCTCAAGGCTACATAAAACAAATGATGAGCATAAATCGGAAACACGGTCTCGAATTTCGCAAGTGGATAAAATCTCGAGATCGTTCCATTCGGATATCATCATAGAAACAACAGCTTGTTGTTTACGGCTAAGAGCATCGGCGACACGATTACCCTTTCCGGGAGTATAAAGAATATCAAGATCATAAGGAGCAAGAAACTCGAGCCAACGTTGTTGACGCAAATTAAGTTCCTTTTGAGAAAATAAATACCTCAAGTACTTATGATCGGTATATAGAACAAATTTCTCTCCTAAAAGATAATGACGCCAAATACGAAGAGCGAAAACAATAGCCGCGAGCTCTAAATCATGAGTGGCATATCTAGTCTCAGCAGGCTTTAATTGCCTAGAAGCATAAGTAATAACACGTTCTCTTTGCATAAGAACGGCACCCAAACCAACGCGACTAGCATCGGTATAAACAACAAAATCTTGATTTCCCTCGGGAATAACAAGAATAGGAGCATTAGATAGGAGTTCTTTTAATTTCTGAAAAGAAGCTTCACATTTGTCCGACCAAATTTATTTAACACCTTTCTTCGTTAAGCTAGTGAGAGGCACGACAATCTTAGAAAAGTCTTTGATAAAACGACGGTAATAGCCCGCCAATCCGAGAAAACTCTGAATCTCTGTCACACTCTCCGGTCTCTTCCAATCTTGAATCGCTTCAATCTTTGAAGGATCCACGGAAATTCCAGATTCGGAAATAATATGACCGAGAAACTTCACACGAGATTGCCAAAAGTGGCATTTAGAAAATTTTGCCTTTAATTGATTACTCCTAAGAGTTTCCAACACAATCCGAAGATGTTTTTCATGCTCCTCCTCGGTTTTAGAATACACAAGAATATCATCGATAAAGATGAGAACAAACCGGTCGAGAAAGTCTTTAAAAACTCGATTCATTAAGTCAACGAAATAAGCCGGGGCATTCGTTAACCCAAATGGCATAACAAGCCATTCATAAGATCCATAACGAGTACGAAACGATGTCAAAGGAATACTATCCTTTGCAATGCGAAGCTGATGAAATCCAGTAGCTAAGTCTAATTGCGAAAAGACTCTAGCACCACTAAGTTGATCGAATAGATCATCAATCCGAGGTAGAGGATATTTATTCTTGATAGTAAGATCATTAAGCTTGCAGTAGTCAACGCAAAGCCTAAGTGTACCATCGGATTTCTTCACAAAAAAAGCTGAAGCTCCCCAAGGCGAGGAACTAGAGCGAATAAATTGCTTCGTCTCCAATTCGGATAATTGTTTACGCATCTCCTCGGTTTCTTTATTGGACATACGATACGGAGGACGAGTGATAGGTTGAGCTCCAGGAATAAGATTAATTCTGAACTCAATTGCTCGCTTAGGTGGTAATCCTAAAACGGGCTCGAATATGTCGGAAAATTCACAAACGACATGAATAAGAGAAATAATATCACCCTCATCATCATCATCGTCATCACGAGGATTTAAAGAATATAAAGATGCAACCAAGCTAGAATCTGAATCTTTAAGATTAATAGAAATCTGCTTAATAGATTGAGGATGTCGAAGATGAATAGTCCACTCAGGACATAGGATATGAGCTTCATAACGGTTAAGCCAATCCATTCCCAAAATCATTCCAAAGCCTAAATAACGCATGACATGCAAATCGGCTTGGAAAGGAAAATCACACAAAATAATCTCGACATCTTTACACAATAAACTGATTGTTGCGGATCCACCAACCGGATTCGCAATTCTCAAAGAAGTCATTAAACACATAACATCCAAAGAAAAGGTATCAACAAGTTCTTTTGATATAAAAGAATGGGACGCACCCGTATCAAAAAGAACTCGAATAGGATGATCACGAAATAAAATAATTCCATCTAGAATAGAATGAGAAATACCTTGGCCACGAGATGTGTTGCCCGGGGCTTGAGCAACATTAAGCTTTCCCTCCTTCCTGCCCTGAAGCTTGGGGCATGAAGATATAACATGACCGGGAACTTTGCAGTAGCGACAAGAAAGAGACTTTGGACACTTGTTCGCGTAATGGTCCTTCGAACCACAATTATGGCATTCCCCACGACCAAAGGAAGAAGTCTTTGCCGCGGAGGTTGCTTGCTTCCCTTTCTTACTGGGATAAGGACCTTTAAATTTGTTTGGCCTCTTTTTGTTGTTGAAGTTTGGTTTATCTCCCACCACTTCAACATCACCCTCCCTATCCGCCTCTTCAAGACGAAGAGCGATATCAACGAGTTGGTCCAAAGAAACTTCTAATTTTAGAAGTAATGGCTTCTTGAGACTTTTGCTTAAGCCATAGACGAATCTCTAATTCTTCTTAAGAGGGGTGTTGATGTATTCAACCCCAAATTTGGAAAGCGACTCGAAGGAGGCGACGTAATCAGTCACGGATCACTCACCTTGAACAAGGTCTATAAATCGTCGAGCCAATGTCACTTTTTCTGCTTTTGGTACGAATTTTAACTCGAAGCGCTCTCGGAATTTCTCCCAGGTGAGATCCGCTTCATTAATCTCAGAAATAAGAAGCTCGTACCAGTCCAATGCTCTTTCTCGGAGCATACTAGAGGCCACCTGAACTCGGTGAAGGTCAATAAGATTCATGCGAGAAAAGATTCGATCGCATGACCTTAGCCAAGCCTGCACTTCAATAACAGTTTCGGAACCTTTAAATGGCTCCCCACCCAAATTAGTGTAATTGCTGCACAAGCGTGCAAATCCCGTCTTTGGGTGAGTAGGTCCCGGGTTAGCTCCAGCAGCTTGAGCATTCGTCACCAAATCAAGAAGCTGTTGAACAGTTATAAAAACTCCATCCTGGGGCGGATGCTAGATGGCACGGCTCTGGGGCGGCCAGGTCTAGACATTTCTCTTCCTTTAGAAAGAAAGAAGAGGAAGAAAAAGGTTATTCACCAAATTGAATATCAAGCAATGTTGATAGACAAAATGTAACGACTCGGATTTTGCCCGCTCGAAAATCGACATCCATACTTCATATCGTATTCGAATGCCATAGATTCGACCGTTCAAATCCGATTCGCCGGAGCTTATAACAACATTAAGTAAACAACACAGCGGAATAAAAGAATAATACATTGATATACAGCTTTGATAAAATATCTGATACAACAGATGATCCAATAGATATCAATATACATCAGAGATATGATACAATAAAATAGCAGCGGAAAAGAAAAATAGATAACATCTAGCAGCAGAACAATATAACTCTAAGATAGTCTTCAAAAGAGAACTCCGAGAACTGTAACTCCATTTCCAAGAATCAATCCTGCAGAAGCTCGAACCCCCAATAACGATGCACCAAGCTAAGCAAGAATGGTGTGATCCAAAGACTGAACTAACTCCAGATAATCCATTATATCTAACTATCTGGAAAAAAAACCCAACTCTAGACTGCTCGTGTAGAAAATAATGAGCACCCAGAGTTTAGGAAAGAAACGATAAACTCCGGATCAGTCGTGGGACTGGTGTGAGCAACAAAAACAGTTTATCTTTTAAAACATTCAACAAAAGATTTTAAAGTCAATTCGCAATGCTTTTGAAAAATGAGACTACCATAAGGCCTCCCGCACACACACACAATGCAAACGCAGAATCGGAGGAGATTTCTCCTTATGATAGTCAAAGATGCTTGATACGCATTAAAAAGAAACATTTGATATTATTACTAGTGCATAGTGTAGAAAAATATTTCGAAAATAAAGATATAAATCTTAGCCAACATACGACCATTATCGTATGCCTACTATAGCTACCATCTAAACAGTGGGGCGCCACCATAAGTAAATGGCAGGTTCTACAACTAACACTGTACAGGGTTTCGTATTGGGAATTGGATTTCCAACAAATGGTCAGGCCAAGGAACTTCCCATTGCCACATGAGAACGCCTCTAGATGGACGTCCCCGAGAACCAAACCGGATCTCTGCCAACACAAGGCCGGCTTACCCCTAACTGGGTAACTACTGACACGAGCACGCCATTCCCCAATCGTAAACGACCTTTCTCACGGGATCCCGATAACCAACAACCACAAAGTAATAAATTCGCAGTAACCACATAGGTTAAATATCTGGGCTCCATACCATGATACCACCTCTATCCAGAAGGAAATGCACATACCCTAAAGGGAGCTACCCCTCATAACCTTGCCGCATCTTTCCTGTTTTGACCATTTCCGGGGTGTGAGGCTCGACGAAGTCACGTCCACAAAAACATACTTTATACAAAAGCCATGCTTTGGGTCAACAAATGATCATAGAAATGATCACAAAGATAGACGATCAAATAAATGATCCTATCACAAATAATCAACACAATGATCATTTCACAGCAACACTCAGCATGCCACATTACCAAATTGGGAATATATCGCTGATAACCTTCAACTATATAACCTCTGAGCTCGTACGTCTCAGAGAAGGGTGTTAAGCTAAAAGAATAAATTCTCCGCCACCAACAGAAATATATTTGAAAGAAATCTGCTTTATATCTCAACTTGTAATGTCAGACATACAATCCATACAAGTCTGTTCCGGGCTCGAACAAAACCGAAGGCACTTCCAAAGAAGTCCTTGCAATCCGGATATTCACAATCCCGATCGGATTTCCCATCACTTAGGGAATCTCTATACCAGGAGCTACCCAGTGCAGAGACAATCGATAGGTCATCCTATCACTCTCGCAAATACCCGGTCTTCAACACCAGTCTTTAAATGCTATCCATAACGTCGAATCACTTATTCGGAATGGGTTATACGACACAAAGGTCCTTTCCCGGCTAAACCGAATAGTGAGCACGATATTTCAAAAACAAATGGATAATGGGATTTCAATTAAGTCACAACTTAATAATTCAAAACTTTCTTTCAAATGGTTTAAACCGATTACCATCTCAAATCTCTTAAACAAAAAGATTCATTTTCACAACCTTTAACGGTTTAAACAGTTTTCACATTTTAATCGTTTAAATAAAAGATTCATTCACAGATTTTCCAAATCAATTTTCATTTCAATTTGATTAACTCGTTAAATCTTTAGATCAAAGATTTAACTTATAGACTTCAAAACAATTTTATTTCAATTTGATTTAAACAAATCATCAATTTAAATCTATTAAAAATAAACAGATTTAATTCATAGCTTTCAAAAAGAATTCATTCATATCTTGGAAAATCATTTCTCTATTCAATCTTGAAATTCCCCTAATTAACTGGAATTTCATTTCTTATCTGAAAGCCTTTATTCTTTTAAACAAACAGTTTCACTTTGGAAATCTGATTCATTCATACGAGTTGAAACCCTTGGGTTAAATCCAAATTCTCAAACCAATATTTTAAAATGTTTTAACTTCATATAAACATCTTTATAACATCCTTAATCATAATTTTCAAATCATGGAATTCAATTTCAAAATTTGTATTATTTAAATTGAAACTTTACCAAGTTATTCAAAATAGCTTTTATCTTAAAAACCCCATTTCAAAAGCTTTAACCTTTAACCCAAATCCATTTTCAATCTTAATTTGAAATTTAAAACTTTAATTTCAAAAACATTACATTTAAATTATCTGTGACTTAACCGATTTCCACGTGAAATCCATAATTGTGTGTGTATGGTGTGGTCCAGGGTTTTAACACAATAGTGCAACATCATACAATCATCAAAGATCAGAATACAGAAATATAGTTGATAAGCGATATAAACTATAACGCTTATCTTCATTCACAGATCACAGATATATATATACAGATGTATCATCAATAAATGAATAAAATTATACATAGCACAATCAACAGATCAAAATATCACAGATCAGATAGGACAATCAATTCAAGGCATCTCATAAAATAAAATCATTCATAGTAAGGCAAACACTCAATAATCATTTATAAGTAGGATTCATAAATCGTTTAATCCTAATTTATTTCCAAGTAAATTAATTGCTTACGAATTAATTACCCAATCTTGATTTATTAATTACAAATCATTTGATATAATTAATTAATCAAACTCTTAAATTAATTAAATTATTCTTAATTAATAAATTAATTAAATTAACCTTAAGTTAATTACAAAATCATTCAACCTTAATTAATTTCGTTAAATAACTATCTTTAAGTAATTTATTACCTTTATAAATAAATCAACTTTTTATTACATTAAATGTAATTATATATTGATCACTTGATTAATTACCATTTACTTTAATAAAATTCCAATAAGTGATCATCCCTAACCACTCGATCAATTTTAACCATTAATTACTATAAATTAATCACCTCAAGTAATCTTTAATTTATCCCATAATTGATCACTTAATTGATCACACTAAATAAGTCTTTACGTAATCAAGTATTAATCCCTTGACAATTAATCTTAATTATCCATTCTTTAATACATCAAGTAATTTTATTTAATTGTATTTGAAAACAATCAAAATTTAATAGGATAATTAACTTAATACCAAATTATATGAACCAAACAAGTTTTAAAACAATTAAACTTTTAAAATCTAAATCCATAAAACTTGCCTATTTTACCTTTGAAAACATAATTTATATTTCTTAAAATCTTATTTTAAAGCTTGCTTAAAATTTGAAATCTGGTAACGAGTTAAACGAACCCGAGCCTATTTTAAAACTCCTCTTTTTTTTTTCTTCTTTTGTTTAACTTAAATTGTTCAAACCAGGCAACAGGAAGCACACTCGCGAATGCGAGTTCCTCCTCGAAGCCAAGCACCATCTCCCCCAAGTATTTTCACAATTTCCTCGAGACAAACCCGAGCCTTCTTCTTCTTCTCTTTTTTTTATAACTGTTGAACACTTCTTTTTAAAACGTGAGCACCCCCACCTGACATGAGACCCAACGTGTGCACGTGTACGCTGGATCGAGTCGCCGCCGACCACCCCCAAAACCTCCGAGACGTCGCCAACAACATCTACGACAAATCCAAACTTCCAATTCGTCGACATCCTCATGAATTCAAAATCAAGCTATTGATCTCAACCTGGAAACTAAAACAAGTTGCCTAAATCAAGTCCGTGCCGACGATCTCGACCTCCGGTCACCCCGCCACTTTGACCTAGCCTCACCCAAAGACCTACTCACCTTTTCCCTTTGGTCTCGTGAAACCCGATCATCCATAGACGCCTCGGTAGCCATTTAAACTCAGACAACAAAAATTAGCAATCAAACCCTAATTCTACTTCGTCTCATCAACTCGTGCAATGGAAAATTTATTCAACAATTTTCCTGAAATCATCGATCAACCAACTAGCTTCAAACAAAAATCCAACACCTAAGATTTACTCGATCACCTGAATTTGATTAAAATGCGTATCCTATTCTACTGTGAACTTCTCATGGCATACACAACTAAAAATCACCATTTTCATTTTAAAAATCATAGCTTTAGGTAAGGATTCAAGTTATATTAATGAATCACTGTTTTGTTGAATTCGAAATTTCCAAGTTTTAAAGTTTCATCTGTAAAAGTTTTATTTTTCCTCCTGTATACATCTATACTTCAAAAAAAAAAATTAATACATTTTTAAATCATAATTCTTACTTGAATACACAACTTTGCTTTTGACATCACATCCTAACACTAAGTAGATGATGAGAAATTGGATTTCTTGGTTGTCATATACCCTGTGAATTAGCAGAGGATGATAATTTACAGAGCATTGAATACAGGCATCAACATACAAAGCAACATCCAGATATATATATATATATATATATATAAATTAAAAGAACTTGAGTTTTAAATCACTTGTTTACTCACAGGTAAAAACAAAGAAGTCAAATAAAAGAAAGAAAGTTTGCTCACATGTTTTGCACAGGAAGAAATAGAGAGTGATGTTTTTGAGCCTGTACACTTGAGTTTGCTTCTTAAATTTATTGCATGCTTTGATTTGCTTTGCTTTTGATTCCCAGTTTTAAGAAAATATGCACAGGCTTTTATGCTCAGATTTTTTTCTTTTTGCATATGGGGCTGATGCGTACTATATATTGTACTAGAGGTATGGCATTAATTTATTGCTAGAGGTGTAATGTATTAATTGCTTTATACATGCTGAGAAGATGGCATTACATGCCTGTTCTGTTTGATTTACAGCCTATGCTAGGATGTGCTGTATTTTATTATGTTATAGATATTTTATACTTTGTTTATTTGTAATACTTGGTGGCTGCAGACATTGCTTTGTTTTGTATTTATTATTATTTTATTTGTTCTATTCTTGCCTAATTTCTTACTTCTTGTTTCGGCTGATAATACTTGCTTTATATTTGTACTTTATTTTATCACTTTGTCTTCTTTTTGTTTAGTATAATAGGCATGGCTGGTATGTTGTTTGATACATATGTATATATTGTTTGTTGTCTTCAGGTTTGCATATGTGTATGTTGTATATTTTACATTTTATTTTTATGCTTTGTTTTGTTTCTTATTTAAGTGTTCACACTTAAATATATTGTATTGTTTTGTAATTTATCTTGTAATCATATTTCTAACATACGTATTAAATTTACAACGTATATTTTATTTTATATTTTTCACTTAATATTGATAAGTAGTTTTATTCTTATCTCTTTTACTTATTCTTTTTACTTCTATTTTTAGTTTAAATATTTATCATAAATTTTACTTTAAAAATTATCGTTTTATATTTCTCTATATACACATATATTTTATATAACTCAAATTATCATCATTTATAAATTTTTTAAATCAATCTCATTTATTTATTTCTATACTTGTGTCCAAAGTATATTATTTATTTTTCAAAATCATTTATTTAAGAATTTATTTAAAATCCAATATATACATATATATTCACATATATACAAAATTTCAAATCCATATGACTTTATATATATATTTTTCTATTTGAATTGAGGAAACTCGCTTCCATTTATAATTAATTTTATAAATTTTTATTCAAAATTTCATTTAATTATCAATTTAAATTAAATTATAATCTAGGGTCGTTACAAACTTCCCCCCTTAAAAGAATTTCGTCCTCGAAATTCGCAGGCACGAAAACACACAGATAGATGAAAGATAGAGAAATATCTTTTCAAATCAAGCTGGATATCAATTCTGCATTTGGCTCACCAAATCAGAATATCAACAATAGATACAAGAAATTACGATAGAATTTCAATTTTTGGTTTTAAACAAAATCATTTAATTGATTCAATTCAAATTATTCTTCATATTCTATTAATCAATTTAACTTAATTTAAAATTTCTAATTCATTTAAAATTTCCAATTTCAAAATTTCTAATTTATTCAAATTTAAAATTCATATTCATTAAAGTTTAAAATCAAAAACTGAAAAGAAACCGATGAAGTACGAAGTAAAGATTTCCTACAACGATTCGTAGAGCATCACCACACCGAAACTTCTTCTGTAACTGCCACGAAGCAATCAAAAGAATTTGGAAACGAATCAAAGAAAATTGATAGAGAAAGTTATTTCCACCGTTGTTATAGAGTACTGACCAATTATAGTCGCATTTCCTTGTCCTCTATCTCGTTTTCTTCGTGCACTCATACTCACTATCAGTGGATAGTAAGAGAATTTACTGAGGCGTTAAAACGGATATCTTAAGGATTACTCATTCTAGGATTTACTTCACCCTATCTCTAATGAGTTACTTAATGTGTTACACTCCTGAGCTAAAGTTCAACCCTTAGCTCTGATACCAAATTGTAACGACTCAGATTTTGCCCGCTCGAAAATCGACATCCATACTTCATATGGTATTCGAATGCCACAGATTCGACCGTTCAAATCCGATTCGCCGGAGCTTATAACAACATTAAGTAAACAACACAGCGGAATAAAAGAATAATACATTGATATACAACTTTGATAAAATATCTGATACAACAGATGATCCAATAGATATCAATATACATCAGAGATATGATACAATAAAATAGCAGCGGAAAAGAAAAATAGATAACATCTAGCAGCGGAACAATATAACTCTAAGATAGTCTTCAAAAGAGAACTCCGAGAACTATAACTCCATTTCCAAGAATCAATCCAGCAGAAGCTCGAACCCCCAATAACGATGCACCAAGCTAAGCGAGAATGGTGTGATCCAAAGACTGAACTAACTCCAGATAATCCATTATATCTAACTATCTGGAAAAAAACCCAACTCTAGACTGCTCGTGTAGAAAATAATGAGCGCCCAGAGTTTAGGAAAGAAACGATAAACTCCGGATCAGTCGTGGGACTGGTGTGAGCAACAAAAACAGTTTATCTTTTAAAACATTCAACAAAAGATTTTAAAGTCAATTCGTAATGCTTTTGAAAAATGAGACTACCATAAGGCCTCCCGCACACACACACAATGCAAACGCAGAATCGGAGGAGATTTCTCCTTATGATAGTCAAAGATGCTTGATACACATTAAAAAGAAACATTTGATATTATTACTAGTGCATAGTGTAGAAAAATATTTCGAAAGTAAAGATATAAATCTTAGCCAACATACGACCATTATCGTATGCCTACTATAGCTACCATCTAAACAGTGAGGCGCCACCATAAGTAAATGGCAGGTTCTACAACTAACACTGTACAGGTTTCGTATTGGGAATTGGATTTCCAACAAATGGTCAGGCCAAGGAACTTCCCATTGCCACATGAGAACGCCTCTAGATGGACGTCCCCGAGAACCAAACCGGATCTCTGCCAACACAAGGCCGGGTTACCCCTAACTGGGTAACTACTGACACGAGCACGCCATTCCCCGATCGTAAACGATCTTTCTCACGGGATCCGGATAACCAACAACCACAAAGTAATAAATTCGCAGTAACCACATAGGTTAAATATCTGGGCTCCATACCATGATACCACCTCTATCCAGAAGGAAATGCACATACCCTAAAGGGAGCTACCCCTCATAACCTTGCCGCATCTTTCCTGTTTTGACCATTTCCGGGGTGTGAGGCTCGACGAAGTCACGTCCACAAAAACATACTTTATACAAAAGCCATGCTTTGGGTCAACAAATGATCATAGAAATGATCACAAAGATAGACGATCAAATAAATGATCCTATCACAAATAATCAACACAATGATCATTTCACAGCAACACTCAGCATGTCACATTACCAAATTGGGAATATATCGCTGATAACCTTCAACTATATAACCTCTGAGCTCGTACGTCTCAGAGAAGGGTGTTAAGCTAAAAGAATAAATTCTCCGCCACCAACAGAAATATATTTGAAAGAAATCTGCTTTATATCTCAACTTGTAATGTCAGACATACAATCCATACAAGTCTGTTCCGGGCTCGAACAAAACCGAAGGCACTTCCAAAGAAGTCCTTGCAATCCGGATATTCACAATCCCGATCGGATTTCCCATCACTTAGGGAATCTCTATACCAGGAGCTACCCAGTGCAGAGACAATCGATAGGTCATCCTATCACTCTCGCAAATACCCGGTCTTCAACACCAGTCTTTAAATGCTATCCATAACGTCGAATCACTTATTCGGAATGGGTTATACGACACAAAGGTCCTTTCCCGGCTAAACCGAATAGTGAGCACGATATTTCAAAAACAAATGGATAATGGGATTTCAATTAAGTCACAACTTAATAATTCAAAACTTTCTTTCAAATGGTTTAAACCGATTACCATCTCAAATCTCTTAAACAAAAAGATTCATTTTCACAACCTTTAACGGTTTAAACAGTTTTCACATTTTAATCTTTTAAATAAAAGATTCATTCACAGATTTTCCAAATCAATTTTCATTTCAATTTGATTAACTCGTTAAATCTTTAAATCAAAGATTTAACTTATAGACTTCAAAATAATTTTATTTCAATTTGATTTAAATAAATCATCAATTTAAATCTATTAAAAATAAACAGATTTAATTCATAGCTTTCAAAAAGAATTCATTCATATCTTGGAAAATCATTTCTCTATTCAATCTTGAAATTCCCCTAATTAACTGGAATTTCATTTCTTATCTGAAAGCCTTTATTCTTTTAAACAAACAGTTTCATTTTGGAAATCTGATTCATTCATACGAGTTGAAACCCTTGGGTTAAATCCAAATTCTCAAACCAATATTTTAAAATGTTTTAACTTCATATAAACATCTTTATAACATCCTTAATCATAATTTTCAAATCATGGAATTCAATTTCAAAATTTGTATTATTTAAATTGAAACTTTACCAAGTTATTCAAAATAGCTTTTATCTTAAAAACCCCATTTCAAAAGCTTTAACCTTTAACCCAAATCCATTTTCAATCTTAATTTGAAATTTAAAACTTTAATTTCAAAAACATTACATTTAAATTATCTGTGACTTAACCGATTTCCACGTAAAATCCATAATTGTGTGTGTATGGTGTGGTCCAGGGTTTTAACACAATAGTGCAACATCATACAATCATCACAGATCAGAATACAGAAATATAGTTGATAAGCGATATAAACTATAACGCTTATCTTCATTCACAGATCACAGATATATATACAGATGTATCATCAATAAATGAATAAAATTATACATAGCACAATCAACAGATCAAAATATCACAGATCAGATAGGACAATCAATTCAAGGCATCTCATAAAATAAAATCATTCATAGTAAGGCAAACACTCAATAATCATTTATAAGTAGGATTCATAAATCGTTTAATCCTAATTTATTTCCAAGTAAATTAATTGCTTACGAATTAGTTACCCAATCTTGATTTATTAATTACAAATCATTTGATATAATTAATTAATCAAACTCTTAAATTAATTAAATTATTCTTAATTAATAAATTAATTAAATTAACCTTAAGTTAATTACAAAATCATTCAACCTTAATTAATTTCGTTAAATAACTATCTTTAAGTAATTTATTACCTTTATAAATAAATCAACTTTTTATTACATTAAATGTAATTATATATTGATCACTTGATTAATTACCATTTACTTTAATAAAATTCCAATAAGTGATCATCCCTAACCACTCGATCAATTTTAACCATTAATTACTATAAATTAATCACCTCAAGTAATCTTTAATTTATCCCATAATTGATCACTTAATTGATCACATTAAATAAGTCTTTACGTAATCAAGTATTAATCCCTTGACAATTAATCTTAATTATCCATTCTTTAATACATCAAGTAATTTTATTTAATTGTATTTGAAAACAATCAAAATTTAATAGGATAATTAACTTAATACCAAATTATATGAACCAAACAAGTTTTAAAACAATTAAACTTTTAAAATCTAAATCCATAAAACTTGCCTATTTTACCTTTGAAAACATAATTTATATTTCTTAAAATCTTATTTTAAAGCTTGCTTAAAATTTGAAATCTGGTAACGAGTTAAACGAACCTGAGCCTATTTTAAAACTCCCTTTTTTTTTCTTCTTTTGTTTAACTTAAATTGTTCAAACCAGGCAACAGGAAGCACACTCGCGAATGCGAGTTCCTCCTCGAAGCCAAGCACCATCTCTCCCGAGTATTTTCACAATTTCCTCGAGACGAACCCGAGCCTTCTTCTTCATCTCTTTTTTTTTATAACTGCTGAACACTTCTTTTTAAAACGTGAGCACCCCCACCTGACACGAGACCCAACGTGTGCACGTGTACGCTGGATCGAGTCGCCGCCGACCACCCCCAAAACCTCCGACACGTCGCCAACAACATCTACGACAAATCCAAACTTCCAATTCGTCGACATCCTCATGAATTCAAAATCGAGCTATTGAGCTCAACCTGGAAACTAAAACAAGTTGCCTAAATCAAGTCCGTGCCGACGATCTCGACCTCCGGTCACCCCGCCACTTTGACTTAGCCTCACCCAAAGACCTACTCACCTTTTCCCTTTGGTCTCGTGAAACCCGATCATCCATAGACGCCTCGGTAGCCATTTAAACTCAGACAACAAAAATTAGCAATCAAACCCTAATTCTACTTCGTCTCATCAACTCGTGCAATGGAAAATTTATTCAACAATTTTCCTGAAATCATCGATCAACCAACTAGCTTCAAACAAAAATCCAGCACCTAAGATTTACTCGATCACCTGAATTTGATTAAAATGCGTATCCTGTTCTACTGTGAACTGCTCATGGCATACACAACTAAAAATCACCATTTTCATTTTAAAAATCATAGCTTTAGGTAAGGATTCAAGTAATATTAATGAATCACTGTTTTGTTGAATTCGAAATTTCCAAGTTTTAAAGTTTCATCTGTAAAAGTTTTATTTTTCCTCCTGTATACATCTATACTTCAAAAAAAAAATTATTTTTAAATCATAATTCTTACTTGAATACACAACTTTGCTTTTGACATCACATCCTAACACTAAGTAGATGATGAGAAATTGGATTTCTTGGTTGTCATATACCCTGTGAATTAGCAGAGGATGATAATTTACAGAGCATTGAATACAGGCATCAACATACAAAGCAACATCCAGATAGATATATATATATAAATTAAAATAACTTGAGTTTTAAATCACTTGTTTACTCACAGGTAAAAACAAAGAAGTCAAATAAAAGAAAGAAAGTTTGCTCACATGTTTTGCACAGGAAGAAATAGAGAGTGATGTTTTTGAGCCTGTACACTTGAGTTTGCTTCTTAAATTTATTGCATGCTTTGATTTGCTTTGCTTTTGATTCCCAGTTTTAAGAAAATATGCACAGGCTTTTATGCTCAGATTTTTTTCTTTTTGCATATGGGGCTGATGCGTACTATATATTGTACTAGAGGTATGGCATTAATTTATTGCTAGAGGTGTAATGTATTAATTGCTTTATACATGCTGAGAAGATGGCATTACATGCCTGTTCTGTTTGATTTACAGCCTATGCTAGGATGTGCTGTATTTTATTATGTTATAGATATTTTATACTTTGTTTATTTGTAATACTTGGTGGCTGCAGACATTGCTTTGTTTTGTATTTATTATTATTTTATTTGTTCTATTCTTGCCTAATTTCTTACTTCTTGTTTCGGCTGATAATACTTGCTTTATATTTGTACTTTATTTTATCACTTTGTCTTCTTTTTGTTTAGTATAATAGGCATGGCTGGTATGTTGTTTGATACATATGTATATATTGTTTGTTGTCTTCAGGTTTGCATATGTGTATGTTGTATATTTTACATTTTATTTTTATGCTTTGTTTTGTTTCTTATTTAAGTGTTCACACTTAAATATATTGTATTGTTTTGTAATTTATCTTGTAATCATATTTCTAACATACGTATTAAATTTACAACGTATATTTTATTTTATATTTTTCACTTAATATTGATAAGTAGTTTTATTCTTATCTCTTTTACTTATTCTTTTTACTTCTATTTTTAGTTTAAATATTTATCATAAATTTTACTTTAAAAATTATTGTTTTATATTTCTCTATATACACATATATTTTATATAACTCAAATTATCATCATTTATAAATTTTTTAAATCAATCTCATTTATTTATTTCTATACTTGTGTCCAAAGTATATTATTTATTTTTCAAAATCATTTATTTAAGAATTTATTTAAAATCCAATATATACATATATATTCACATATATACAAAATTTCAAATCCATATGACTTTATATATATATTTTTTCTATTTGAATTGAGGAAACTCGCTTCCATTTATAATTAATTTTATAAATTTTTATTCAAAATTTCATTTAATTATCAATTTAAATTAAATTATAATCTAGGGTCGTTACACAAAACAAGGAATCATTAAAGAAAATAGGACAGAACGGTACATAGACCCGAATAAAATCCTAAAGCACGACACCTAAGAAGAACTTAGGACAATGATCCTTGTTATAATATCCCATATTGTTCCGAAGTTTGGCTCTGATACCAAGTTGTGACGCCCCACCTCTATACCCACGCTAGACAAGAACATTACGGTGAATGCTGTCGACTAGCACGGAGAATAAGGCTGTTGAGGAGCGACCATCCGTGTAATTTCTTTGCGCGAGCACCGATATGTCAGATAATATAACATGCATTCTATTTCAAGAGGAAATCCGACATACCGAGACAAACTCAAAGCTACTACACGGTGGCTATATAAATCCTTCGGAAAACAAATATAGAAATAAGCATAACACAAATCAGTCACAGACAATTCATATCACAAAGGCGGAATAAGATATGAATATTACACTAGAAAGTGTACATCAGAGTAGTGGTCTAAAAAGATCCACAATAATACAAAAGAATAGCAACACGTGCTATACAAAAGAATACAACAATGAGTCTATATCTCAAGTGTAAATAACAAAATAAACTACTAATTTAAGTAGTTTGCCAAAAGTCAGAGAAGTCAATCCCAGGGGAGAAGTCAAGCAGAAGCACCTGTAACATCTCGGTCTGACCCGAGTATTATTTAATAAGAAAATAATAAACGGATCAGTCTAACTATAAATATCAGATGAAACGATATAGAATCAGAGTTATGACTAAACACATAATAATCACAAGGCCAAGCTGTGATATATAAGTAGTTGATAATCAACAAGAGATTAATCAATATCACAAAATCTACACAAGAATCAAAGAAACGTCATACTCCTTATTTCGTTCACCATACCATAAATATTGACGATAATATCAATGTCAATCACAAAAGTCAATGACACACAAATTCCAGAAGACTACACAAGAAATCCAGAAATCACTAAAGTCAATGACACACAAATTCACCAATGCACAAATATTGATAAAACTTATCAATGGAAATCACGAAAATTGGTGAAACACAAATTCTAGGAATCTACACAAGAAATCCAGAAATCACAAAGGGGGGAGGCCTATCACAAACGGGAGCATAAAGCTCACCAACACGTGTATCACAAACGGAACGCTAATTCCATGGTCGCTAACCATCACAAATTGAGCCGCAGCTCCACAAACGGCCCGAAGACCATGGGTTGCTACCCCACCAAATTGAGTCGAAATTCCACAAAATGGGGTTTAGTCTCCCTCGCAGACAAAGAGACATCGCACATTGCTAGTCTAAATCACAAAGATGATCGTCATGATCAACGAGAAGTGTCGATTACAGTAAGCTAGTAAATATATGAGCTTAGCATCATGTCCCATAACCACTAGCTTAACTTAAATATTTACGAACAAATTGTAGATCTCCACTAGAAAATTGTCACAAGAGGTTCAATCGAACAAGTCCAAGAATTAACCGACAAAGTAAACGCAAGCGTTTCATACCACTTGTTTTACTAAGCCGTTTAATTAGATTTCTCATACGAGTGAGGTTAAGGTTTGTATATACTAATAGATTGGAAAACGATTTTATAAACGAATTTGGTATTAAAATAGTATTGAAATCGTTTGAGGAAAGAGTTTTGATATTTACTACTAGTATAGAAAACCTTTATATTTTTAAAGTGACAAATCACGAAGAAGATTGTAAGAACAATCAATCACAAAAATTCACATACGAAGACGTGAATAAAATCCAAAGAAATCGATAAAGGACCCATCGAAATGGATATTCAAAAATCCCTAAAAAGAGTCATCAAAGTCATAATAGATGATAACAACAAATAGGATTATCATGAATCGATTTAAATTGGAATTCTGAAACGAATAGGCAAATAGGCAAAATACAGCAGTTTCAGACGTCTGAAACAAGTGGTTCAGACGTCTGAATCTGGAAATATAAATATTTCCAGAACAAAATTCAGACGTCTGAATCAAGTGTTTCAGACGTCTGAAATAGGCATATTTTAGCCTATTTCCTTTCTGGTTCCAATTGAACCAATTCAGACGTCTGAAACCATATATTCAGACGTCTGAATCTGGGAATAGAAAACTTCCCAGAACAATATTCAGACGTCTGAATATTACGTTTCAGACGTCTGAATCTGTAATTCAGGGCATTCCCTGAACCTAGGCCAAAAAAATGGCCAAACGAATATCGAAAACGATCGAACGAGCAAATGGCGATGACTAAGGAATTACGTCGAACGACAACCCAGCCTAAACGGCTCTTCGATACGCCTCAAATATCAATGTCCAAATATCCATAATAGGATTTTCATAAATTGGACCAAAACACCAAAAAAATTGGAATATACACGAAATCGATCCAAACCAAAATCGATTGCACACGAATAAACGTTAGGAATTCATACCTAACAATCGAAGATAATTATAGATTAAGATGTGAGATAAAAATCTCACCTTTTCACTAAAATTTATGAAGATGAAGCTTGAAAGCAAATGGAGAATCAACCTCTCTTCAACACAACCCAAATGAGCTTGAATCTATGCTCAAAACAAGAACATTCCCAAAATTAGGTTTAGGAATTTCTGAAACTGGTAAGAGAATAAGTTGGAGAAGAAGAAGAGAAGCTTACCAATGGGTTCTTCTTGAGTTTGGAGCTAGGAATTTGATTTGCAAGAGAAACTAGGGTTTTGGAGTTTTAATTTCCAATCTCTCCCACCATTAAAGCTAAGAAAACTGAAAAGAGAAAGAAGTGAGGGAGAATGGGGAGAGTGGTTCAGTTTTGGAGTATAAGTTAACATAGGGCTGAGCCCAAAAACCAAACCCAAAGTAAAAAGTAGCAAAAAACAACTTTCTCCAAACATATCGAAGCTTATACTCAAAAAGGTCGCAAACGGCATTTTAAACTCAATGGGAGTGGTCCCGAGTCCTAATTCGACCGTATGCAAAAAGTAGCTTTTCGGACTAAAATCCGACTAACGATAAAATATTTAAATAAAGTATTTAAATATAAAATCGATAAATATGCGGGTTGTTACACTACTCTTCCCATTAAGTCGAGGAAAAAAAGCAAGTAATGAAAGATTTGATCACATCCATGCTGCGGTCGAATGATCGAGTCTTGCAGAATTTGTTTCATATTCTTTCTAGTAAGCAGAGATAATGAGTTATTAAGCGGGCAATTAAGTTGGGTTTGTTTTTGGCTGCAATCATGTCCATTTGTTGAAATCTAGGTTGATCGGTAGGCAGCCAGTCGCGACTACTTCGAGTCTAATACGAAGATTGCTGAGTGGACAATCAGTCATGTCTACTTTCTATTGGATTCTGAACTTGTCAGGTTATTTTGTGCCTCGGCATCCCTAATCAGGGGTATATGGTTGCTAATGAATGATCGAATCTCGTTCATCTTGATGAAACTCCATAGGTTCGATCATGGCCCGTGGAGATTGGTTGACGGCCAACTCTAAGTATTTGGTCACCTACATCGTTTTGGAATTAGTTTAGTTCAACTTGATTGTAGTTCAATACATAATTAAATGAAAATAAAATAATTCAAAGAAGATCGGAATAAATCTCATTGGTAAGTGAAGCAGCATCGTGTGCTTGCTATTCTACTTTGCCCCAAGTTCCTTTCAACGCGTGGCAATCCTCAATGATCCAATTGATAATCAGAGTTCTTTATTGATAAGCGTCGGATGTTTCCTGCTCGCCATTCTTCAAGGATTGCACATACTGTTGAAGCTTTCATTTCTAAATCAGCTTCTGATCACATCTCGAAGATGTTTGTAATCGTCGGTGCCAGGACCGTGTGCATCTTGGAATACACAACATTCCCCTGATTTTTCTCTAGACTCCGATGGACTTTCTTAAGGCTGGTTTTCAATGTTGCTCTAAGTTGTGAGTATCCAAGTAGAGGCTATCAATTGAATCATTCAAAGAAGCATATGAGTCAAATTTTGAGATCTTAGGTTGTATCCTGGAATTTGAGTCCTTAGCCAATGGGACTATATTATTCTTTCTCCTAGTTTGCTCTACCTCATCCTTCCTTAGCTTCTGATTCACTTTGTAACAGAGATGATCCAAGGTCGTAGGAGGCTAAGCTAACTAGGTATTGAAATCTATCTAGCATCTAGGAATAAATTAGATAATAGCATCACGTCATTAGAGTGAGTCGCAAGTATTGTAAACTGCTAGAGAAATTTCTGATCTGGTTGATTGAATGAGGAGATGGATTTAGGCGATAATCGCATGATCGTAACACCTTCAAGGAATATAGGAATTCATAAGATGTAATCCAGGGTTTCTTTTTCCTCAGTAAGCCAATATGATTGGTACATTGAATCTCGTTGGATATATTTCACACAAATGGCTTCAATGAATAGGCTTCGACCGAGGGCGATGGTTTAGTCATCGACAATCCAATTCGATTTTAAGTACAACTACTTGTTAGGCTTGTGAATGATATAGCATACCTAAGATATGAGCAAAGCAAGATAGATTGGTATTGTCAGTGGTAAGTTATTTGGAGTCAGACCCGAGAAAATCTGCTAGTTGCTTGGAGTCCATTGTTGGTTTGTTTGGAGTCACATAGGTGATTACCCGAATTCGGCTTCAAGTCAGGACTGAAGTGGGGTTTTCAACGATTATTTGATGATTTTTGATGATTTTTTACGATGACCATTCGTAGTTCGACGATGGAAGCTTCATGATGGGATTAGAAGCTGGTAACTCGGGAGTGGTCACAACATACCATGAGACCTTGGCATTGTAATTGATCTCGGTTTATATCATTTCTTCTTGGTTCTCCAACCTATAGAAGTATCGTTTGAGTAGCAGTTCTGCGTCCTTTGCTTAGTACTACGCTTTGACATGGGTTTTAGAGCTTCTAGCATTTTGCACTTTAGCATTCTAATCCAATTTGCCTTCCTCAAATTGCTTGTCATCTTGAGAGCGGAAGAGAGTCACTATTATATCCTTCCATGGGGTTTGGGTTTTCACCCCTAATTATAGGTTTATAGTCAGTTCTTTTGCAGTAGGTGGAGTATTAACGTTTTCTTCCATCCTCATTCTTCTTAGAGTTTTGCCGATTGCTTCCTCTCGACTATATCCCCTTCGAACGCCCTAGACGGCGGCCTCGCTAGATCGCTAGCGTTCCATAGGCTATGGATCGCTAGCGACCCATAGCTTCGGGTGACCTATAGCTTCTGGCCACCCACAGGTAGCAACCCATAGCTTTTGGCGACCCATAGTATGGATCGCTGGCAATCCATAGTACATGGATCGCTAACGATCCATGTACTTAACTAATTTCAATACTTTGTCCTATGAGGTGCCTATTGGACCATGGTGCGAGAGAGTTGATTGACCCATGAGCAAACATAATGGATTGCTAGCGACCCATCACCTTAGCATTTCTTTGCTTGCTTTTTCTCCGATTTTTTTGGTTAATTCTTCTATTCTCCACCGCAAACCCTCTAAGCAGAGATTAAGAATCCAACTTCTGAACCTATCTGATCCGAAGTAGATAGCTAGATCTAAGCCCGAGTTTAATTCTCAGTGAAAGCACCAAAATGTTGACCCAAAAATGGACCAACACCCTAATTTGAGTTTTAAAGCACCAGCACTGTTCTGACATAGCAATATCATAGATAACAGATAAAGGAAAAGAACAACAAAAGAAAGAATTCAGAAATTTTTTAAAGTCGTTCTACTGTTAATAAAGCATACATCTACTTTTTAGTTTTACTATAGACTGATTGCTGTTACAAAAAATATTTAATTACAAGGCTTTGATTATCCTTAGGTAGATTGAATCCCCAGAGTTGGAATCCACTAAAGAATCACAGTGAATTCCTCTAGAGATTATTGTGGGGAAGATGGAGAGTGAATAATGTTTCTAGTAGAGCTTCCGCAACCAGTCCAGAGAAGATCCCCTTTATGTTGTAGGTAGGTTGGTATTTATATGGATTTGGAGAGTTTATGGACCAGGCCTATTTATCAATTGCTCGTAGGTAGGTAGGAAATGACCTAAGGAGAGTTTGGCTCACAAAACGAGATAGAGCCATGGGTCGCTGGCGACCCATAGACTTGGCTCGTTTTCAAGCCAATGCCTTGGCCTCTTTTCGCAGTGTTCTTTAGCTAACTTGTCTGAAGGTTTGAGGAGAGGCATGGGCTACCGATGATCCATGCACTTAGGATTTTCTAGAGTCGGAATTGGAGATGCTTTGATAGTCTTTTATTGTAGTTGTTTCATATCGATGGCAATTCACTAATTGCTCGTGCTCTGCTGCTGATTGGGCTAAAAGAATGTTGGTCCCTTGGTTTAGTCGATCCCAGTCGTTGCCTTAGTAACATTGCTTGGCTCTCATTCACTCCTTGCCTTAGCCTTTCTGATTGAGTTCTAAGCCATCCTAATGTCATGAGATTGTACTACTTTCTAGTGGGTCCTACTGGGTTAAAATCCCGGATAACAGTATTCATATTATCGTGTCAATGATCATCAATTGAGTGCTTATAAAGATCTTGACGAAACTATTCTTTGGACAGTCACATATCCCTTATTTGTATTAATTAATTTTTTTCTTGGAGTCAAATATGGTGGTAGTAGTATTCAATTCAGGTATGCAGTTCAATGACAGGATAGATCCACTAATACACAATCATGGTTGAACTATAGCTTAGTACATACATATACAAATTAGCAAATGTTATATGCATTCTTTTTTTCTTAATTTCTAATCAAAGAAAAAAATCACATTCATTTCTTATTGTAATTGAACATTTGAGTTATATAATTAGTTGTCATTTATAATGCACTTATATACAGGTGAAGCCATGGAAAAAGGAAATCATATGCACTTAATTTTATATTAGCAAGTTCCTTCAAAATTTAATGGCAAGAATTTAAGAATTATGTTTTTATTTTCTAATTAAAAAGTTTTATGTTATTAAAATGGATAAACATCGGCAAAAATTTAATAGATATGTTGTAAAAGGCTTCCATTTAAATATGTACTCTTCCAGTATGATGGTTAAGTCGACTGTAGCAGCTAAGCTCTTGGTCAAGACAGAGAAGATTTGATAGTATTAATGTCTGCTTCAACGCTATATATATCTATATGTGTTGACTTTTACAAGGTATAACAGCAAATATTATGTTCTTTTGAATAATGTAATAGTGAAATAGCCCATACTAATGAAGCTGTCTAGTAGTGTATATGATATAGCTCTATTGAAGGATTTTGAAAGTGACGATATAGCGCGTCATATTTTATACCTTATAGGCATACATTTTTTTAAATAAAAATGAAAACTATTATTTTGTAGCGCGTGTGATAATTATCTAATGAGATTCTAAAGGTCTAGGTTGATGCACCGAAACATAAAATAATTTTATATTTATGTGGTGTCATTATTTACCAATGAAAAGAAGCCCAATCATATGTTTCTTTGCATTAAAAAGAATTATCGTATGTTTTTTTACACACGTCCAACAGACATGCCAAATGTACTGGTATATACACACACACACACACTCTTCATCACTATATTTATTTTTAATTAATTCAAACACTATCTTGCTGATTTTTGAATTGACAATATATTATTGTTTGACACGGTTTGATGTGTTATGCTTTGTTTGAAGTATTAAATTTTGGGAAGGGCTGCAATATTGCCTTCAATGGTTGAAAAATATTCTTTTCCTTTCTTGGCCTTTTGGTCCTTTTTTAGCACTTTTGGATTTGACATTGGAACCTAAATTGTGGCATGGCCTATAGTTCTTATTTGTAGTATTAAGTGAAGTTGAAAAGCATAATTATTAGAAAGTATCTAACCATACTGGCACTGAACATATATTTCATTATTCTAAAAAGACATTTTAGTAAATAAAGAACAATTATTCTTCTAAAATAAATAGATTAAAAAACATAAATTAAACATAGGTTGTTTCAAAACCACTTTGAAACATTGAAACAATATGGAATTTCGTCCCGTCGTCCGCATACGCGTCCTCGTCCCCATTATCATCTATATAAAGCTTATTTCAAATCAATTAATTTCTTTTTGGACATAAATGTATTGATTGCATGAGCCAAAATACTACTTACTTGAATAGTCAAAAGAAACATAGGCAGCACATAAACACTGTACATGGGTATTATACTGTTTTTTGCAATTATTTTTGAGTGGTCATTTCGGATACATATATGGATGGTTTTTGATCGGTTATTTAAGAGTTTATTTTTTTTAATATTATATCAGTCTAGGTTCAAAGATCTTACATTTGACTATTGAAGAACATGATATTATTAATACAATAAATACTAGTTTATATGTATAGCTTAAGGTCATTTTAATTTCTTCTCATGCTTACGACATGAATTTAAGCTTTATAGAAGAAAACCTTTCAGTTGCTATCACGGTTGATTACCAACCCAGTTATTGTTTTAAAAATAGTTATAACCCCTCTAAACATTCAGGACTTATATCTAAGAGCATGGCAAATTTAACAAGGAGACACCAAAGGACGAAATTTGGGATAGGAATTTCATTTTCAGAAAGGAGTCAGTTGGTTTTGTTTCCAACTATTTATGGAATTGAAGTAACACTACTAAGTTTTCTTAATATAAGTTATATCGTATGCTTTTAATGCGAATCAAAACAGTGTAATTAGAATGCTCATATAAGTTATAACTATTTGTGCACCATCCTTGTGTTGCTTTTGTATTTGGTGTGTCTCATATTTGTGCATTTTACACTAGGTAGAATAATTAGACCACATTTTCAAGCTCATACCTAGATCATTGAATCAATCATAAATAATTATTTTCATATATTAGGGAAATTTTTGTACACGGACTTGGTAACCTTATTTTCAAAAATGGTTTGTGCTTCTTACACCCACGAACCGAGACCTTATTGGTTGAAATTTAAAAAATAAGGCTATCCCGCTATGTTCGAATCCAGTTAAATAAGTTATTTTTTGACTTTTCGAAAGCCAAAATGAATAGGTTTTGACTTTTAAAAAGCCATAAAGTAGTTTATTTAAGTCAATCCAAACAAGACATAAAGCCGGATACATATAAGGTCATCAGATTGCTGTTTGGAGATTTGTCATTTTATACTGCATATAATACAGTTTCAAAACTGTATCATCTTAGTAGTTTATTTGTTTTTGCAGAAGCAATGCCGCTATGAGTGAGTATAACTAAATGTCTCCATCACAGTCAGAATGTGCGCTTCAATCTTAGGACGGATTGCTCTATAGCAAAAACTTGGTCATTAAATCGTCGTCCTTTTTTGCGCTTGATGCCACTTTATTTTGGCTTGTTTGCCAATTGTTAAATGCTAATGCAAGATCTGATTATCTTGACGACGAGGATTCTAAATGCTTGCTCAAACCAGTTATGGATTAAGTGCAAACTTGTGTTTGAAGGAGAGGTAATTATGTTCCTATTCTGGTAACAAAGATAATTTCATTGATTGTTTTTTTTACTTTACAATTGAAAGATCAACGATAGTATATTATGGTACAACATAAAATAAAAATTATAATGTAACAACATTTTGAACATACAAAAGTGAAATGCAATATATATTCAGCAAAATAAATTACAAAATTTGTTTTTATGTAGCCTTTGAGTTTTCTTGACACTGTCTGGGAATTAACAGGAAGTAGCATAAAATATCATATTAATAATGCCTTGGGGCTTTATTGGACCATATCAAATTGAATATAAACTACCTTTTTCATGTAATGAAGTTTCAAAATCAGATTTATTATTTGAATTATTATATTTGTGTCTGATATATTAAGTAGATTAGTGTAGCTAACAATTGTAAGTAGTGCTGTTAACCTACATCGAAATCACATTTATTTAATAAATTCAATGCACAAGAAAGTAAATTGTAATCAGGAAATGAGCAGGGCCTTTAAATTCTAGAATAAAATTACTCAATGTTAAAGTAGTCGGATCACTACATCTTCATTAACTGATCTTCTAATTGAATAACATAACTGTTATGTAAGGTTTAAGCTTGAGTTTCATGGTACATCCACAAAAACTAGGATAGGTTTATCTCAACATCGCCTCTACAAAAATTGAGATGGGTTCATGCTATTGATATAATTTCAAACTGTGTATAACCTACCATTTCCATTAGCTGCAATTTGTTTTTGTAACAACCAGCTCTAAACGGGTCTAATTTTCAACCGATAAAAGCTTATCAAACCTTAGGTCCGTTCTGAAGTTAGTTGTTGGTTGATATAAAAAACAATTAATAGAACTATTTATTTATAATTTCAAAATTTCAAAACGGAAGGAATAAAATATAATAATAAAATAAGTATTTATTGCAAAAAACCAAATCTCAAAATTATAATATATCAAAACACAATAACCATACAAAGTGCATTGTTTTTAGGGTACATAAATATATAAATAGGTAACTAATAGGTAACTAATATAGCCATTGGGACTCTCGTCTTATCCTTCACCCACATCATTATCGATTCTAACCTATATATGGTAATGAGGAGGAAGTCAGACCAATAATGTCCGGTGAATAAAAATATCAAGTTTTATAACAATAATATGTTGGGGAAAATCCCTTCAGATAATCAGTCTAAGGGAATAAAAACCCAACGCAGCCAAAACCAACCGGATCGTGGTTGTAGTGAGATGGAACAAACAAAAGATAAACACCATAACAAAAAATCACAAATCGATGCAATGTAGAAAAATAAATAACACTAGTATTTAAAGTGGTTCCACTACCATGAGGCAGTGTACGTCCACTTGGAGAGAAGAGATTTTATTAATCACTGAAAGATTAGAGTTACAAGATTGATTCGCTTTTGGAGGCTATACATAAGAAGAATTAACAATACAGACAAAATTCTGTGGAGTTTCAGCTCTCTAGGATGGCTCTGAAATTGGCTGAAATTAGCTCTAAATTTCGGCTACTATTATTGTACAAAAGCTCCCTTATTTATAGAGTGAAGATATGAGGAGGGGTAGCTGCCATATAGCAACCCTGGGGTTTGGTTTGGCATGCATTTGGTTTGGTTCAGCAAAACGCCGAGCAAAAAATTTGGACCGGTAATAAAATATCGATTGAAAAATTTCATTCAGCAAAACACCGGACGAAATATCTCATTCGGCAAATCACCGCTCCAATTATTTCATTCGGCAAACTTTCCACCGCTCAAAGCTTCTTCTTCGTTCGGAAATTTTTCCACCGTTCCAAATCTCATGCCTTAGTCGAACGAAATTATTTCGTCTTCAACCTCTTATCGTTGCTCCTTCGTCCTCCATGATTCCTTCTTCCTCTTCAACACCGAACGACTTCACCACCACCAGACAAGAATCTCGTCCGGTCCTCCGTTCTCCTAGGGTTTCGCCTCTTCCTTTTTCTTCAATTTAGGTATCAAATTTTAACAATCTCCACCTTGATACCGAATTCCATACAAGCCTTCCAACTTCATTTAACCCTTCATGCTCCAAGCAATGGATACTTACTCAATGAGCTACGGCAATGCCATCACCCAATGCACTATGTCAACGAACTCCGGCAAGGCTGCCGCCCATCAACAAATTGTTTGAAGTACCCGGTCTATGTAAAATCTATCAATCTCCACCATGAAAACAAACGTCTCCATGAACCATCTCAAGTCTCCCTCCGTGCCCCCCATGGCACCTACCACTTCATTAAGCAAATCAAGTCTGAGCAATGCTCGAACTTAACAACAGACAATGACTTGGTAAACACGTCTGCTGCATTCTCCTTTGTGTGAACTTTTTAAAGACGAACAAGCTTTTCTTCGTTCATCAAGACAAGGAACGACTCTCTTAGCTCAATATGCTTCGTACTCGAGCTAAATGTCAGATTTTCAGCTAAGTGAATTGCACTCTGACTATCATTGTACACATTCACTCATTCATATACGAAGCCTAAATCACACAAAAGTCGCCTCAAATAAAGCGCCTCCTTAGCTGCTTCAACCCCAGCTATGAGCTCTGCCTTTGTAGTAGACAAAGCCATAATCGTCTACAACCTCGCACTCCAACTGATCGCTATCCCACCAATGGTGAACACATATCCCGAGGTTGACTTCCTTCGATCTCTATCACCGGCATAGTCGAAATCACAAAATCCAACCAAGCTGAAATCTCATCCTATGCCGCCAAAGACAAGTCCATGGTTTGGAGTTCCTCTGAGGTATCTGAAGATACACTTCACTGCTTCCCAATGCATCTTCCCTGGATTTGCCATGAACCTACTCACCAATCTAACCACCCATGCAATGTAAAGCCTAGTGCAGACCATGGCATACATCATGCTGCCAACTGCACTTGCATATGGGACCTTCATCATATAAGCCTTGTCCTTTTTCGAGATCGGAGAGCCTTTACTATAAAGCTGTATGTGCAAAGGCACGGGTGTGCTGATTGCCTTTGCCTCTTCCATGCTAAACCGAGTAAGCACCTTTCAAATGTATTCCTTTTGAGTGAGGCTCAAAAGTCCTAGTTTTCTATCCCTTTGGATTTCCATATCCAAAATTTTCTTTGCTTCTCCAAAGTCTTTTATTTCGAATTCCACTTTTAGCTTTCGCTTTAAACTATCAATTTCAGCCTTATCCTTGGAAGCAATTAACATATCATCCACATACAAGAGTAGGTGCACCTATCTACCATTTTTTAAATGCTTGAAGTACACATAAGAATCTTTGATGATATGATCAAAACCAAGTGAAAGCATAAAAGAGTCAAACCTCTTGTACCATTGTCTAGGCGACTGCTTAAGTCCATATAAAGACTTCTTCAATTTGCAAACCCAATTTTCTTTCCCATCTACAACAAATCCTTCTGGCTGGTTCATGTAGATGGTCTCATCGAAGTCTCCATACAAGAAAGCGGTTTTCACGTCCAGTTGCTCCAACTCCAAGTCATGAACTGCGACGATAGCGAGCAAAATGCAGATGGACGTATGCCTCACTACTGCGAAGAATATCTCATCATACTCCAATCCCTTTCTTTGTGAAAACCCTTTAGCAACTAGTCTAGCCTTGTATCTCGCATCATCCTTCACCTTGAATACCCATTCGCAACCTATGGCTCGATTTTCTTGAGGAGGCGGTACCAAATCCCAAGTCTAGTTCTTCTTCAACGACTCTAACCCCTCTTCATAGCGCAAATCCACTTCGAACTGTCACATGACTTCAAAGCTTCATCAAGGTCAAGTGGCTTCTCAATAACCACATGTATGGCATAGTCAATTTGATCACCAAGGCTAAGGTTTGCAAACTGCCAATCACCATACCTTTCGGGCGGCATAATAGTCCTACGACTGACCCAGGTAGGTACTGCTTCAACTAAACTCCTTTCAGCTCCACCTTGAGTTGAACTTCCTCTAGATTCATGCACATCACCATCACTACTAGAAGGTACCTATGGACTATCCTGTGATGTTTCATCAACTGCATTTTCCTCGGCAACATCAACAACAACTCTACTATTTGGCTGGAACATGGGAACTTTTTCCATCTCCTTAGGCCTATAGAATCTTCTGATGTGGTTGGTAGCCTCTCTTTCGGATTGAAGATAGCGGACTCATCAAAAGTAACATGTCTGAAATGAACAGTCTTTCGATCAACATGGTTCCAAATTCGATACCCTTTGATATCATCAGTGTATTCCATTAGTATGCCTGTGTATGCTCCAGCCTCTAACTTATCATCACCTCTATGATAAACGTACATAGGACAACCAAAAATTCGAAAGTAACCAAGATACACTACTTTACCTCTCCACTTCTCCTCTGAAATATCCCCATTTATAGATGAGCACGGAATTCGATTTATGATACGCGTCGCAGTTGTTAATGCCTTATCCAAAAAGCCTCTAGGCAAGTTCGCCATCAATCTCAAGCAAAGAGCCTTCTCTAGTAGAGTCATGTTCATCCTTTCTGCAAACCCATTGGATTACGGATCGCCGGGTGTAGTGAAATGTCTCTAAATGCCATGCTGTATATAAGAGTCGAAGAAATCCCTAGAGATAAATTCACCACCATTATCAGATCTCAGCACCTTCAACCTAAAACCGGATTGTGTTTCAACAAGCGCTTTTCTGTCTTTGAACTTCTCAAAACTCTCTGATTTGGCCTTCATCACTTACACCCATACTTTCCGAAGTCATCAATGAAAGAGATAAAATACTTTGCTCCTCCAAGAGAGGGAGTAGCAATCGGTCCCCAAACATCCATATGCACATACTTAAGTACTCGCTTTGATCTATGGAGTCCAACTCCAAAAAATACTTTAGTTTGCTTGCCCAACACGCATTCCTGGCAAAAGTCCATCTCGTCGAAGCTTTCTCCTTTGATCATCTTTCATCTCTGAAGAAACTCTAAGCCCTTCTCTGAAATATGAATCAACCTGAGATGCCAAAGCCTTATGGCATCCAATGCACGAGAACTGTCTGCTCCAACACACGACTCTCCAAGGACTGTGGTTCCTTTCAGCAAATACAGATTTCCAAACACATCTCCTTTCATAAGAACTAGTGCACCTCTTGAAACCTTTAGACTATCCTTTTCGATTGTTACCTTGCATCCCAAAGAGACCAATTGTCCTAAAGAAATTAAGGACTTCCGAAGACCTATAACATACCAGACACCTGTCAAAGTGCGTATCACTTCTTCAAACATTCTGATTCTCACTGTACCTTCACCCACTGCTCTACAACTTAATTTAATACCCATAAGAATAGAGCTTCCCTCTCATTTAATGAAAGAACTAAAGTAATCCTTATTAGTCGTTATGGAAAGACGCCCCCGAGTCCAGTACCTAATGGTCTGAGACATCCGACATTGCTGCAGACAATACATCGTCAGATACAGACTTCTCCACTGCAAATGATGAAGATCCATCTTCTTCCTTCTTCTTCAAATCTGAACAATCCTTTTTCTAATGATCAGGTTTCTTGCAGATAAAGCACTTTCCATCCTTAGACTTTCCTCTCCTGCCATTATCGGACTTTCTAGAATTTGAACGCCCTCTAGTGTGCCAATTCTTCTTATCTTCTCTACCTCTTTTAACAAATAGGCCATGACTACTATTTCCACCTCTACTTCCTTCACTTATCTCCTTTATCTGATCTCTCAAGCCCTTAGATAGAAGGCCTGAATTCACATCTTCCACTGCCAATGTTTCTCTAGCGAAGATAAGGCTGTTAGCAAAACCTATGTATCGCTCGGGGAGAGAACACAAAAGAATCATTGCCATTTGCTCCTCATCCATCTTCAAGTCAATAGTCTTCATCTTCATCATGAGATTATCAAAGAAATTAAGATGCTCCTTCACTGAAGTACCCTCTCTCATTCGCATGGTGAAAAATGTCTTCAGTAATATCAAACGGCTAGTCAGAGATTTCTTCAAGTAGAGATTTTCTAGCTTGGTCCAAATACCACTAGCAGCGGTCTCACTGCTAATCTATAAGATAACATTCTCTCACATAGCTAGCTGTAAAGTAGTATATGCACATTTCTCCATCTCCTTCCTTTCTGCGACTGAGATGTCAGCCGTCAAATCCTTTGGGACAAAAACTACTGGATGGACTTCATTCCTCATTAGAATAGCCTTCATCCTCCATTGTCACTTCTCAAAGTCTTTATCCTCATTCCATTTCTCAATTACCAACTGTGATCCTGATGCGATATACATCCCTTTAGTATAGGGTCTTGTAACAACCAGAGTCGCCTCATCTACTGCCATAGCGTTTAACACTCCTCAACCAATCTTGTTCTGATACCAAAATGTTAGGGAAAATCGCTTCAAATGATCAGTCAAAGGGAATAAAAACCTAACGCAGTGGAAAATAAATGGATTGTGATTATAGTGAGATAGAACAAACAAAATATAAACACCAGAACAGACAGTCATAGATCAATACAATGCAAAAAAAATAACACAAGTATTTATAGTGGTTCCACTACTGCGAGGTAGTGTACATCCACTTGGGAAGAGGAGATTTAATTAATCACTGAAAGATTGGAGTCACAAGATTGATTCACTTTTGGAGGTTATACACAAGAAGAATTAACAATACAGATAAAATTCTGCAGACTTTCAGCTCTCTAAGATGGCTCTAAAATTTGCTGAAATTAGCTCTTAATTTTGGCTACCATTGTTGTCCAAAAGCTCCCCTATTTATAGAGCGAAGATATAAGGAGGGGTAGCTATTATATAGCAGCCCTGGGGTTTGGTTTGGCATGCATCTGGTTTGGCTTTACAAAATGCTGAGTGAAAAATTTGGACCAGCAATAGGATACTGAACGAAAAATTTCGTTCAGCAAAACACTGAACGAAATATCTCGTTCGGAAAATCATTGCTTAAATTATTTCGTTTGGCAAACTTTCCACCACTCAAAGCTTCTTCTTCGTTCGGCAATTTTTCCACAGCTCCAAATCTCATGCCCTAGCCGAACGAAATCATCACATCTTCAACCTCATATCGCTAAAATCTCCATCCCTTTGACCCACCTTACCAAGAAAAATTTGGCTTTCTCATGGGACTTGAAGTGCGAAGATGATTTTATCAAGCTCAAGGAGGCATTGACTAGTGCACATATTCTAGTATTACCTAATGATACAAAGGCATTCATAATGTGGGGTAGGGCACGGTCGTGATACAAGAAAGGAGAGTGGTGAGCTAAGATTGTCTACATTTGACAGTCCATGAGATAAACTAACCAACTGATGATCTTGAGTTGGCAACCATTATCTTTGCACTTAAATCATGGAGACACTATCTATTAGGAGAGCAGTTTGAGCTACATGTGGATAAAAAGTCTTTGAAGTATTTATTCTCCCAGAAGGATTTGACTTTAAGTCAGTGGAGGTAGATGAGTTTTTGGCATCGTATGATTTTGATATCTCCTATACTCTAGGAAAAGGAAATATTATAGTCAATGCATTAAGTAGGAAACATGTGATATTTGGGTCAGGTCAGAAGCATGATAGATATATAATGGGTATTTTTAAGAAGCTTAGTAGAGAAGATCGGTCGAGTCATTTTAGGCGCTATAACATTGACTCAAATGGGTGGTTGCGAAGGGATGGTAGGTTATGTGTTGCTCTCATTATGGATTTGATTGATATATTACTAGCCGAGTCTCATCATTCTAGGATGGCCATTTATCCCGATAGAGATAAAATGTACCATGATATGAAGAGAGGCTTTTACTGTCCTAGGATAAAAAGGCACGTGGTAGAGTATATGGCCCTATGTATGACTTATCAGAGGTAAATATGGAGCAAAAGAAGCCAAAAGGATTATTGCAGCTATTAGATATTCCATGGTGGAAGTAGGGGAGTGCTTCCATGGATTTCATCAATGGACTACCCAAGCGTAGGAGGGGTAAAGAGATAATTTAGGTCATAGTCGACTGATCGGTCAAATGCGCTCATTTTGGTCTAGTTAGGAGTACGAGGACTGTTGCATTTTTGGCAATATTATATGTGAGGAAGATAGTTAGGTTACATGGAGTTCCTTTTAGCATCGTAAGCAATCTAGATCTACTTTTCATCAGTGAGTTTTGGAGGAGTCTACATAAAACTTTAGGCACCATGTTGAGTTTTAATACCACTTATCATCCGTAGATAGATAGATGGATGGAAAGGGTGAATCTAGTGTTGGAGGACTCACTTTGGATGTCGAAGGAACTTAAGAGGATCACTGTGACGACCCGAAAATCTGTACCCTTTGAATCAACAATAACCACACATGTCTGACCCAAAATGCACAGACAGACGGAAAGTCAAGAGAAAGAAAAGAAGAGAGAAGAAGAGAAGAGAAGAAAGAGAGATGATAGAACAAACAGAACAATGCAGAATCTCACATCGCAGTGGAAAACATATAATATCATATCAACGATCTTTACAAAACAGAAACTGTATATATATACATCAATCAGAGTCAACAATCAATCAATAGTTATCAGCCTGAGCAGTCATAATAACATGTCCTCACAATGTCGATAATATACACAACAACTGATAAAGCACAGCGGATAATAGAAACAGATACGTCAATACGAAAATGAAGCTCTCCAGCTCTCGAAATGAAGCTCCAAAAGCACCAAACCTGAACCTGTAAATATACTCGGTCTAACCTGAGCATTGAAAGGGAAGAACGCCCGGATCAGTCTGGTAAATCAGCGTGAGAAACACACTCAACTGAATTTATTAAATTACCAAAACTTTTCATTAGTTTTCAAAACAAAAGTATCTCGTAAGACAAGTCCACACATAAAATACGGACATGTTTTTACCTTACGATAACTAAAACATATCATATCAAATCCTCTGATATTATAGTAGTGTCTGCTATATACAAATAATATTAATCATAGCCGAAATTGTTGCATTGATTAAATTCCAGCATATAGCCCAATTGGGTAATACAATCAAAATGGCGGGAACATAGTGGAGTTTGGATTTCCATACAAATGACAAGGTGAAGGGACTACATTTTAGCAGTACATCTCTAGAAAATGTACCGAGGACCATCACAAAGGATCCTCTACCAACACAAGACCGGCCCACCTCTGTAACTAGATGGTACCGAATATGTCATCCTCCGGTCGTTACTGACCTTTACCGAGGGCCCTATAGCATACAAACCACAATAATCAGATACACGACGTCATAGCATGTAAAGATATATCTAGAAGAGGATGATCATATCCTAATTGGGAATGACCCACTTAGCCTTGCCGCATCTAACTCTGTTTTGGTCATTTCCGGTTGATGAGGCCTGAGGTAACGATTACCTTTCACAATCACATATCACATCACTATGAATGCCACATGGCCATTTCCGTTGATTGCTAATTGCCTTCCGTAAAAGTACAACCCTTAAGCTTGTATGTCTCAAGGAGGGTGTTAAGCTTAGAGAAGCTGCCTTCTCCGCCACCACTGAAGTACGATTGTAAAAACCAATGTACGTAATCTGTAGAAATGCAATATCAGACAAACATCCATATAAGTTTTCCAGGAACAGGGCAAACCGAAGGTACTTTTCTACCACATCCTATTGAGAAATCCCTAGGATTAGTAGCAAATAGTCCTCGCATTGGATATTTCATAATGAAGAGACCACTGCTACTATACGTATATTAGGATTTTAACACCAAACGATCAACAAGCAGTCCCCCACTATGAAAATCCGAAAATATCATCACAAAGTAACCTGCACAAATCGTCGCATATACGTTGTTCCGAAATGGTTTTCGGATAAATCTGATCTCGGTCTCTTCGCACCAACAACACAAAAGCGTTTCTCAACCTCACACAGAAACTAGTCTCATAGACTTATCACATCTCCAACATTCAACTTGCTATCTTTCGGCCAAAAAGGAAGCTCGATAGATTGGAGTAATACTCTGTACTATACGAATCAACATCCTCAACACAAATGATAATCAAGCCTACACAGAAGGCTACGTACTAAGTGTACGACTAAATAGTTCCCACATCAAGTTGAGGAACTAAAATTTTGGGCAATTTGATAGTCGGTTATTTAACTATCAAAGCAAAAAAACAAATAATTAGCACCATATACAATCATTAGGCCCTTTAATTAATCTTTTATTTACTAAATCACTTGCTAAATATTCACTTCAAATTATCTTTAAAAAGATATATTCTCAAAACCATTTCACTTTCTATATTGGAAAACGTTTCCAAATACTTATTTAATAATAAGTGATTCACAAATCAATTTATTTTCAACACTTGGAAAATATTCCATATACTTAAATCACGATTAAGTATACTTTTTATTCTATAAGGAAAACGTTCTCTTAATTTTCTTTTATTTGGGTTAAAACGAATGTTGCGTAAAACATCGTTACGACAACCCAAAATCACTAGTATAGGGATTCGAAAATAAGATAGATATGTAAATCCCAATACTATACAAAACAATTCCTTTCGAAAATCATTTACTATAACAACAGTGTTATAGTCCATCATTTCCCTTGCTCATCGAAAACGTCTATTTCAACAATAAATATTGAAATCTATGGTTTCGATCCTTAACACATTTTAAAAAACCTTTAAATCATTTAACTCCATTTAAAAATATCACTTCCCATAAATAACCATTTAGTCTCAAAATATTATTCACTTTCGTCAATATACTTTATTTACCAAATTCAATATTTCTATACATTTATTAAAGGATAATCCACTGTCCAAAATCGTGAATATAATTCATTTACCAAATTCATTAATTCTACATCTTTATTAAAGGATAATTCACTGTCCAAAATCGTGAATATATCTCCTTTAATAAACTTTCATATTTAACTTATCAAAATCAAGTTAACTTCGGATTTATAAAACAATGTTTATAAATTTCATTTATACTTTATAAAAACTTCAATTTATAAAATTACTTTATAAACCAATTCCATTTATAACTCAATTATATACAAAATAATCCAAATTATAAGTTAATAACTCATAATTCATTTAATTACAAAATCATTCGTTTTATAACTTCACAAATCGTAAATTCTATTCTTTTATAAAATCCGTTTATAACCTCATTTTAACACTTATAAAACTCTTTTATAATTCCAATATTTTAATTTATAAAATATCAATTTTATAAATCTTCTATATAAACCATTTATAATAAGTCGAAAATCCCAATTTAAATAAACTTATTCTTTTAATAATTTACAAATTATTATTAAAACTTATATAACTCCAAAAATCTTACTTAAGTATTATTTCACCAAAAATCATAATTTTTATAACAATAAAAATTATTGTATTTATTTATTTAAAATAAATTCATTTCTTAACGATTTCAAAAATTCAATAAAACATTTATTTTCAAAATCACTTTAAAAACCTTTTAAATTTGAAAATCATCAATTTAATATTTTTAAAGTTTCCAAAACGGGCCTAATGATGCAACAACACCAAATACATCAATCACATCATCCAAAACATCAAAAATATCTGATGATAACAGCATATATCACAATATCTGTAAATAAATCAATACTGTTGAGGATCCAGTTGGATCCCTCCAACCTGTCACCTGCAACAAATATACATATCAGAAATATATGTATAATGTCCGCTTCAAGACGGACGCGCGTACAAAGGGTCATCCACTCATACACGGAAACGTATAGGGTCTCATCTGCTCCAATAGGCAGGTATATATATATATATCCAAATATCAATCAATATATCATATATCATCCAAACAATCATCAATCGTCATAAATAATATTCATTTCTCACTTATGAAAAAATATCAGTAAGTCAGAAAGAGTGAGTTGTACTCACAATGGTACAACTCACAATGGTCCAATAGCAGTTGCAGTGTTTTATTCCGAATAAAATTAAACGCGCGTTTAATTTCACCTAAAATTCACACTAGCTCCAATCGACTCCAAACCAGCTCTAAAATGTAGTGCTTGTCAATACGGACCCAACGCAACTCGTTTCGTGCGAAACGGACCTCGTATGAAAAAGTTATAGCTTTTTATAAGATCATACAAATTTATATATATATATAAATTACAATTTTTATTTATTTTAAAACCTTGCTTTCATCATGGTCGTCGATTTGTTTTGATCACATCAGGGCCGCACATTTTGCTTTCTTCCTCCCAGGCTATCCACGTTCGAACCGAACTCATAGCCGACCATTCTCATCGACGGCCAGCCCTCCACCCTTCATCTATACATTGATCAGGAGATGCCACGTCGAAGGCCATCACGAAGACCATCATCGCCTGAAATACGGTCAAGCTCGGCTGTTATATCTTCTCGATTTTCGTGCTTGAACGACGAACGAATGGAAGCCACTACCTCTCTCCACGTCGCGCCATTTCCAACCTCGACCGTTGGATATGTCGATCGTGCTGTGCTCTACAAGTTTCGTTTAGGATGTTTCTCGTGGATGTGCGTGGATTTGGAGAAAAATGGGGAAGATCGTTGGAAGATATCGGCCTTTAAAGAAAATGGCGGCTGCTATAACCCTAGCTAGGGTTTTGGTTGAAAAAGTGAAAAATATAGGGCCTTATATAGAAAATTACGCGACACTATTCATCTTGAAATTTTCCGAACTCGAAACGAAGCGTGCCGCCTGGCATTTTTAATGTTTTACCCTTATTTCGAACACAATGGAATATATGTCAGGAGCCAATTCGATCATATTTGGAAGATAGGTGTTCGAATCGACTAATTTAAATTTAAAATTCACTTAAACCGATTTCTAAGCGTTTGAGCTTGCTCCGGACAAACCGTACGTCCGATTGACACAAAATTTGAAACCTTACAATAATTTAACATTACGGATCCGATGAAACTATTTTCGTCGAAATCCGAGACTTTTTGAAAAATGGTCATCTTAACTCGTCAATTAAATATTAAAATATTCAATTTTTACAAATTAACTTTTAATTCAATCTTAAAAGTTCTATAACATCAATCTAATTCCAATATGATTTAATTCAACTTTACAAATCATTTTTATTCACATTTAATTCAATTTCTAATTATTTACACAATTTCAATTATTAAAATTAACAATTTAATTATCTAATTAAATCACTATATTTCAAAATATAAGTTATTCAGCTTATAAATTTACTTGTTAATATTTAAAATAAATTAAATATCTAAATTTCAAATGACCGAAATTCTGGGTCGTTACATTCTCCCCTACTTTAAAAGAATTTCGTCCTTGAAATTATCAAGTAAGAAAAAGTCACAAAATCAATTAAATTTTCAAAATAATTCGTTCAAATTAGATTTCAAAATTATTTAAACTATTTTAACTTTTCCCAAAAATCATTTAGTTAAACTTTTTATAAAAACTTTACTAAGTTTTCAATGTCATATTTAGTTATCTTTTCAAAAACTAACTAACATCGTTTAACTTTTTATAACTTCAAAAATCAAAACTTTAGTTATCAAAAATTTTCCAATTTTTTCAAAAATTTTCTAACGCCTTAAATTTTCAAAAAAAATCGCTAGTGTCTCCTTTACACGGTTCATTCGCAGTAGGATCACAACATATATATATCGCAAATATACATCTCATCATCGAGGATGATGCATCCTATAGGGTAAAAAGTGTAAAAGTACGATATGTAATCCGAGATATGTACTTTATATATTATTAGCGAGCATATACGGCTAATATAGCGCGAATGCGAGCTCCGAATGCGAAGCAAGCGCCATCCGCACCTACTAAACAATCAACAACAATATGAGAAACATGTATATAGAAAGTAATATCAATATACAGCATATACCAATATAACTACTATATATGCCAACATAGTAATGCAACAAAGCAACAATCCAACCATCTAACACTATCATCCAATAAACATCCAAAATCTATCCAATCCATAACCAAATCAATATAAATTCATTTCACATTAACATTCATTGAATTGATTTTCAATTTATTCACATTTGATTTGTTACATTGGATTTTATTAACATTCATTTATTCAAATTCAATTAGTTTACATTCACTAATTTATATTCAATTTAGTTCACTTTCAATTCAAATCAAATTTAATTCTATTTAAATTTACTTAACTTCTAATTTGAATTCAATTGGTTTAGCTTCCACTTTCATTAATTCAATTTCATTAACATTTAATGAATTTCTATACAATCAATTAACATCCAATGCATAATCAACCAAATTTATTTACTTTACTTACATCCAATTTGGTTCAACACATTTTAATTGACATCCATTCAATTACTCAACTTCCAACTGGTTTAATATCTAATTTAGATTGACTTCTAATATTCACTATTTCATCTTTATAACTATAGTTGAATTTCATTTATATGACTCAAGTTCGCATTCATTTAATTCACTTTATTAATTTACATCGATACCAAAATCAATTTTATTTAACATTACATAAGTTATATTTCATTCATCTTTATTTTCATTTACTTCACTATACAACTTAAGTTCACTCTAATTTAATTGAAATTCTATTTTACTTAACAAAACTGTTTAACCATTTTAATAATTGGTTTTACTTACATTTTCTCATTTTATAAGTTATACAACCTTTTCATTTAAAATTTCATAAACATTTACCTAAGTTCGCTTCCATTCACTAAGCTCATTTTATAATTTCAATTCATGGTAATATCATCACTTTACAACTTAGGTTTATTTAAACTTTCGAATTCATATTATATAATCACTTAAAAGTTTAATTTCTATTCCAATAACTTATCTAATCCAGTTCAAATTATTTAACCATTACTTTAGTTAAATTTCAAATCATATATTCAATTATGTTACTCAAATTTTTTTAACCTTACCAAAGTTAAATTCTTATTCCATTTTATAAATCCAAAACTTGTTTCACTTTCATTTATCAATTTCCACTAAGATTTTAAATTCAAATTTGTTTACCACAACAAAACCTCAATTTCAAATTTATTATCGGTAGCAAATACATCACATAGGAACTCGAAAATGATACTGATGATGCTGCAGGCATCACCCTTATTATTTCTCAGTAACAGTAGTGAATTCAGTGCTTTTTATTTCTTTCAAAAATTCTTTTTATATTTTTAAATCACATTTACAAATTCTTACTTGTATAATTTCACTTTACTTATATAAGATTCATTTCAAATTTATTTATATTACTTAGATTTATAACAATATAATCTCTTTAACTTTGAAAAATAACTTCGAAAATCAATAGAATTCAAATTTCCAAATTCTTAGTTTAAATTCAGTTTTATTTATAACTCATATTTATAAATATATTCAAGTTGTTTCATTTTTTATATATAAGATTAATTCACAATTGCAAATTATTTTAATTATAATTCCATACTTATAATTCATTTTCTTATACAATTTATTCTTTTACAATGGTTGCTTTTATTTAAATTATTCAAACATCATTTATTAATTTATATATATTACATTTCCAAAAAACCAAACAATTCATTTTATATACACTTTAATAATTCTTGAAAAGTTATTCCTTTATATACAAAATATATTCAAGGTAAAATTATTTCATTTACCCAGTTTAAAATAATACTATGTCGACTTGCCATGTTTAAGCGTTTAGAAATCTCTATCGAATATATGGCGTCCCACATACCGGCCAGAATTCACAAACAACTCAACGGATTAGTAAACACAATATGAAATATTTTATATCACTAACAAATACGCGCTCATATATATAATACACTCAAACTCAATCTAGGGTGCTACTGTCCCTATATATACTGAGTATACATCAAAGCTTAGGAATATACGAAATCTAAGCTCTGATACCAAATGTGACGACCCGAAAATCTGTACCCTTTGAATCGACAAGAATCCACACATGTCCGACCCAAAATGCACAGACTAATGGAAAGTCAAGAGAAAGAAAAGAAGAGAGAAGAAGAGAAGAGAAGAAAGAGAGAAGATAGAACAAACAGAACAATATAGAATCTCACATCGCAGCGGAAAACGTGTAATATCATATCAATGATCTTTACAAAACAGAAACTATATATATACATCAATCAATATTTATCAGCCTGAACAGTCATAATAACATGTCCTCACAATGTCGATAATATACACAACAACTAACAAAGCATAGCAGATAATAGAAACAGATACGTCAATATGAAAATGAAGATCTCCAGCTCTCCTGCTGAAGCTCCAAAAGCACCAAATCTGAACCTGTAAATATACTCGGTCAGACCCAAGCATTGAAAGGGAAGAACGCCTGGTTCAGTCGGGTATACCAGCGTGAGAAACACACTCAACTGAATTTATTAAATTACCAAAACTTTTCCTTAGTTTTCAAAACAAAAGTATCTCGTAAGACAAGTCCACACATAAACGCGGACATATTTTTACCTTACGATAACTAAAACATATCATATCAAATCCTCTGATATAATAGTAGTGTCTACTATATACAAATAATATTAATCATAGCCGAAATTTTTACATTGATTAAATTCTAGCATATAGCCCAATTGGGTAATACAATCAAAATGGCGGGAACGTAGTGGAGTTTGGATTTCCATACAAATGACCAGGTGAAGGGACATCTTTCCGGCAGTACATCTCTAGAAAATGTACCGAGGACCATAACAAAGGATCCTCTACCAACACAAGACCGGCCCACCTCTGTAACTAGATGGTACCGAATATATCATCCTCCGGTCCTTACCGACCTTTACCGAGGTCCCTCTAGCATACAAACCACAATAATCAGATACACGACGTCATAGCATGTAAAGATATATCTAGAAGAGGATGATCATATCCTTATTGGGAATGACCCACTTATCCTTGCAGCATCTAACCCTGTTTTGGTCATTTTTGGTTGATGAGGCCTGAGGTAACGATTACCTTTCACAATCACGTATCACATCACTTTGATTGCCACACGGCCATTTCCGTTGACTACTAATTGTCTTCCACAAAAGTACAACCCTTAAGCTCGTATGTCTCAAGGAGGGGTTAAGCTAAGAGAAGTTGCCTTCTCCGCCACCACTAAAAACCAATGTACGTAATCTGTAGAAATGCAATGTCAGACAAACATCCATGCAAGTTGTCTAGGAACAGGATAAACCGAAGGTACTTTCCTACCACATCCTGTCGGGAAATCCTTAGGATTAGTAGCGAATAGTCCTTGCATTGGATATTTCATAATGAAGAGACCGCTGCTACTATATGTATATTGGGATTTTAACACCAAACGATCAACAAGCAGTCCCCCACTATGAAAATCCGAAAATATCATCACAAAGCAACCTGCAAATATCGTCGCATAAACGTTGGTCCGAAGTGGTTCTAAGATAAATCTGATCCCGGTCTCTTTGCACCAACAACGCAAAAGCGTTTCTCAACCTCACACAGAAACTAAGTCTCATAGACTTATCACATCTCCAACTATCAACTTGCTATCCTTCGGGCCAAGAAGGAAGCTCGATAGATTGGAGTAATACTCCGCACTATACGAATCAACATCCTTAACACAAACGATAATGAAGCCTACACAGAAGGCAACGTACTAAGTGTACGACTAAATAGTTCCCACATCAAGTTGAGGAACTAAAATTTTAGGCAATTTGATAGTCGGTTATTTAACTATCAAAGCAAACAAACAAATATTCAGCACCATATACAATCACTAGGCCCTTTAGTTAATCTTTTATTTATTAAATCACTTGCTAAAATATTCACTTCATATTATCTTTAAAAAGATATATTCTCAAAACCATTTCACTTTCTATATTGGAAAACGTTTCCAAATACTTATTTAATAATAAGTGATTCACAAATCAATTTACTTTCAACACTTGGAAAATATTCCATATACTTAAATCACAATTAAGTATACTTTTTATTCTATAAGGAAAACGTTCTTTTAATTTTCTTTTATTTGGGTTAAAACGAATGTTGCGTAAAACATCTTTACGACAACCCAAAATCACTAGTATAGGGATTCGAAGATAAGATATATATGCAAATCCCAATACTATACAAAACAATTCCTTTCGAAAATCATTTACTATAACAACAGTGTTATAGTCCATCATTTCCCTTACTCATCGAAAACGTCTATTTCAACAATAAATGTTGAAATCTATGGTTTCGATCCTTAACACATTTTAAAACACCTTTAAATCATTTAACTCCATTTAAAAATATCACTTCCAAAAATAACCATTTTAATCTCAAAATATTATTCACTGTCCAAAATCGTCAATATACTTTATTTACCAAATTCAATATTTCTATACATTTATTAAAGGATAATCCACTGTCCACAATCGTGAATATAATTTATTTACCAAATTCATTAATTCTACATCTTTATTAAAGGATAATTCACTGTCCAAAATTGTGAATATATCTCCTTTAATAAATTTTCATATTTAACCTATCAAAATCACGTTAACTTCCGATTTATAAAACAATGTTTATAAATTCCATTTATACTTTATAAAAACTTTAATTTATAAAATCACTTTATAAACCAATTCCATTTATAACTCAATTATATACAAAATAATCCAAATTATAAGTTAATAATTTATAATTCATTTAATTGCAAAATTATTCATTTTATAACTTCACAAATCGCAAATTCTATTCTTTTATAAAATCCATTTATAACCTCATTTTAACACTTATAAAACTCTTTTATAATTCCAATATTTTAATTTATAAAATATCAATTTTATAAATCTTCTATATAAACCATTTATAATAATTCGAAAATCCCAATTTAAATAAACTTATTCTTTTAATAATTTACAAATTATTATTAAAACTTATATAACTCCAACAATCATACTTAAGTATTATTTCACCAAAAATTATAATTTTTATAACAATAAAAATTATCGTATTTATTTATTTAAAATAAATTCATTTCTTAACGATTTCAAAAATTCAATAAAACATTTATTTTCAAAATCACTTTAAAAACCTTTTAAATCTGAAAATCATCAATTTAATATTTTTAAAGTTTCCAAAATGGGCCCAATGATGCAACAACACCAAATACATTAATCACATCATCCAAAACATCAAATATCATATGATAATAGCATATATCACAATATCTGTAAATAAATCAACAGTGTTGAGGAATCCAGTTGGATCCCTCCAACCTGTCACCTGCAACAAATATACATATTAGAAATATAAGTATAATGTCCGCTTCAAGGCAGACGCGCGTACAAAGGGTCATCCGCTCATACACGGGAACGTATAGGGTCTCAACTGCTCCAATAGGCAGGTATATATCCAAATATCAATCAATATATCATATATCATCCAAACAATCATCAATCATCATAAATAATATTTATTTCTCACTTATATAAAAATATCAATGAGTTAGAAAGAGTGAGTTGTACTCACAATGGTCTAATAGCGGTTGTAGTGTTTATTCCGAATAAAATTAAACGCGCGTTTAATTTTACCCAAAATTCACACTATCTCCAATCAACTCCAAACCAGCTCTAAAATGTAGTGCTCATCAATACGGACCCAATGCAACTCGTTTCGTGCGAAACGGACCTCGTATGAAAAAGTTATAGCTTTTTTAAGATCACACGAATTTATATATATATATATATATATATATATATATATTACAATTTTTATTTATTTTAAAACCTTGCTTTCATCATGGTCGTCGATTTGTTTTGATCACATAGGGCCGCAAGTTTTGCTTTCTTCCTTCCAGGCTATCCACATTCGAACCGAACCCATAGCCGACCATTCTCATCGACGATCGACCCTTCACCCTTCATATATACATTGATCAGGAGATTGCACGTCGAAGGCCATCACGAAGACCATCATCGCCTAAAATACGGTCAAGCTCGGTTGTTATATCTTCTCGATTTTCGTGCTTGAATGAAGAATGAACCAAAGCCACTACCTCTCTCCACGTCGCGCCATTTCCAATCTCGACTGTTGGATAAGTCGATCTTGCTGTGCTCTGCAAGTTTCATTTAGGATGTTTCTCATGGATGTGCGTGGATTTGGAGAAAAATGGGGAAGATCGTTGGAAGATATCGGCTATTAAAGAAAACAACGGCTGCTATAACCCTAGCTAGGGTTTTGGTTGAAAAAGTGAAAAACATAGGGCATTATATAGAAAATTACGCGACACTATTCATCCTGAAATTTTCCGAACTCGAAACGAAGCGTGCCGCCTGGCATTTTTAATGTTTTACCCCTATTTCGAACACAATGGAATATATATCGGGAGCCAATTCGATCATATTAGGAAGATAGGTGTTTGAATCGAATAATTTAAATTTAAAATTCACTTAAACCGATTTCTATGCGTTGTAGCTTGCCCCGAACAAACCGTACATTCGATTGACACAAAATTTGAAACCTTACAGTAATTTAACATTAAGGATCCGATGAAACTAGTTTCGTCGAAATCCGAGACTGTTTGAAAAATGGTCATCTTAACTCGTCAATTAAATATTAAAATATTCAATTTTTACAAATTAACTTTTAATTCAAGTTTAAAAGTTCTATAACATCAATCTAATTCCTATATGATTTAATTCAACTTTACAAATCATTTTTATTCACATTTAATTCAATTTCTAATTATTTACACAATTTCAATTATTAAAATTAACAATTTAATTATCCAATTAAATCGCTATATTTCAAAATATAAGTTATTCAGCTTATAAATTTACTTGTTAATATTTAAAACAAATTAAATATCTAAATTTCAAATGATCGAAATTCTGGGTCGTTACAATCACTTGCCATTAGTGGAGTTTACCCATAATAACAACTATCTAACAAGTACTGGGATGGCACTATTTGAGGCGTTATATAGGAGGCGTTGTAGATCATTATCTTGTTGGTATGACATTATGGATAGGACTATTCTTGGACCAGATATGACGAGGGAAACATGAGATAAGGTAGACTTAATCCATAGGAGGATGAAAACATTGAAAAATAGGCAAATGTCTTATGTTGACAGGAGACAAACGAAGTTGGAGTTCGTAGTGGGTGACATGGTTTTGTGAAGGTCTCACCGCTTAGACATGTCATGAGATTTGGTAGTTTAGGAAAGCTAGAGCCAAGATTTGTGGGGCCTCTTCCAATCACTGGTAGAGTAGGAAAGATATTTTACAGGGTGAAGCTTCTTGAGAACTTAGCAGAAGTACGTGACGTTTTCCATGTCTCACACTTGTGGAAATGCTTACACGATACAACCGGTATGGTCAAGTCGAGTTAGCTATAGGAGGTGGAGGTATTATTGGCCATGCAACCACTCATATTTTTAAACATGGTACAAAGAACTACGCAATAAAGTTGTCAAGCTTGTAAAGGTTCGGTAGGGAGACGATCGAGCGGAGAGTACATGAGAGCTGGAGGAGTAGATCAGAGCAATCTATCCAAAACTCTTTTTTGGTACATTTATATTCTAGTAAATAATACAAACTACATATGTATTTAGGTTCTAGCTTAGTATACCTCATAGTCAGGGATAATTTGATGCTAGGAATGGTTGCGAACGTGTCATTGGGACATGTTTTGGATGATGTATGCTAATGGATGTATTTATTAAATTGATCTTTGCACATTTAGGAAATCATATTCTTGAGCTGGCATACACTTACACCATTACTTGTTTTATTTCACTAAGTTATATGCATATGGCTGTTGCATGTGGATTGAATGGTTGCACATACAGAATTGTCAGTATATTTACTTAGGATGTGGCATACATTTGGTTACGTGACATAAACACATGCATTTCAAAAGGTTGACTAGCTTAGGAGATTGCCTAATTTTTGTATTAGGATAGGTTTATATGCATTCCATGCCTATATACATATTGCGTTAGAATTTCCAACTAAGGACAATGATTGCTAGTGGTTGATAGATCAATAGATGGTTATAAGTATTAACTTCTATATGTACGAGTTGCATTTTCCTTGTCCTTGGAGATTTCGGCGGAAATCCTTTTAAGGGGAGAATGTAACATCCCGTAAAAATTAACCAAAAATTTAGTAAAAGGATTAAATTTAGATATAACAAGGGTAAAAATGAAACTTCATCAAACATTTGAATTTGACTATGAAACTTGCACCGTTACGTTTGTAACAATTTGTTAGAAAATTTTCATATATAAAGTTTCTAATCAAAGCTTGTATGAAAATCTTATTAACGTCTAAAATTTGGAACCAAAAATTATTAAGTAATAAAATAAGGAAACAAATATTTTATAAAAGGAAAGCTCCACTAGTCGACACCATAGTTTGGACTGATCAACCCCAAATGGTAAACCACTCCAAACCAAGCGGTCGATAGGTCGATGTTTCCAAGCTAGGGTTTGGATTGGCTATACGGTTTTAAAATATTTGATTAAATGACTATTGTTGGTTTCTACCATTATAAACAAAACCCTAAGCTGATTGTTAGAACCCTAAATCTGAGTGTAACAAAACTTTGTCACTCCCAAACCTGAACCCTCTTTCCCTTCAAATCAAAATTCTTCAAAACTAAAAAAACAAAATTCAAAAGGTTGAAGAAAAAGGAACCAAATCAAATCAAGGGAAAATAGATGAACGAAGAGGAGGTGATTCTAAGCAAATTAAAAAATGGAATAGCTTTTTTAGAGGTGAATGGGTTCATAATTAATATATGGATTTGCATGTAATTAAGTTTTTTATACCCAATTTGATCCAAAGTTGGTTAATTTAATGTTTATCTAATAATCTTAGTAGTAATTTAACACATATTAATATGACCCATTTCTTTTTAATCTTTACTTGATTAATGATAAATTAGTTGGTTGAAAGTTGATTTAGATTAAACACACCCTTTTTGTTCGATTGGACATAGATTAAAATAACCCTATTGACCTTAAACCCAAGTTAATTTGGTTTACTTATATTGAATATGAAATTGTATATGAAATTAAATATGAAATTGGGAACGAGTATAAATGATAGATTTACAAATTAAGGTTTACTGTAGTGGACAATTCATAATATTTAAACAAAAAAGTAAAACAACTTTGACGAGTCAACAGACTCACTATACCTGCTTACTAACAAGCGGTCGACTTCTCTAATGACCAATGGTTGACCGATTATCGCTTTACATACGTAGACTAAACCTCAGTCTAAGTCCTAAGGTTAAAAGTCTATATATATATGTATGTATTTATGTATGTATTATACATACTAGAGTAAACTGCATGTATGTGTATCTAGTAACTAGAGAAATTTATTTTTTATTTAATAAATTTAGTGGACGAATGTGTGCTATAAGTGCAAAAGCTTTGGAGGTCACAAAAGATTTATTTCAAGTAGTTTTGTTGGCGGTGTTGGATGAAAATCGATAGTGAAATTCCATTGATGGATGGTCGAGAATAGATGGTGGTGGAGATTGCAAAATGTAAGTAAGATTCCACTTAGGGGTGGTAACGTATTTCCAGAATTTTGAAAGACACCATGGAAATCCTATTCATTTAATTCTCTTTATTAATAGTAAAGATGTATATATGAATATTAGTATAAGTAAGGAAGTTAGTTCCCTAAGGTTACGATTCTTGGACGTTATGGGACTAGATAGATGTGTATGCTGGCAACAAGGCCTGGACACTATTTATTCAGCATGGTAGACATTTGACTAGGATTATTTTACCGCAAATTGCGCTTCCAAGAGGTTTTAAGATGCACATGCAACACTAATGATGAAGCTTGGAGAACTGTGTGGCTCCACAAAAAACGGGAGTTTCCTTGGTATGCATGGCTGTGAGGAGGTGATACTGTATTGTTGATGGATAACCGATGTTATGCAATAAGTGGCGTTATGTTACTATTGAGGGTGGACATGGAAATAGCAGACCCTAAGACATCTTTGGCGCGAGTCAGCATTGTAGGATCCATCTCAATGCGTAGATACGATATGTGTAGTTGCAACTTGGAAATGTAGTCCTAAGTTTGATATTGTAGGTGACCTTATGTTGGAGTAGTCACAGTAGCTATCAGCCGATCCCTAGCTATTTTGAGGTTTGATTAATTGTTCGATCTTAAATATTAACCTTCACAAGATGTTAGTGTAGGTGTATTCAGAATTATACCCCTTAGGTGAACGAAAACTACCATAGTACGTAGTTTACAAACATAAGTAAAATACTGATGTAGCCCAACCTAATGACGAAGCAGAGCAATCTACGAAGTCAATGAATTCGAGTTGTTCCAGGGAAGTAGCCTTAGGGCGCATATGACCTAGTGAAGGTCGCTCACGACCTAACGAGTCATATGATATGGAATTGCGACCAAACCGAGAACAAAAGAAGGAAGGCACAAGGAGTTCGCGACCTTGTACGTTGGTATCTCGTCCAAACGACCTAACGAGTCATGTCCAATGACCTATTAAAGTAGACTTCTGTGAAGAATTAGGTCGCTCGGGGATAGGTCGCTCGGGATATGCCGCATTTTCTCGGATTGGTGATTCCTTAGGTCGCTCCGACCTAATGGGTTACGACCTAACGAGATAGGTCGCTCAGATCTTTAGGCCGCGCTTGAATTTAGGTCGCTAACGACCTTATACCGCATGCTAACTACATACGCCACACTCCTTAGGTTGCTGCTGCTTTGGATCGTTAATGGTTGAGTCGTTTGTGATGTTTGTTTGTAAGGTCGAAACTCGTGTATGTTGTGTGTTGTAATAAGCTGTTTGTACTTAGGTCGTGAGTCGCTATATGTACCTAGGTCATGAGTCGTTGTCATTGTAGGTCGCTCGTGATGTATATGAACTATGCAATGTTAAGTCGTTAACAACCTTGTTTAGGTCGTAGGTCGTGTACCTGTGGTCTTGTGTTGAGTCGTTGTGTGTGTTTACGACGGTGAAGTGTTAGGTCGGTAACGACCTAGTGTGTGTTGTAGCCTATAAATAGGCACGTTGAGTCACTTGTAACTCTTAGTTGATTTTGAATGAAACTTTGTTTGAGTGCTTTGTGCCTCTTTTGAAATTGGTAGTTAAGTGTGATCTCCTATCTCCACTTTCGATTATTCGAGTGCGCTCGAATCAACGATCGTTGAAGCCAATTCACAGTATCAAGTGCGCTTGATCAACTTTTGAAGAATTGTAGATCTTTTTTCACGGTATCGTGCGCGATCAACGTGTCGAAGATAGCTAGAATTCGGCATCTTTCAAAGATCAACGAATTTGGGCCTTTCGGTATACTTCAATCCATCGATTTATATTGCTTCATCTAATCGTTCTTCGATTAGTTTGACACGAAATCTTCATTCCTTCGTCAATCCGTTATATCTGCTGCGTCATTTTGGTATCAGAGCTAGACTTAGCCAATCATAGCTAAGCCGAGTCTTGGAGCCAAGGAGTTAGAAGTTTGGTGTACATCGTGTTCATCGTGAAGTTGCAACAAGTTGGGAGTTTTCAATCCATATTATTTTGGATCAAAGTTCGAAAAGTGTTTGAAGTGTTTGAGCCGAGCCAGTTTGTAGTGTTGAAGTTCAAACCAAGCCAACTCAAGTTTAGGCCGAGCTATTTGAGGAGTTTGCACGAGCTAAGTTAGATCGCGTAGGTTTGAATCGAGCTAATTGGAACCGTGCGAGTTAGTGAGGCCGAGAATTGTGTTTGAAGATTTTTGAAGTTTTGAAGATTGAATTTGTTGAAATATTTGCGGAGATTGTTGTTAAAGATAATCATGCCAACCGCCATCAGAATGTTGAAACGTTGTATAGAAGAGAAGAAGCCGAGAAAATGGAACAACGAATCAATGAGAAATTTGATGAAGGCATTGGAAAGTTATAGAAACTGATGATTGACATGAATCAAGGTCAAAGGAGAAGGTCTCCAATCTCGAACCATGGAGGAAACAGAGTTTCGTCATCGGTTACGGAAGCGAGGAGGGTGTCGCCGCAATCTTACCGAGATAGAAGGGAATCTTCAGTTTATTAAGAAGAGATCACCATGAATATAGACATGAAGAGAGAAGAACTCCACGTGAGTTTGGAGAAGAGCCATATCATGATGAAGAAAGACCAAGTAGAAGAGATATTGATGGTCGAGATTGATATCGACGTACCTTTGATTATGATGAAGATGATGATAGAGGAAGTGTTCATTATCGAGATCGAGACTAAGTACGAAATCACTATCGGGAGGTAGAAGATGATCGACGTTGGGAGTCGGGGATGAAAATAGAAATTCCAGAATTCAAGGGTGGAATGGTAGCAGAAGAATTTCTTGATTGGTTATCTAATGTTGAAGAAATTTTTGACTTTAAGGAAGTTCCCGAGAATCGAAGAGTCAAGTTGGTTGCTACTCATTTGAGAGGGAGAGCTTTGGCATGGTGGCAGCAGACAAAACTTACAGGGGAGATAATGGGGAAGTCCAAGATTGAATCATGGGAGAAAATGAAGAAGTTAATGAAAGCTACATTCTTACCATACAATTATCAATCGCTTATGTATCAGAGATTGCAGAATTTGAGGCATGGGATGAAAACTGTTAATGATTATGCTGATGAATTTTATCAACTGATTGCTCGAAATGACATTATGGAGACAGAGGAACAGCTGACTGCTAGATTTGTTGGAGGATTGAGAATGCAGATCCAGGACATGGTGAATATGTTTGACCCTAGATCTGTGGCTGAAGCGCACTAGAAAGCGTTGGCTTGGGAGAAGCAGGGAAGACGAGGAGGTGGTGTGTTTCCAAGTTCCAATACTCAAAGCAAGGATGCTAGTGGGAGTTCCAATGTTTCTAAAGCTGTCAGTAAACCTATTGTGAATGAGGTTGCGAAGGCAAAGGTCAACAACAGTTTCAAATGTTGTAATTACCAGGAAGTGGGTCATAAAAGCAATGAATGTCCAAAGCCAAAGAGACGAACTATGATTGCCGAAGAGGAAGGTGAGGATGGTGATGAAGGTTATTCTAGTCCAGTTGAGGAGGTTGAACAAGATATCGCGTCAGGAGATGAAGGATGTAATCTAATGATGAGGAGATCTTGTTTGACACCGAAGTAGGAAGAGGCTAGTTGGTTGAGGAGTAACATCTTCCAGTCGACATGCACTATACTGGGGAAGGTTTGTAAATTTGTGATTGACGCTGGAAGTTGTGACAATGTCATTTCTACCGAAGCTGTGACAAATTTGAACTTAAAGATGGAGAAACATCCAAATCCGTACAAGCTAGCGTGGTTAAGGAAAGGAAGAGAGGTGAAGGTGGACAGGCGAGTTCATGTACCATTTTCTACCTGGAAGAAGTATAAAACGAGATCTGGTGTGATGTAGTAGAGATGGATGTTTGTCACTTTCTTTTGGGAAGACCACGGCAGTATGATCGAGCAGTGCAACATGATGGTCGGACCAATAGCTATAGTTTTATGTTTGAAGGTACGAAGATTATTTTAGTTCCGAAGAAGAGATAGCAAGGAGAGAGCATGTCAGAGGAGATTGAGGAGCTGAAGACTTTATTGACTTTGAAGGAGTTTGTTGGAGAAGTAGAGGAGAGTCTAGAGGTGTTTTTGTTGATTGGACGTGAAGCTACTGTATCTGTTGAAGTTCCAGAGGAAGTAAAGCCGGTGTTGGGAGAGTTTGAAGATGTATTTCCAGCAGAGATGCCAACGGAGTTACCACCATTGCGGGACATACAACATCAAATAGATCTTGTTCCAGGAGCTGTGTTGCCGCATCGACCGCATTACAGGATGAGTCCTAAGGAGCATGAGGAACTAAGAAGGCAGGTGGAGGAGTTGTTAGAACAAGGGCGTGTTCAGGAGAGCTTGAGTCCTTGTTCAGTGCCAGCCTTATTGGTACCGAAGAAGGATGGGACTTGGCGGATGTGTACGGACAGTCGGGCTTTAAACAAGATCACTGTGAGATACGGGTTTCCTATGCCAAGGTTCGACGACTTGATTGATCAGTTGAGTGGGGCTGTTGTGTTCTCAAAGATTGACTTGAAGAGTGGATACCATCAGATTCGTATTAGACCGGGTGATGAGTGGAAGACTGCTTTTAAAACTAGAGAAGGTCTATACGAATGGCTGGTTATGCTGTTTGGCTTGTGAAATGCTCCGAGTACTTTTATGAGAGCGATGAACCAGATTTTCAGACCATTCATTGGGAAGTTCGTGGTAGTTTACTTTGATGATATTTTGATCTATAGTGGGAGTATGGAAGAGCATGTCCAACATTTGCGAGAAGTGCTATTAATTCTACGACAGGAGCAATTTTATGCAGCAACGAAGAAGTGTGTGTTTATGACGCACAGTGTTTTGTTTCTGGGATATGTTCTGTCAAAGGAAGGTATTCAAATGAATGAAAGCAAAGTGGAAGCTGTCAAGAGTTGGCCACAACCCAAGACAATTACTGAAGTAAGGAGTTGTCATGGGTTGGTATCTTTCTATCGAAGATTCATTCCACACTTTAGCAGTGTGATGGCACCTGTAACCGATTGCATGAAAGGAAAGAAGTTTGAGTGGTCAGAGGAAGCAGGGGTTGCTTTTAAGAAGATCAAGACACTGTTGACGACAGCACCAATTTAAGTATTACCAGATTTTCAGTTGTTGTTTGAGCTACATACTGATGCATCTAAGATTGGGATTGGTGGAGTATTGAGTCAGAGTGGAAGACTAGTTGCTTATTTCGGTGAGAAGTTGTCTGGAGCCAAGTTGAGATATAGCACTTATGACGTGGAATTTTACGCGATTGTTCAAGCTGTGAAGCACTGGAGACATTATCTGTTTCAGAAGGAGTTTGTTCTTTATACGGATCACGAAGCTTTGAAGCATTTGCAAGGGCAGGACAAAATTTCAGCTAGACACGCTTCATGGGTCGCGTATCTACAGTAGTTTACTTTTGTTGTGAAGCATAAATCAGGGGTGACGAATCGAGTAGCTGATGCCTTGAGCAGGAGGAATCATTTGTTGACAACGATGAAAGTTGAAGTGACAGGATTTGAACTATTGCCAGAGTTGTTTGAAGAAGATCCTTACTTTGCGAAGTTTGTTGAGAAAGTCAAGAATGGGAGTACTGATGAGTTTGTGTTGGTAGACGGATTCTTATTCAAGGGGAATCGATTATGTGTACCAGATGGCAGCTTGAGAATGAAGATTATCAAGGAGTTTCATGAAGAAGGACATGTTGGACGGGATCGCACATTGCAGTTGATTTCTCAGTCTTACTATTGGCCATCGATGAGGCGGGAAGTTGAAATTTTTTGCGTAGATGTCATGTTTGTCAAGTTTCGAAAGGGACAACTACAAATGCGGGGTTGTATATGCCTTTACCTGTTCCTACAAAACCATGGGTAGATGTAAGCATGGACTTTGTGTTGGGTTTGCCGAGGACTCAACGGGAAAATGATTCTATATATGTTGTGGTGGACCGTTTCTCGAAGATGGTACATTTTGTTGCTTGTAAGAAGACGGCAGATGCAGTCCATGTGGCACAGCTGTTCTTTAGAGAGATCTATCGCTTGCATGGTTTACCAGAATCTATAGTTTCAGACAGGGATACCAGATTTCTGAGTCATGTTTGGCTAAGTTTGTGGAAGATGGTGGGAACTAAGTTGAAATTTAGTAGCGCTTATCATCCGCAGACAGATGGACAAACCGAGGTTGTGAACAGATCGTTGGGAAATTTATTGTGGTGTCTTGTGAAGGATAATCTAAAGAGTTGGGATGTAAAGTAATGTCAAGCGGAGTTTGCCCATAATCATGCTATCAACCGTAGTACGGGTTTCAGTCCATTTCAGATTGTATATTCGAGCTTGCCAAAGGGACCGTTGGATTTAGCGATAGTGCCACAACCGAAGGGGACAGTTAAGCGGGCTACTGATTTCGTGGATGGGTTGACAGCATGCCATAAAATCGTTCAGGAACGATTAGAGAAGACGAATGAGAAGTATAAACGATCTGTGGATCTGAAGCGAAGAAGTGTTGAATTTAATGAAGGAGATTTAGTATATGCTGTACTAACGAAGGATCGTTTTCCAGTGGGAGCATACAATAAACTTAAAGCTCGAAAGATTGGTCCTGTAAAGATTGTGAAACAGATCAATGAAAACGCTTATAAGTTGAAGCTGCCGGAAGATGTGTACACTCTTGACGTGTTTAATGTTAAACATCTTATACCTTATTATTGAGATGAACAAGCCAATGGGGAAGAACTTTTAAATTCGAGGATGAATTTTTCCCAACCCAGGGAGGATGATGCAGCCCAACCTAATGACGAAGCAGAGCAATCTACGAAGTCAATGAATTCGAGTTGTTCCAGGAAGGAGCCTTAGGGCGCATACGACCTAGTGAAGGTCGCTCACGACCTAACGAGTCACGGGATATGGAATTGCGACCTAACCAAGAACAAAAGAAGGAAGGTACAAGGAGTTCGCGACCTTGTACGTTGGTAGCTCGTCCAAACGACCTAATGAGTCATGTCCAACGACCTATTGAAGTAGACTTGAGTGAAGAATTAGGTCGCTCGGGGATAGGTCGCTCGGGATATGCCGCATTTTCTTGGATTGGTGATTCCTTAGGTCGCTCCGACCTAATGGGTTACGACCTAACGAGATAGGTCGCTCAGATCTTTAGGCCGCTCTTGAAGTTAGGTCGCTAACGACCTTATACCGCATGCTAACTACATACGCCACACTCCTTAGGTCGCTGCTGCTTTGGATCGTTAATGGTTGAGTCGTTTGTGATGTTTGTTTGTAAGGTCGAAATTCGTGTATGTTGTGTGTTGTAATAAGCTATTTGTACTTAGGTCGTGAGTCGCTATATGTACCTAGGTCATGAGTCGTTGTCATTGTAGGTCGCTCTTGATGTATATGAACTGTGCAATGTTAAGTTGTTAACAACCTTGTTTAGGTCGTAGGTCGTGTACTTATGGTCTTGTGTTGAGTCGCTGTGTGTGTTTAGGACGGTGAAGTGTTAGGTCGGTAACGACCCAGTGTGTATTGTAGCTTATAAATAGGCACGTTGGGTCACTTGTAACTCTTAGTTGATTTTGAATGAAACTTTGTTTGAGTGCTTTGTCTCTCTTTTGAAATTGGTAGTTGAGTGGATCTCCTATCTCCACTTTCGGTTATTCGAGTGCGCTCGAATCAACGGTCGTTGAAGCCAATTCACGGTATCAAGTGCGCTTGATCAACGTTTGAAGAATTGTAGATCTTCTTTCACGGTATCGTGCGCGATCAACGTGTCGAAGATAGCTAGAATTCGGTATCTTTCAGAGATCAACGAATTTGGGCCTTTCGGTATACTTCAATCCATCGATTTATATTGCTTCATCTAATCGTTCTTCGATTAGTTTGACATGAAATATTCATTTCTTTGACAATCCGTTATATCCGCTGCGTCAAATACCCTAAGCTAAAAAGAGTTTTAATAGAGTTAATTGCATGTGATCACCATACATTAATGATGTAACTCATTCACCAGACTTTTGTTCAACCCACTCCATTTCTTTCCTTTCCTTTTCCCTTACCACAGGAGGATATGGCAGCCGGTGATAGGCTTAGAGATCAACACGTGGAGAGGCAAGCTTTGGCAGTGGAGTCGCTTATTATTTTCCAATACTCTCCATGTAATTATTTATCATACTTAGTACTTACCATATTATATGCTGTAAAGTTCGGATTATGGCTACATATGTTTTATGACTATGTTTTCAAGAGTATTTTCTGAGATGATTACTTTTTATATTTATATTTTACTGTTTTCCGCTGCGAGATCTAAAAGTGTAGAATTTCTTAGATGTTGTCTTTATAATCTTAATATATGTGATGTTTGAAAAAAGAATCCAATAGCTCGTACCTCTTGGCACTGATGCAAGTCCGAAAGTCACTCTAGGCTCTGAATCAATGTGTCGGGTGGTGCGGGTTGTCACATTATAGTTCTATCGTGATAGGATTATTATGGTTCATCATCCCTTACAACACTATCGCATATCTCCTACTGAGTTGTTTTCCACCAATGTCGTCGATCCTCTAACTCCGCACTTTTTTGATTCATTCTCCCTAAGAAATTACATGACGTAAATCTTTATGTTAGTTACTCGAATTATCAGAATTATTATTAGAATTATTTAATTATATTTTCTAAATTGATTGTTGTTAAATTGAACTCTATACTTCCTCTAAGCCTCCTTAGTTGTAATTGAGTTGATAATCACCGTGACTTTGTAGTTGCATTTAACTATGATCTGAATTTTTTTCATTATTATTTAGTTAAAATTATTAAACTTCTGTTATGCATGAATTATTTAAAATCGCCAAAATTGGTACATTATAGGTTCACTTAGATTTGAAAATTGTCTAAATTGAGTTAATTTGTATAAATTTTCTAAACTAAAATATTACTGAGTGTACAAACATCCTTAATATGTTGATGCTTATACAAAACTTTGACTACACAAATTCAAAAGGGTTGATGTATATGCAAAATAATCAAAATATATGATGAATGGTTAACTATCATACACTACAATGAATTATTACGAAATTATTTTAAATTTGCTCATTGAATAATTATAAAATTTATGTATCAGTAATTTCCAACAATTAATTGCAGTAAAAATCATTAGTGCTTCAAATATGGTATAAGTAGTGTTATAAAAATCCTTCTAGGCTCCCGCCTAGGCTCCATCTAGGCGCTGAGCTAGCCTTGCCGCCTATAATTTTGACTAATCCGCCTAGATGAGACTTACTGCATTATCTTAGCATATAAACTGGTTTATAAACACTATTTATACACCGGTTTAGGCTTGATGCCTCTTATAAGCATCAAAATGTTTGTTTTAGGAAATTTTATCTCCATGGTTGCTTCCAAAACCATCTAGATCCATGATGCCACATTACGGATCAATTAATACTAAAAAATACTAATACTTCGCTAAAAATCCATGAATTTATCTAAAATGCCTAGCCCTGATTAATCTCCGATTAACCTAAGCCTAGACAATTGATCCTTTTCCATGCGTACGCTTAGGATTCGCTTAGCGATTTTTACAACCTTGGGTACAAGAAATGAAAGTGTGTATGTATGAGTTTATATATATAAGGTTCTAAATTCTTTGGTTAAATCAACTCATCAATTGATGTTGCCACAGAAAAACGTGGTTATATTTAGAGAGTTGGTTCTATCAAGGAACTTTATCAAAACATTTACCTATCGATTACATTGAATGGTCCAAAGATACATCAATCATCGCTGGGCTTATCGTTGTCCAAGCAGCTCTTTTTTCGTGGCTTTTATGCTCTGGCGTCAACACTCTTTCGCTTATCATTTTTTATGGCTTGGTTAATTCTCTCTTTCTTTCATTTGCAGTTGCATATGAAAAGAACATATGGCTAGCAAGATTAAGTTTCATGTTGATAGTTTATATAGTTCTAATTTCTATGGTAGGGTATAAAATCGCTCAAGTAGTTATTCATTTCAATAGATTAAATATAAATTATATCTTATTGAGTTATTTCACCAACTAGATTAAGTTTTTTAATAAAAAGAAAGATTAAAATTTGATATCTGGAATTAAAAAACATAAATGTCAATGGAACTTGTAGTGGCAGTTGGATAGACGATGGATATCTTTTTTATTTTGTATATGAAATTTAATTTACAAAATTAGAAGCTATAATTAAGCATATATTTCTAAATATTATTAATTGGAATGGTTTGAAATCAATTGCTGCTTTCTATATCATCCAGAATTGTTACATAGTCCAATAAGCCATTTCGATTGGTTTTAATTTAGACATGTATAACATTTAATAACTTTTAAAATATTAAATAGAAAAAAAATTTAAACTTGAAATACGAATTGAATAAGGTTTAATTTCAAATTTTTATGTTATTGGGTTATTTTTATCTTTACTGCTTCTATCGGGTTTGAGAAATTGTAACAATGCTGATTTCTAAACATAAAATAAATAAATTTAATTAAATAGAAATGTTCGAACTCAATTTTTGTTAATTATTGTTTAGAATGCAAATTTTTAATTAATTGAAGTTTACTTAATAAGAATTTTGTTTTTAATAAACTGAATTAAATTAATGGATTCTTTTCAAATAAGATATTGAAATTGTATAAAATCTTTGAATTAAATATAAAATATTGTTATGGTGTATATAAGTCTTATATAAATAAAATAAATTAAAAATGAATTTATTTGGTAATAATACGATGAATTTATTTGGTGATAAATTTGACATTAACTGAATGGGTTTTTAAATGAGAAGAAAAGAAAAATAATTGGGCAAAAATCAATTAGTTTAAACAAGGCCCATAACCCATTTAAACTCCTTCCTTCCTTCCTCTAGAAGACTCATTTATCTTTCTTACCCAAAAATAAACTAAAACCCTCAAATAACAGTTTTTGTCGTAGTCCATGGGATTTTCTTTCTCAAACCCAAAATTGTGAGGTGGAGTTATATAAATAAAAAATAAAAAATTCATCATGCGAGGTGATCGTGGCAGCATCGATCTCCGTAAGGGAAGAGGGGGAAGTCACGGTAGCTGAGCGCATTAACAACATGTGTGCATGTGGCGTTTACTGGCGTTTGTTTAGGGAGTGGCGAGATTGGAGTGCTATATGGTCAGAGCCACCTAGGAATTTCCATCGACCTGGTTTGGGACCATATTCATGGGAGGAGCTATGATGCGGGAGGTTAGCATGATGTGTTGGTGAGCATGAATTTGTTAGAACCTCCAGTTTATGTTTCAATGATAACAACTACACAATCACACACACATACACACACTCTTTATCAAGATTACAAGTATATGTTGCAAGAGGACACCATGTTCGAAGATATTGCGATTCAAAGAGAAACGAAGGTTCATCGACCATACTATAGTTAATAAGATTATTCCAGTGTAAAATAATCTTAGATAAATTATTGTGAAGGTTGCCTTGAGTATATATGCATACACAATCATACTCTATTTCTTATGCATCAAAATCAAGTTAGAAAACTATTTTTATTAACCATAGACGTCTGAAATAAAACCACAGATGTCATTGACATATCTTGGGTTAAAATTTCTGAAGTTGCAAAGGTCTGAGGTTTTATCATAGATGTTTGTCATATGTAAAAACTGTCAATTTTGCAAAGAAACTTCTATTTGAAACAAAAAGATGTCACGCTTCATCAAAAGGCTGCAGCCATTAAAGTGACTAGATTTGTTCAAATAGTAACAACTCTTCATCTGCACCTCTTTCAATCTATAAATACTACATTGATTGAGATGTAGAAATCAACTAACTTGAATTAATTAGTTATTTTATCTCTTGATTTCTAGACACATTCTTGCATATACATTTCTCACACACTCTCAATCTATTATAACCAAAATATAATTTTGGTTAGACTACTTCCTACAACTCAAAGCATTCACATTCACATTCACATACTCAAAAGAGATCATAGGAAGATTTGTATTATCAGTCAAAAATCATGTTATTTGGAACATAAGATTGTTAAAGATATACTTTTGTATTAGCATATTCCTCTGTGCGAAACAAGGGTCTTTTGGTAAAGAAAATACTGAAGGGGAGCTTCGGGAGTGGATGTAGGATGGGAGGTCTGAACCGGTATAAAATATCTGGTGTGATCGTTTCTATTATTTATCTTAAATTAAGTTATTATACTAAGCTTACATAGTTAATAGTATACACACATATATGTTTAAGTTACATTGTTTATGAAGATCATATAGACTTTCAGACTTCCTATGCTGAAGTTAATGGCCAACAAGCTATAGACACATGTGGAGATGATGTTAGTGTGTTGGACTCAAGAGTAGCAAAGGATGGCGCAGGCATTGTGGTGATGACAATGTTTTGCTTGGGTTGATGGTCGTTGAAAATATGGAGTTCAAGTATCATTTTGGTTAGTTTCACACTCATACCCTATTTTTATATCCATTTGCATTAAATATACTACCTTGATATTTGCTTGAATTATTAGTTAAAGAATTGTTTGAAATATTAGTTGAAATGTCTGATTGGAAATTGGGTGTGATTTGGATTCAATAGTGAGATTTTGTGTATGCTGGATTGTCCAAAATGCAAAGGAGATGGTGTTTGATTACATTTTGATATATTTATATTTTACAGCTCCTAGGGCCATTCAGTTGAGAGAATTTCCTCTCATTAGAACTGTTGGTTGTAACAACCCTAAATTTTGCTTATATTTTTAAAATGACTTTATTTTTATTTTAAGTTATTTTAAATTTTTTTGTTTCAAACATCTCATTTTTTTAATATAAATGATGATTATTAAGTGATTTATAGTTCAAACTTGTATAATTTGAATATTTTACTGTAAAGTGAATTTCTGGTCAAACCGTTCAAACTTTGACTTTTAAACTTCAAATTTAAATTATTTTAAATCCTTAAATTTTATATTTTATTATGAAAGTACATAAAATAACTTGAACACTGCTTTTCGTTTCGTTGGAAACGGACTTAAACTGTAAAAGTTATGTACATTTCAATTTTGAGTGTAATTTGATTTATTTAACAATTTTGTCTATTTTAAATTATGTAAATCTTATTTTCTTTGTCATATTTTGTTTTAATATGTTACTTTATGTACATTTTTGTATTACAATAATTTTAAAACGAAGCAAACAATTTTCCAAAGCCAATGGTGATTTATTTGTAATTTCTGGACACTGTTTTGGATTTTTAAGAAATTTCTTTAAATCTTTTTCTATTTTTTTTATTCAATTTTTTTATGTGTTAATATGTTATTTTAAGTATATATTGTCTTTTAAATATTTTTAAAGTGATGTTATAATTTTTCCAAAGTTTACTGTGTTGATTTCTTTTTTTCAAAGGCTGTTTTCTTATTTTCTGCTATTTTCTTCATTAAAATTATATTTAAATTTAATTTTTTTATATTTTTTTGTGAATGTACTTTTATTTTATATTATTATTTATGTTTAAAAATATATTACAAGCTCATATGAATTTTCTAAAATTTATTTCATGTAATTTCAAATTTCCTAGACTAGTTTAATATTTTAGCTATTTTCCTTAATTTAACTTTACATAATTAATAAATATTATATATATTTTTATATTTTCATAAATTTTCGAAATTTTATATGGGATTATTATTATTTCCAGAAATATCAAGTTATATAAACATATATAAGAAATATGAAAGGTTTTGTGACTCTTTAGCTGCTTGTGACTCTTTGCTTTCCACCTCTTCATTTTCCAAACTCATGCATTCATTTTGCTTGGCCGACCTTAATTCTTTCAGCTACACATTTTTTCTCATTCATTCCCGTATACAAACTCTTCTCAATCACAAAAATCATGGCCTGCATTCCTTAGGCAAAGAGTTGGTAATCTTCTTCTTCTTTCTACTCATTTTCTTCTTGTTTTCTTATGATTTTGCTCTTGCTTTCTTCACCTTCAAGGCTAAGCTCCTACCATCTCCTCCACCTTGGCCACCTCCACCACCACCACATCATGCCACCATCACCTCCAGCCCTTTGCCCAAGCCTAGCCGTGCACCACTTGTAGGCAAAATCCACCAAAAATTGCATATACTCTTGAATAACACATTGCCTAACACCTATGCTATCACTACTTCACCAAACCACCTTGGCCGCCACATACATCATCACCACCAGCCACTACCTGACCTGAGACCACCTGCCACACCACCTCCTGACCCCACCAGGCCTGGCCATGACCATGCTTGCCTTGGCCATGAGCATGTGTTGCATTGAAACCTTATTTGTTGCCTTGTCTTGTAATTTTCATGCATATCCACCTTTGCACCATTACTTCCAAGCTATGGCCGACCCTTATGAGCCCAAGACCTGATCCTAACCCACTCCTTAGACATGTATTTCAGATCTATAGCTGAAGCATAGGCGGTAGAAAGAAAGTGCAAAAACTTTGGCTTTGTTTTATGCATTTAATTCTAACATTGTTTTATTGAATTTGGGTTTGAAAACTAATGTTATTTGTTTGTTTTGTCTGAATGTTTTCAAGGCTATTAGCTTTGTCTCTCCTACACTCGAATCTTTGTCATGTTATCGTGCCTTCGAAGATCTCAGTTTGTGCATTTGATAATTGATCTCCAGCTTTGAACATGTGAGTATTTCTCACCAGACATTATGTACTTATATAAGTAGTAAATTGACACCCTGTGAATCTGTAGAACTATATTAGCATGTTATAACTGCTTATATTATTATCATGTGATGTTCACACATGTTATTACACCTATTATATTATATGTTACTATTATTTCATGCTATTCTGTTTATTTTATCTGTTCATCATACTGCAAGTTCCCTTTAGATTAGAATCACTATGGGTTGAAATGATACATACCCAAATGGACTTTAAAATAAGGGAAAATTGTTATTGACTGAAATGATAGGCCTGAATGATTTTCAATTTATTTCATTTACTTGGGACTGTGGGTTTAAAATGATAAAACCCGGATTTTCTTTGTAAATTACGGGTTGAAATGATATATTACCCGTATCACTTTTCCTAGTGTAGAAAATTATATACAGACACGTAGTTAATATATGTTTTTCTAAAAATTTTAAAATTATTTTAGAAATGTAACTATTAAAATATTTTGATTTAAATCTAGTTAAAAATGATTTTTGTATTGATTTTCTGAATAATTATAAGTGAAATGAATTAATGAAAAGATAAGAAAATTTTGAATGTAAGTTATTTTGGATAATTTGATTTAAATATAATTGGAAATTGAATTGAATATGAAATTATGATAAATTTATGGTAATTTGAATTTAAATGAATTTGAAGTTATTTCATATCATATTAATGATTTTTAACAAAGTAGAAATGTGAAATGAATGAATATTTAAGTTGAAATTTTGAAATATAACTAAAATTGAAAATTTATGAAATTGACTTAAAAGTGAATTTTTAGTTAAGTAAATAAAAATAAAACTAAGTTATATTTGAGAAATTAAAACTTAAGTGTTAAGTTGGAATTTAATGTAACGAATTTAAATTTGAATGTTGAAATTTAATAAGTGAATTATTAATAAATATTGATTTTTGAAAGGAAACTTAACTTTATAAAATCATGAATTTAAGAAAAATTAAATGATGCTTATAAATGGAAAAATGTATGATTTTATAAGTAAAAAATGATTTAAATAAAAATATAAGTGTTTGTGAAATTCTATTGAATATTTGAAGTTAATCAACAACATTTAAATGCTGTCTTTTGTTAAATTGAATTGTTTTGAATGTAACTTTCTGTAGCATTTTCCAAATGCTGCGAAACTTGAATTTTCATTGTTTAATAAATTTAAGTGCAATAATGAACATTGAAAAGTTTAAATTTTGGAATTTAATAATTTAATTACTAAATGTAATAACTTCATATTTATGATTTAAAATGAAGTAATTTGTTTTGAAATATAACTATTTGATATATATTAAGATGATTGAAATGTGGTACTGAAAGATATGATATTTTGATATATTAAAATGATTTGAAACAAAGTTTTGAAAGATATGATATTTTGATATTAAATGATTTGAAAAACGGAGTTTTGAAAGATATGACATTTTGATATTAAAATGATTTGAAAGGAAGTTCTAAAGGATATGATATTTTGGAAATGAAGCTTTGAAAGGTTATGATATTTTGATGTATTAAAATGATTTGAAAGGAAGTTTTTAAAGGATATGATAATTTAATATATTGAAATGGTTAGAAATGACTTAATATTTATTTTGATAAATATTTGAATTGAAAGATACGGTATGATGATATATTGAAATGGTTTGGAAATGATTTAATCTTTATTTTGATAAAGATTTGGGTTGAAATGATATTTTATTTTTGAAGTATAAAATATTGTTTTAAAGTTATAACTACGGGTTATAATAACTATTGGTTGTTAAAGAGACCGAGATCGGATATTGGCTTATAGCCGGCCAATACCGAAAACCACTTTAACAACTGTGTACGCGGTGGAGATTCCAGAATGAAGTAGGATGGTGGCGACGTTCTCGAGGTATAATACGTGGACCCAACTCCTGTGAGTTGGCATAAATGACTAAAACAGGAGCTATACCGGGCTACACAAAGGGTCGCACCCTTTCATCGAGCATGCTCCATCGGAAACCATTCTATTACTTTGTGATTCGATACGTGGCGCCACTTTGATTCGGGGGTATTGTTCGAGGTGGGCGGAAGCTGCTGGCTTGCCGTCACCACCGGTCCGGGAGTGCAAACGGTGTATCCACCCTGACATTGCCTCGTGTGCCGTGTCATATCCTTATATCGAGCCCACTACGATTTTGGTTTTAAAGATCCGACCGCGTTAAGGTTCACTATCCCCTTAACGCTATTTTCTATATGATTAAACTTTACTGATTAGACACTACTGTATATAGCGTATATTACTACATAGTAAATAGTTTAACGGATCCTTAGAGGATGGGCGGTCCCAAGCATCTTCTAAGTTACTTGTACCTTTGCTACAGTTCACTTGAGTTGGTTTACATTGTATAAGTACGTATGCCTTGACTCGAGTGTTTGTATTTTTATTTACGCTCGGGTCAACCTGAGTTATTCACAGATTTGGATTTCCACTTTCTGGAGATTGAAATCGCTGGAGATTATCTACTTGTCAAGTTTCATCCTTTGCAGTCTGTTGTTCCTTTCAGCCCTTGTATTAGTAGAACTCTATGTAGTGAGACTTCCTTTGTACTTTATTCCTTCTGTTGTATTTTATTTAATTCTGATATATTTATATAGTAGCTTCATGAACTACTATTTCTTTTACTTCCGCTGCATTATTATTACTCTGTGTCTGTGATCTGTGATTTTTATTTACTGTATATTCTGAGATTTGCCAAATTTTTATTTACAACGCGGTAATTTGAGCAATTCAATTCCGGCATGAGTGTCTACCTATACACTTATAATGGATGCGAATGGTTGAAAATACCTGGTTGTTACAGTTGGTATCAGAGCTTTGGTAGCTCTAGGCAAAACTCAACATATGGAGTGAATGTATTTACAGAATCACTTTCATTCGAGTTTGAATCTCTCCCTTTTGACTCGATTCCTTTGAATTTTGGAACGTTCCCTACGGTTCCAAAATCCATTCGTATCCCTCACTATTCATCTTCTTTTGACTCTGGGGTATTCCATAACTCCGCTTCGAATGATCTTTCTAGTGAGTCGGCGGTCACGCCAATTTCAAATTGAATTGAAAAAGGGGGAAAAATCCTTTACAGTTAGCATCGATTCACCAGAGATTTATATCTATCCTTGGTTTAGATGCTAATATCTTTGTTATTCCAAACTCTAACTCTTGGGATCGAATGTAGATTTACCCTAGAAAATCCGCATTGATCTTATTCTTTAAGTCACGGTTGACCCGGTAAATGTTGCCCGTGATTTATTTAAGCTTATCCACCCCCTATTTTGTTATTTAATCATCTTGTCCTTTGTTTCCAACCTATTTTCAAACATTTTGAATTGTACTTGTAAATATATGTTTTGTTTATATATTGTGTTGTTTGAGTTGTTGATGTTGAGTTGGGTTTCTGATCGATTCGTCTGATCAACGCTATCGATAGGATTTCTAAAACACATTGACAGAACAAACTGACATAATATATTTTAAAATTTTGGTTAATGAAATAAAATTTGATATATAAGTAAATTTATGAAACTTAATAAACTGATTTAAATTGATTATTTGAAGTGATAATACTTGATTTGGGAATTGAAATGAATTTAGAACAAGAAATTTGAGAATTTAATTTCCGATGGTTTCAAACCTTTTGTTTAAAGGTTTTAAAAGGGATGTATTATTTAAAGTATTTTCAAATAGAAATTTATTTCCAAAGAATTTTAAAGTTAAAATTAGTGCTCTTCTCATTGTCGCTGGGAAATAACTTCGGTGATGACTGCAGCATCATCGACGTTCATTTTCGAGTTTCGAAGTGAAGAAACATTTCTGTAGTCTTGCTACAGCTTTGTTTTGGGAAATCAATTTTTTTTGAATTTCTAAAATATGATTTGATTTATAATATATATAGACATATGATTGAAATTTTATTTGATAAACTATGTACATACATTTAGTTATCTCTAAATGGTTTGAAGAAATCGGAAATTTAATTCTTAAATTTTATTTTTAAAGAATAATTTCAATTATAAAAAGAAAATCAAAATTTTTGAATAAATGATTTAAGCTTGAAATGATTGAATTGGAAAGTTTTATTCGTATAATACAATTGCATTCAAATATAACTTACCTTAATTTCAGAAGTTAACAATGTAATTGGATAATATACAATATAAAAAAAAGATTTTATAAATAAAATTTGAGTGGTTATAATAAATGTTATACACTTAAATTTTAATTATAAAATGATTAACAGAGGTAAATATAATAAAGGGTAATTGAATAACTTACAATAAATGGTGTTAAAAGAACTAAGAATAAGAGGAAGCAGTTATAATAAGTGTAAATATATTTAACATAAGTGATAAATATATTTAGCGGAATAAATTTAATTTTAGTTAGCAATAAAGAAGAATTAAATTTATTAAATACATTGCGAGTGTAATAAATGATTATTTTTCAAACCCATGGTTTTAAAAATTGTTAATTTAAGATGATTGGATAATAAAATAATGAAATTTGAGATAGTTAACGATTTATTTAACTTATATAAAAAAAAATTTAAGTTGAAATTTCCATGCTTTCAAATTTATTTCCTTATTTTGTTTTTCAAACTATCTTTTGGTTGTCCTTAACATCCTTATCTTGCGATAGACCGGTATCGGCATCTTTCTATAATCTTTCTGTTTAGAAATCTTTCTATAATCTTTGATAAATCTGCACCTTGTTAAACTTACCTATTACAATAGTTATAAGGTATAATTTCAATCTCCTTGTCATCTTGTCTCAATCTTATTTCACTTTATCTTTTTCTGCGCTTTCTCGTACCTCATTCCTTTTCGGGGACGAAAAGTTTTGAGTGGGGGAGAGTGTAACAACCCTAGATTTTGCTTATATTTTTAAATTGACTTTATTTTTATTTTAAGTTATTTTAAAAAAAATTATTTCAAACATCTCATTTTTTTAATATAAATGATGATTATTAAGTGATTTATAGTTCAAACTAGTATAATTTGAATATTTTACTGTAAAGTGAATTTCTGGTCAAACCGTTCAAACTTTGACTTTTAAACTTGAAATTTAAATTATTTTAAATCCTTAAATTTTATCTTTTATTATGAAAGTACATAAAATAACTTGAACACTGCTTTTCGTTTCGTTGGAAACGGACTTAAACTGTAAAAGTTATGTACATTTCAATTTTGAATGTAATTTGATTTATTTAACAATTTTATCTATTTTAAATTACGTAAATCTTATTTTCTTTGTCATATTTTGTTTTAATATGTTACTTTATGTACATTTTTGTACTATAATAATTTTAAAATGAAGTAAACAATTTTCCAAAGCCAATGGTGATTTATTTGTAATTTTTGGACACTGTTTTGGATTTTTAAGAAATTTCTTTAAATCTTTTTCTATTTTTTTATTTAATTTTTTTATTTGTTAATATGTTATTTTAAGTATAGTTTGTCTTTTAAATATTTTTAAAGTGATGTTATAATTTTTCCAAAGTTTACTGTGTTGATTTCTTTTTTTTAAAGGCTGTTTTCTTATTTTCTGCTATTTTCTTCATTAAAATTATATTTAAATTTAATTTTTTTATATTTATTTTGTGAATGTACTTTTATTTCATATTATTATTTATGTTTAAAAATATATTACAAGCTCATATGAATTTTCTAAAATTTATTTCATGTAATTTCAAATTTCCTAGACTAGTTTACTATTTTAGCTATTTTCCTTAATTTAACTTTACATAATTAATAAATATTATATATATTTTTATATTTTGATAAATTTTCGAAATTTTATCTGGGATTATTATTATTTCCAGAAATATCAAGTTATATAAACATAAATAAGAAATATGAAAGTTTTTGTGGCTCTTTAGCTGCTTGTGACTCTTTGCTTTCCACCTCTTCATTTTTCAAACTCATGCATTCATTTTGCTTGGCCGACCTTAATTCTTTCAGCTACACATTTTTTTCTCATTCATTCCCGTATACAAACTCTTCTCAATCACAAAAATCATGGCCTGCATTCCTTAGGCAAAGAGTTGGTAATCTTCTTCTTCTTTCTACTCATTTTCTTCTTGTTTTCTGATGATTTTGCTCTTGCTTTCTTCACCTTCAAGGCTAAGCTCCTTCCATCTCCTCCACCTTGGCCACCTCCACCACCACCACATCAGGCCACCATCACCTCCAGCCATCTGCCCAAGCCTAGCCGTGCACCACTTGTAGGCAAACTCCACCAAAAATTGCATATACTCTTGAATAACACATTGCCTAACACCTATGTTATCACCACTTCACCAAACCACCTTGGCCGCCACATACATCATCACCACCAGCCACTACCTGACCTGAGACCACCTGCCACACCACCTCTTGACCCCACTAGGCCTGGCCATGACCATGTTTGCCTTGGCCGTGAGCATGTGTTGCATTGAAACCTTGTTTGTTGCCTTGTCTTGTAATTTTCATGCATATCCACCTTTGCACCGTTACTTCCAAGCTATGGCCGACCCATATGAGCCCAAGACCTGATCCTAACCCACTCCTTAGACATGTATTTCAGATCTATAGCTGAAGCATAGGCGGTAGAAAGCAAGTGCAAAAACTTTGGCTTTGTTTTATGCATTTAATTCTAACATTGTTTTATTGAATTTGGGTTTGAAAACTTATGTTATTTGTTTGTTTTGTTTGAATGTTTTCAAGGCTATTAGCTTTGTCTCTCCCACAATCGAATCTTTGTCGTGTTATCATGCCTTCGAAGATCTCAGTTTGTGCATTTGATAATTGATCTAGAGCTTTGAACATGTGAGTATTTCTCACCAGACATTATCTACTTATATAAGTAGTAAATTGACACCCTGTGAATCTGTAGAACTATATTAGCATGTTATAACTGCTTATATTATTATTATATGATGTTCACACCTCTTATTACACCTATTATATTATATGTTACTGTTATTTCATGCCATTCTGTTTATTTTATCTGTTCATCACACTGCAAGTTCCCTTTAGATTAGAATCACTATGGGTTGAAATGATACATACCCGAACGGACTTTAGAATAAGGGAAAATTGTTATGGGCTGAAATGATAGGCCTGAATGATTTTCAATTTATTTCATTTACTTGGGACTGTGGGTTTGAAATGATAAAACCCGAATTTTCTTTGTAAATTACGGGTTGAAATGATATATTACCCGTATCACTTTTCCTAGTGTAGAAAATTATATACAGACCCGTAGTTAATATATGTTTTTCTAAAATTTTTAAAATTATTTTAGAAATGTAAATATTAAAATATTTTGATTTAAATCTAGTTAAAAAAGATTTTTGTAAAATATGATTGATTTTCTGAATAATTATAAGTGAAATGAATTAATGAAAAGGTTAGAAAATTTTGAATGTAAGTTATTTTGGAAAATTTGATTTAAATATAATTGGAAATTGAATTGAATATGAAATTATGATAAATTTATGATAATTTGAATTTAAATGAATTTAAAGTGATTTTATATCATATTAATGATTTTTAACAAAGTAGAAATGTGAAATGAATGAATATTTAAGTTGAATTTTGAAATATAACTAAAATTGAAAATTTATGAAACTGACTTAAAAGTGAATTTTTAGTTAAGTAAATAAAAATAAAACTAGGTTATATTTGAGAATTTAAAACTTAAGTGTTAAGTTGGAATTTAATGTAACGAATTTAAATTTGAATGTTGAAATTTAATAAGTGAATTATTAATAAATATTGATTTTTGAAAGGAAACTTAACTTTATAAAATCATGAATTTAAGAAAAATTAAATGATGCTTATAAATGGGAAAATGTATGATTTTATAAGTAAAAAAATGATTTAAATAAAAATATAAGTGTTTGTGAAATTCTATTGAATATTTGAAGTTAATCAACAACATTTAAATGTTGTCTTTTGTTAAATTGAATTGTTTTGAATGTAACTTTCTGTAGCATTTTCCAAATGCTGCGAAACTTGAATTTTCATTGTTTAATAAATTTAAGTGCAATAATGAACATTGAAAAGTTTAACTGGAATTTAATAATTTAATTATTAAATGTAATAACTTCATTTTTATGATTTAAAATGAAGTAATTTGTTTTGAAATATAACTATTTGATATATATTAAAATGATTGAAATATGGTACTGAAAGATATGATATTTTGATATATTAAAATGATTTGAAACGAAGTTTTGAAAGATATGATATTTTGATATTAAATGATTTGAAAAATGGAGTTTTGAAAGATATGACATTTTGATATTAAAATGATTTGAAAGGAAGTTCTGAAGGATATGATATTTTGGAAATGAAGCTTTAAAAGGTTATGATATTTTGATGTATTAAAATGATTTGAAAGGAAGTTTTTAAAGGATATGATAATTTAATATATTGAAATGGTTAGAAATGACTTGATATTTATTTTGATAAATATTTGAATTGAAAGATACGGTATGATGATATTTTGAAATGATTTGGAAATGATTTAGTCTTTATTTTGATAAAGATTTGGGTTGAAATGATATTTTATTTTTGAAGTATAAAATATTGTTTTAAAGTTATAACTACGGGTTATAATAACGAATGGTTGTTAAAGAGACCGGGATCGGATATTGTCTTATAGCCGGCCAATACCGAAAATCACTTTAACAACTGTGTACGCAGTGGAGATTCCAGAATGAAGTAGGATGGTGGCGACGTTCTCGAGGTATATTACGTTGACCCAACTCCCGTGAGTTGGCATAAATGACTAAAACAGGAGCTATACCGGGCTACACAAAGGGTCGCACCCTTTCATCGTGCATGCTCAATCGAAAACCATTCTATTACTTTGTGATTCGATATGTGGCGCCACTTTGATTCAGGGGTATTGTTCGAGGTGGGCGGAAGCTGCTGGCTTGCCGTCACCACTGGTCCGGGAGTGAAAACGATGTATCCACCCTGGCATTGCCTCGCGTGCCGTGTCATATCCTTATATCGAGCCCACTACGATTTTGGTTTTAAAGATCCGACCGCGTTAAGGTTCACCATCCCCTTAACGCTATTTTCTATATGATTTTACTTTACTGATTAGACACTACTGTATATAGCGTATATTACTACATAGTAAATAGTTTAACGGATCCTTAAGGGATGGGCGGTCCCAAGCATCTTCTTGTTGAGTCACAAGCTTTATGAAAGTTTTGATTTCTGACAAATAAGGCGATTGATTTCTGACAAACAAGGCGATCGACAAAAACAAGGTCAATAGAGCTATATATGGTACTCTAGATTATAGGTTGATTATTTGTTGTTGTAATAGTAATAAATTTGTTAAAATCTATCCTTAAATAATCATGCATATCAAGGGAATCAATATATATACGAATAATTTAAAAGTTGCATGCAGTTGCACAATTCAATGTGCAATTTAACAGGCACCGGTCGACCGGTCAATATAGGTGCGGTCGACGGTTCCTGTGTAAATTGCACAGTGAACGTGCACACATGCACATAACGTATATATATATTTGAATTCCTGTCTACCGGTCCATTTTTGACCCGTCGACCGTTTTTAAACAGAAAGCAACTTTTCCAAAAGACACTTCTCTTCTCCAAAGGTTGCATCTCCTATCTTTCATCAATGATCATAACTCTTAATGGCAACTGTTCACAAAGAGTTACAACTATTTTTCTCTATATATACTCATCTAAATCATTGATTCAAATAAAAAGTTTTTACAACGATTTCATATATTCTTTTAATCTAATCTCTAATCTCAATACTGTATTATAAAAGCTCTAAATTATTTATTGAATCTTTGAAACTATTTCATATCCTTTGATTCAATAATATACTTTCCTTAATCTTTTCAAAACATCATATCGCATACTTTGAGGATAAGATTATAGGAAGGGTGTACTGCTAGTGACAAATCCGTGTTTTCAAGAACACAAGTTGTCAACAACAATTGTATTTGTTCTTTTGTTGAAGTCCTCTGTGTTGTAAGAGGCAAGTGTTGAAGTCCTCAGTGTATTAGAGGCGTGAAATCCCGTTCGGTTGTTCGGGTATTGTAAACCTGTTCCTCCGGGTGAAGCGAGGTAGTTAATAGTGAAAATCCAGATAGAAGTCTGGGACTGGACGTAGGACGGTGCTCCGAACCAGTATAAAAATCTCTGGTGTGATATTTCTATTTTCTATTTACAATGCTATTATCATCTATTTCCGCATTTGTATTGTAATCCATATTATACGATCCGTGTATACTATATTAGCACATATAATTGTATACACACCGCGCTTTCAATTGGTATCAGAGCACGGTCATCATATAACCGTAACACAGTTATTTGATATATTCTTGTAGTATGGCAAATAACGCAAGTACTAGCACTCAAAACACCACTTACACAGAAGGGCAATCGACACAAAGACCTCCATTTTTCAATGGTCTTAACTATAGTTATTGGGCAACACGTATGTCATTCTTTATGCAATCAAGTAGCTATGATGCTTGGAATGCTACTCAAAGAGAAATAGTGAATCCAACAACTGATTATTCAGAATGGACTGTGGCTGAGAAAACGGCAGCAGCCGTAAATGCAAGAGCAATAAATATGTTGTTCTGTGCATTAGACCAAAATGAATATAACCGTGTTAGTATCTGCACTACTGCATATCAAATTTGGCATACGCTAAAAATCACTCATGAAGGTACTAACAAGGTTAAACAAGCCAAAATAGCCATGCTGAAAAGTCAATTTCAAAATTTCAAAATGAAACCAAATGAAACAATCAATGACATGTATTCACGGTTTCAAACTATTCACCATGCACTTATTGGGTTAGGACAAAAGTATTCTGATTTTGATGTTGTTTCAACAATCCTACATTCTCTGACTAATGAATGGGAAGGAAAAGTATTAGCAATTGAAGAAGCTAATGACCTTTCCGTCATGAAGCCAGATGAATTGATAGGAAATTTAATGTCCTATGAAGCAAATTTGCAGGCTAGAAAAGAACAGAAAGAAGAAAAGAAAAATGTAGCATTTCATGTTGAGAAAGATGAAAATGAATCAGATTCTGAAGATGAAGATTTGGCGTTCATTGCTAAAGGTTTCAAAAAATTCCTAAAATATCGAAAAGCCAGTCGCTACAATAAAAGGAAACCTGGATCAAATAAACCATCTTCATCTGCTATAGAATGTTTCAACTGCCATAAAAAGGGACACATGCAGAAGGATTGTCCAGAACAAAAGAAAAAGTCAGAAAATGACAAATTCAAATATAAGAAGGACAAATCAAAGAAACGAGCCTTCTCAGTAACATGGGATGATTCAGAGTCATCTTCATCAGAAAGTGAAAGTGATTCGGAGAATGAACAAGCTAATGTTTGCTTTATGGCAACAGAAGATGAGGTACAAATTCCAACATTTGATGAATTACTTGATATTAATGCTGAATTGATAGTCAAATATAAAGACTTAAAACGTCAATTAAAAGTAGTCAAAGCAGATTTAAGTAGAGCAGAGTTTGAACGAGTTATGTTAAAAGATGAGAAGAAAATATTAGAAGAAGAACTTGAAAATATTCAAGAATCATCATCTAATGTTGACTCTCAAATATCTCTTTTGAGTCAAGAAATAGAAGCTCAAAAAGAGAAAAATAATGCTCTCACTACTGAAAATCATGAACTTAAAGCAAAAGTCAAAATTCTAGACCTAGAAAAAGCTAGTTTACAAACAAAGTTTGATGACATTACTCAAAATGTTTCTAACTTTAACAAAGGTCGAGAAAATTTGACTAAAATCATTGAAAGTTCACAATCTATTTCAGATAAACAAGGTTTGGGATATAACAAACATGAAACTAAGAAACATCTTAGAAATAAAAGGAAGAAGAAAGTACAAAAAACTGAAGCTAAGAAAAATCTTAGTTTATTATATTTCAAACCAAAACCAGTTGTGAAATTTCAAAAGAGAAATGTCAAGACTATCAAAATATGGGTTCCTAAAACAAATAATAATTTGATTAGGAACAAATACATTCAGCAATTCATGAATAATGTACATTTTAATAACAATTATATATATAAAGGGGATACCGGACCCAAATGGGTTTGGACTCCTAAGACCTAACTCTTAGGACCCTATAAAAAGTGGGTACCATGAACTTAATTCTATTTTTTGCAGGTCCCACTGAAGAAAAGAGGAAAGTGGATATTGGACAGTGGTTGCTCAAAGCATATGACGGGAGACAAGAGCTTATTAACAAATATTAAATACTCAGATGGTGGCTCAGTCACTTTTGGAGACAATTCAAAAGGTTATATCATCGGCAAAGGCGATGTGAGCAATTGCGGTACATCTAACTTACCTCTTATTACTAATGTCATGCTAGTTAGAAATTTAAAACACAATTTACTTAGTATTAGTCAATTATGTGACAAGGGTTTTATAATTTCCTTTTCAAATAATAAGTGTAGTATTTTAGATAAAGACCATAATTTGGTTTTTGAAGGTTATAGAGACAGAAATATATATATTCTAAATATGAATATTAATCATAATTCAGATATGTGTCTTGTGGCTAATGACAATGATCCATGGCTATGGCACAAACGTTTCTGTCATATAAACTTCAGAACTATTGACATGCTAGCCAAAAACAATCTAGTTAGAGGACTACCCAAAATGAGTTTTAAAGTTAACAACATTTGTGATGCATGTCAATTAGGAAAATTGACCAAATCATCGTTTAAATCCAAGAAAGTCATATCAACATTACAACCACTTGAGTTACCGCACATGGATTTATTTGGACCTACTAGAGTTCAATCAATAAATCACAGTCAATATGTTCTTGTAATTGTTGATGATTTCTCTCGTTATACATGGACAATTTTCTTAAAAAATAAAAGTGATACTTTCGATCATTTCAAATCTTTCGTCAAAAGAATTCAAAAATCAAAAGGGATTAAAGTTAAAAATATAAGAAGTGATCATGGCGGAGAGTTTGAAAATAATGAATTTGAACATTTTTGTACAAAGAAAGGTATATATCATAATTTTTCGTTTCCCAGAACTCCACAACAAGAACGGAGTAGTAGAACGAAAGAACCGAACTTTACAAGAATGTGCAAGAACATTATTGAATGGAACCACCTTACCAAATCATTTCTGGGCAGAAGCTGTCGCAACTGCCTGTTATGTTTTAAATCGTGTGTCCATAAGACCTCTTACCAAGAATACTCCTTATGAATTGTTTAACAAAAGAAAGCCCAAAATCTCATACTTCAAAGTTTTTGGTTCCAAGTGCTTTATTTTAAATACGAAAGACCAGCTTGGAAAATTCGATCCAAAAGCCGATGAAGGAATATTTGTCGGTTATTCGGAACGAAGTAAGGCCTATCGGATATTTAATAAACGAACCAAAACTATTGAAGAATCACTTCATGTCTCTTTTGATGAAATTTATCAGCATCCTCACACAATATCAGATGATGACGAATCAATAGTCATTGATAATCCAATCATCTCAAATACTGATTCTGACTCAGAAGTAATTATTGAAAATACTCCTCAAATATGTGAATTACAATCACCACCAAGAATATTAAGAGACCATCCGGCCCAAAATATAATAGGTGAAATAACATCACATGTCAGAACAAGGAGTCAACTCAATCAAATGGGTCATGTCGCTTTTCTCTCAAATATCGAACCCAAGAATCCAAAAGAAGCTGCTACAGATGATTACTGGATCATTGTCATGCAGGAAGAACTAAATCAGTTTGAGCGCAATGACGTTTGGGAACTTGTTCCGAGACCAACTGATCAGTCAGTAATTGGTACTAAATGGGTCTATAAAAATAAGGCTGACGAACAAGGAAATATCACCAAAAATAAAGCAAGATTAGTAGCACAAGGATACAATCAGGAAGAAGGTATCGATTATGAAGAAACTTTTGCACCAGTTGCTCGACTAGAAGCTATTAGAATTCTATTATCTTCTGCTTGTCATCATAATTTCAAACTTTATCAGATGGATGTCAAAAGTGCTTTTCTCAATGGATTTATCAAAGAGAATGTCTATGTCAAACAACCTCCTTTATTCGTACATGAAAAATATCCTGACCATGTGTTCAAACTTAAGAAAGCTCTGTATGGTTTAAAACAAGCACCTCGTGCTTGGTATGAACGATTACGTAGCTATCTTATTAATTCAGGATTTGAAATAGGCAAAGTCGATCAAACTTTGTTTATTAAACATTCTCGAAAAGATATTCTGGTTATCCAAATATATGTAGACGATATCATCTTTGGTTCAACAAACGATAAACTCTGCAAGGAATTTGCAAGTATTATGACCAAAGAATTCGAAATGTCTCATATGGGAGAACTATCTTATTTTCTTAGACTTCAAATCAAACAACTTTCAAACGGTATTTTTATCAATCAAGAAAAATACTGTGAAAATCTTATCAAACGCTTCGGATTACAAAATACATCTGGTAAACCAACTCCTATGAGTACAACTACACATCTTGAAAAAGATGAAAGTGGTAAGAATGTTGACCAGAAATTATATCGAAGCATGATTGGTTCTCTTCTTTATCTTACAACTAGTCGTCCAGATATATTAATGAGTGTTTGTTTATGTGCTCGTTTTCAAGCCGATCCAAAGGAATCACATTTACGAGCAGTGAAACGTATAATTCGTTATCTTAATAATACAAAAGATTTTGGTCTTTTCTATCCAAAAGAATGTCCATTTGAATTAGTATCATATAGTGATGCTGATTTCGGTGGCTCATGAACAGATAGAAAAAGTACAAGTGGTACATGCCATTTTATTGGAAAATCACTTGTCTCTTGGTTTAGTAAGAAACAGAATTGTGTTTCACTATCAACATGTGAAGCTGAATATATATCAGCGGCTCTCGCTTGTACTCAAGTACTATATATGCAACAAACACTTCAAGATTTTGATATTCATTTATCAAATTCTATTATATACTGTGATAACACAAGTGCTATAAATCTTTCTAAAAATCCAGTGAATCACTCTCGAACTAAACACATTGATATCCGTCATCATTTTCTTCGAGATAATATTGAAAAAAGAAATATATGTCTTGAATATGTCCATACTGAAAATCAATTAGCAGACATTTTTACTAAGCCGCTGCTCGAATCTAATTTTATTAGATTACGAAGAGAGCTTGGTTTAATTTCAAGAAAAAATCTTGACTAAGCAATTACTAATGTACACCTTCTCTTTTGGTTATTCTCTTTAATTATAATTTTTTTTTGTTTAAACTAAACTAATGTCTTTTCTCCTAGTAACCGTATCTTTTACTTAACCTATTTTTTATATTAAATATTAGCCATTGCTTTATTTAATGGTTAAAATCTATTTACTCATTTTATAAATTCAGTTTTAAAACAAAGCTATTTTTAGATTTACAATAAAATTTCTGCTTATATTTTCGTGGTTAAAAGTTATCATTAACTCACATCCATAAGAGTATATATAAGAAACTTATATATATAAGCTTGCAAAAATTTTTTATTTTGTTCATCTTTACTTCTTATCTAACCATAATACTATATTCAACTTACACTATGGCTCATATTTGTGACAAATGTGCGCAAGAATCTCACATTTCTATTACAAGCTCTGAGTCGGACGAATATTATTCTCCTACTACTCCAAAACAAAAATCGAGCTGTCATCATCAATGCTCTTATATGTCTGATAAAACTCCAAATTCAAAACGAGTTAAAAGGACACTATTCTATTCTCCTCGAACCAAAGCTCAAATTGATGAGATACACCACTACCAAAAACATCAGATAGACCTTCAGAGACAACTCCATTACGGGCAAAGTCAACTTTATCACGAGCAACAACGGACATCGGCACGATTGTCTGTTTTAGAAAAGTTGGCAACATTTTTCTGCGGTTCCAACAAACATGACGTACATGAACCAATGCCGTCTAGGCCATCAACATCTAAAAGTCCTAACTCATGGGATCGGAACTATGAAAAGAATGAAGGAGCTCAGAAACAATGGAGTCCATGGTCGAATCGTATTGAAGGAAACAACGATAATTCTAATGACGAACTTTCTCATTAGATTTATATATAGTTGTTATATATTTATCTATCTCTTGTATAATGATGGTTATATTTTGTATTATGTATAAAATATAATATATATATATATATATATATATAGGTTGATATATAATAAAAAAAAAACTTGAAAAAGAATCCTATATGCACAACAGACCAGAACCGGTCGACCGCCCATATTATTGCCGGTCGACCGTTTACTCTCTGGTTGAAAACGGTCGACCGGCCAAAAGTTGTAGGTCGACCGGTTACGCATTTTTCAGTTTTTTATATATAACCCTATACGTTACTTTACCCTCTACCCTCATTCACTCTCTACTCAAACTATTCTCTATCCCCAAATCACAAACCCTAGTTCCCATTCTTCACTTCCCAAATCACAAATCCTCCAACAATGGCTCCTCCTCAAAAGAAATCAAAGAAAGGAGCAATCTCTGAAACTTCATCTCATACCATCTCCGTCAAAAAATGGCTTCAAACTCCAATTGCTATAACACGATGGAATCAAATGACAAATTACAAGTTTCATCCGGGATCTTTCATCAAATTTGATGATTTCACGGCTTACGGAGTTCGAAGGTTAGCCGATAATGCCAACATTACTCCATTGATAGATTTTTCGGCAAATAGTGTGGAGATAAATCATTTAATGATTAAATTATTTTACGCCAACATGAATCTTGATGAATATCAACCTGATAATCCAAACGGCGTCATCTGGTCTGTGGAAAACAAATTTTTCTTACTCATGCTAGAATTGCCTCTATACTTGGCATACCAAATCGAGGCGAAGAATTTTCATCTACCTTCTGCGAAGTTTTCACTCGAAATAGTACAAGTCATCAGTTTATAGAAGACAATAATGATGGCACTAAGTCTATTGGACTTCGACCGACAGCAAGGTTACTTCATCGGGTCTTGATGCATTCTCTTTTTCCTAGACTTGGAAATTATGATGCAGTGTACAAAGAAAACTTCAAGGCACTCTATGCTATCTATGGTGAAATCCAAATCAATTGGGTTCACATGCTTTTTGATGAAATTCTCAAGGTAAATAATTCAACCCGGCCTCATTTCTTCTATAATGAATATATCATGAGACTTTTGTTAGCTTGTGGGGTCAATCCTCCTGATTCTGCAACTTCAACACCAAAATGCATTGATTCCATAACCATCAAAAGAATGAAGCTTCCTCCACCTTATCTTGAGATTATGCCTTTTGAAGAATGGCAACAACGAGGACCGAGAAAACAAAGAGCAACTTCCTCTCGACCTCGTCCCGATGAGGTGAAACTTTTAAGATCAAAGTCATCAACAAAAGAATCTCTTGAAACCATTGCGCGTAATCAATTTCTGCTTGAATCTCGTCTCAAGCGTATGGACTCTAAAATTGATAAGCGCTTCAATAAGGTCAAGTCGTTCTTCGGTATGCTATGGGACGCTATATCATGTTCCTCATCCACCTCTGTTCAAGCACAAGATCCAGGAAAACGTCCTGCTGCTCCAGTTTTCACATGGACATCATCTGACGAGGGCGAATCGTCTAGAGGGAACAATGATGAGGAGGAAGAGGAAGAAGATGAAGATGATGATGATGACGACGATGACGATGATGAAGAGGAGATTCGATCTGCTTCATCCTAGATTCTATTATGTTTTAGCTCTTTAAAAACATTTTCGACACGTGTACTAAATAGTGTCGTTATTTATGCTTTTCAATTAACATTATGTTCTGTAGTAAACTCTGTTATGTCTTTGATGTGTTAATGATTTATTTTTCTATGCTTATCATATTCATTCTACGCATATCATATTCTAGTGATCTGTTACTCCTTTTTGTCGATGACAAAGGGGGAGAAAGGGCTAACAATTGCTTGCAGGAAAGAAATCACATACTTAGGGGGAGATTCAGATTTGCAGATATATATATTGTCATCAATCAAAAAGGGGGAGAATGTTGAGTCACAAGCTTTATGAAAGTTTTGATTTCTGACAAATAAGGCGATTGATTTCTGACAAACAAGGCGATCGACAAAAACATGGTCAATAGAGCTATATATGGTACTCTAGATTATAGGTTGATTATTTGTTGTTGTAATAGTAATAAATTTGTTAAAATCTATCCTCAAATAATCATGCATATCAAGGGAATCAATATATATACGAATAATTTAAAAGTTGCATGCAGTTGCACAATTCAATGTGCAATTTAACAGGCACCGGTCGACCGGTCAATATAGGTGCGGTCGACCGTTCCTGTGTAAATTGCACAGTGAACGTGCACACATGCACATAACGTATATATATATATTTGAATTCCTGTCTACCGGTCCATTTTTGACCTGTCGACCGTTTTTAAACAGAAAGCAACTTTTCCAAAAGACACTTCTCTTCTCCAAAGGTTGCATCTCCTATCTTTCATCAATGATCATAACTCTTAATGGCAACTGTTCACAAAGAGTTACAACTATTTTTCTCTATATATACTCATCTAAATCATTGATTCAAATAAAAAGTTTTTACAACGATTTCATATATTCTTTTAATCTAATCTCTGATCTCAATACTGTATTATAAAAGCTCTAAATTATTTATTGAATCTTTGAAACTATTTCATATCCTTTGATTCAATAATATACTTTCCTTAATCTTTTCAAAACATCATATCGCATACTTTGAGGATAAGATTATAGGAAGGGTGTACTGCTAGTGACAAATCCGTGTTTTCAAGAACACAAGTTGTCAACAACAATTGTATTTTTCTTTTGTTGAAGTCCTCTGTGTTGTAAGAGGCAAGTGTTGAAGTCCTCAGTGTATTAGAGGCGTGAAATCCCGTTCGGTTGTTCGGGTATTGTAAACCTGTTCCTCCGGGTGAAGCGAGGTAGTTAATAGTGAAAATCCAGATAGAAGTCTGGGACTGGACGTAGGACGGTGCTCCGAACCAGTATAAAAATCTCTGGTGTGATATTTCTATTTTCTATTTACAATGCTATTATCATCTATTTCCGCATTTGTATTGTAATCCATATTATACGATCCGTGTATACTATATTAGCACATATAATTATATACACACCGCGCTTTCACTTCTAAGTTACTTGTACTTTTGCTACAGTTTACTTGAGTTGGTTTACATTGTATAAGTATGTATGTCCTGACTCGAGTGTTTGTATTTTTATTTACGCTCGGGTCAGCCTGAGTTATTCACAGATTTGGATTTCCACTTTCTGAAGATAGAAATCGCTGGAGATTATCTACTTGTCAAGTTTCATCCTTTGCAGTCTGTTGTTCCTTTCAGCCCTTATATTAGTAGACTTCTATATAGTGAGACTTCCTTTGTACTTTATTCCTTCTGTTGTATTTTATTTAACTCTGATGTATTTATATAGTAGCTTTATGAACTACTATTCCTTTTACTTCCGCTGCATTATTATTACTCTGTGTTTGTGATCAGTGATTTTTATTTACTGTATTTTCTGAGATTTGCCAAATTTTTATTTACAACGCGGTAATCTGAGCAATTCAATTTCGGCATGAGTGTCTACCTATACACTTATAATGGATGCGAATGGTTGAAAATACCTGGTTGTTACATTGGTCGAGATGAATCATGAAGTTTCATATATTGTATATGCATTTATCGATGACCGAAATTCGATGTAATTCAATTCGGGACGAACGATGCAATTTATATTGATGATTATTTATTGATTTTGGAGAATCTACTTCATAATCCATATTTTTGGACATTCGGTTTATTTTCTGGTTTTAAAATATTTTTGAAAACTTCGAATATTTATTTTTTGTGTTTTAAAATTAAATTGAAGTATATTTAAAAATAAATGAAAGTGGTTGTAAAATAAAATGATTTATTGAAAATTGTCTGGAAATAGTGGTTTTAGAAACGAATATGAATATTTTTAAAACAATTGAATGTATGGTATTTGTGTAAGTATAATTGAGGAGTTTTAATAATATTTCAGGATGGGAAACTTCTTAAAAAGCGTGTGTTTTTTTTAAAAAAATGGATTAAAAGAAAATTTAAAATTGGACTTTTGATTATAAAAGTTTATTTTAAGAGTTTGAAATATATTCTCCTTTTTAGGTGATTATTGGTTGGGAAATTGGTTTTGATTTGATTTGATAAAAATAATTCAAGAAATATTCTCAATAGGAGATTTTTAAAATATACAACCTATATTGAAGATATATTAAATTTGTGAAACATTTAAATGGATTTGAGAGCTTAAATTATGATTCCCTTTCGTTTATGGATTGAATTGAAATGATTTATATTGATGATTTTGCGATTTAATCCTATATAATGAGGATATTGAATAAACGAATTAGTAGTACCGAGTAGTATGGGACGCTCGGTAACATTTTTTGGTATTTCTATTGATTCGTATTATAGAATAATTTTGGATTTGATGAGTGTAGTTTACAAGCTTCTAGTAAATGTACGAGTAGTACTGAGTGGTATGGGACACTCAAATAATACTTATTTGATTGCTATTATTGAGAGGATGTCGCTTATATTCTGGAGATAGGTTAGGAATCGTGATGTCATCTAGAGGTGACTCCTTAGAGCTTTGTGGTCGAGAGTTATATTGCTCTCTAAGGGTTACAAGGTAGAGATATGTAGAATTTATTGTTTTAGCCTTTTAGGACTAAATAGTCGAGTATATTATTATTTACTCTTAGGACTAGTAGTCGAGGAGCTAGTATGTTGGAACACTCTCACCAAGATGTGTGGAGTCGAGAGTACTTGTTATTACTCTCATTAGGGCTCATCTCGTTGAGAGTATACTTTTTTTCATCCTCTAAGGACTAACTAGTCGAGTATCATTACCCACTCTTAGGGCTAGAGTCGAGGGTTTCTTATGTTAATATGCTCTCATCAAGAGTCATATAGTCAAGAATTAGCAGTTGTCACTATCATCAGGACCCCTAGAGTCGAAGTACTTGTTATCACTCTCATTAGGACAATATAGTCGAGAGTATTTATTGAAAATCTACGTCATAAGGCTCATAAAACTATGGAGAGCAATTGAACTAGACCCACCAAATAAGCTAGATATCCATCCTAGCGGTCCTGTTTGTAGGGTCATGCCCTAGATGTGATGTCACCTTGTTGAGTTGTAGGCTGGGAGTTATTTTTCTAATTAGGGCCATTACTCCGACGTCCTTTAAGCACCCACAGTCCATTATCAAGGGCAAGTAAAAATCGTGGCCAATGCTCGGCGTAGCCAGAAGTATGTTTATAACATGTGATGGATACAAGTGTCACTATTCTAGGAGTAACTTTGGGACTGTAGGAAATTGGATGTGATCATTAGCGTTTCCTAAAGCAGTGCTATGGCATGCCAGTCTTTCATTTGGATGACTTAGGTAGATCCATTATATTTGAGATATTTGATATTATCACCTCAATAGAGACGATCATTGTTTGACATCATAGGCTGGCTGCATGTCCATCTGTCAATTGAGGTACCCTAACTCGAGATAGCTACGTGTTGTCTATTTATGACACTAGAGGCATGCTGCGAGCTTGCCTATCATTCTCTACTAAGAGCCTGTAGCTGAGAGATCTCTTTTTATATGTCTTAAGACGATTATCCCTGGTTCACCAACATTAACTTCCGAATAAGCTCATGCCATCTCATGAGTAATAGAAATCGCAAGAATGAAGTGCTTGTTATTTCTATATCCTAGGATCATTTGATCGAGAGTTTTTCCTCTTTAAGGACCGAGGATCGAGATATATAGTTTTGTATATTGAGTTTTGATTGGGTTTGGTATTGATTTGAGTTTATGCTTCTGGATATCTCCGAGGGCCTAGCAGTGGGATGTTATCTCTTTCTTTTGGACTGTAGGTTGAGATAATTATTTGGATATTGTTTTAGATATTTTATTGGATTGTGTTTTTTTGGGATTTGAGTTTCTTTTTATCTACTAAGACTAATGAGTATAAGATTTTACTTCCATCAGGACTGTAAGTCGAGATATTATTCTTGGATATTAACTTTTGTATTTGGTTTGGATTTCATTCTATTTGGGATTCATATTTCTTAGTTTCTCTTTTATGGCTTAGCAATCGAAAGTTATTACTTCCATTAAGATCAAAAGTCGAGATTTGATATTTTTGGGTTGTTGATCCTTAGATTTGGTTTGATTCAAGATACATTCCTTTATTGTGATTTCTATGGATATGCTATGTGCTTATCCATATTATTTTAAGATTTCGATTGATTTTATCATTATTACCAAATTATGGATTTCATGATTGTTAGTATCCCTTGTGTGATATTTGGAATATGGTATGATATTTTATTATCATGATGTTATGATGGATATTTCGTTGAGTCATATTCATGCTTGGATTTCTAATACTATGCTTATTATTATGTGCTTACCTCGGATTTAGATATAGTATAACTCGTTTATTATTTATATAATACTTGGGTTAGTCTGAGACATTATAGGTTCAGGGACAGATGACCGCTATGTGGATATTGATATAAATGGAGGATAGGATATTATTGTATTTCACTATGTATTAAATTACCTCATAATTACATGACATTATATTGTAATGGATATATATTGTACAGTTTTGAGATAGTGGATGATTGACCTATTTTATTTCCTACTCAGATTTGTACATAGTTGTATCATATATCTTGCCACTACATTATTGACTCCATATTCTGTGTGATTTACTTTATATTGTGTATTGTTCTATCCTGGAGGAATAAGTGTTTATTGTTTTGTGTCGATACCGTTTATGTATATGTGAGTGGTAATTATTTTTTTTGAAATACATACCGGTGAGAATATTCACGTGTGTACCCTATACAACCTTATTCTCCGTATTATCTAACAGTATTACATAGTAATACTCTTGGATAGTATGGGTATAGAGGTGGGGTGTTACATTTGGTATCGAAGTAGGTTTGGAATAATACATCATATATAAGAGACACCAAATTTGGCCTTCAATGAGACTTAGAGTCCTTGTCCCCTTAGGTGTGGTAGATTATCATTTATACGTAAGTGACAGTAGGAATATATGATGATTACTAGGGTAACCATCTAGGGACGTAGTTATTATTTTTCCTATTATATATATATTTATATATTTCTTATCGCTATTTCTTTTGTATGTGTTTGTTTTCATGTGAAATTGAAGTTGTTGAGGGATGTAATGAAGTAAGGAGTAGTTAGTCCGACGAGGGTCGGTATTGCTAATGATGAGTAAACCTCTGGGTGGCATAGATGTATATGTAGTAGCTCAGTTAGGGAATTGTAAAAGACCCCTAATCCAATTATTGTGTTTTAAATACTTTACAATTCTAGATTGTGATAAAGTGAGTTGAGTTGGGGATCCGATAGTGATCAGAATTGCGTAACAGAATCAGATATATAACTTTCCGCTGAAGGCGTTTGTTTGCTTGTTTGAAATATGTGTATAGTTATGTTGATGCTTGTTTTATTTTATGGTTGATGTTATGATTTTCATCGTTATCGATGATTGATGAATTAGATGAATACCAGCTTTGAAAATAAATATTTCCATACAGGCAAGTTAATGATTTTATAAAATACGAAATTTATTTTATAAGGTGATGGGAAATATTTTAGTAGTTTATTCTACTATTCTTTTTTCCAATGAGTGTTTTAAGAACTTTGGTCGATACGTTTGGTCAATGATATCGATATGGATTCCTAAATACTAGGACGAGGCATTTCGACACAATGGTTTGAAAGAAATAATAATAATAACATGTTGGGAAAAACTTTGTGTTTCCTTCTTAACAAGACTTTAGTATTATGAACCTTTTAAGTTTTGATGCTTCTAATATAATTTTAGAAATGTTTTAGTGCTAAATTTAAACCTTCCAATTTTGGCTTCTTTGGTACTTCACGCAAAGGAACTTTAAGTTGGTTTCTACTTTTTGTTACAATGGCATTTAGGTTCTACTGCTAGCCACTACTCAAAGACCCATATACCAAGATTGATTTTATACTAGACATGAGAACATGAATGGAAGTAATTATGTTCAAATTGCCTTTATTTGCACATTGTTCACAAATGGAAATGAACAATCCTCATCTTTAATAAATTTTCTTCTTTTCCTGACTTACTCTCCTCACGGTTATACTGTATAACAACTGTAGGTTTCATAATATTGATTCTAAACAGCATTTGACGATATCTCATGATTTACACTTTGTTATAAGTAGCTCATCCTATTCATGTTTGACGATGGTGTTTCCCAAATCATTTCACTGTATCAGTTTTGTCAAATATTTTAAGAGATCTCCTCATCAACTCGAAATCCCACATTGTTATTGTAAAAAGTTGAAAGCAAGGGTGTTGTAAACTCAATCGATAACAGCTAAAGCAAGTAGTTAGGGTTGACATCTTTTGTTCATCGGAAGGTTAAACTGAACTATAAAAGTATAAGTATATCCATAGGAATCCTTATTCTTTATTTTAGGGATTTTTCTATTAAATTAAACACATGATTAATGGTAATCACATGAATGCTATATTTGTCTACGCTTACAAACCAGGCCAAATACAAGAAGACATTAGATTTACTTACCCTTCTAAACTATTATTTACTCGTACTTGTTGCTTACCATTTGTTGCATTTTATGTTCTAATGTGACCTTTTACTTCATTGTGTTATGTTCTTATCCAATCGTAGAATAGTGTTCAGTAGATGGAAGAAACATTTCTTTTACACAATTAAAATTACAATGATAGAATATTAGAATTGCTATACTTGTCAAAACTGTACTTTGCATTGAGTAGTATTCGCTTGTCCGTAACTTTCAAATGGTTTATCCAATTTTATCGATTCTTCTTTTGTTGGTTAGGAAACTTCATAAAAAACAACTATGTTTTTTATCATTTTACAAAATTTTGAAGTTTGTGAAGGTTTAGTAATGAATTTATAAGTATGGTGCTTGCTGTCCCCAAATTTAATTGTCTAAAAATGAAATGATTTTTTTTGCTCATAGTTTTTGAATTGTTTATCCGATTTCAATGATTTTTTCCATTCCAGAAATATAATAGCATAAGCTACAATTTGTATTTGAAGCATTTCACGAAATTTTGATGTTTCAATGGTCAAAAACGCAATTTTCATAATTGGACCTGTTTTTAATGTAAAAGTCTAAATTACATATTGATGCAAAAGCCCTCATCACTCATGATCTACTTCACATCTTTGCAATCCGAAATATATTTTGGAAAGTTAACACACTATATAACAGTTCACTTTAAAATTATTGTCTAATTTTATGATTTATACCGTTGAAAGTGGCTTAAATAAAAATTAATGTGTTTTTATAGTTATGGTTGTATATACTTATCATACCTCTTTACCATATGAAGCTAATGTTTGAATTGAGTTGATGTAGGTACATCTGAAGCACGGTCTGACTATTTGGCAAGAATCGCTCGCTTTCGCCCACCTAAAAAATAAGCAAGCTTGCTTAAAATGCTAAAAATGAGGTATGATTTTACGATAAATTAGTATATATGATATATATTGTTTACCCATGTTTTGGGATGCCTCATTGATTGAGATTGTGTGTGTATGTATTGTGTTTTTTTATGTTTAGATTTTTGGAATGCTCTCCGTACAAATGAGACTCGGCCGAAATTTTCTGGAAAATTCAACACTTTATAAAAAATTTCACAAATTATCGTATATGAAGAAGAGAAAATTGTTGAATGAATCTATGATATACGATTAGAAAAGTTTGTGAAAGAGCCACATAAATGATTGTATATGCTTTTGGAAGTTTATAAAATACAAAGAAAATCTGGGTATGAGTTGTGAGGTTTCCCTTTATGAAATTATGACGACACAATTTTTTTAAGGGGGTAAGTCTGTAACAATCCAGATTTCTATGCCATAAAATAAATACATTTAATTAGATAGAAATATTCAAATTCGATATTTGATAATTATTATTTAGAAAATAAATTTTTAACTAATTAAAGTTTACTTAATAAAATATTTTATTTTTAATAAATTGAATTAAATTAATAAATTCTTTTCAAACAAGATATCGAAATTGAATAAAATCTTTGATTTAAATATAAAATATTTTTAAGGTGCATATAAGTCTTATATGATTGAAATAATTAAAGAATGAATTTGTTTGGTAACAATACAATGAAAAATTAAATAGAAATAAGCCGGCAATAGAATTAAACAGAATTATCTTATTATTGAAATATAATTTGCAAACTAAAGTATAAATCAAATAAAAACCAAACTGCAATAAATTTTCAAATTAATTGAATAAGTTGTTAAATAAAAGAGAAAAGAAAAATTATTGGGCAAAAATCAATTAGTTTAAACAAGATCCAAAGTAACTATATCCTTTCTTTCTCTAGAAGACCCTTCTATCTTTCTTACCCAAAAATAAAACTAAAATCCTCAAGAAACCATTCATGCTCAAGCCTAAGAGATTTTCTTTCTCAACCCTAAAATCATGACATGGAGATATACATAAAACAAATTATACCGTGAGGCAATCCTGGAAGCATTGATCGATGTAGGGAAGAGGGGGAGTTCGCGGTGGCCGAGCCCGTTAATAGGATTTGTGTGTGGCATTTGGAAAGGCGGTTGATGGCGTTAGTTTAGGGAGTGATGAGGCTAGAGTGCTACATGGTCTGAGCTACCTTGTAATTGATGTCGACTTGGTTTGAGACCATAATGTTCAAGGGAGGAGCTGTGATGTGGGCTGTTAGCAAGATGTGTTGGCGAGTGTGAATTCCTATGCTTAAGCTAATGGCCAGCGAGCTATAGACACATGGGTAGGTGGTGGCTGCTGTTTTGGGGTTAATTGACAACTCAAGAGAAGCAAAGGATGGCGCAGGCATTTTGGTGAGGGTAGTGTTGTGCTTAGGATGATGGTAGTTGCCGATATGGAGTTCAGGCATCATTTCGGTGAGTATTACAATCGCACACCTATATTTATATCCCTTTGCATTAAATATTTTACCCTGATATTTGCTTGAATTAGTTGGTTGAAGAATTTTGGGAATATTGGTTAAAATGTTTTATTGAGAAATTAGATGTGATTTAGATTTGATAGTGAGATTTTTTGTCCATTGGATTGTTCAAAATGCAAATGAGATGTTGTTTGATTGCATTTTGATATGTGTTTTACATCTCTTAAGGTCATTCAGTTGAAAGGAATTTCTTTCATTAGACCTATTGGTCGAGATAAATCATGAAGTTTCATTTATTATGTGTGCATTTATCAATAACTGGAATTTGATGTAATTCAATTCCAACGATAAAATTTATGTTGATGATTATTTATCAATTTTGGAGAATTTTGCTTCATAATTCATATTTTTGGACATTCAATTTGTTTTCTGGTTTTAAAATATTTCTGAAAACTTCAAACTAAAATTGAATTGAAGTATATTTAATAATAAATGAAAGTTGTTGGAAAATAAAATGATTTATTGGAAATCATTTGGAAATAAAAGTTATTTTAAAATGAATATGAAGATTTTTATTAAAAATTGAACATATGGAGTTTGTATATAATTGAGGTGTTTTAATAATATTTTAGGTAGGAAATCTCTTAAAAAGTGTATGTATTTTATAAAAAAAGGATTAGAGGGAAATTTATAAGGGGGGATTTTTGATTATAAAAATTTATTTTAAGAATTTGAATATGTTCTCCTATTTATTTGTTTATTGGTTCAAAAATTGGTTTATCTGATTTGATTTGGTAAAAATGATTCAAAAAAATATTCTTAAAAGGACATTTTTAAAATATACAACCCATATTGAAGATATATTAATTGCAAAACATTTAAATGGATTTGAGAGTTTTAAATTAAGATTCCCTTTCGTTTGTAGATTGAATTGAAATGATATATATATATTGACAATTTTGTGATTTAATTCTATATAATGAGGACATTGAATAAATGGATTAGTAATACCGGGTGGTATGAAAGATCTATGATATTTTTCTCCTTTTCTGTTGACTCATATTATAAAATAATTTTGGATTTATTGAGTCTAGTTTACAAGCTTCTAGTAAACATACAAGTAATATTAAATGGAATGGGACGCTCATGTAATACTTATTCGATTACTATTAGTGAGTAGATGTCACTTATATTGTGGAAATGGGTTAGGATTGTGATATCTCCTAATGGAAACTCCTTATAGCTTTGTAGTCGGGAGTTATATTACTCTCTAAGAGCTATATGGAGATATGTTGAATTTATAGTTTTAGCCTCTTAGTACTAAATAGTTGAGTATATTTATTACCTACTTTTAAGACTAGTGGTCGAGGAGTTTGTATGTTGAGATGCTCTTACCAGGACGTGTGGAGTCAAGGGTACTTGTTATTACCCTCATTAGGACTCATCTCGTTGAGAATATATTTTGTTGCATCCTCCAAGGACTAACTAGTAAGGTATCATTATCCACTATTAAGGCTAGAGTCGAGGATTTGTTGTGTTAATATGCTCTCATCAGGTCTCATATAGTCGACAGCAGTAGTTGTCACTCCCATTAGGACTTCTAAAGTCGAGAGTACTGGTTATCACTATCACTAGGACTTATATAGTCAAGAGTATTTGTTGAAAATTTATGTCATAGGGTTCATACCACTATGGAGAGCGAGTGAATTAGACCCACCACGTATGCTAGTTATCCATCATAACGGTCCTAATTGCATGGTCGCGTCTCAGATCCATGATGTTGCCTTATTGAGATATAGGCTGAGAGTTATTTCTCTCATTAGAGACATTGCCCCGACATCGCTTAAGGACCAACAGTCCATTACCAAGGGCAAGTAGGAATCATGGCCAATGCTCGATGTAAGTCAGCGGTGTGTTTATGAAATGCGATGGATTCAAATGTCTCGATTCTAGGTGTAACTTAAGGACTGTAGGAAATGAGCTACGGTATTAGCATTTCCTAGAGCAATGCTGTAGTACTTTAGTCTTCCATCTGGGAGACTTAGGTAGATCCATTATATTTGAGATATTTGATATTATCACCTCAATAGAGACGATCATTATTTGACATTGGAGACTGGCTGCATGTTCGCCTACCAAGTGAGATACCCTAGCCTGAGACAACTACATATTGTCTATTTATGACACTAGAGACATGATTCGAGCTTGTTTGTCACTCTATAAGAGCATATGGCTGAGAGATCTTCTTTTTATATAATTTGTTGTTTCTACCTCCAAGCACCATTCGGTCAAGAGTTTTGTCTCTCTAAGGAATGAGGGTCGAGATTTATGGTTTTATATATTGAGTTTTGATTGGGTTTGGTATGATTTGAGTTTATAATTCTAAATATCTCTAAGCGCATAGTAGTCGGATGTTCTCTCTTCCTTTTGGACTGTAGGTCGAGATAATTATTTGGATATTGTTTTCGATATTTTGTTGAATTGTGTTTTATTTGGGATGAGTTACTTGCTATCTCCTAGGACTAATAGTTGGAAGATTTTACTTCCATTAGCACTATAAATTGAGATATTATTCTTGGATTTTTATTCTTGTACTTGGTTTGGAATTCTTTCTATTTCAGATCCATTTTTCTTGATTGGTCTTTTATGGCTTAGTAGTTAGAATTATTACTTCCATTAGGATTGTAAGTCGGGATTTGATATTTTTGGGTTGTTGGCCCTTGGATTTGGTTTGATTCAGGATACTTTCCTATATTTGTAATTTTTATGGATATGCTGTGTGCTTATCCATATTATTTTGCATTTTTGTTGGATTTGATCGTTATCACCTGATTTATAGATTTCGTGATTCTTACTTATTTGTATGCATCTCTTGGGTGATATTTGGAATGTGGTATGATATTTTATTATCTTGATGTTATGATGGATATTTCGTTGAGTTGTATTCGTCCTTGGCTTTTTAATACCATTCTTTTTGTTATATGCTCACTTTGGATTTAGATATAGCTTACCAGTTTATTATTTATATAATACTCGGGTCCATTCGAGAAATTACAGATTAAGAGACAAATGGCCATTATGTAGATGTTAAGCATAGATGGAGGATAGGATAATATCGTATTTCATTATGTATTATATTACCTCATGATTGTATGACATTATATTTTATTGGATATACATTGTACAGCTTTGAGATAGTGAGTAATTGACCTATTTTATACGCCATTCAGATTTGTATCTATTTGTATCATATACGTAATGTTGCGTTGTTGGTTTCGTGTTCTCTGTTATTTATTTTATATTATGTATTGTTTTATCCTGGAGGCATCGGTGCTTATTGTTTTATGCCGATACCTTGTACGTATATATGAGTGTTTAAGATTTTTTTAAATACCTACCGATGTTCACTCAAGAGAATATTTACGTGTGTATCGTATATAGTCTTATTCTTCGTATTATCTGACAATATTACGCAGTAATACTCTTGGACAGTATAGGTATAGAGGGATGGGTGTTACAGAATTTTTTAGTATGGTGCAAGTATAGTCAAGTAAAAGTAATTGGTACCATACTGTGCCCGAGAGGAGCAATCATAATGCACTTCTTGATGAGCCCTACTCCTAATTTAACAGTGTTAGTGAACAAAACATGGATGTTAAGCTGCTTTTATTTGCTCTGCCCAGTTATTCTCTCTTCCAACACTGTGTTGCGGGCTATAGTAGTGCTGCATTTTCCTACACCTCTCACTTTATGTATTATGAATGCATTGCTAGGATCCCTAATCCCTGCTGTTATAAAGTTTTTAACGGAAGGTAAAATTATAATTAACTCTTTAGCATTAGCCTATCGACGCTTCTGGGCATTATGCTAATGGGTGCATGCATGTCTAGTGTTTGTGTTGGATTCCAAGCATGGTCTATAAAGAAGAAAAGATCGATCTTGATGTCAATATTCAATCCAACTCATTTTTCTGCTATTTCATCTTTTTTTGTTCTGGTTCAAGTCCTCGGTTTAGGAAGTTTAGTGGGAATGATCCTCATGTTCAAAAGACTTTATGTTGTACTATATAAGGTCAAGAAAAAGAAGGTTCTGAACCAAAATCAACTGATTTAGTAGGGATGGAGTTATTATACATACATACATATATATATATATATATATATATATATATAATATCTATATATAATGAGGATACTTCCATTTGAAGCTTTTAAAATTACTAAACTAACCATGTTGAATAGAATGCAAGATCGTGGACTATTTTGTCATTTTCCATAAAACCTTATACATCACGTTCTGAAACTAGTATCTCCACTTCTCTATCAAACAATTTACTCCTTCCTCTTTATATTACAAATTAGAACGAATGACATCATTCTTCGGTGCTAATGTCATATCATACCCATGATTCGAATTGTGTACATTGACATAAATCTCTTCGAAAATTTAGAAAAAATACATTCAATACCTACTTCTATTCTTCAATTCTATTCTTTCGGGTATTGAATTATGTATTGAATTTCGGTTTTGATTGCATACCTTTGTTTCCTAATTTTGGATGCATGTTGCTTTAAAATGCTTTATCCTTTTTGTTTGAAAGAATGCCGACAAATATAAAATGGTTATTATTAAATATTTTTTACTAAATCAAAAGTTGCTATTTATATTTGACATCATACCCTAAGAAAACCGACGTACTAATTTTCACTTGGAATGATAACTTTTTAGGCTATAATTTAATTTGACCGTTAGTATCTTGTCATGTTACATTTTAATATCAATATCTATAAAATTGGATTACAAACTTGAGCTCTTTTGAAACAAAAGCATCATTAGGGATAAAGGATGAAAATCTCCTTTAAACATATTAGATGGTAATACCATAATTAGAGACTAGCTATGTTTTGAATTCTTGAGGATGAATTGTGTCTGATATAATGCAATATCATTATGTCATATATGGAACCATCAATTTCCGATAAATTTATTTAACCGTGCTAATTTAGAATATTATTTAGTTGCTATATAACTGAAAAGAGATTCATGTTCAATATTGATGAAGAAAATATTTTACATGGGGTGTTTTATAGGTTATACATTTCCAGCCTTTGGCTGTTATTTGTGCTAGAACCATTTATGTTATTATTGAATGGAAAAATGCCGAATCAATTTATTTTCAAGTTTATAACTTATATTATTGAATAACGATACATATTGCTTTAGTTTATATATTATGTATAATGATTAAGCCTTTTCTTTTAATGCGTTTAATGTAGCTATTATATATCCATTTCTATTACATGCAAATCAACATTATCAAATATAGCCAAGGCGGAAAAAAATATACAAAGAAGTTACAAGTAGGAAAAAAGTGATATATGTATGTCAATATATAAAAAGTTACATTCACAATTATAAGCCCCGCTAAAAGCGCAAAACCAACAAGAGGCAAGGCAAATAATCATAATGATATAGGGGATGAACCAAAATTCAATAAGCATAATGTAAACATATAGTTGGATCTTACATAGGGTCCACTTACGTATGTTTTTCTAAGTATGACCGTGACGAACAAGAAAAATCTTAACTATGCATTTGCCACTGTAAAACCTAACATATGTCGGGGTAAGTAAAATTTTACTCACCATTGTGGTATGTAAAATTTTACTCACCATTGTGGTATGAAATAAATATTTAGGCTCTTAATTTCTCAACATTTTGAATTTACCAAAATACCTCTCCTTCATAATTGGGAAACTTTCTCGAATCTCAACTATCCCAGGTTTTCTTTATTGCAAATTCTCACTAAGTGATGCATAATTTGCAATTACAGATCCAACCGGTTTTACCATTAGAACATGGAAAATTAAATTATGGATACTGTTGTGATATTTTGGCTTACCATTTAGTTCTCCCACTTTTTGTAAACTATTATAGTTTCTCAAAAAAAATACTTTCAATTAAGAAACCAATGGTTATTGCCCTTCAAATCATAGATTGGATTCAAATCATGGATTGGATTCATCTTTCTTTAGGTGAATATTTATTACAATATGTTTTTTCCATTACCAAAGCTCTGCTCTTCCACAACCAAACCAAATCATAGCCCTAATGGTTATCCTCTTCCACGCTTCATCCTTAATGTCAAAATATAAAGCCAACCTCACCACGGATCTACGTCGACTTGATGGATAACGATGGATGAGGTATGATTATTTTACTTCAAGATTCCTTATGGTGCAGAATATTAGATTATGTTAGATAGAGTTTGTGATGACCCATTTTCCCGTACCCTTTGAATCGACAATAAACCACATATGTCCGACTCAATTGCACGAAAATACGGAACACCAGGGGTAAGAAAGGAAAATAAGGCATAACATAATCTCACACGAATGGAATAATATATAAATTGAATAATATCTTTACAGCGAAATTTTTTTAAATACATATATCAGAGTCTAACCTAAATTCAGCTTGGACAGTTATAAACACATGTCCTTATAATTACCGACAAGCATCAAACGAAAACAAACAGACAAAAGCTGATAATAGAATATGTCTGTACATAGATGAATATCTCTAGCTCTCCTTTGGAAACTCCAACCATCTTCAACTAAACCTGAAACTACTTGGATCTGACCTGATTATTAAAAATACCTGGAACAAGAATGATAAACCAGCGTGAGAAACTCAAATATAAATGACAGTGTCATATATCAACCTTGGAATAAAATCCTTTGAAAAGAAAGAGTATCTCATAAGACCATGCCCACACATAAATACAGACTGTTTTTTACCTTATGATAGCTAAAACACATTTATATCAAAACATTTGATATTATTTTTAATTTGAATTTTTTTGCAAATAAACTTATTAATCTTAGCCGAAATTGTTACATTATTAAATTGCAGCATACTAGGCTCTACAAACAAAATCGTAGGTTCTGATTGGAGAATAGATTTCCATACAAATGACCAGTGAAGGGACTACCTTCCAATGGGTACACCTCTAGATGGATGTCTCGAGACACAAAACATTGCTCTCTACCAACATAAGACTGGCCTACCTGTAACGAAGCGGATTTTTCGCGTTCAAAAATCAACATCTATACTTACATCGTACTCGAATGCCGCAGATTCGACCGTTCAAATCCGAGTCACCGGAGCTTATAACACAATTAAGTAAACAACAAAGCGGAAGAAATAATGAATATCAATGTACAACATCTGATACAACAGATGATACAAAAGATATCGATATACATCAGAGATATGATACAATGAAATAGCAGTGGAAAAGAAAATAGTTAACACTAACAACAGAACAAATAACTCTATGATAGCCTTCAAGAGAGAACTCCAAAACTGCAACTCCATCTCCAAGAACCAATCCAGAAATAGCTCGATCTCCCAATAACGATGCACAAAGCTAAGCAAGATCAGTCATGTCCAAAGACTGAACTAGCTCCAGATCATCCACTGAACCCAACTATCTGAAAAACCCAACTCTAGACTGCTCGTGTGGAAATTGTGAGCACCCAGAGTTTAGGAAAGGAACAATAAACTCCGGGTCAATCATGGGACTAGTGTGAGCAACAAAAACAGTTTATCTTTAAAATAAAACAAGATTTATAAAAGAAAATCCGGTATGCTTTTTAGAAAATGAGACTACCATAAGACCTCCCGCCACACACACAATGCAAACGTAGAATTGGAGGAGATTTCTTCTTATGATAGTCAAACATGCTTAATACATAGAAAATTTCTTGGATATTATTATTATAAGTGCACAGCGCAGAAAATATTTCGAAAGTAGAATATAAATCTTAGCCAGCATAGACATTCCGAACTATGCCTACTATAGCTACCATCCAAACAGTGGGGCGCCACCATAAGTAGATGGCAGGTAATACAACTAAAACCGTACAAGGCGCGTATTTCTTTGATTGGATTTCCAACAAATGGTCAGGCTAAGGAACTTCCTACTGCCACATGGGATCGCCTTTGGCGGGACGTCCCGAGAACCTATTCGGATCTCTGCCAACACAAGGCCGGGTTAACTCTGTAACTAGGTAACTACTACTCGAGCATGCCACTCCCCGGTCCTTTGGGACCTTTATCCGAGGTGCCTCTAAGCAACAACCACACAGTAAATGAGATTGGAGCAACCACATAGGTTAAATATCAGGGATCCATACCTAACATCACCCTTTACCAGAAGGGAATGACACACCCTAAAGGGCGCGACCCTCATAACCTTGCCGCATCTTTCCTGTTTTGACCATTTCCGGGGTGTGAGGTCCTGATGCAGTCTCGTCCACAAAGCTACGCTTTATACAAAAGCCATGCTCTGATCACAAATGATCAACAAATGATCATCAACACACAGCAGCACTCAGCATGCCACACTCCCAAATTGGGAGTATATCGCTGATAACCTTCAACTACATAACCTCTGAGCTCGTACGTCTCAAAGAAGGGTGTTAAGCTAAGAGAATAAATTCTCCGCCACTAACAGATATGTATTTGAAAGAAATCGGCTTTATATCTCAAAGTGTAGTGTCAGACATACAACAATACAAGTCTATTCCAGGTTCGAACAAAACCGAAGGCACTTCCAAAGAAGCCCTTGCAATCCGGGTATTCACAATCTCGATCGGACTTCCCATCACTTAGGTAATCCCTATACCGGAGAAACTTAGTGCAAAGACAATCGATAGGTCATCCTATCGTTCTCGCAAATACCCGGTCTTCAACACCGGTCTTCAAATGCTATGCATAACGTCGAATCACATATTCGGAATGGGTTATACGACACAAAGGTCCTCTCCCGGCTAAACCGAATAGTGAGCGCAACATTTAAAACATATGGATATGGGATTTCAATTAAGTCACAACTTAATAATTCAAAACTTTCCTTCGAATGGTTTAACCAAATTACCATTTTCAAATCTTTTAAACAAAAGATTTATTTCTCTAAGTTCACCCATTTTCACGAAGATCCATTTATGGATTTCAAATCAATTTCCATTTCAATTAGATTAACTCGTTTAAAATCTTTAAATTAAAGATTTAACTTATAGCTTTCAAACCGTTTCCATAACTCGAAAAAAACATTTTCATTTTTAACTTGAAATCCTTTTAACACAAATTGGACGTTCATTACTTAAATGAAAGCTTTTATCATTTGGAAACAATTAGTTTTCATTTCAGAAATATTCAATTATAATTGCACGAGTTAAAGCCTTTGGATTTAAATTCAAATTCCCAAATCAATACCTTTAAAATAGTTTAACCTATATAAACTGGTATAACATCTTTAGTCCCTAATTTCCAGGTCATGGAATTCAATTTCAAATATTGAGTTCAAATTTAAATTAGAATATTTAAATTTCAAGTTTATTAAGTTATTGAAAATAACTTTTGTTTTTGAAACTCATTTTCAAAAGCTTTAGATTCCAAATTCCAAAACTATTTTGGATTGAAGAATTCAATTTAGAGATTATTTTCAAAAATCTATGACTTAACCGATTTCCACGTGAAATCCATAATTGTGTGTGTATGGCGTAGTCCAGGGGTTTAACACACAATAGTGCAACAACATTCAATCATCACAGATCAAACACAGAAATATAGTTGATAAGCGATATAAACTATAACGCTTATCGTCCATCCACAGATTCACAGATAATATACAAATGTAAATAAATGAATAAATCATACACGGCACAAATCACAGAATAAAATATCACAGATCAGACAGGACAATCAATTTAAGGCAGCTCATTCAATACAATCATTCGTAGGAAAGGCCAAACATTCAATTATCATTTATAAGTAGGATTAATTAAATTGATTAATCGTAATCGATTCAATTTATGTCCAAGAAAATTAATTACTTGTGAATTAATTATCAAATTCTGATTAATTAATTACAAATTATTTGATATAAATGAATTTATCAAACACTTTAATTAACTAAATTATTCTTAATTAATCATATTAATTAAATTAACCTTTAAACTAATTACATAATTAATTAACCACATTAATTAGTTGTTCTTTAGATTAATTACCCTTTAATTACTTTGATAAATTTTCCATTTCATTAATTAATTACCAATCAATTAATCCATTTTTATTATTTTAATAATTAAATGAATTACATATCATTAATTCAAACTTTCATTAAGGTAAAACTTCTCTCATCTATACATTTGAAAACATTCATTTCAATTTTACCTAGTAAAACAACAGTTGATTACCAAAGAAATTTTAAAGAGTTAAAAATCAATTTTCTCTTTAACTTAAACATTTTTAACTTATTGCCACACTTAAGCATAGAATTAAAATTAATTTCTAAAACCTTAAAATCTAATTCAAAATTAGTTCCAGGTTTAATTAATTTTTAAAACCTTAAAGTATAATTCAAAATTACTTGTTTAAATTTTCATTTACACATTACAGTTTTGTTTTATATTCAAATTTCTTCAATCCTTTAGTTATTTTTAAGTTATTTAAACAATTTGAATTCTAAACTCCACCTATATTCAAACTAAAATTTAATTCAAACTTGAGTTATATTTACACTTTGATTTACCACTCAGTTTAAAAAAAACTTGATTTAAAATTTAATTTAGTTTTCAAATTTCCCAAAACAAGACAGTTCAGGTTTCAAAGCCTGGAACAAGACTTGACCCGAGACTCCTCTTCCTTGCTTCGAGTAAACTACTCGATTTACTCGAGTATAACGCGTGAAAAACACACATACCTGAATTCGTGTAATGAAAGATTTGTATTTTGACAAATTTTGAGTTTGCTCAGTTTCTTCTTGGTTTCCAGAAGCATTTCAAAATTTATTCAACTCAAATAAATTTGTACTTATGTATATGTTATAACTAACAATATTTGTTTTAATGCTAAGCCCAACCATCGAGTAGATTAAGCGCAAATGAGTTTTGAATCAAAAATCTGATGTTTTCAAAACTAAGACAGAGGACAAAGTGAACATCAGGTTGTACTCATTATTTAAACTTACTCAGAGAATTACATGTATATATACACACATTTCACAACTATAGATACCATATATTTATTCTTTAGATTGTTTTAATGAAATGTTACTCACCTTGGTTCCCAAGAAAAAAAGATGAACAGAACCTATTGTTGAGATTCCAGGCCTTCTTTTGAGTTACAGGATTTTGATTTGCTCGTTTAAGTCTAAATCTTTGTTTAAGTTTTGAATGATATCGTCTCATATATTTTTCTCAGCTTATGGATAAACTGAATGAAAATTGATATATATAGAAAAATGAAGTATATAGGTGATGATATTATTGTACTAGATATTTTTCTTCTTTTTTCCTGAAAGAAGTTTTGAATAGATGGCATTTAATACCAAGGTACTTATGTCTTCAGCCATGGCTTGCAATTCTTTTATTTTCCTTCCTTTACAAGCCTGCATACTTATATTTATATATTTGTTTTATTCTTGCCTGCCTACATTTTTGACCAAGCAAGAGGCTAATGATCATATTGTTTTCGGCTATAGTGGCTGATGTTGTTGAATATGCGCTTAGATTATTGAATATGCGCTTATATGATTTTTGTTTGATGATAATAAACATGTATACATTCGTTTAAATGTATTTGATAATATACTATTTTATTTTTCACAGATTAAATAAATATTTGCTGAATAAAATAAATAACACCGAATTTGAATTCAAACGAATATTTTATTCAAACAAATATTTATTACAATTTTGAATAGTATACAAATTCAAGCTCTCACTATTCACTATACAACTTTGATACAAACTCAATTACATCACTATTTTACATCATTACCTCACTACATATCACTCACATTCATATTTATCTTCAACTGCATTCCAGTTTGAATCCAGCATCTGAGAAATCTGCAAAAATATTTACTAACGCAGTAAAATTGAAAATAAAATATTTTTGCGATATAAAATAAAACGTGAATTTTGAAAATGATATTTGCCTCAGTTATTTGGGTTGTTCGTCATCAATTAAATTTGAATTCATCATACACGAACAACTTGTGACATACACAGTGTATTACTGTATATGCCACAAGGCCGTGCACGCCGATATATACACTTGATTGATTTACAGGGACAGGCGAGCACAGGTCAAACCCAAATGAAAAACCGGGTTCAACTCAAGTGCAATAAAACAATGTCATTCAACACAAGGTCAAATCCAAGCCGGATTCAACTCAGGTGAAAATTCGAAAAATAAACAAAATGCAAAGGTCAAGTCACCACTCAACTCAGTGCATCAACCAAGTTAAGGCGACGTGAAGTCAGCAAACTGCAAGTACAATGCTCAATGCACAGTAATGCAATGCCACAGCAAACAATGGTTCAAAACACTATATCAAACAGCGGCAAAAGCTTGTACATTGATGCACACATCCATCAACACACTCAAGTGACTCAACAATGCACAAGTGACAGCGAACATGACAGCAAGCTACAGTGCATAATGGTCAACACAGCTACAATGAAGCAGCAGTAGTTTGAAGCAACTAATCGACCCAAATCGAACTACAATAACCAGTGCAACAGGCCATAATGAAGACTGAATGAAATGCACATCATGTATTGTTGAATATGTGTTACAGTGGTGATGCAAGTGCTAACCAGAATGAAGTCCAATACAACTTCAACAGAGACTCAAGCAACAACATGAACTGCAACAAATACATGATGCCCAACTCAAATGAATATCAGTGCAAGTGTCGACCAGGTAGCAAGGAAGATCAACACAACAAGCTACAACATCAAGTTGACCAAGATGCTACAGATTTCAGCAACATCAACTAGACTCGAAAATGAACCAGAATGCATATGTAACCAGCAGCCTCAAAACCAAGACAGTAGTGTGCAACTCGAGTTTCGAAAGAATCAAAGTATGCCACAATAAAGACAATAAAATGAACAATGCAAAGAAGGCTGCAGTGAAGCATGTACATGAGTGGACAGGACTACAACAGCCAGTACCAACATGAATCAGAGATTACAAACTCGAGTGTGCAAGTGAACATGACAGGAAACAGTTCAATATGAACTGATGAAGTAGTACAAATGAACCATCAAAGAATGCAACACAGTGATGAGACCAGATGAAAATATTCTTAACTGCAAGTTCAAACCAAAACACCAAATGCAAACAGAGGCATTAATATGCAGCAATGCCACAGTACTGAATACCATATGGACACAGCAATGTTCAGGACCAAGATACAAGTTAGTTCCAGTGCCAACATATCCAACTCGAAGTGAAACTACAAGTACAGGCTACGACATAGATGGAGCTACAGGAATGTACCAAGCTACATGAAGACAGAAGACTACAACTCAAAATGCAATGCACAGCAGGTATAACAAAGTCAAGGGCATATGAAGACAAGTGCAACATCACAACTAAGTACAATGAATTCACAAGGCCGAAGCAAACACATGAATTCACAAATCAAAGCCGTGTCGAAATCAAAGTTGAAATGGTCAGAGCCGTAGTATACAAGTCACAAATCGAAATCGTGAGTGCCAAGCAATATCAATTTATACGAAATTGAATTAGTCAGATTTTATCTCAATCATCCAAGTGTAATCGAATGGCCAAAGCAAATCAGTAGACAAATTCAAACACGAAAATACGAACGCAAAAATAGGATTTCGAATCCTATAAATACCCAAAATCATCATCGGCATAAAGGATCGAGTTCGAGAAAGCCAAATTCAGTAGAGCAAAAGGAATAAAACACATACCAGAAAATCACATACGAACCCGATCCAATTTGAAGAGCCGTGGGCAAAGCAAAAAGCATCGAAGCATACAATCAAACTGTATCAAGCGGCGAACATCAATTTGCACAACCCTAATTTGAATCGCAAGGAGCAAACGCACAAAATTTGCAAAAGCCCTAATTGAGTTGAGGAACGACGACCATTTCTTTTCTCAGGCCAAACAAAGAAGGAAATAACAAACGGGTTAAAGAAAAAGCGTGGGCGGGCCTGTTTGTTTTAGATTAGGGGTTTTAAAATATAATAAGGGTTTTATTTTAAATTAGGGTTATTTTAATTTTGAATTGTTTTTAATTTGTATTTTCTTTTAAACCGTTTTTAATTTTCTAGTCGTGTGACTAGGGTACAAACTACGGTGTGTAGTTTGGGAATTCGCAACTCGGTGGTTGAGTTGTGGTCAGGGTTTTGAGCGTAGAGTTAGATTAGTCAATAGCGGGTATAGCGAGTTTACGTGTGTAAGCGAGGGACTATCTAATTTCTAGTAGAAACCTTGGGGGCAGCACGTAGGCAGGGTTTTGCCGAAGCTGGGTAAATTCTGTGTTGTTCTGTTTTATTCTGTTATTTATATTCTGCGATATCTGTGCTGCTATTCTGTGGTCTGAAGTGAAATTAATTAATAAGCTTTCGCGATTAATTTTTATAATTTACACTATCACCCTATTCACCCCCCCTCTAGGGTGAAATCGATCCTACAAGTGGTATCAGAGCTAGGAACAAAAGCCGTTTTTGTTTTAAAAATTTGATTTTACAAAAACCAATTTTTGTTTTAAAAATTCGTGTTTCAAAAATCAATTTTTGTTCAAAAATTCATTTTTCAAAAATCAATTTTTGTTTTTAAAAATTTGTGTTTCAAAAAAAAAAATCGGTTTTTGTTTTAAAAATTTGAATTTTTTAAAATGGCTTCTTTTAATAATGCTTTTGCAGAGGGTCAGTCGATAGTTAGACCACCAATGTTCAATGGTGAATATGCTTACTGGAAAAATAGAATGCAAATTTTTCTGAAAACCATTGACGCTTGGAATATTGTTGAGACAGGTTATAGAATACCAACTATAACTGTAGATAATCAGGAAATAGAGAAACCAAAGGAACAATGGACAGAACTAGAAAATAAATTACAAAATACTAATGCCAAAGCTATGAATTCTATTATCTGTTCATTGGATCAATTTGAATTTAATCGTGTCTCACATTGTCTAACTGCGCAGGAAATATGGCACATACTAGAAGTGACTCACGAAGGAACATCTCAAGTCAAAGAATCTCGCCTTGCAATGCTAAGCAGCGAATACGAGAACTTCAAAATGGCGAAGGAAGAAAATGTCAAAGAGATGTACGGACGACTCTCCAATATCGTATACAAATCAAAAGCTCTCGGAAAAACATACACCGAATTAGAAATAGTCCGAAAAATCCTCAGAGTCCTTCCACGAAGCTTTGAAGCAAAAGTAACTGCCATACAAGAATCGAAAGATTTAAAACAACTTAAAGTTGAGGAACTCATCGGAAATCTCACCACTTATGAGCTAGAAATGAAATTCAAAGAAGAGCGTGAAGGAGGTGGCACTCAAAAGAAATCAATAGCTCTCAAAGGAACAACCGAAAGTGATGATGATAACGATGAAGATGATGGAGCAGCAGAATTGGAGCTGTTAATAAGAAAATTCAAAAAATGGAATCAAAAACATGGAAATTCAGCTCGAAATCAAAAAGCAAAAAGCAGAATAGCCAAAGCACTAGACTACTCAGAAGAACAAAAGTTTATTTGTTATAATTGCAACAAACCAGGCCATATCAAGCCCGATTGTCCACAAATTAAATCCAGCCATGGAAAGAAACAGAAAAAGAAAAGTTTTGCAGCCACTTGGGATGAAATAGACGAGAATGATCAAAGCACTGGCAGTGAAAGCGAAAAGGCAGAATTGTGTCTTCGAGGTGATACAACTGACAGTGACGATGACGAGCTAAGTGAGGTATCAAAACTTACCCATTCTGAGTTTCTTATATATTTTCATGAAGTAAACGGTTGTTTTGAACGACTTAGGGAAAAATACGCCAAACTTGAATCTCAAAAAGATACTTTGATAGAATGTAATAAACAACTTGATCAATTAGTTAAAACCTATCAAAGTAGGATCCCTAAGTGTGATAAGTGTCCAACATTTGATGAAGAAATTAAAAAATCAGAAATTAAAATAAAATCGCTTGAAAATGAAATTCTGATTTTAAAGGAGAATGAAAATACTAGGAGAGAGAATTCTATTAAAAAGTGCACACAGTTGTTAAACGAAAATGAATCTCTCAAATCACAAGTCCAACAATTGTCAACGACCTTAGATAAATTTTCAAAAAGTGAAAAATCGTTGAATATGCTATTAGGAAAGCAAACTGTTAATACGGTTAAACAAGGACTTGGATATAATAGTTCGAAAATTATTGAAAACAAGATTAATCAAGAAAATTCAATGTGCACGATTTGTAGAAAATTTGGACACGATCACAATAATTGTTGGTATAGACCCAAACATGTGAAAACTATACCGATTTGGGTTCCAAAAGGCACAAATATAAAATCTCTCAAAGTTAAACAAATTTGGGTGCCAAAGGGAACAATTATAAATAGTTTTGGGTCTACACAAAATTATTTTTCAAAATTTTCAGCCACTAACAACCATGGACCTATAAAAACAAATAGGTCACATAAATCCTTTTCCGTGTAGGTGTGGTGGCAGGCTAAGGAACAACAATAGTGTTCTCTGGATTTTGGCTGTTCCAGAAACACAACGGGCGACAAAGCTAAGTTCCTTAGCCTAGTATAAAGGTGACAGAATCACAACGGACAACAACGAAAAATATCGTAAAGGTAAAACAGGTATGGTATGTTTTAAACGATATATTAAATGTGATAATCTGCACCGTATTTTGAATTAATTCAGCCAATATTGAGATTGATGAAAAGATGATGATTTTTGATTCTGATTTATTCAAAATAGTTAAGCCAATTATATTCTTATGCCAAAAACACTATAAAAATCTCTAAATTCTTTGAATTACTTCATATATATCATTTTGGATTAAAAATAGTGTTTTGTTGGATATTACAATTGGTTATAATATGACTGACTCTATATTCACGGTTTTCGATTATTTACACGGCTTCATTTCAAATTCAAAAGAATGTCATTTAAATTGCTGAAAAAATTGAGTTTGAAATTTTTGATGCACACTTCATGTTTTGGTCTATAAAATACAATTGATGATAATTTGTGAGTGAAAGAGAAATTCAGATGCAGATTGCACTGGTAATCTAGTTGATAGAAAAATTACTAGTGAAACGTGATTTTTGAGACATTTAGTAACTGCATCGTTTTTCAAAGAAAATATCTGCATATTCTTCATTTCAAATAATTTTCAAATAGCAGGAAATTTTCTTTTAAAACCCCCTGGAGAAAATCATTTTTGACAATATTTTCAGATTAGTCATTTTGAAAAATTAATTACATAATTATTTTTGAATTAATTTTAAATGACTATTTTGACTAATCAGACTCCCTAATGTTTATCAAAAAGAAAAATAGTGATTGAAAAAGTGATGAGCGTTGATATTGATTATATATTATAACTCGAGACGGTATAATTAATAAATTTCTTTAGAAATTTAAACAAGAGTTATAAAACTGTTTGTTGGTAAAAATTCCATGACCATCTCTATATCTATCATATTTCTAACGGCCGTCACTCATTAAAATTCTATATAGTTTGTCAATATGTGGTACTTTAAACTGGAATCGTTCGTTTTTCATTTTTCATTTTTTTTAAAAAAGAAGGGTAATAATAATAATAAATAAATACCAAAGTATTCACTCTCATTTAAAAGTCCTCACGGTTATGCATGGTTGAATTACTTGGAATTTGTTATGTGCTTCCATGCTCATTTAAAAGTCCTCGCGGTTATGCATGTATGGAACGCATATCAAAAGTTGATTTGTAAAATAAACAAGTTGATTCTAATCCCATTTAAAAGTCCTTACGGTTATGCGTGGTTAGAAGATACTTGAATTCATTTTTTTTAAAATTGGAATACTACTAATCTCATTTAAAAGTCCTAACGGTTATGCATGGTTAGTAGATATTCAAATTCCTGATATAAATATACCACAAATAGACACAACTGTATGGTTTTATATGATGACATCATTTCCATCATTCTAAAAGTGGAATATGCGCCTAACAAAATATTTATGATTTTTGTTTGACTTTTTATTGAAATTTAATATTTATATTCAATTGAGTTTTAATGTTGGATTAATATCAATTACTTTATCTCTATTTTCCCTAACACTATTATTCTTTTGCTGATAACAAAAGGGGGAGAGAAAAGTTAAGATTTTGTCAAATAGAATAAAGCAAAGGTCAAATAATTTTCCATTTGCATATAGGCTCATTTATATATTTTTATTTGTATGCATATATGTAGGGGGAGCATCGTATAGAGAGGAAGCATTTAAATAAGGGAAGCAATTAGAATATATCAATGATCAAATACATTTAACATATTCAAAATCTTAAATATATGTTTGTTATCATCAAAATGGGGAGATTGTTGAATATGCGCTTAGATTGTTGAATATGCGCTTATATGATTTTTGTTTGATGATAATAAACATATATACATTCGTTTAAATGTATTTGATAATATACTATTTTATTTTTCACAGATTAAATAAATATTTGCTGAATAAAATAAATAACACGGAATTTGAATTCAAACGAATATTTTATTCAAACAAATATTTATTACAATTTTGAATAGTATACAAATTCAAGCTCTCACTATTCACTATACAACTTTGATACAAACTCAATTACATCACTATTTTACATCAGCACCTCACTACATATCACTCACACTCATATTTATCTTCAACTGCATTCCAGTTTGAATCCAGCATCTGAGAAATCTGCAAAAATATTTACTAACGCAGTAAAATTGAAAATAAAATATTTTTGCGATATAAAATAAAACGTGAATTTTGAAAATGATATTTGCCTCAGTTATTTGGGTTGTTCGTCATCATTTAAATTTGAATTCATCATACACGAACAACTTGTGACATACACAGTGTATTACTGTATATGCCACAAGGCCGTGCACGCCGATATATACACTTGATTGATTTACAGGGACAGGCGAGCACAGGTCAAACCCAAATGAAAAACCGGGTTCAACTCAAGTGCAATAAAACAATGTCATTCAGCACAAGGTCAAATCCAAGCCGGATTCAACTCAGGTGAAAATTAGAAAAATAAACAAAATGCAAAGGTCAAGTCACCACTCAACTCAGTGCATCAACCAAGTTAAGGCGACGTGAAGTCAGCAAACTGCAAGTACAATGCTCAATGCACAGTAATGCAATGCCACAGCAAACAATGGTTCAAAACACTATATCAAACAGCGGCAAAAGCTTGTACATTGATGCACACATCCATCAACACACTCAAGTGACTCAACAATGCACAAGTGACAGCGAACATGACAGCAAGCTACAGTGCATAATGGTCAACACAGCTACAATGAAGCAGCAGTAGTTTGAAGCAACTAATCGACCCAAATCGAACTACAATAACCAGTGCAACAGGCCATAATGAAGACTGAATGAAATGCACAGCATGCATTGTTGAATATGTATTACAGTGGTGATGCAAGTGCTAACCAGAATGAAGTCCAATACAACTTCAACAGAGACTCAAGCAACAACATGAACTGCAACAAATACATGATGCCCAACTCAAATGAATATCAGTGCAAGTGTCGACCAGGTAGCAAGGAAGATCAACACAGCAAGCTACAGCATCAAGTTGACCAAGATGCTACAGATTTCAGCAACATCAACTAGACTCGAAAATGAACCAGAATGCATATGTAACCAGCAGCCTCAAAACCAAGACAGTAGTGTGCAACTAGAGTTTCAAAAGAATCAAAGTATGCCACAATAAAGACAATAAAATGAACAATGCAAAGAAGGCTGCAGTGAAGCATGTACATGAGTGGACAGGACTACAACAGCCAGTACCAACATGAATCAGAGATTACAAACTCGAGTGTGCAAGTGAACATGACAGGAAACAGTTCAATATGAACTGATGAAGTAGTACAAATGAACCATCAAAGAATGCAACACAGTGATGAGACCAGATGAAAATATTCTTAACTGCACGTTCAAACCAAAACACCAAATGCAAACAGAGGCATCAATATGCAGCAATGCCACAGTACTGAATACCATATGGACACAGCAATGTTCAGGACCAAGATACAAGTTAGTTCCAGTGCCAACATATCCAACTCGAAGTGCAACTACAAGTACAGGCTACGACATAGATGGAGCTACAGGAATGTACCAAGCTACATGAAGACAGAAGACTACAACTCAAAATGCAATGCACAGCAGGTATAACAAAGTCAAGGGCATATGAAGACAAGTGCAACATCACAACTAAGTACAATGAATTCACAAGGCCGAAGCAAACACATGAATTCACAAATCAAAGCCGTGTCGAAATCAAAGTGGAAATGGTCAGAGCCGTAGTATACAAGTCACAAATCGAAATCGTGAGTGCCAAGCAATATCAATTTATACGAAATTGAATTAGTCAGATTTTATCTCAATCATCCAAGTATAATCGAATGGCCAAAGCAAATCAGTAGACAAATTCAAACACGAAAATACGAACGCAAAAATAGGATTTCGAATCCTATAAATACCCAAAATCATCATCGGCATAAAGGATCGAGTTCGAGAAAGCCAAATTCAGCAGAGCAAAAGGAATAAAACACATACCAGAAAATCACATACGAACCCGATCCAATTTGAAGAGCCGTGGGCAAAGCAAAAAGCATCAAAGCATACAATCAAACCGTATCAAGCGGCGAACATCAATTTGCACAACCCTAATTTGAATCGCAAGGAGCAAACGCACAAAATTTGCAAAAGCCCTAACTGAGTTGAGGAACGGCGACCATTTCTTTTCTCAGGCCAAATAAAGAAGGAAATAACAAACGGGTTAAAGAAAAAGCGTGGGTCGGCCTGTTTGTTTTAGATTAGGGGTTTTAAAATATAATAAGGGTTTTATTTTAAATTAGGGTTATTTTAATTTTGAATTGTTTTTAATTTGTATTTTCTTTTAAACCGTTTTTAATTTTCTAGTCGTGTGACTAGGGTACAAACTACGGTGTGTAGTTTGGGAATTCGCAACTCGGTGGTTGAGTTGTGGTCAGGGTTTTGAGCGTAGAGTTAGATTAGTCAATAGCGGGTATAGCGAGTTTACGTGTGTAAGCGAGGGACTATCTAATTTCTAGTAGAAACCTTGGGGGCAGCACGTAGGCAGGGTTTTGCCGAAGCTGGGTAAATTCTGTGTTGTTCTGTTTTATTCTGTTATTTATATTCTGCGATATCTGTGCTGCTATTCTGTGATCTGAAGTGAAATTAATTAATAAGCTTCCGCGATTAATTTTTATAATTTACACTATCACCCTATTCACCCTCCCTCTAGGGTGAAATCGATCCTACAGATGTATCTTGCTTTTGATATGCATTAATTACCATTGTACAAATCTACTTTGTTTTGTTCCATACTTATCTTGCCTTATTTCTACTTCTTGGTTCGGCTGATATGATTTGTACCATACTTGAAGATATTTCTAGATTTTTTTCATGTATACATACTTATAGTTGAATATCTTTTATCTTATCTTTTGTTTTTGCTTTGAAATTAAAGTGAAGTCCTAGTTAACATGTTGTTAGATCTTTATTTGTTTATACGTAGTTGGATATATATATGCTAGTATCTTCTTTTACAAGTTTTATAGAAATTTACATTTTCTTTTGTTTCTTACTTATCTATATTTTTGGTTGTCTTGTTGTATGCATACTTTTGTTTAATATCATACTTCAATGTTCTTAGCTTTGCATTTATTTTGTCATATGAACACATTTGTTTTACATTTGAATGTATTTAACTATCTACTTTTGTTCTATTGCTTTATAATGTAAATAATTTTCTACTTAAATTATGTTGTTTAGTTTTAGTTAATGTACTTACTCACTATTTTATAGTCTATCTCATTTGTTTACTTACTTTTTTTTTACAAAACTATATGTTTATTTGTTTGAATCTTAACTAGATGTATTTATTTTTATTATTTTTGTAGTACATTTTGTTCTTTACATTACTTATAAATCCCAATTCAATTTAATTCAAATACATTCTTCCCGTAATCAAAAATTTAACTAACATCTTATATTAATTACCAATTATTTTTACAGTTTTTATCCAAAAAGTTAAATTAAAATATCAATTTAACCTTAACAAATTCGAGATCGTTATAGACTTCCTCCCTTAAAATGAATTTCGTCCTCGAAATTCGTCAGAGAGAGATAAAGAAGATAGATGAAAGAGAAATATCTTTCGAGATCAACTAGATATATTTATTCTGCATTTGGCTTACCAAATCAGAATATCACCAATATGAGATCAAACTCATACAATACTACACAGGATACTCGGGTCACCCAGATCTACGAAATATGCAAGGCACTGATTAGTTCGAAGGGATAACTAACCATTCGTAGAATATATTGAGACCTAAACAATAGATAAATGGATTTAATCTTCCATAATTCTCAAACACTAGGGATGGATTCCAAACTCAAGTCGGAATATTCCAAAGTATACATAACTTGTCCCTCTTCGAACTTCGATCAACCCGAGAAATTATAATATAATTTCAAATTTGGTTTTAAACGAAATCGTTTTATCGATTCAATTCAATTTAGCTTCATCTTCTATTAATCAATTTTAACTCAATTTAAAATTTCCAATTTATTCAAAATTTCTAATTTCTAATTCATATTCATTAAGGTTTAAATCAAAAATGATAAGAAATCGATGAAACATGAAGTAAAGATTTCCTACAACGATTCGTAGAGCCATCATCATACCGAAACTTCTTCTTGCAGCTGTCACGAAGCAATCAAAATAATTTGGAAAGACAAATCAAAGGAAATTGATAGAGAAAGATTGTTTCCACTGTTGCAGGGCATTGACCATTTATAGTCGTATTCCTCTGTCCCCTATCTCGTTCTCTTCTTGCACTCATACTCACTATCGATGAATAGTAAGAGAATTTACTGAGGCGTTCAAATGGATATCTTAGGGATTACTCATTCTAGGGATACTTCACCCTATCTCTAATGAGCTACTTAACGTGTAATACTCCTGAGTTAAATTTTTAACCTTAGCTCTGATACCAAATGTTACGGCATGAGGCAGTGGCGACCGGTAGGCTTTACAACCATCCCAGACCCACCGTGGCATACATGGTACCCTGACCTTGCTTTTACGGCCAGCCTTTCGACTGTCACGGCTTACGCCTAACCAACCCCTATTCACTAAGAGAGGACATGTAAGGGCAAGAGTCTCCCGTTCGCCACCAAACCGCGAAGCGAGAACCCCCAATCACATTTCACTAAGACAGGCAAGGTCAGTCATGTCCAAAGACTGAACTAGCTCCAGATAATCCACTGAACCTAACTATCAGAAAAACCCAACTCTAGACTGCTCGTGTGGAAATTGTAAGCACCCAGAGTTTAGGAAAGGAACAATAAAGTCCGGGTCAGTCATGGGACTGGTGTGAGCAAAAAAACAGTTTATCTTTGAAATAAAACAAGATTTACAAAAGAAAATCCGATATGCTTTTTAGAAAATGAGACTACCATAAGACCTCCTGCCACACACACAATGCAAACGCAGAATTGGAGGAGAGTTTTTCTTATGATAGTCAAACATGCTTAACACGCAGAAAATTTCTTGGATATTATTATTATAAGCGCACAGTGCAGAAAATATTTCGAAAGTAGAATATAAATCTTAGCTAACATAGACATTTCGAACTATGCCTACTATAGCTGCCATCCAAACAGTGGGGCGCCACCATAAGTAGATGGCAGGTAATACAACTAAAACCGTACAAGGCGCGTATTGTTTTGATTGGATTTCCAACAAATGGTCAGGCTAAGGAACTTCCTACTGCCACATGGGATCGCCTCTGGCGGGATGTCCCGAGAACCTATTCGGATCTCTGCCAACACAAGGCCGGGTTACCTCTGTAGCTAGGTAACTACTACTCCAGCATGCCACTCCCCGGTCCTTTGGGACCTTTATCCGAGGCGCCTCTAAGAAATAACCACACAGTAAATGAGATTGGAGCAACCACATAGGTTAAATATCAGGGCTCAACACCTAATATCACCCTTTACCAGAAGGGAATGGCACACCCAAAAGGGCGCGACCCTCATAACCTTGCCGCATCTTTCCTGTTTTGACTATTTCCGGGGTGTGAGGTCCTGATGCAGTCTCATGCACAAACTTACGCTTTATACAAAAGCCATGCTCTGATCATAAATGATCAACAAATGATCATCAACACACAACAAGACTCAGCATGCCACACTGCCAAATTGGGAGTATATCACTGATAACCTTCAACTACATAACCTCTGAGCTCGTACGTCTCAAAGAAGGGTGTTAAGCTAAGAGAATAAATTCTCCGCCACCATCAGATATGTATTTGAAAGAAATCGGCTTTATATCTCAAAGTGTAGTGTCAGACATACAACCATACAAGTCTATTCCGGGTTCGAACAGAACCGAAGGCACTTCCAAAGAAGCCATTGCAATCCGGGTATTCACAATCCCGATCGGACTTCCCATCACTTAGGGAATCTCTATACCGGAGCAACTCAGTGCAGAGACAATCGATAGGTCATCCTATCGTTCTCGCAAATACCCGGTCTTCAACAACGGTCTTCAAATGCTATCCATAACGTCGAATTACATATTCGGAATGGGTTATACGACACAAAGGTCCTCTCCCGGCTAAACCGAATAGTGAGCGCAACATTTAAAACATATGGATATGGGATTTCAATTAAGTCACAACTTAATAATTCAAAACTTTTCTTCGAATGGTTTAAACAAATTTCCATTTTCAAATCTTTTAAACAAAAGATTTATTTCTCTAAGTTCACCCATTTTCACAAAGATCCATTTACGGATTTCAAATCAATTTCCATTTCAATTAGATTAACTCGTTTAAAATCTTTAAATTAAAGATTTAACTAATAGCTTTCAAACCGTTTCCATAACTTGAAAAAAACATTTTCATTTTTAACTTGAAATCCTTTTAACACAAATTGGACGTCCATTACTTAAGTGAAAGCTTTTATCATTTGGAAACAATTAGTTTTCATTTCAGAAAAATCCAATTATAATTGCACAAGTTAAAGCCTTTGGATTTAAATTAAAATTCCCAAATCAATACCTTTAAAATAATTTAACCTATATAAACTGGTATAACATCTTTAGTCCCTAGTTTCCAGGTCATAGAATTCAATTTCGAATATTGAATTCAAATTTAAATCAGAATATTTAAATTTTAAGTTTATTAAGTTATTGAAAATAACTTTTGTTTTTGAAACTCATTTTCAAAATCTTTCAATTCCAATTCCAAAACTATTTTGGATTAAAGAATTCAATTTAGAGATTATTTTCAAAAATCTGTGACTTAACTGATTTCCACGTGAAATCCATAATTGTGTGTGTATGATGTAGTCCAGGGGTTCAACACACAATAGTGCAACAACATTCAATCATCACAGATCAAACACAGAAATATAGTTGATAAGCGATATAAACTATAACGCTTATCGTCCATTCACATATTCACAGATAATATACAAATGTAAATAAATGAATAAATCATACACCGCACAAATCACAGAACAAAATATCAAAGATCAGACAGGACAATCAATTCAAGGCAGCTCATTCAATACAATCATTCATAGGTAAGGCCAAACATTCAATTGTCATTTATAAGTAGGATTAATTAAATTGATTAATCCTAATCGATTCAATTTATGTTCAAGTAAATTAATTACTTGTGAATTAATTATCAAATTCTAATTAATTGATTACAAATTATTTGATATAAATGAATTTATCAAACACTTTAATTTATTAAATTATTCTTAATTAATCATATTAATTAAATTAACCTTTAAACTAATTACGTAATTAATTAACCACATTAATTAGTTGTTCTTTAGAGTAATTACCCTTTAATTACTTTGATAAATTTTCCATTTCATTGATTAATTACCAATCAATTAATCCATTTTTATTATTTTAATAATTAAATGAATTACATATCATAAATTCAAACTTTCATTAAGGTAAAACTTCTCTCATCTATACATTTGAAAACATTCATTTCAATTTTACCTAGTAAAACAACAATTGATTACCAAAGAAATTTTAAGGAGTTAAAAATCAATTTTCTCTTTAACTTAAACATTTTTAACTTATTGCCACACGTAAGTATAGAATTAAAATTAATTTCTAAAACCTTAAAATCTAATTCAAAATTAGTTCCAGGTTTAATTATTTTTTAAAACCTTAAAATATAATTCAAAATTACTTGTTTAAATTTTCATTTACACATTACAGATTTATTTTATATTCAAATTTCTTCAATCCTTTAGTTATTTTTAAGTTATTTAAACAATTTGAATTCTAAACTCCACCTATATTCAAACTAAATTTTAATTCAAACTTGAATTATATTTACACTTTGATTTACCACTCAGTTTAAAAAAAAAACTTGATTTAAAATTTAATTTAGTTTTCAAATTTCCCAAAACAAGACAGTTCAGGTTTCAAAGCCTGGAACAAGACTTGACCCAAGACTCCTCTTCCTTGCTTCGAGTAAACTACTCGATTTACTCGAGTATAACGCGTGAAAAACGCTACTCCTTCCCAGACAAACAAAACTCCCGGGCAAACACTAAGGCTCGTGCACGTGTACAACGACGCCGATCGTTGGCGAACTCCCCTCCGGCCTCTGACAAGTCGACCTCCACCCTGACAACCCAACGCAAGCATCAGATCTCCATCTCACAGCTCGAAATTGAAATCGAGATAAAACTCGAAACCTGGAAACGCTCGAACCATTTCCTCCTAAACCTGTCGTCGTCCCAATCTCGACGCTCCGACCACCTGAAGTCACGCGACTTTAAGCACGCGTTCCCTGGCCATTGACGCTTCCTTCCCCCGAGTTTCATACCACTCGATCTCCTAGAGAGGTCGCGGCAGCTTCACCAATCTCAGCGACCAAAAAGCGAGTTCGAACCCTAAAGTTGCTTCGATACAACGATATACACAATTGAAAAATTATTTGATAATTTTCCTAAGATCAACAAGGTTCACACTAGCTTCGACACAATTTTCAACATTTATAATTGATTCATTGATTCGAAAATAGGAAAAACGCAAACTTTGTTCAATTGCAAACCGCTCTTCCAATATGAAACTAAAAATCTTCGTTCTTGTTTTAAAAATCATATTGAAGTATGCGGAAACAACACACATACCTGAATTCGTGTAATGAAAGATTTGTATTTTGACAAATTTTGAGTTTGCTCAGTTTCTTCTTGGTTTCCAGAAGCATTTCAAAATTTATTCAACTCAAATAAATTTGTACTTATGTATATGTTATAACTAACAATATTTGTTTTAATGCTAAGCCCAACCATCGAGTAGATCAAGCGCAAATGAGTTTTGAATCAAAAATCTGATGTTTTCAAAACTAAGACAGAGAACAAAGTGAACATCAGGTTGTACTCATTATTTAAACTTACTCAGAGAATTACATTGTATATATACACACATTTCACAACTATAGATACCACATATTTATTCTTTAAATTGTTTTAATGAAATGTTACTCAACTTGGTTCGTAGAAAAAAAAGATAAACAGAGCCTGTTGTTGAGATTCCAGGCCTTCTTTTGAGTTACAGGATCTTGATTTGCTTGTTTAAAGTCTGAATCTTTGTTTAAGTTTTGAATGGTATTGTCTCAGATTTTTTTCTTAGCTTATGGATGAACTGAACGAAAATTGATATATGTAGAAAAATGACGTATATAAGTGCTGATATTATTGTACTAGATATTTTTCTTCTTTGTTGGCTGAAAGCAATTTTGAATAGATGGCATTTAATGCCAAGGTACTTATGTCTTCGGCCATGGCTTGCATTACTTTTGTTTTCTTTCCTTTACAAGCCTGCATACTTATCTTTATATATTTGTTTTATTCTTGCCTGCCTACATTTTTGACCAAGCAAGAGGCTAATGATCATATTGTTTTCGGCTATAGTGGCTGATGTATCTTGCTTTTGATATGCATTAATTACCATTGTACAAATGTACTTTGTTTTGTTCCATACTTATCTTGCCTTATTTCTACTTCTTGGTTCGGCTGATATGATTTGCACATACTTGAAGATATTTCTATATTTGTTTTCATGTATACATACTTATAGTTGATTATCTTTTATCTTATCTCTTGTTTTTGCTTTAAAATTGAAGTGAAGTCCTAGTTAACATGTTGTTAGATCTTTATTTGTTTATACATAGTTGGATATATATATGCTAGTATCTTCTTTTACAAGTTTTATAGAAATTTACATTTGCTTTTGTTTCTTACTTATCTATATTTTTGGTTGTCTTGTTGTATGCGTACTTTTGTTTAATATCATACTTCAATGTTCTTAGCTTTGCATTTATTTTGTCATATGAACACATTTGTTTTACATTTGAATGTATTTAACTATCTACTTTTGTTCTATTGCTTTATAATGTAAATAATTTTCTATTTCAATTATGTTGTTAAATTTTAGTTAATGTACTTACTCACTATTTTATAGTCTATCTCATTTGTTTACTTACTTTTTTTTAATAAAACTATATGTTTATTTGTTTGAATCTCAACTAGATGTATTTATTTTTATTATTTTTGTAGTACATTTTGTTCTTACATTACTTATAAATCCCAATTCAATTTAATTCAAATACATTCTTCCCGTAATCAAAAATTTAACTAACATCTTATATTAATTACCAATTATTTTTACAGTTTTTATTCAAAAAATTAAATTATATCAATTTAACCTTAACAAATTCGAGATCGTTATACTACCTCTGTAACTAGATAATATCAAATATGTCATCCCTCGGTCTTTACCAACCTTTAAACTGGGCGCCCGAGCATACAAACCACATTAATTTACGTCCTGAACGTCATAGCGGAAAGAAATATATCTAGAAGGGGATGATCATACCCTAATTGGGAATGGCCCACTTAGCTTTACTACATCTAACCTTGTTTCGGTCATTTCCGGTTGATGAGGCTTGAGGCAATGATTACCTTTTCACATAGCACATATCACATCTCCAAATGCCACATTGCCATTTTCGTTGACTACTAATTGTTTTCCACCAAAATACAACCCTTAAGCTTGTACGTCTCAAGGAGGGTGTTAAGCTAAGCGAAGTTGCCTTCTCTGCCACCACAGATGTACGTTTGTAAAATCCAATGTACGTAATTTTTAGAAATGCAATGCCAGACAAACGTCCATACAAGTTGTCTAGGAACAGGATAAACCGAAGGCCCTCTCCTATTGCCACTAGTAGCGGTAGTCCTTGCAATCCGAAAAATCTTCATAATGAGGAGACCACTACTATAAATAACTCTGTACGAGAAGCTACCCAGAGCATGTCAACAAGCAGTCCTCATGCTATGAAGATCCACGGTCTTCAATAAACATCATCTTCAACATTCTTCACATTCGAACGTATACATTGGTTCGAAGTGGTTTTCGGATAGGAACCACCCAAATCCGACCCCGGTTCCTTCAAAATCTAATTATCGATAAAAAATGTTAAGTTCATATGCGGATATCAATAATCAATCAAGTACCTCATCTTTCATAGATATATTCTTTTCAATTTATTCCATTTTCTTTTCAAGAGTATATGGAATCATTAAGCCTCATTTATCAAATCATTTGGTTTATTTAAACCTTTCTTAAATACTAGAATAATTTCAAATTATTTTCTGCTATTCTTAGGAATTTTTTTCCAAATCATTCATTAAATCTTAATTAAAGATTTATTATATTCAAGCTATAACTTTTAACTTAGGGAAAATATTCCCAAATCATTTATTAAATCTTAATCAAAGATTTCTTTCTTAACTTCAACCCATAATCTTGCAAATTGAAGATTTTCATAACAGAGTGCTACTCCCACCATAAATATGGTAAATTTCACCTCCAATGGCTAATGGCAAGTATTCCTACATCATGAATATCTTTGTCTTCAACGATCTTTATCTTAAATATGTTTTATTTCAAAAATTAGTTTGAAGGGGTTTTCGGATAATTTCGAAATTTCTTTATTTTGGCATAGAGTAATTCTAAGCAATTCATTCTTTTTCTTTGGATAATATTTCGATTTCCCTCACTTAACTCGCGATCCAAATTCCTTAACTTTTAGGCGGATAAAAAATAATGTTATTTAAGACATCGCTTACGATAAATAGGATCATGGAAATCATTCTAATATTACTCAACGTCAATTTCTGTATTCAACAAGTGCTATGGGCAGAATAGCAGTGAAATCACTTGTTTAAATTCCACGAATAGGACGAGTTCCCTCTTCAGATTTAAATATCAAGTATTATAAGATTATCTCTATGAAATCCAAGTTGTAATTTATTCATTTTGGAGATTGCTTAAATTTTGGATAATACTAATCTTCTTCTATTTTAGAAACTTAATACAATCTTTTTATTTTAGAGCATCCGGGCTTTCCTTTTGATCAGTTCCACCCTTTGCCTAAGAAAAGAAAACATAGGCCAGGTAAGTTCAGGGCATTGGTTGCTCCATCCCTAACCTTAGTTAAACACCTTGTTTTATCTTCCCATATCCCACAAGCAGGACAAATGTACTAGTCGTTTCCGCATACTCAGTTATCAACTTTATTTTGGAATTGATTATAAAGATTCCAAATTATCTTTCAAACGATTAATTTTCTTTTTAAAAACATTTATAATTGATTGTACGGAAAATCGTTACGTTTAAACTCGTATTCAAAAGGTTATACAATTCGCAACATAAAAGTGCTGTGAAAAGTGTTATATAAGATTATTTGGTTTAATCCACTTTTTAATATTTTAAAATTCATATTTTCCCATTCAAATCCCTTCTAAACTATTTAAATATATATAAAAATTTATTCCATATTTTTCCATAACTAAAAACATTCTTTTAAAGGATTTCCCATTACGGTACCGCACTAGCGCGATTTTTTTCTAGGAAATTGACTTGGACATATTTTAAAATGTACAAGTTGAAATATTGATTTTCTTTCTTTATTTCTTTGAACATATTAAATTTTTATAAAAAAATTCTAACTCAGTTTAAAACCATTTCCAAAAGGTTTAAGCATTCCATATACGCCATTTCATCTTCAAAAGGAAAGTGATTTCCTTTGTGCTTATCGACTTGTATTAACGTGACTTGGTAAAACAATTTAGAAATCATATCAAACAATCAATACTTGATGGTCAAAGCATATATTAGCATCCATAGCAATCATAACACAACATCAAACATGTATATATATGTAAATAGAGACGCTAAATAGAGTTTCTCACCATAAACCAAAGCGATTAACTTCCTACCAACAATCAAACTAATCAACGCTTCACTAACTACTTTCTACTCCATTTAAACACTAGCAAACAATACCCTCTCCCTTTCAATAGCTTGGCAGAGGCTTAAGATGGAGGTGGGCCGAAAGTATAGAGACGAAGCGGTAGAGCTTTGAACTTGAATTCTCACAATTAGATCCAAAAAAGGTCATCTTCTCTCTTGTTTTTGACTCTATTACTCTCACAATTTAAAAAAAAAATTAACTTAAAAGTTGTTTAAAATTTATCTTGAAATTAAAAAAAAGAATCACTTGATTTTGGTTATTTTTAAGGAAGATATGATAGAATGAAGAAGAGGTATTTTCGGATTGACAAAAATGAAGCCCGAAAATGCACTTCAAAGAATTGAGTTTCAGGTATGGCAAACCTCAAAACTGGAAAAAGTGATCAACTTAAAAGTTGTAACCACTGAAATTCATATGGTTTAAAAAATTAATTTCCTAATTTGGATAAGTTTTGATCAAAACAAAATGGCCTACTCTCTGGCTTAAAAACTAGGCCAGAAAATGCATTGGAAAGAAGTGTATTTTTGACATAGTTATCTTTAGAATAAGATAAAGTGATCAACATGAAAGTTGTAGCCACTGGAAAAGTACATGATTTTTTTAAAAAAAAATTATTTTGGTTCGGTTTTGAAGAAGTTATGGCCGAGAGAAGAAGAGATAAAATATGGAGAAAAAATGAGTTCAATTTGAAGAGAATGAACATTGATTTCTTTTGAATATTTTATAAATATTTTGACATTATTTCTTTCTATTTTTTTCCTATGGCTTGGAAGCCATTAAAGAGAAGAGAATGAAGATGAAGAAGCTTGAGAAAAAAGAAGAAGAAATGTGAATGAAAGTGAGAAGGAGGTGAGTATTATAGAAAAATAAAGAAGTGGCAAATTTACCAAAATAACCATGTACCAAATTACCAAACTATCTTTACTTCAACCTAAAGAAATATCCACTTTTTTTAGTACTTAACATTATCTTTCAAATACTTACTTTATGTCTTAGTCATTTAAAGATTAAGTAAAGAATAACAAAATTATGTTGGCTTTGCTTTGATGTGATTTGATGTTTAATTTTTCTTACTTTTGTTAGTTCTTACTTACTTTCACTAATAACTTCTAGAAGTTTTCTAATCTTATTTAATAAAAGTAAACATGTTTAGTTATTAAAATGCGTAATATATATGTCAAAACATGTTGACAAAGGTGCAATAACATTGCGGCAACCTATTTTGATCAAAACGTTGATTTTCGACAAAACGTTTTACGGTCACATTTTGACGTTTTTGTTAGACTATTTATTCATGTAAACCAAACTTAAAAATTGATTTGTTATTATATTTAAATAATTAAAAAAAGTATATTTGACTTATAAAATAATATCCAAATCTTCTTATAAAAATACGACATCGATTTATCGATATGCGGCGAAATTTGTCTTGAATAAATGAGTTTGATATCGATTATATATATATTTAAAAGGAATTATTTATCCTTTAAACAAATTTCACGAATATTTTTCCTACTTTATTGGAATCCAACTTTTGTCAATTTTACAATGGAAATCCAAAATCTTTATAAAAATAAGTTTGTCACTCTTATTTATCATATAAAACATGAATGTTTAATTTTGAAAATTCTACAATTGAATATTTAAAATAATTAAATATCCCATTTTAAAGTGTTAAAATTACTGGTAGTTACATTCTCCCGTACTTAAAAGAATTTCGTCCCCGAAATTACCCTGAACCTAAACCCATATTTTTTTTCCTAAATCATTATTTCACAAACTTAAACCCATAAGATGTACCCAAATCATTCGTACATAGTATCTGATTTTATCTCCTATTCGAATGCACAACTTTATTTCCAAACTAGTATCAATCTCCTGATCCTCTAGTGTGCTGATCAAGCTTCTAGATTAGCTACACTTGCTTTCCTTGCATAGCTCTCAACTGTGATAGAAAACTCGAGTAAATAACCACAAAACATTATCAATGCTCATCGTCAAGAAATCTAGTGATAAATTCTTTTCCGAATCAGTGTAAATACCTCAAAGTTCCGTACTTGGATTGTTGATCAAAATTTGTGTGACGAAATGATTTACGTATAAATTACGTATTTATACCTATTGGTTTTTTCTCAGTTATACCAAATTCTCTTTATTCACATTCTTTTTTTATTTTTTATACATTTTTCTTTTATTTTCACATTCTTTTTATTTTAGCATTTTTTCTTTAATACTAATATTTTCCAAGAATCATTTCATAAAAAAATTATTCAAGTTTATTATGTCTTATAAATACAACTATGTAAATCCATCACTTTAAAAACTTAAGTCCAAATCCTTAATTAATGATAAAATTTATTAGTAAAAGTTTTTTCCAGGTTATAATTACATTTTGAAGGGTCATGATTTTACTTAAATGTATGTATAGTTCATGACTTAAATCAAGTTTTGTATAGTACCCTTTTACATCCTAACAGTATATATACACGTCCTAAATTCCCGGTCGGGTTTATATCCGGGTGAATTACAGTTTGTGGCAGGTTGCTATCATTTCAAATTCATAATTACAAAATTTATTTTTGATTTAATGCTATTATAAATTTCTTCACTTTTAAATCCTTTTTGTTTATAATCACATTTTTAACTTATACTTATCCAATTTCATTTACTTAAAACATTTAGCAATAGTTTATCTTTAACCAGAATATTCCATATATTCCTTAGCTTTGAGTTTGGTATGATTCAGAAATTTTTGACTGTCCAAAATCGTCGAGAATCCCGCTTTATCTTATCAATTAGCAATTCCAAATTTATCTTTGGTTTAAACACTTTTATAAATATTACTAATCAATTTATCAATTAATGATTCACATTATCTATTTAACTTATGAAAATTATATAGATCGAGTAACTCCTAAATAATACCAAGAAAGTGGGTACTACCAATAGTATTATATATCCTCTTAACAAGAAGAGCAATACTTAAGAGAAGTGTTTACCATTCAACACATTTCATGCCCTTTTTTAAGTTTATTTTTGAGCCGTTCGAACTAGTTATCATAAAGATCTCTTTTTATTTGAAATAATACCCTTTTCAAAATACTTTAGAGATTATTTTTGTCAATAAAACCTATTTTATAAATTCTTTTTATAAATTCATCTTATATTAATTGACTTCATTTAAATTACCATTATTCTTTTAAATTACTCAAATTTTATGCCTTTATTCCTTTTATATTTCCATTTTATGTTATATCATTTTTATCTTATATGTCCATTCCTTAAACCAATCTTATTATCAAACACCTTATAGTCAAATCGTGAAACGTAATTCACAAGATATTTGTACTTTAACTTTTAAATTTAAGCATTGATCAATTTATGATAGTAACTTAACATTATCATTTCTTAATTTATTATTCTGGAATAAGCATTAAAGATTTGAATTACCTAATCAAATTTCTTACTTATTGATTATCTTTATGAAACATCTTATAGTTAAACTATGAAATTTTTATCACAAGATGTTCATATTTAAATTTAACTAATCTTGATTTCTAACTATATAACTTTTTAAAATATATACTTCGTAATCAAAATATAATCCTAGATAAAATTATTTCATTTACCAAATTTCAAAACAAAACCTTTATATATAACATTATCAAATACGCGCTCACATATAATACTCTCAACTCATTTTAGGGTGTTACTAACCCTATCTATAATGAGTTACTCATCCTAGGGTTTTACTAACCTTATCTCTAATGAGTCTATACCCCACCAAAGCCAAGGTTCTCGCTTAACCTTCAGCTCTAATATCAAATGTGATGACCTGTTTTCCCGTACCCTTTGAATAGATAATAAACCACATATGTCTGACTCAATTTGCACCAAAATACAGAACATCAGGGGTACTAAAGAAAAATAAGATAGAACAGAATCTCACACGAATGGAACAATATATAATATTGAACAATATCTTTATAGCAGAAAATTTTTAAATACATATATCAGAATCCAACCTAAATTCAGCTTGGACAGTTATAAACACATGTCCTTCCAATTGCTGACAAGCATCAAACAAAAGAAAACAGACAAAATCGGATAATAGAATATGTTTGAACATAGACGAATATCTCCAGCTCTCCTTTGGAAACTCCAACCGGCTTCAACTAAACCTGAAACTACTCAGATCTGGTCCATATATTAAAAATACCCGAATCAGGCTTGATAAACCAGCGTGAGAAACTCAAATGTAAATGACAGTGTCATATATCAGCCTTGGAATAAAATCCTTTGAAAAGAAAGAGTATCTAATAAGACCAAAGCCACATATAAACACGGACGGGTTTTTACCTTATGATAAATAAAACACTTTTATATCAAAACATTTGATATTATTTTTAATGACATCTCTTTGAAAACATTTGCAAATAAACTTATCAATCTTAGCCGAAATTGTTACCATTTTAAAATTCCAGCATACTGGGCTCTATAAACAAAACCGTAGGTTCTTATTGGAGAATGGATTTCCATACAAATGACCTGGCGAAGGGACTACCTTTCGATGGATACACCCCTAGATGGATGTCCCAATGCACAGAACATCTGCCCTCTACCAACATAAGACTGGCCTACCTTTGTAACTAGATCATACCGAATATGTTTCCTCCGGTTGTTACCGACCTTTAAACCAGGCACCCAAGCATACACATTAAGTTACATCCCGAACGTCATGGCGGGAAGAAATATATCTAGGAAGGGATGATCATGCCCCAATTGGGAATGACCCACTTAGCCTTGTTGCATCTAACCCTATTTCGGTCATTTTCGGTTGATGAAGCTTGAGGCCACGATTAACTTTTCACATAGCACATATCACATCTCTGAATGTCACATTGCCATTTTTGTTCACTACTAATTGCTTTCCACGAAATACAACCCTTAAGCTCATACATCTCAAGGAGGATATTAAGCTAAGAGAAGTTGCATTCTCCGCCACCACAGATGTACGTTTGTATAAACCAATGTACGTAATGTTTAGAAATGCAATGTCAGACAAACATCCTTACAAGTTGTCCAAGAACAGGGCAAACCGAAGGCACTCTCCTACTACCACTATTAGCGAGTAGTCCTTGCAACCCGAAAAATCTCCACAACAAGGAGACCACTACTATAAATACCTCTATAATAGGAGCTACCCAGAGCATGTCAACACGTAGACCTCATGCTTTGAAGATCCACAGTCTTCAATAATCATCATCTTCAACATGTCTTCACATTAGAATGTATACATTGGTTTGAAGTGGTTTTCAGATAGGAATCGCCCAAATTCGACCCTGGTTCCTTCGAAATCCAATTATCGATAAAAAGATATTAAGTTCAAATATGGATATCAATCATCAATCAGTTGCTTCATTTTTTATAGATATATTCTTTTCAATTTATTCCATTTTCTTTTCAAGGGTATATGGAATCATTAAGCGTCATTTATCAAACCATTTGGTTTATTTAAACCTTTCTTAAATCCTGGAATAATTTCGAATCATTTTCTCTTTTACTTAGGAAAACTATTCCAAATCATTCATTAAATCTTAATCAAAGATTTCTTATATTCAAGCTATAACTTTTAACTTAGGGAAAATATTCCTAAATCATTTATTAAATCTTAATCAAAGATTTCTTTCTTAACTTCAAATCATATTCTAGAAAATTGAAGATTTTCATAACGCGGTACTACTGCCACTTTAAATATGGTAAATTTCACCTCCATGGACTAATGGTAAGTATTCCTCCTTCATTAATATCTTTGTCTTCAACGATCTTTGTTTTCAATATGTTTTATTTCGAAAATTCGTTTGAAGGGGTTTTCGGATAATTTTGAAATCTCTTTGTTTTGCCTTAGAGTAATTCTTAGCAATTCATTCTTTTTCTTTGGATAATATTTCAATTTCCCCGACTTAACTCTCGATTCAAATTCCTTAGAATTTAAGCGAGTAAAAAACAATGTCATTTAAGACATCGTTTACGCTAAACCCTAAATCAATTTTTTTACAAAACATTTTTTTAGTAAATAGGATCATAGATATTATTTTAATTTTACTCAACATAAATTTATGTATTCAACAACTGCTATGGGTGGAATAACGGTGAAATCACCTTTCGATTTTGGAGATTGCTTAAATTTTGGATAATACTAATCTTCTTCTATTTTGAAAACTCAATTCAATCCTTTTATTTTAGAGCATCCAAAATTTCCTTTCGATTTGTTCCACCCCTCGCCTAATAAAAGAAAATATAGGCTAGGTAAGTTCAGGGCACTGGGTGCTTCATCCCTAACCATAGTTAAACACCTTGTTTTATCTTTCCATATCTCACAAGCGGGACAAATGTACTAGTCATTTTCGCATTTAAAGTTATCAACTTTATTTTGAAATTGATTATAAAGATTACAAATTATCTTTCAAAAGATTGATTTTCTTCTTAAAAATATTCACAATTGATTCTGCGAAAAATCGTTACGTTTAAACTCATATTCAAAAATTTATATAATTCGCAGCATAAAAGTACTAAGGAAAGTGCTATATAATCTTATTTGATTTAATCCAGTTTTTAATATCTGAAAATTCATATTTTCCAACTCAAATCTATTCTAAACTATTTAAATAGATTTATCAAATTTTTTCCATATTTTTCCATAATTAAAAACGTTCGTTTAAAAGGATTTTCCATTATTGTCACTTAACTGCACTAGCGCGATTTTTTTATTGAAAATTGACTTGGGCATATTTTAAAATGTACAAGATGAAATCTTGATTTTCTTTTTTTATTTCTTGAAACATATTAAATGTTTATAAAAAATTTCTAACTCAATTTAAAATTATTTCCAGAAGGTTTAAGCAATCCATATACGCCATTTCATCTTCCAAAGAAAAGTGATTTCCTTTGTGCTTATCGACGTGTATTAACATGAATTAGTAGAAAAAATTAACAATCATATCAAACAATAAATCATTGATGATAAAAGCATATATAAGCAACCATAGAAATCATAACACAACATCAAATATGGGTGTGTATATATATATAGAGAGAGATGCTTAATAGAGTTTTCTCACCATAAACCAAAGTGATTAACTTCCTACCAACATTCAAAGTAATCCACGCTTCACTAACTACTTTCTACTCCACTTAAACACTAGCAAACAATACCCTCTTCCTTCAAATAGCTTGGCCGAGGCTTGAGATGGAGGAGGGGTGAAAGTATAGAGAAGAAGCAGTAGAGCTTTGAACTTGAATTCTCAAAATTAGACCCGAAAAAAGGTCATCTTCTCTCTTGTTTTTGACTCTCGTACTCTCAAAATTTGGAAAACTCGTTAACTGAAAAGTTGTTGCAAATTATTTTCTCTTGAAATTAAAAAAATTAGTCACTTGATTTTGATTAGAATTGAGGAAGATATGATAGAATGAAGAAGACGCATTAAGATTGACAAAAATGAAGCCCGAAAATACACTCCAAAGAATTGAGTTTTAGGTATAGCAAACTTTAAAATTGAAAAAAGCGATCAACATAAAAGCTGTAGCCACTGGAATTTAATATGGTTTAAAAAATGAATTTCCTAATTTAGATCAGTTATGATCAAGTTTTGATTAAAACAAGATGGTCTATTCTCTGGCTTAAAAACTGGACCAGAAAATGCACCGGAAAGAAGTGTATTTTTGACATAGTTATCTTTAGAATAAGATAAAGTGATCAACATGAAAGTTGTAGCTATCGGAAAAATACATGATTTTGTTTTAAAAAAGAGGTAATATATGGAGAGAAAATGGGTTTGATTGGAAGAGGATGAACATTGATTTCTTTTGAATATTTTGTAAATATTTTGACATTATTTCTTTCTAATTTTTTCCTATGGTTGGAAGCCATTAAAGAGAAGAGGAAGAATATGAAGAAGCTTAAGAAAAGAAGAAGAATGTGAATGAACGTGAGAAGAATGTGGTTATTTCTAGAAAAAGAAAGAAGTGGAAAATTTACCAAAATAACCTCTTACCAAATTACCAAACTATCCTTACTTCAACCTAAAGCAACATCCACTTTTTTTAATACTTAACATCATCTTTCATATCCTTACTTTATGTTTTAGTTACTTAAAGATTATGTAAAGAATACCATAATTATGTTGGCTTTGATTTGATGTTATTTGATGTTTACTTTTTCTTACTTTTGTTAATTCTTACTTACTTTTACTAATGACTTCTAGAAGTTTTCTAATCTTATTTAGTAAAAGTAAACATGTTCAATTATTAGAATGTGTAATATATACGTTAAACATGTTAACAATGGTGCAATAACGTTGTGGCAACTTATTTTGAATAAAACGTTGATTTTCGACAAAATGTTTTACGGTCACATTTTAACGTTATTTGTTAAACTATTTATTCATGTAAACCAAACTTCAAAATTAATTTGTTATTATATTTAAATAATTAAAACAAGTATATTTGACTTATAAAATAATATCCAAATCTTCTTATAAAAATGCGACATCGATTTATCGATATGCGACGAAATTTGTCAACTTTTATAAAACAAGTTTTATATATTTCTCGAACCATTATAAATTAAATTACTATTATTATTAAATGGGTTTGATATCGATTATATATATTTTAAAGGAATTGTTTATCCATTAAACAAATTTCATGAATATTTATCCTACTTTATTGGAATCCGACTTTTGTCAATTTTACAATGGAATCCAAAATCTTTATAAAAATAAGTTTGTCATTCTTATTTATCAAATAAAACATGATTGTTTAAGTTTGAAAATTCAACATTTGAATAGTTAAAATAATTAAATATCGTATTTTTAAAGTGTTAAAATTACAGGTCGTTATATTCTCCCCTACTTAAAAGAATTTCGTCCCCGAAATTACCCTGAACCTAAACCCACATTTTTTGTTTTACCTAAATCATTATTTCACAAACTTAAACCCATAAGATATACCCAAATCATCTGTATATAATTTCTGATTTGATCTTCTATTCGAATGCAAAATTTATTTTCGAACTAGTACCAATCTCCCGATCCTCTAGTGCGGATTTTGACCAAACTTTTAGATCAGATACACTTGCTTTCCTTTCATAGCTCTCAACTATGATAGAAAACTCAAGTAACTAACCACAAAGCATCATCGATGCTCGCCGCTAAGAAATCGAATGATAAATTCTTTTTCGGATCAGTGTAAACACCTCAAAGTTTCATACTCAGATATTAGATCAAAATTTGTGTGACGAAATGATTTACATATAAATTACGTATTTATTCCTATTGGTTTTTTCTTAGTTATACCAAATTCTCTTTATTCACATTCTTTTTTTTCTTTTCTTTTTTCTGTTTTATCACATTCTTTTTATTTTTAGTATTTTTTTCTTTAATACTAATATTGTTTATGAATCATTTCGTAAAACTATTATTTAAGTTTATTATGTCTTATGAACACAACTATGTAAATCCATCACCTTAAAAACTTATGTCCAATTCCTTAATTAATGGTAGAATTCATTAATAAAACTTTTTTTACAAGGTTATAATTACATTTTAAAGAGTCGTGATTTTACTTAAGTGTATAAAAAGTTCATGATTTAAATCTAGTTTACTTAAGTCTATCAAATACGCGCTTATATATAATACGCTCAACTCATGCTTGGGTGTTACTAATAATAAGTTACTCATCGTAGGGTATTGACTCTATCTCTGATGAGTCTTTACCCCACCAAAGCCAAGGTTCTTGTTTAACCTTCAGCTTTGACCCGTTTTCTCGTACCCTTTGAATCGATAATAAACCATACATGTCTGACTCAATTTGCACGAAAAGACGTAACATCAGGGGTAATAAAGAAAAATTAGGCACAATAGAATCTCACATGAATGGAATAATATATCATATTGAACAATGCCTTTACAACGGAAAACTTTTAAATACATATATCAGAGTCTAACCTAAATTCAGCTTGGAAAGTTATAAACACCTGTCCTTAAAATGACTGACAAGCATCAAACAAAAACAAACAAACAAAAGCGGATAATAAAATATGTCCGTACGTAGATCAATATCTCCAGCTCTCATCTGAAAACTCCAACCATCTTTAACTAAACCTGAAACTACTCGGATCTGACCCGAGTATTAAAAATACCTAGATCGGCTTGATAAACCAGCGTGATAAACTCAAATATAAATGACAGTGTCATATATCGGCCTTGAAATAAAATCATTTGAAAAGAAAGAGTATCTCATAAGACCACGCCCACACATAAACACGGACGGTTTTTTACATTATGATAACTAAAACACTTTTATATCAAAACATTTGATATTATTTTTAATGACATCTCTTTGAAAACATTTTCAAATAAACTTATTAATCTTAGCCAAAATTGTTACCATTAATAAATTCCAGCATACTAGGCTCTACAAACAAAACCGTAGGTTCTTATTGGTGAATGGATTTCCATACAAATGACCAGATGAAAGGACTACCTTCCGATGGGTACACCTTTAGATGGATGTCCCGAGGCACAGAACATCTGCCATCTACCAACATAAGACTGACCTACCTCTGTAACTAGATAGTACCGAATATGTCATCCCTCGGTCGTTACCAACCTTTAAACCGGGCGCCCGATCATAAAAACCATATTAATTTTCATCCCGAACGTCATAGCAGGAAGAAATATATATGTATAAAGGGATGATCATACTCTAATTGGGAATGACCCACTTAGTCTTGCTGCATCTAACCCTGTTTCGATCATTTTCGGTTGATGAGGCTTGAAGAAACGATTACCTTTTCACATAGCACATATCATATCTCTGAATGCCACATTGCCATTTCCGTTGACTACTAATTGCTTTCCACAAAAATACAACCCTTAAGCTCGTATTTATCCTACTTTATTGGAATCCGACTTTTGTCAATTTTACAATGAAAATCCAAAATCTTTATAAAAATAAGTTTCTCATTCTTATTTATCATATAAAACATGATTGTTTAAGTTTGAAAGTTAAACATTTGAATATTTAAAATAATTAAAAATCACATTTTCAAAGTGTTAAAATTAAGGGTCGTTTTATTCTCCCCTACTTAAACGAATTTCGTCCCCGAAATTACCCTAAACCTAAACCCACAATATTTTTTTACCTAAATAATTATTTCAAAAACTTAAACCTATAAGATATACCCAAATCATCTCTATATATAATATATGATTTGATCTTCTATTCGAATGCAAAATTTTATTTTCGAACTAGTATCAATCTCCTGATCCTCTAGTGCGGATTCTGACCAAGCTTTTGGATCAGATACACTTGCATTCCTTGCATAGCTCTCAACTATGATAGAAAATTCGAGTAACTAACCATAAAGCATCATCAATGCTCGCCGTTAAGAAATCGAGTGATAAATTCTTTTTCGGATCAGTGTAAACACCTCAAAGTTTCGTACTCGGATATTAGATCGAAATTTGTGTGACGAAATGATGTACATATAAATTAAATATTTATTCCTATTGGTTTTTTCTTAGTTATACCAGATTCTCTTTATTCACATTCTTTTTTTTTCTTTTCTTTTTTCTGTTTTATCACATTCTTTTTATTTTTAGTATTTTTTTCTTTAATACTAATATTGTTTATGAATTATTTCGTAAAAATATTATTTAAGTTTATTATGTCTTATGAACACAACTATGTAAATCCATCACTTTACAAACTTATGTCCATTTCCTTAAATAATGGTAGAATTCATTAATAAAACTTTTTTACCAGGTTATAATTACATTTTAAAGAGTCATGATTTTACTTAAGTGTATAAAAAGTTCATGACTTGAATCTAGTTTTGTATAATACCCTTTTACATCCTAACAGTATACATACACATACCAAATTCCCGATCGATTTTATATCCAGGTGAATTACAGTTTCTGGGAGGTTGCTATCATTCTAAATTCATTATTACAAAATTTATTTTTTATTTAATGCTATTATAAATTTCTTCACTTTTAAATCATTTTTATTTATAACCACATTTATGAATTATACTTATCCAATTTCATTTACTTTAAACATTTTGCAATGGTTTATCTTTTACCAGAATATTCCATAAATTCCTTAGCTTTGAGTTTGGTGTGGTTCAGAAATTTTCGACTGTCCAAAATCGTCGAGAATCCTACTTATCTTATCATTTAGCGATTCCAAATTTATCTATGGTTTAAACACTTTTTTATATATTACTAATCAATTTATCAATTAGTGATTCACATTATCTCTTTAACTTAAAAAAATTATATAGATCGAGTAACTCCTAAATAATACCAAGAAACTGGGTACTACTAATTGTATTATTTATCCTCTTAACAAGAAAAGTAATACTTAAGAGAAGTGTTTACCATCCAAACACATTTGCAACCCTTTTTTAGTTTATTTTTGAGCCATTCGAACTTGTTATCATAAAATATCTCTTTTTATTTGAAATAATACCCTTTGGAAATCCTTTAGAGATTACTTTTGTCTATAAAACCTATTTTATAAAAAATTATATAAATTCATCTTATATTAATTAACTTCATTTAAATTACCACAATTCTTTTAAATTACTCAAATTTCAAACCTTCATTCCTTTTATAATTTCATTTCATATTATATCATTTTTATCTTATATGTCGATTCCTTAAACCAATCTTATTATCAAACACCTTATATTCAAATCGTGAAATTTAATTCACAAGATAATTGTACTTTAACTTTTGAATTAAACAATTGATCAATTTATGATAGTAATTTAACATTATCATTTCTTAATTTGTTATTTTGGAATACGTATTAAAGATTTCAGTTACCTTGTCATCTTTCTTGCTTATTGATTATCTTGGTAAAACATCTTATAGTTAAACAATGAAATTCTAATCACAAGATGTTTATAATTAAATTTCACTAATCTTGATTTCTAACTATATAACTTTACAAAATATATACTTTGTAATCAAAATATAATCCTAGGTAAAATTATTTCATTTACCAATTTTTCAAAACAAAACCTTTATATATAGCATCATCAAATTCCCGCTCATATATAATACTCTCAACTCATTCCTAGGTGTTACTAATAATGAGTTACTCATCCTAGGGTATTACTAACCCTATCTCTGATGAGTCTTTACCCCACCAAAGCCAAGGTTCTCGTTTAACCTTCAGCTCTGCTACCAAATGTAATGACCCGTTTTCTCATACCCTTTGAATCGATAATAAACCACACATGTCTGACTCCATTTGCACGAATACACGGAACATCAGGGGTAATAAAGAAAAAATAGGCAGAACAGAATCTCACATGAATGGAACAATATATCATATTGAACAATTCCTTTAAAGCGGAAAACTTTTAAATACATATATCAGAGTCTAACCTAAATTCAGCTTGGACAGTTATAAACACATATCCTTACAATTACTGACAAGCATCAAACAAAAACAAACAAAAAAAGCAGATAATAGAATATGTCCGTACGTAGATGAATATCTCCAGCTCTCATCTGGAAACTCCAACCGTCTTCAGTTAAACCTGAAACTACTCGGATCTGACCCGAGTATTTAAAATACCCATATCAGGCTTGATAAACCAGCGTGATAAACTCAAATATGAATGACAGTGTCATATATCGGCCTTGAAATAAAATCATTTGAAAAGAAAGAGTATCTTATAAGACCACGCCCACACATAAACACGTACGGGTTTTTACCTTATGATAACTAAAACATTTTTATATCACAACATTTGATATTATTTTTAATGACATCTCTTTGAAAATATTTTCAAATAAACATATTAATCTTAGCCAAAATTGTTACCTGTAACGACCCAGAATTTTAAACAATTTAATTTGAGAATATTTGATTAATTTTAAATATTTAAATGATGATTTAACTTGAATTTCAAATTATCAGAATAAATTGGCGATTAAATATTCGAATTTAATCTATTGGAGTTGAATAAAAATTTAAATATTCAATTTGAAGCTGATTAAAAATATTTCAAAGGTTTGTAAAATTCATATTGATAATATTGAAGACAATAGAAGCTTCAGATTTGAAATTTATAGTAATTTGTTCAGTTTTGAAATTATATCGTTTAGATCGATATTTAAAAATAGTCATTTTTCATACAGTCTCGGAATTCGACGAAACTAGTTCCATTGGGTCCGTAATATTGAATTATTCTCGGATTTCAAATTTCGTATCGATCGGAGTTGTTATGTGTGCACACAGTTATTAAACGCGTCAAAATTAAATTAAATTCAATTTAAAATTTACCTTTAAAAAAAAATTAAAGACAGCATCCCCAATTTTATGCCTGAAGACACGAAGAAGATCACGCTAAGGATCGTGCAAGCATGCCTCTCCTCTGATAAATCACGTTCTCTCCCCCTTCCCTCTCGTTCAAAATCAATTCACAGCAAAAGGAAAAAAAAATACAAAGAAAAAATGGCAGAGTCGAATTTGATTCGATAAATTATCCCCGTCCCTTCTATTAAATTCACAAACCTCCCTCCTCTTCTTCGGCTCCAGTTCAAATCGTAATAAAAAAAAAAAAAAAGAAATCGAGTTGCCCAGATGAAGGAATGGCCGCACGCGATGATTAGGGAGGAGCGGCAGCTCGTCGCGGTCGAGCATCTGTAGGGGTTGGGTCATGGCACGTCGTCTATATCGAGACGTGGAGTCAAGCTCGAGCTTGAGCACTATGATGGGATTTTTGGCGATTACAGATCGCGTTCGTGGTACACGAGTACCTGATGTCGAATCGCGATCTAGGGTTTCGCGTAAGGCAAGTGCGGCCATCGCGCTTGATTTTGGGATTTGGGGGGCTCGGGTTTCTGTTACGCGGCGGCGACGTGATGTCGCGTTGTGGTGGAAGGGAGCTCGATCGCGCACGCGATTCGTGGGGTTGGCGCTGTCAGATAGGAGAAACTCGAACGAGTGTGGGGTCGCGAGTCGATTGCAGGCAAGTCCAGTAAGGTATTAACTTTATTTGTTTTAAGATTTAACTGATGTGAATAAATATACACACATATATATATAACTTTGCGAAAATTTAAATTTGAAAATAAAAAAAATTTAATTTAAATGTTGGTATATTGACAGTAAAATAAGTCACTGTGATTATTTACAGAAAATGTTTTATATAAATAAAGTTGAAAAAGGAAATTTAATTGTTTAATTTAAATTTTAGTTAGATAAATTTATTAAAAAAAATTGGATAATTTAAATTTCAAAAGGAAGATTAATTTTGAATTTAAGTTTTTGTTAAATAAATTTATTTAAAAGGGATTTGTTTAAATTTAAAAGTACTAATTTCAGTTAAGAAATATCTATTTTTATTTAAAAAGAAATAAGTAGGTATATTAGCAGGAAATTTAGTTTTAGAGTAAATTTTTTTTGTTAACCAATTGTATTAAAAGAAACTGGTTTAAAAGCGAAACCATCGGTTAATTAGATTTGTGAAGCGGAAAAAAATTGGTTATTCGATTTATTTCGGATATTAATGAATTTTATAAAATTGTTATACAAGGTCAAATAAAGTCGAGAAAACAAGCTGGAAATGGAAACGGATTGCAAAATAAAGCTAAGGTGAGAACTTCTCACTCAAAAGGAATTTTTTATTGTTTATTTAAATTTTAAATAGATAGATTTAAAATTTGCTTGACTGTGTTGATTGAATAATTGAATGATGATTGATATATATATATTGGATGTGAATAGACCCTATACGCCGTTAGTAAGCGGAGGTTATTTATTACACACATATACCGCGATATTCCACCTCGAAGTGGAATTGGTATTATATTATATATAGCAATATATATATATTGGCATATGTATATATTGCAGTTGATTGATTTCCCGCATTTTCTTTTAGCGGATGAGACCCTATTGCGCCGTTAGTAAGCGGATATATATTTATAAAATCCCATATACCGCGATATTCCGTCTCGAAACGGAATGGTATTGTGCTAATGTCTGTGGATGCAGGGAAACAGGTTAGAGGGATCCAACTGGATTCCTCACAAATATTTATTTGATTTCATATATTGTGATATTTGATTGTTTATCATGGATGATATATAATGTTTGAAAGTCGTGATGGACTATTGATGTGTTGCATCATCGGATCCAATTTTGAAGTTTAAAAATAACGATTTTTATTTCTAAAGTGATTCTTGGAAATATACGTTTATAAAATATTTTTGAAATTGATTCATCTTAAATAAATAAACGTTATAATTTTAAAGTTATAAAAATTATGATTTTTGAGAAATACAGTTAAAAGTTAATTTTTGAAATTATGGGATTAGTGATTTTACAAAATAGTTTAAACTAGGATTTTTGAATCTATTGTGAAAAGTTTAAATATAGGGTTTATAAAATTTGATTACTTTATAAAAAAAGTTTAAAGATGTTAAAAGAATGATATAAATTGATTTATATAAAAGATTTACAGATTGATATTTGTAAATTAAAATATTGGAATTATAAAACGAAGTTTTTATAAGAGTTAGAATGAATTGTGAATGAATTTCATAGATAAATGAAATTTATAGAATTATGAACGGTGAAATTATAAATGGAATTTTATAAGCAGTAGGTTTATAAAATTTATAAAGTTATTAAAGGAATGAATTTTGAAGATAAATAAATGAATCTTATAAGTTATAAGATTTATAAAATTTATGAAGTTTAAAGGGATGATTTTATAAACAATTAAATTATAAGTATTTAACTTATAATATGAATTTTTAATATATCATTGTGATATGAATTGAGATAAGTTAATAAAGGAAATTTATAAAAGGAAGTTGTTATAAAATAAATAGAAATAGAATTTATAAACATTGTTTTATAAATCCGCAACGACTTATTTTGATAAGTGAATTATTGTAATTTATTAATGGAGTTATATTCATGTTTTAAATAGTGAATAATCCTTTAAAATAAAATGAATAGAAATGATGAAATTTATTAACAAAGAATATTCACGTTTTTGAATAGTGAATAATAAGTTAAAGAAATTATTTTGGAAGTGATGTTTGAAATAGAATTAAAACAATCTAAAGATGTTTTAAGAAGGTGTTGAGATTTGAAACCATAGATTTCAACATTTATTGTTGAAATAAATGTTTTCGGGAAATAAAAGGAAATAGTGGATTATAACACTGTTGTTATAATAAATGATTTCCGAAAAGGAATGTTTTGTATAGTATTGGGATTTATATATCTATTTTAATTTCGAATCCCTATACTAGTGAATTTGGGTTGTCGTAACGATGTTTTACGCAACATTCGTTTTGGCCCAAATAAATATGTTTAAGAGAATGATTTTCTTAAAGAATGAAATATATACTTAATTTCGATTAAAGTATATGAAATATTTTCTAAGGTTGAAAATAAAAGATTTATGAATTACTTATAAAATAAATAAGTATGGAAATTGTTTTTCCAATGTGAAATGGAAAGTTTAGAGAATTTACCTTTTTGAAGATAAATTGAAAATGAATAATAGCAATCGTATATTCATAAATATTTTGGAAATATAAATTCAATATGGAATTTATAAATGGAATTGGGAAAGGTTTAAAAATAAATATTGATTTATTTTTGAAGTATGGAAATGGTTTCCAATATAAAGTAAATATGTTGAGAATTTATCTTTTTGAAGATAAATTGAAATGAATAATTAAAATAGTATATTCATGGATATTTTGGGAATATAAATTCATTATAGAATTTATAAATAAAAAGGGGAATTTGTTTAGAAATAAATGTTGATTTATTTTTGAAATGTGAAATTATATATCTAGTAAAGATATTTTTGGAAAATAAATAATTTGGAAAATTATTTGGAATCTGGTGATGTGTGCATATCTATTGATAGTTCAATAATCGACTATCAATATTTACCTTTAATAGGTATTTGTTGTGATTTGCTTGAATTTGAGTGCCACACTTATTTTTTTAAAAATAAGCGCTCACTATTCGGGTTAACCGGGAAAGGACCTTGGGGTCGTATAACCCATTCCGAATATGTGATACGTCGTTATAAATTGCATTCGAAGATCGGTGTTGAAGACCGGATATTTTCGAAAACGAAAGGGTTTCTTGTTGATTGTCTCTGCACTGGCTGATCCCTGGTATTGAGATCTCCATATGTGATGGGAAATCCGAACGTGATTAGAGATTATTCGGATTGCAAGGACTTCTTTGTAAGTGCCTTCGGTTTTGTTCGAGCCCGGAACAGACTTGTATGGATTGTGTGTCTGACATTACAAGTTGAGATGTAAAGCCGATTTCTTTCAAATATATTTCTGTGGTGGCGGAGAATTTATTCTTTTAGCTTAACACCCTTCTCTGAGACGTACAAGCTCAGAGGTTATATAGTTGAAGTTATCAGCGATATATTCCCAATTTGGTAATGTGATACGCTGAGTGATGCTGAAATGATCATTGTGTTGATTATTGTGATAGGATCATTTATTTGATCGTCTATCTTTGTGATCATTGTGTTGATCATTTGTTGACCCAAAGCATGGCTTTTGTATAAAGTATGTTTTTGTGGACGTGACTTCGTCGAACCTCACACCCCGGAAATGGTCAAAACAGGAAAGGTGCGGCAAGGTTATGAGGGGTAGCACCCTTTAGGGTATGTACATTTCCTTCTGGATAGAGGTGGTATCATGGTATGGAGCCCGGATATTTAACCTATGTGGTTACTACGAATTTATTACTTTGTGGTTGTTGGTTATCGGGATCCCGTGAGAAAGGTCGTTTACGATCGGGGAATGGCGTGCTCGTGTCAGTAGTTACCCAGTTAGGGGTAACCCGGCCTTGTGTTGGCAGAGTTCCGGTTTGGTTCTCGGGGATGTCTTTCCAGAGTCATTCTCATGTGGCAATGGGAAGTTCCTTGGCCTGACCATTTGTTGGAAATCCAAAGAAACAATACGTGACTTGTACGGTTTTAGTTGTAGAACCTGCCATCTAATATGGTAGCTATAGTAGGCATAATATAATGGTACCTATGCTGGCTAAGATTTATATTCTACTTTCGAAATCGTTTTATACACTATGCACTAATAATAATATCAAAATTGATTTGATTTTAATGCGTATCAAGCATCTTTGACTAACATAAGAAGAAATCTTCCCCAAGTCTGCGTTTGCATTGTGTGTGTGGCGGGAGGTCTTATGGTAGTCTCATTTTTAAAAGCATTGCGAATTGGTTTTTTAAAATATTCTTCTATTTTGATTTTTAAAGAAAAATAAACTGTTTTGAGTTCTCGCACCAGTCACATGACTGACTCGGAGTTTATTGTTTTCCTTCCTAAACTCTGGATGCCCACCAATTTCCACACGGGCAGTTAAGAGTTAGGTATATCAGGATATTCTGGATATTCTGGAGTTGCTGGAGGCAAGCTGGATGGCATGGCGTATTACTTATATAGTATTTCTTTTCCGCTGCACTGTTTGTTGTATATTGTTGTACACTCTGATGATGATATGATGTAATGAAATGTGATGTAATGTAATAACCGATATAGTTCTTTGTTTAAAGATTATTCATTTATTTATTATATGTTGTTCCGCTGCGAATTGTGAGATTCTGTTATTGTTCTGTTGTTTTTTGTTCCGTTCCATTTTCTATTCTCTTTTTCTTCTATTTTAAAATTTTTCTATTCTTTCTTCTCTCCATCTTCTACCTTCTTCTCTTCTTCTTCCTTTCTTCTTTCTTAAACCCATAACATTTCGGTTTTTCGGCAACGAAAAATCTCGAACGTTACATTTTGGAATGAGAGCTTATGGTTAAGCGACAACCATGGTTCTGTTGGGTATTACTCATTAGAGATAGAGTCAGCAGTACTCTAGAATGAGTTTGAGTGTAATAATAGATATGAGCGCGTATTTGTTAGTGAATATAAAATTGTTTTGAATCGGGTAAATGAGATAATTTTGCCCAAAACTATTTTGGATAGAAAAGAAATGATTTTCTATGAATTATTATAGTATATGGTTGTATGATTGTTAGAAGTGATAATATAGAATTATTATCACTAGTATATGGAATTTCAAATTGTGAATTGAATTCAAATAGAATTTAAATTGTGAATGAAATTGAAATTGAAATGAAAATTTGAATGAGAATGGATGTATAACTTCAATAGTGAAGTAAAGTTATATAAGAAACATATATCGAAATTTTGCAATAGAATTGGCAAATTGGTTTGAATATTGTATTTGGATTTGTATGCTACTACTACTAGCAGGTTATACAGGTATATAAAGGAATTGAGATTTTGATTTCAAAGATAAAATTGAATTGCTCGACAAAAAGGTACGTATTTGAATTTCAGTATGAAATTTGATGACTTTCTTCTCTAGCCACTTGGCTTTTCTCTTTTCTTTTTGATTCTGAGGGGCCGTGGTGCCATTTTGTAGTCGTACCGAGCTAGCCGCGCAAAGGAAACGCTGGCGAAATTTTTCGAAAATTTAGGGTGTTAGAAAAAATTTGGGAAATTTTGAAAGTTTGAAATTTGAATTTGAATTTAAATTTGAATGGTTAGGAAAACAATGTTGTTTGGAACTTATAATTGAAGTTGGAAAGCTAGTTGAAATGATAATGAATCTCTAGTAAAAAGATTTAGGTTAGTAAGTTGATAAAACTATTTGGATTGTGAAAAATAATAAATGGGATAAGGGCATTCTTCTTAACTTGTAATTTCGGGACGAAATTCTTTTAAGGAGGGAAGATTGTAACGACCCAGAATTTTAAACAATTTAATTTGAGAATATTTGATTAATTTTAAATATTTAAATGATGATTTAACTTGAATTTCAAATTATCAGAATAAATTGGCGATTAAATATTCGAATTTAATCTATTGGAGTTGAATAAAAATTTAAATATTCAATTTGAAGCTGATTAAAAATATTTCAAAGGCTTGTAAAATTCATATTGATAATATTGAAGACAATAGAAGCTTCAGATTTGAAATTTATAGTAATTTGTTCAGTTTTGAAATTATATCGTTTAGATCGATATTTAAAAATAGTCATTTTTCATACAGTCTCGGAATTTGACGAAACCAGTTCCATTGGGTCCGTAATATTGAATTATTCTCGGATTTCAAATTTCGTATCGATCGGAGTTGTTATGTGTGCACACAGTTATTAAACGCGTCAAAATTAAATTAAATTCAATTTAAAATTTACCTTTAAAAAAAAAAATTAAAGATAGCATCCCCAATTTTATGCCTGAAGACACGCAGAAGATCACGCTAAGGATCGTGCAAGCATGCCTCTCCTCTGATAAATCACGTTCTCTCCCCCTTCCCTCTCGTTCAAAATTAATTCACAGCAAAAGGAAAAAAAAATACAAAGAAAAAATGGCAGAGTCGAATTTGATTCGATAAATTATCCCCGTCCCTTCTATTAAATTCACAAACCTCCCTCCTCTTCTTCGGCTCCAGTTCAAATCGTAATAAAAAAAAAAAAAGAAATCGAGTTGCCCAGATGAAGGAATGGCCGCACGCTATGATTAGGGAGGAGCGGCAGCTCGTCGCGGTCGAGCATCTGTAGGGGTTGGGTCATGGCATGTCGTCTATATCAAGACGTAGAGTCAAGCTCGAGCTTGAGCACTATGATGGGATTTTTGGCGATTACAGATCGCGTTCGTGGTATGCGAGTACCTGATGTCGAATCGCGATCTAGGGTTTCGCGTAAGGCAAGTGCGGCCATCGCGCTTGATTTTGGGATTTGGGGGGCTCGGGTTTCTGTTACGCGGCGGCGACGTGATGTCGCGTTGTGGTGGAAGGGAGCTCGATCGCGCACGCGATTCGTGGGGTCGGCGCTGTCAGATAGGAGAAACTCGAACGAGTGTGGGGTCGCGAGTCGATTGCAGGCAAGTCCAGTAAGGTATTAACTTTATTTGTTTTAAGATTTAACTGATGTGAATAAATATATACACATATATATATAACTTTGGGAAAATTTAAATTTGAAAATAAAAAAAAATTAATTTAAATGTTGGTATATTGACAGTAAAATAAATCACTGTGATTATTTACAGAAAATGTTTTATATAAATAAAGTTGAAAAAGGAAATTTAATTGTTTAATTTAAATTTTAGTTAGATAAATTTATTAAAAAAAATTGGATAATTTAAATTTCAAAAGGAAGATTAGTTTTGAATTTAAGTTTTTGTTAAATAAATTTATTTAAAAGGGATTTGTTTAAATTTAAAAGTACTAATTTCAGTTAAGAAATATCTATTTTTATTTAAAAAGAAATAAGTAGGTATATTAGAAGGAAATTTAGTTTTAGAGTAAATTTTTTTTGTTAACCAATTGTATTAAAAGAAACTGGTTTAAAAGCGAAACCATCGGTTAATTAGATTTGTGAAGCGGAAAAAAATTGGTTATTCGATTTATTTCGGATATTAATGAATTTTATAAAATTGTTATACAAGGTCAAATAAAGTCGAGAAAACAAGCTGGAAATGGAAACGGATTGCAAAATAAAGCTAAGGTGAGAACTTCTCACTCAAAAGGAATTTTTTATTGTTTATTTAAATTTTAAATAGATAGATTTAAAATTTGCTTGACTGTGTTGATTGAATAATTGAATGATGATTGATATATATATATTGGATGTGAATAGACCCTATACGCCGTTAGTAAGCGGAGGTTATTTATTACACACATATACCGCGATATTCCACCTCGAAGTGGAATTGGTATTATATTATATATAGCAATATATATATATTGGCATATGTATATATTGCAGTTGATTGATTTCCCACATTTTCTTTTAGCGGATGAGACCCTATTGCGCCGTTAGTAAGCGGATATATATTTACAAAATCCCATATACCGCGATATTCCGTCTCGAAACGGAATGGTATTGTGCTAATGTCTGTGGATGCAGGGAAACAGGTTGGAGGTATCCAACTGGATTCCTCACAAATATTTATTTGATTTCGTATATTGTGATATTTGATTGTTTATCATGGATGATATATAATGTTTGAAAGTCGTGATGGACTATTGATGTGTTGCATCATCGGATCCAATTTTGAAGTTTAAAAATAACGATTTTTATTTCTAAAGTGATTCTTGGAAATATACGTTTATAAAATATTTTTGAAATTGATTCATCTTAAATAAATAAACGTTATAATTTTAAAGTTATAAAAATTATGATTTTTGAGAAATACAGTTAAAAGTTAATTTTTGAAATTATGGGATTAGTGATTTTACAAAATAGTTTAAACTAGGATTTTTGAATCTATTGTAAAAAGTTTAAATATAGGGTTTATAAAATTTGATTATTTTATAAAAAAAGTTTAAAGATGTTAAAAGAATGATATAAATTGATTTATATAAAAGATTTACAGATTGATATTTGTAAATTAAAATATTGGAATTATAAAACGAAGTTTTTATAAGAGTTAGAATGAATTGTGAATGAATTTCATAGATAAATGAAATTTATAGAATTATGAACGGTGAAATTATAAATGGAATTTTATAAGCAGTAGGTTTATAAAATTTATAAAGTTATTAAAGGAATGAATTTTGAAGATAAATAAATGAATCTTATAAGTTATAAGATTTATAAAATTTATGAAGTTTAAAGGGATGATTTTATAAACAAATAAATTATAAGTATTTAACTTATAATATGAATTTTTAATATATCATTGTGATATGAATTGAGATAAGTTAATAAAGGAAATTTATAAAAGGAAGTTGTTATAAAATAATAAGAAATAGAATTTATAAACATTGTTTTATAAATCCGCAACGACTTATTTTGATAAGTGAATTATTGTAATTTATTAATGGAGTTATATTCATGTTTTAAATAGTGAATAATCCTTTAAAATAAAATGAATAGAAATGATGAAATTTATTAACAAAGAATATTCACGTTTTTGAATAGTGAATAATAAGTTAAAGAAATTATTTTGGAAGTGATGTTTGAAATAGAATTAAAACAATCTAAAGATGTTTTAAGAAGGTGTTGAGATTTGAAACCATAGATTTCAACATTTATTGTTGAAATAAATGTTTTCGGGAAATAAAAGGAAATAGTGGATTATAACACTGTTGTTATAATAAATGATTTCCGAAAAGGAATGTTTTGTATAGTATTGGGATTTATATATCTATTTTAATTTCGAATCCCTATACTAGTGAATTTGGGTTGTCGTAACGATGTTTTACGCAACATTCGTTTTGGCCCAAATAAATATGTTTAAGAGAATGATTTTCTTAAAGAATGAAATATATACTTAATTTCGATTAAAGTATATGAAATATTTTCTAAGGTTGAAAATAAAAGATTTATGAATTACTTATAAAATAAATAAGTATGGAAATTGTTTTTCCAATGTGAAATGGAAAGTTTAGAGAATTTACCTTTTTGAAGATAAATTGAAAATGAATAATAGCAATCGTATATTCATAAATATTTTGGAAATATAAATTCAATATGGAATTTATAAATGGAATTGGGAAAGGTTTAAAAATAAATATTGATTTATTTTTGAAGTATGGAAATGGTTTCCAATATAAAGTAAATATGTTGAGAATTTATCTTTTTGAAGATAAATTGAAATGAATAATTAAAATAGTATATTCATGGATATTTTGGGAATATAAATTCATTATAGAATTTATAAATAAAAAGGGGAATTTGTTTAGAAATAAATGTTGATTTATTTTTGAAATGTGAAATTATATATCTAGTAAAGATATTTTTGGAAAATAAATAATTTGGAAAATTATTTGGAATCTGGTGATGTGTGCATATCTATTGATAGTTCAATAACCGACTATCAATATTTACCTTTAATAGGTATTTGTTGTGATTTGCTTGAATTTGAATGCCACACTTATTTTTTTAAAAATAAGCGCTCACTATTCGGGTTAACCGGGAAAGGACCTTGGGGTCGTATAACCCATTCCGAATATGTGATACGTCGTTATAAATTGCATTCGAAGATCGGTGTTGAAGACCGGATATTTTCGAAAACGAAAGGGTTTCTTGTTGATTGTCTCTGCACTGGCTGATCCCTGGTATTGAGATCTCCATATGTGATGGGAAATCCGAACGTGATTAGAGATTATTCGGATTGCAAGGACTTCTTTGTAAGTGCCTTCGGTTCTGTTCGAGCCCGGAACAGACTTGTATGGATTGTGTGTCTGACATTACAAGTTGAGATGTAAAGCCGATTTCTTTCAAATATATTTCTGTGGTGGCGGAGAATTTATTCTTTTAGCTTAACACCCTTCTCTGAGACGTACGAGCTCAGAGGTTATATAGTTGAAGTTATCAGCGATATATTCCCAATTTGGTAATGTGATACGCTGAGTGATGCTGAAATGATCATTGTGTTGATTATTGTGATAGGATCATTTATTTGATCGTCTATCTTTGTGATCATTGTGTTGATCATTTGTTGACCCAAAGCATGGCTTTTGTATAAAGTATGTTTTTGTGGACATGACTTCGTCGAACCTCACACCCCGGAAATGGTCAAAACAGGAAAGATGCGGCAAGGTTATGAGGGGTAGCACCCTTTAGGGTATGTACATTTCCTTCTGGATAGAGGTGGTATCATGGTAAGGAGCCCAGATATTTAACCTATGTGGTTATTACGAATTTATTACTTTGTGGTTGTTGGTTATCGGGATCCCGTGAGAAAGGTCGTTTACGATCGGGGAATGGCGTGCTCGTGTCAGTAGTTACCCAGTTAGGGGTAACCCGGCCTTGTGTTGGCAGAGTTCCGGTTTGGTTCTCGGGGATGTCTTTCCAGAGGCATTCTCATGTGGCAATGGGAATTTCCTTGGCCTGACCATTTGTTGGAAATCCAAAGAAACAATACGTGACTTGTATGGTTTTAGTTGTAGAACCTGCCATCTAATATGGTAGCTATAGTAGGCATAATATAATGGTACCTATGCTGGCTAAGATTTATATTCTACTTTCGAAATCGTTTTATACACTATGCACTAATAATAATATCAAAATTGATTTGATTTTAATGCGTATCAAGCATCTTTGACTAACATAAGAAGAAATCTTCCCCAAGTCTGCGTTTGCATTGTGTGTGTGGCGGGAGGTCTTATGGTAGTCTCATTTTTAAAAGCATTGCGAATTGGTTTTTTAAAATATTCTTCTATTTTGATTTTTAAAGAAAAATAAACTGTTTTGAGTTCTCGCACCAGTCACATGACTGACTCGGAGTTTATTGTTTTCCTTCCTAAACTCTGGGTGCCCACCAATTTCCACACGGGCAGTTAAGAGTTAGGTATATCAGGATATTCTGGATATTCTGGAGTTGCTGGAGGCAAGCTGGATGGCATGGCGTATTACTTATATAGTATTTCTTTTCCGCTGCACTGTTTGTTGTATATTGTTGTACACTCTGATGATGATATGATGTAATGAAATGTGATGTAATGTAATAACTGATATAGTTCTTTGTTTAAAGATTATTCATTTATTTATTATATGTTGTTCCGCTGCGAATTGTGAGATTCTGTTATTGTTCTGTTGTTTTTTGTTCCGTTCCATTTTCTTTTCTCTTTTTCTTCTATTTTAAAATTTTTCTATTCTTTCTTCTCTCCATCTTCTACCTTCTTCTCTTCTTCTTCCTTTCTTCTTTCTTAAACCCATAACATTTCGGTTTTTCGGCAACGAAAAATCTCGAACGTTACATTACCATTATTAAATTCCATCATACTAGGCTCTACAAACAAACCCGTAGGTTCTTATTGGCGAATGGATTTCCATACAAATGACCAGATGAAAGGACTACCTTTCGATGGGTACACCTCTAGATGGATGTCCCGAGGCACAGAACATCTGCCTTCTACCAACATAAGACCAACCTACCTCTGTAACGAGATAGTACCGAATATGTCATCCCTCAGTCGTTACCGACCTTTAAATCGGGCACCCGATCATGCAAACACATTAATTTACATCCCGAACGTCATAGCGGGAAGAAATATATATGTAGAAAGGGATTATCATACCCTAATTGGGAATGACCCACTTAGCCTTGCTGCATCGAACCCTGTTTTGGTCATTTCCGATTGATGAGGCTTGAGGAAATGATTACTTTTTCACATAGCACATATCATATCTCTGAATGCCACATTGCCATTTCCGTTGACTACTAATTGCTTTCCACAAAAATACAACCCTTAAGCTCGTATTTATCCTACTTTATTGGAATCTGACTTTTGTCAATTTTACAATGGAAATCCAAAATCTTTAGAAAAATAAGTTTGTCATTCTTATTTATCATATAAAACATGATGTTTAAGTTTGAAAATTCAACAGTTAAATATTTAAAATAATTAAATATCCCATTTTCAATGTGTTAAAATTAAGGGTCGTTATATTCTCCCCTACTTAAAAGAATTTCGTCCCTGAAATTACCCTGAACCTAAACCCACAATATTTTTTTTACCTAAATCGTTATTTCACAAACTTAAACCCATAAGATATACCCTAATCATCTGTATATAACATCTGATTTGATCTTCCATTCGAATGCAAAACTTTATTTTTGAACTAGTATCAATCTCTTGATCCTCTAGTTTGCATTCTGACCAAGCTTTTAGATCAGATACACTTGCTTTCCTTGCATAGCTCTCAACTATGATAGAAAACACGAGTAACTAACCACAAAGCATTATCAATGCTCGCCATTAAGAAATCGATTGATAAATTCTTTTTGAATCAGTGTAAACACCTCAAAGTTTCGTACTCGGATATTAGATCAAAATTTGTGTGACGAAATGATTTACACATAAATTATGTATTTATTCCTATTGGTTTTTCTTAGTAATACCAAATTCTCTTTATTCACATTCTTTTTTTTTCTTTTCTATTTTCTGTTTTATCACATTCTTTTTATTTTTATTATTTTTCTCTTTAATACTAATATTGTTTATGAATCATTTCGTAAAGCTATTATTTAAGTTTATCATGACTTATGAACACAACTATGTAAATCCATAACTTTAAAAACTTAAGTCCAATTCCTTAATTAATGGTAGAATTCATTAATAAAACTTTTTTACCAGGTTATAATTACATTTTAAAGAGTCATGATTTTACTTAAGTGTATAGAAAGTTCATGACTTAAATCTAGTTTTGTATAATACCCTTTTACATTCTAACTGTATATATATACATCCCAAATTCCCGATCGGTTTTATATCCAGGTGAATTACAGTTTGTGGGAGGTTGTTATCATTCCAAATTCATAATTACAAAATTTATTTTTTATTTAGTGCTATTATAAATTTCTTCACTTTAAATCATTTTTATTTATAACCACATTTATAAATTATACTTATCCAATTTCATTTACTTTAAACATTTCGCAATGGTTTATCTTTTACCAGAATATTCCATAAATTCCTTAGCATTGAGTTTGGTGTGGTTCAGAAATTTTCGACTATCCAAAATCGTCGAGAATCCTGCTTATCTTATCAATTAGCGATTCCAAATTTATCTTTGGTTTAAACACTTTTATATATATTACTAATCAATTTATCAATTAATGATTCACATTATCTCTTTAACTTAAAAAAGTTATATAGATCGAGTAACTCCTAAATAATACCAAGAAACTGGGTACTACTAATAGTATTATATATCCTCTTAACAAAAAAAGTAATACTTAAGAGAAGTGTTTACCATCCAAACACATTTTCAGCCCCTTTTTATTTTATTTTTGAGCCATTCGAACTAGTTATCATAAAATATCTCTTTTTATTTGAAATAATATCCTTTTCGAAATCCTTTAGAGATTACTTTTGTCAATAAAACCTATTTTATAAATTCTTTTTATAAATTCATCTTATATTAAATAACTTCATTTAAATTACCACAATTCTTTTAAATTACTCGAATTTTAAACCTTCATTCCTTTTATATTTTCATTTTATATTATATTATTTTTATCTTATATGTCGATTCCTTAAACCAATCTTATTATCAAACACCTTATAGTCAAATCCTGAAACCTAATTCACAAGATAATTGTACTTTAACTTTTAAATTAAACAATTGATCCATTTGTGATAGTAATTTAACATTAACATTTTTTTAATTTATTATTTTGGAATAAGTATTAAAGATTTTAGTTACCTTGTCAGGTTTCATATTTATTGATTATCTTTATAAAACATCTCATAGTTAAACTGTGAAATTCTAATCACAAGATGTTCATGATTAAATTTCACTAATCTTGATTTCAAACTATATAACTTTACAAAATATATACTTTGTAATCAAAATATAATCCCAGGTAAAATTATTTCATTTTCCAATTTTTCAAAACAAAACCTTTATATATGACATCATCAAATACGCGCTCATATATAATACTCTCAACTCATTCTTGGGTGTTACTAATAATGTGTTACTCATCCTAGGGTATTACTAACCCTATCTCTGATGAGTCTTTACCCCACCAAAGCCAAGGTTCTCGTTTAACCTTCAGCTCTGATACCAAATGTGATTACCCATTTTCTCGTACCCTTTGAATCGATAATAAACCACACATGTCTGACTCAATTTGCACAAAAAGACGGAACATGTGGGTTAATAAAGAAAAATTAGGCAGAACAGAATCTCACATGAATGGAATAATATATCATATTGAACAATGCCTTTACAGTGGAAAACTTTTAAATACATATATCAGAGTTTAACATAAATTTAGCTTAGACAGTTATAAACACATGTTCTTACAATTACTGACAAGCATCAAACAAAAACAAACAAACAAAATCGGAAAATAGAATATGTCCGTACGTAGATGAATATCTCCAGCTCACATCTGGAAACTCCAACCATCTTTAACAAAACCTAAAACTACTTAGTTATGACCCGAGTATTAAAAATACCCAGATTAGGCTTTATAAACCAGCGTGATAAACTCGAATATAAATGACAGTGTCATATATCAGCCTTGAAATAAAATCCTTTGAAATGAAAGAGTATCTCATAAGACCACACCCACACATAAACACATACGGGTTTTTACCTTATGATAACTAAAGCACTTTTATTTTAAAACATTTGATATTATTTTTAATGACATCTCTTTGAAAACATTTTCAAATAAACTTATTAATCTTAGCCAAAATTATTACCGTTATTAAATTCCAACATACTAGGCTCTACAAACAAAACCATAGGTTCTTATTGGTGAATGGATTTCCATACAAATAACTAGATGAAAGAACTACCTTCCGATAAGTACACCTCTAGATGGATGTCCCGAGGCACAGAAACATATGCCTTCTACCGACATAAGACCGGCCTACATCTGTAACTAGATAGTACCGAATATGTCATCCCCCGGTCATTACCGACCTTTAAACCGGGTGCCCGATCATACAAACCACATTTATTTACATACTGAACGTCATAGTGGGAAGAAATATATGCGTAGAAAGGGATGATCATACCCTAATTAGGAATGGCCCGCTTAGCCTTGCTGCATCTAACCATGTTCGGTCATTTCCGGTTGATGAGGCTTGAGGAAACGACTACATTTTCACATAGCACATATCATATCTCTGAATGCCACATTGCCATTTCCGTTGACTACTAATTGCTTTCCACAAAAATACAACCCTTAAGCTCGTATTTATCCTACTTTATTGGAATCTGACTTTTGTCAATTTTACAATGGAAATCCAAAATCTTTATAAAAATAAGTTTGTCATTCTTATTTATCATATAAAAAAGGATTGTTTATGTTTGAAAGTTCAACATTTGAATATTTAAAATAATTAAATATCCCATTTTCAAAGTGTTAAAATTACGGGTCGTTATATTCTCCCCTACTTAAAAGAATTTCGTCCCCGAAATTACCCTGAACCTAAACCCACAATATTTATTTGTCCCTAAATCATTATTTCACAAACTTAAACCCATAAGATATACCCAAATCATCTGTATATAATATCTGATTTGATCTTCTATTCGAATGCAAAATTTTATTTTCGAACTAGTATCATTCTCCCGATCCTCTAGTGCGGATTCTGACTAAGCTTTTAGATCAGATACACTTGCTTTCCTTGCATAGCTCTCAACTATGATAGAAAACTAGAGTAACTAACCACAAAGCATCATCAATGCTCACCGTTAAGAAATAGAGTGATAAATTCTTTTTCGGATCAGTGTAAACACCTCAAAGTTTCGTACTTGGATATTAGATCAAAATTTTTGTGACAAAATGATTTACATATAAATTACGTATTTATTCCTATTGGTTTTTTCTTAGTTATACCAAATTCTCTTTATTCATATTCTTTTTTTTCTCTTCTTTTTTCTGTTTTATCACATTCGTTTTTTTTTTAGTATTTTTTTCTTTAATACTAATACTGTTTATGAATCATTTCGTAAAACTATTATTTAAGTTTATTATGTCTTATGAACACAACTATGTAAATCCATCACTTTAAAAACTTAAGTCCAATTCCTCAATTAATGGTAGAATTCATTAATAAAACTTTTTTTACCAGGTTATAATTACATTTTAAAGAGTCGTGATTTTACTCAAGTTTATAAAAAGTTCATGACTTAAATCTAGTTTTCTATAATACCCTTTTACATCCTAATAGTATATATACACATCCCAAATTCCCGATCGGTTTTATATCCGGGTGAATTACAGTTTTTGGGAGGTTGCTATCATTCCAAATTCATAATTACAAAATTTATTTTTTATTTGATGCTATTATAAATTTCTTCACTTTTAAATCGTTTTTATTTATAACCATATTTATAAATTATACTTATCTAATTTCATTTACTATAAACATTTCGCAATGGTTTATCTTTTACCAGAATATTTCATAAATTCCTTAGCTTTGAGTTTGGTGTGGTTCAGAAATTTTCGACTGTCCAAAATGGTCGAGAATCCTGCTTATCTTATCAATTAGCGATTCCAAATTTATCTTTGGTTTAAACACTTTTATATATATTACTAATCAATTTATCAATTAATGATTCACAATATCTTTTTAACTTAAAAAAATTATATAGATCGAGTAACTCCTAAATAATACCAAGAAACTGGATACTACTAATAGTCTTATATATATCCTCTTAACAAGAAAAGTAATACTTAAGAGAAGTGTTTACCATCTAAACACATTTGCAGCCCTTTTTAGTTTATTTTTGAGCCATTCGAACTAGTTATCATAAAATATCTCTTTTTATTTGAAATAATACCCTTTTCGAAATCCTTTAGAGATTACTTTTGTCTATAAAACCTATTTTATAAATTCTTTTTATAAATTCATCTTATATTAATTAACTTCATTTAAGTTACCATAATTATTTTAAATTACTCGAATTTTAAACCATCATTCCTTTTATATTTTCATTTTATATTATATTATTTTTATATATGTCGATTCCTTAAGCCAATCTTATTATCAAACACCTTATAGTCAAATCGTGAAACTTAATTCACAAGATAATTGTACTTTAACTTTTGAATTAAACAATTGATCAATTTATGATAGTAATTTAACATTATCATTTCTTAATTTATTATTTTGGAATAAGTATTAAAGATTTTAGTTACCTTGTTTGATTTCTTACTTATTGGTTATCTTTATAAAACATCTTATAGTTAAACTGTGAAATTCTAATCACAAGATGTTCATAATTAAATTTCACTAATCTTGATTTCTAACTATATAACTTTACAAAATATATACTTTGTAATCGAAATATAATCCTAGGTAAAATTAATTCATTTACAAATTTTTCAAAACAAAACCATTTTATATAACATCATCAAATATGCGCTCATATATAATACTCTCAAATCGTTCTTGGGTGTTACTAATAATGAGTTACTCATCCTAGGGTATTACTAAGCCTATCTCTGATGAGTCTTTACCCCACCAAAGCCAAGGTTCTCATTTAACCTTCAGCTCTGATACCAAATGTGATGGCCCGTTTTCTCGTACCCTTTGAATCGATAATAAACCACACATGTCTGACTCAATTTGCATGAAAAACGGAACATCAGGGGTAATAAAGAAAAATTAGATAGAATAGAATTTCACATGAATGGAATAACATATCATATTGAGCAATGCTATTACAGCAGAAAACTTTAAATACATATATCAGAGTCTAACCTAAATTCAGCTTAGATAGTTATAAACACATGTCCTTACAATTACTGACAAGCATCAAGCAAAAACAAACAAACAAAATCGGATAATAGAATATGTTCGTACGTAGATGAATATCTCTAGCTCTAATCTGGAAACTCCAACCATCTTCAACTAAACCTGAAACTACTCGGATCTGACCCAAGTATTAAAAATACCCAGATCAGGCTTGATAAACTAGCGTGATAAACTCGAATATAAATGACAGTGTCATATATCAGCCTTGAAATAAAATCCTTTGAAAAGAAAGAGTATCGTATAAGACCACGCCCACACATAAACACGGACGGGTTTTTACCTTATGATAACTAAAACACTTTTATATCAAAACATTTGATATTATTTTTAATGACATCTCTTTGAAAACATTTTAAAATAAACTTATTTATCTTAGCCAAAATTGTTACCATTATTAAATTCCAGCATACTAGGCTCTACAAACAAAACCGTAGGTTCTTATTGGTGAATGGATTTCTATATAGATGACCAAATGAAAGGACTACCTTCCGATGGGTACACCTCTAGATGGATGTCTCGAGGCACAGAACATATGCCTTCTACCAACATAAGACCGACCTACCTCTGTAACTAGAGAGTACCAAATTTGTCATCCCCCAGTCATTACCGACCTTTAAACCGGGCGCCCGATTATACAAACCACATTAATTTACATCCGAACATCATAGCGGGAAGAAATATATATGTAGAAAGGGATGATCATACCCTAATTGGGAATGACCCACTTAGCCTTGCTGCATCTAATCCTGTTTCGGTCATTTTAGGTTGATGAGGCTTGAGGAAGCGATTATCTTTTCACATAGTACATATCATATCTTTGAATGCCACATTTCCATTTCCGTTGACTACTAATTTCTTTCCACAAAAATACAACCCTTAAGCTCATACCTCTCAAGAAGGGTGTTAAGCTAAGAGAAGTTTCCTTCTTCGCACCACAGATGTACGTTTGTAAAAACCAATGTACGTAATCTTTAGAAATGCAATATCAGACAAACATCCATATAAGTTGTCCATGAACAGGACAAACCGAAGGCCCTCTCCTACTACCACTAGTAGCGAGTAGTCCTTGCAATCCAAAAAATCTCCACAATGAGGAGACCACTACTATAAATAACTCTATAATGGGAGCTACCCAGAGCATGTCAACACGCGGTCCTCATGCTATGAAGATCCACGGTCTTCGATAATCATCATCTTCAATTTGTCTTCACATTCGAACGTATACATTGGTTTGAAGTGGTTTTTGGATAGGAATCGCCCAAATCCGACCCTGGTTCCTTTGAAATCCAATTATCGATAAAAAGATGTTAAGTTCATTTGTGGATATCAATCATCAATCAGTTACTTCATCTTTTCATAGATATATTCTTTTCAATTTATTCCATTTTCTTTTCAAGTATATATGGAATCATTAAGCCTTATTTATCCAATCATTTGGTTTATTTAAACCTTTCTTAAATCCTGCAATAATTTGGAATCATTTTCACTTTAACTTAGGAAAACTTTTCCAAATCATTCATTAAATCTTAATCAAAGATTTCTTATATTCAAGCTATAACTTTTAACTTAGGGAAAATCATTTATTAAATCTTAATCAAAGATTTCTTTCTTAACTTAAAATCATATTCTTGCAATTTGAAGATTTTCATAATGGAGTACTGCTGCCACTTTAAATATAGTAACTTTCACCTCTAGGGACTAATTGCAAGTATTCCTACATCATGAATATCTTTTCCTCAACTATCTTTGTCTTCAATATGTTTTATTTCGAAAATTAGTTTGAAGGGTTTTCGGATAATTTCGAAATCTTTTTATTTTGTGTTAGAGTAATTCTAAGCAATTCATTCTTTTTCTTTGGATAACATTTCAATTTCCCTTACTTAAATCTCGATCCAAATTCCCTAACTTTTAGGCGGGTCAAAATAATGTTATTTAAGACATCAGTTACGATAAACCCTAAATCAATTTTTACAAAACATTTTTGAGTAAATAAGATCATAGAAATCATTCTAATTTTATTCAATATCAATTTCCGTATTCAACAAGTGCTATGGACGGAATAACAGTGAAATCACCTTTTTAAATTCCATGAATAGGACGAGTTCTCTCTTCATATTTTAAAACCAAGTATAAGAAGATTATCTCCATGCAATCCAAGTCGTAATTTATCATTTTGGAGATTTCTTAAATTTTGGATAATACAAATCTTCTTCTATTTCGAAAACTTAATACAATCTTTTTATTTTAGAGCATCCGGGCTTCTTTTTGATCTGTTCCACCCATCTCCTAAGAAAAGAAAACATAGGCCAGGTAAGTTTAGGGCACTGGTTGCTCCATCCCTAACCTTAGTTAAACACCTTGTTTTATCTTTTTATATCTCACAAGCCGGACAAATGTACTAATCATTTCAGCATACTAAGTGATTAACTTTATTTTGGAATTGATTATAAAGATTCCAAATTATCTTTCAAAGGATTAATTTTCCTTTTAAAAACATTCATAAATGATTTTGCGAAAAATCGTTAAGTTTAAATATATTCAAAAAGTTATACAATTCGCAGCATAAAAGTGCTAAGGAAAGTGCTATATAAGCTTATTTGATTTAATCCACTTTTTAATATCTAAATGTTCATATTTTCCAATTCAAATATCTTCTAAACTATTTAAATAGATTTATTAAATTTATTTCATATTTTTCCATAATTAAAAACGTTCATTTAAAAGGATTTCCCATTATGGTCACTTGACTGCACTAGCGCGATTTTTTCTAGGAAATTGACTTGGAAATATTTTAAAATGTACAAGATGAATTATTGATTTTATTTATTTATTTCTTTAAACATATTAAATGTTTATAAAACATTTCTAACTCATTTTAAAACTATTTACAAAAGGTTTAAGCATTTCATATATGTCATTTCATCTTTAAAAGGAAAGTGATTTCCTTTGTGCTTATCGACGTGTATTAACGTGACTTGGTAAAAAAATTTAACAATCATATCAAACAATCAATACTTGATGATCAAAGCGTATATAAGCATCCATAGCAATAATAACAGAATATCAAACATGTATGTATATAAATAGAGACGCTAAATAGAGTTTCTCACCATAAACCAAAGCGATTAACTTCCTACCAACATTCAAACTAATCCACGCTTCACTAACTACGTTCTACTCCACTTAAACATTATCAAACAATACCCTCTTCCTTCTAATAGCTTGACCGAGGCTTGAGATGGAGGTGGGGCGAAAGTATAGAGAAGAAGCGGTAGAGTTTTGTGTGAGTAATGCGGAATATGGATCTTAAGGCTAGTATTAACACTAGAGGAGGGGGGGTAAATAGTGTTTATAAAGAATTATTAATTCTTTTTAATTCTACGTTAATTTGAACATAGATGCATGCAATATTCTAACACAGATTTAATCACAGAAACAAACACAGATATAGAAATAAAGTAAATGCAGAAAAGGAAAGAACACACCGGATTTTATACTGTTTCGGAGTTACCATACATCCAGTCCCGCACAATCAAGTACGGATTTCCTTTCAAAAGAATTTCAGCAATTACAACCATCGATTTCAAGGCTACGAGGTACACCCTCCAGAATTTCGATCCTCTGGGTAGGGATACTTGATTTCCGGACCACAAGTTTACCCAATTGATTTCTCAAGGCTACAATCACACCTTTTTAACTTGATTGATTTCTCAAGGCTCCAATCACACCTTTTACTCGTTTGATTACAAAGAAAGCCTATAACTTTGAATAGTACTGAGGATCTTGTTGAGATAGTGATAGAGAATCAAACCAGAGATGATCTAGTTAGATTTAATGTTGATTTCGGCAGAGTAATGGTAAGAATTTTGATAAGAAAATGTGGAAGAAGAAGAGAAATGAAAAACCAAAAAATCTGATATCAAAATTCATTGAAACTGAACCCTATTTACAGAGAAGCAACAGCCATGTCCATTCGTGAAGAGTTATGACGAATAGACACTTCTTTTGAAATTTGAATTTTGAACTCAACTGACACCATGTCGACATGGTCACCATAGGCATGTCGACATCCCAAAGCAATTTTTGATGATTTGATTTTCTTTGAAAATAACCTTTATCTTATATTAAAACTATTTTAAACTTTACAAATATACTTGACTATAGTTAAAATTCATAAGTAAATATAGAGAATAATATATATAAAGTTTTATTATAATTTTATATTTAAATCTAAGTAAATATATTATAATTAAAAGATAGTTTAAAACAAATGAAGTTTAAAAAAAAGAATATTTTATGGCTAAAACATCTTTTTGAAAATCATTTGAAAAGATATTTTTTCGGGCTAAAACATTTTAAAAATCAGTTTTGAAAATCATTCTGAAGTAGTTTTGAAAATCATTTTGAAGTAGTTTTGCCAGCTTCTTCCTGTAGAGTATCTCATTATATCAGGACTCGAGAACTTGTACAAAACCAGGATGTTCGTGGGTTTGTAAGCCACTAGTCGTAGGTTTGTAAGCTACTTGTCGTGGTTTTGTAAGCTACTAATAAGGTAGAAATCGGTTCCATCCCAAAAGAAAAATAGAGTGAAGATTTCAGTGCTATTATGAAGTTTTAACATAATTCTAGACTCGATATCTTGAAATTTTGATAACTTGAACTCTTGATATTCTTGATACCCATGAGTCTTCAATCTTGATATCTTGAATCTCTATACTTTACAATCTTCATTCTTGGTACCTGCATGGTTAAATCCTACATATACATATATATCTAAACTTATACTGTTAGTATTTATGTTTTATAATCTATTCTAAGGTTGTTGTCATCAAAACCATCATCTCACGGACTAACAATCTCCCTTTATTGATGATGACAACCTTTGTTTATAAAATATTAATTCTATCCTAATAACTCCTGTAACGATCCCAGTTTTAAAGACGGATTTAAATTTATAATTTGATTGAATTTAAGATTAAATTATGGAATTATGTGAAATTTTCAAACTAATGTATTTTAAAAAAAAAAATATAAGCAAAACCAGAAAAATATGAAGCAAGAAAATAAGCAAAACAAGGTGGTCGTGTACTTATGTAAAGCAACATAACAAAATAAATACATAAACAAACAAAGAATTGTGCAAAACATAATTAGAAAGTATAAGTTATAAACAAAAGGAATATCTACTAAATAAAAACAAAGAAGTACAAACTACATACATATAAAAAGCAATATGAACAAAAAAAAATGTATAAAGCTAAAGTATAAAAGCTTGCAAATGAACTGTATATACATAATAATAAAATAAAAAGAATAGTATAGCTTGTACACCTAATAACTCATGCATTTAATGTCAAAATCCTCTCAGCACCATTGAAATCTCCCCAGCCGAGTTAAATAAGTATGAATACTTGGAAAGCAAAGCCAAAAGTTATAAACAAAAGCACATATAAAATATAAAGTGAATACAAAGTAACCAAAGTAAAAACAAGAAAGTAAGTATTTAAATGAATCAAAACAGCACTTATACGGGTTTGAATAATTGGATTTAAATTGAAATTCAAAAATCTGAAATTGAATTCTATATTCAATACTTATGATTTAAAAAGGATTTTTACAAGTTATACGGGTTTAAACCATTTTTAAGCATTGATTTGAAAATTCGAATTAAAGATTGTAACTTGTATAAATGGAATCGGGGTTTTTTTCCAAAATAAAACTATTATTTCTAAGTGATAAAAAAAAAACTTTCATTTGAGTAATGAACTTCCAATTTATATTAAAGAGATTTCAAGTTTGAATCGAAAATGATTTTCCAAGTTATGAATGAATCTTTGGAAATAAGTTTTGAAAGTTATGAGATAAATCTTTGATTTAAAGATTTAAATGAGTAAATTCAATTGAACGGAAATTGTTTTGAAAATCCGTAAATGAACCTTTGTGAAACTGAGTGAACTTTGTGAAATAAATCTTTTTGTTTAAAAGATTTGAAATGGTAATTGGTTTAAACCATTTGAAAGAAACTTTGGAATTATTAAGTTGTGACTTAATCGAAATCCCATATTCATATGTTTTAAATGTTGCGCTCACTATTTGGGTTAGCCGGGAAAGGACCTTTGGGTCGTATAACCCATTCCGAATATGTAATATATCGTTGTGGATAACATTTGAAGACCGATGTCGAAGACCGGGTATTTGCGAGAGCGATAGGATGACCTGTCGATTGACTCTGCACCGAGTTGCTCCGGTATAGAGTTCTCCATATGTGATGGGGAATCCGATCAGGATCGTGGATATCCGTATTGCAAGGACTTCTTTGTAAGTGCCTTCGGTTCTGTTCGAGCCCGGAACAGACTTGTATGGATAGTATGTCTGACATTACAAATTGAGATATAAAGCCGATTCCTTTCAAATATATTTCTGTTGGTGGCGGAGAATTTATTCTTTTAGCTTAACACCCTTCTCTGAGACGTACGAGCTCAGAGGTTATGTAGTTGAAGGTTATCAGCAATATATTCCCAATTTGGTAATGTGACATGCTGAGTGTTGCTGTGAAATGATCATTGTGTTGATTATTTGTGATAGGATCATTTGTGTGATCGTCTATCTTAGTGATCATTTCTATGATCATTTGTTGACCCAAAGCATGGCTTTTGTATAAAGTATGTTTTTGTGGACGTGACTTCGTCGAGCCTCACAAACCGGTAATGGTCGAAACAGGAATTGTGCAGGAAGGTTTTCAGGGATAACTTCCCTAGGGTATGACCATTCCTTCTGGAAAAGGGTAGTATCATGGTATGGAGCCCAGATACTTACTCATGTTGAAACACTTATTATTATGGTGTGATGTTGGTTAGAGAGCGCTCTCGTTTAAAGGTCCCAAAGGACCGGGGGTGGCATATCTGAGGGTTTGTAATATTCCTTGGGAAAAGGGATTCCCGGCTTTGTTTAGCAGAGAACGGTGGTTCTCGGGGCGTCCTTCCAGAGGCGTTTCCATGTGGCAATGGGAAGTTTGTAACGACCTAGAATTTTTATTAATTAAAATTTGAATATTTAATTAATTTTAAATATTTATAAGTGAATTTATAAGTCGAATAAATTTTATTTTGATTTATTGGATTTAATTGAATAATTAAATCGATAATTTAATAAGTTAAATTATGGAAATAATTGAAAATTGAGTTAAATATGATTGAAAATGATTTGTAAAATTTTATTTTATCATATGGGAGTTAGAATGATATTTTAAAACTTTTAAAATCGAATTAGAAGTTAATTTGTGAAAATTTAATATTTTAATATTTAATAATCGACTGTAAAATAGCCAATTTTTGAACAGTCCCAGAATTGAACGAAACCAGTTCCATTGGATCCGTAATAGTTAGTTATTACCGGATTTCAATTTTCGTGTCAATCGGAGTTATCGTTTGAGCGTGGCAGCTCCAAACGCATCGATTTATTTTTAATTTTAATTTGGCGAGTTAAAATAGCCATTTTTCAAAAAGTCTCGGATTTCGACGATACCAGTTTCATCGGATCCGTAATGTGATATTATTGTAAGGTTTCAAATTTCAAGTCAATTGGATTTACCGTTTGTCCGGTACGAATTAAAACGCCTAGAAATCGACTTAAATCGGTTTAATTTAAATTGAGCATTTACAGCCATAACTCGCACAGATGTCCGAATTAGCTTCCGAAACCTGTTCCATTGTGTCCGGAACGTGGGGTAAACCCTAGAAACGCTGGTTACGGTGCGTAAATCGGAGTTCGGAATTTCCAGATGAATAGTGTCGATCGGTTCTCTATAAATAGGCCAACCACCTTCATAAATTTAATATAAAAAAAAAACCCTAATTTGTTTGCCAGCCGCCTCCACATCTATGAATGGCCAGAATTGTCCCAATTTCATTCCTTAATCTCTCCAAATCCATTCACAATCAAGCGAAGTGATCAACTACAAAGATGAAGATCTTGGCGAAAGCTTTCAATCCATACGGTTGAGATCGTGTTTGGAGCATCAGAGGAGGAGCAGGAGGGGACCGTTTGTAGCATGTTGCGCATGCAACCCTAGGCTAGAGGGGCAGCCGAGCTTCAGGGCATTTGGGCCGAGCATGGCTCTCGTCGAAGGCTACAAAATGGCACTTGCTGACCAAAGTTTCGTTGAGTGTGGTGTTAGCTAAATTAAACCCTAATTTCTTGTAATGGGTTCGGCCTCTTCAACGTGGTATTGGAGATATGCGTGGCAATGGGAAGAAGCTAGGTGCGGTGGAGATGCAAAGGAGTTGAGATCAACGGTGGATGATGAGCTGTAGGTTTTAATTATAAAGTTTATGTTGAAATTGTTTTATAAATTCGAGCAAACTTCAAAAATACGTATCTTTTTCATACGAGGTCGAAAATGCGCGAAACCAGTTGCGTTGGAATCGTATGGACGAGCACTACGCGATGGAATTGGATTGGAGTCATTTGGAGTTAGTGAGAATTTTGGGTAAAATTAAACGTGCGTTTAATTTTATTCGAAATAAATCGCTAAAACGGAAATTTAAATCAAGGTGAGAACTGCTCACTCAATCGAATCAGTTTCGATTTTATTTTAAATAGTTAGATTTAAAATATTTGAATGCATGTATGAATGATGATTGTTATCTATTGATTGTTAAAATAGATATTATACGCCGTTAGTAAGCGGATGTTATTTATTAAAAACATATACCGCGAATATTTCATAAACAGTGAAATTGGTATTATATATAATAGCAATATATATATATATTGGCATATGTATATATTGGAGTTATTGATTTCCCGCATTTTTTTGTTTAGCGGATGAGACCCTATTACGCCGTTATTAAACGGATAATATTTAATAAGAACATATACCGCGATAATTTCGTACTGGAGCGAAATTGGTATTGTGCTAATATTTGTGGATGCAGGAAAGCAGGTTGGAGGGATCCAACTAGATTCCTCAACAGTTTTTAATTGATTTCAGATATTTTGATATTTGATGGATTATCATATACGATATGTGATGTCGTTGTAGTCGTGATTGACTATTTGGTGTGTAGCATCATTGGACCCAAATTTTGGGATTTTAAAATGATTTTTAAAGTGATTTTTGAAAATATACTATATTTTTGGAATTGATCCATTTTAAATAAATAAACGTTATAATTTTTAATGTTATAAAAATTATGATTTTTGAGAAATATAGTTAAAGATTGATTTTTGAGAAATATGGGTTAATGATTTTATAAAATGGGTAAAATCGGGATTTTTGAATATATTATAAAAGTTTAAATATAGGATTTATAAAAATTTGATTATTTTATAAATCAAAATGGTGAAATTATAAAGGAAATTAAAGACGTTTTAGAATAATAATATAATTTAATTTATATTAAGAGATTTATAAATGGATATTTATAAATTGAAATGTTGACATTATAAAACGAGTTTTTATAAGTGTTTGAATGAAGTGGAAATGAATTTCATAAATGAATGAAATTTATGGAATTATAAACTGTGAAGTTATAAAAGAAATTTATAAATAGTAAGGTTTATAAATTTGGTGAAATTATTTGAAGAATAGATTGGTTAAATAAATGGATCTTATAAGTTATAAGATTTATAAATTGGAAAGTCTCTAAAAAAACGATTTTGTAAAATAATCGTTTTATAAGTAATTAACTTATAATATGAACGTTTAGTTTATAATTTAGTTATAAACTGGAATAGGTTAATAAAGGAATTTATAAAAAGGAAGTTTTTATAAAATAAATAGAAATGGAATTTATGAACGTTGTTTTATAAATTCACAAACAACTTATTTTGGTAAGTGAAGTGTTGTAACTTATTTAATGGAGTTATAGGCACGTTCTAGACTGTGAATAATCCTTTAAAATAAAGTGTATAGAATTGATGAAATTTGTTAACGTAGTATATTCACGTTTTTGAATAGTGAATAACGTGTTAAAGAAATTGTTTAGAATGTGATATTTTAAACAGAATTAAAACGATCTAACGATGTTTTAAAAGGTGTTGAGATTCGAAACCATAGATTTCAACATTCATTGTTGAAATAGACGTTTTCGAGAAATAAAAGGAAATGGTGGACTATAACACTGTTGTTATAGTAAATGATTTCCGAAAGGAAATGTTTTGAATAGTATTGGGATTTATATATCTATTTTAATTTAGAATCCCTATACTAGTGATTTTGGGTTGTCGTAACGATGTTTTACGCAGCATTCGTTTTGGCCTAAATAAATATGTTTAAGTGAATGATTTCCTTAAAGAATGAAATATATACTTAATTCGATTTAAGTATATTAAATATTTTCCAAGGTTGAAAATAAAAAGATTTGTGAATTACTTATGAATAAATAAGTATGGAAATGTTTTCCAATATGAAGTGAATAATTAGAATTTATTTTTTTGAAGATAAATTGAAATGAATAATTGAAATCATATATGCATGAATATTTTGGAATATAAATTCACTAAGGAATTTATAAAAGAAAGTGGGATTTGTTTAGAAAAATAAATATTGATTTATTTTTGAAATGTTGAAATTTTATATCTTGTAAAGATATTTTGGAAAGTAAATAATTTGGAAAATTATTTGGAATCTGGTGATGTGTGCATATCCATTGATAGTTCAATAATCGACTATCAATATTTTCCCTTTTGAATGGGTATTTGATGTGAATTGATTGAATTTGAATGCCACACTTATTTTTGAATAAGCGCTCACTATTCGGGTTAACCGGGAAAGGACCATGGGGTCGTATAACCCATTCCGAATATGTGATACGTCGTTGTGAATTGCATTTGATGACCGGTGTTGAAGACCGAGTATTTGCAAAAGCGATAGGATGACCTATCGATTGTCTCTGCACTGGGTAGCTCCTGGTATTGAGATCTCTTAAGTGATGGGAAATTCGATCGGGATTGTGAATACCCGGATTGCAAGGGCTTCGTAAGAAGTGCCTTCGGTTTTTTTCGAGCCCGGAACAGACTTGTATGGATTGTATGCCTGACATTACAAGTTGAGATATAAAGCCGATTTCTTTCAAATATATTTCTGTTGGTGGCGGAGAATTTATTCTTTAAGCTTAACACCCTTCTCTGAGACGTACGACCTCAGAGGTTATATAGTTGAAGTTATCTGCGATATATTCCCAATTTGGTAATGTGACATGATGAGTGATGCTGAAATGATCATTGTGTTGATTATTTGTGATAGGATCATTTGTTTGATCGTCTATCTTGATGATCATTGTGTTGATCATTTGTTGACCCAAAGCATGGCTTTTGTATAAAGTATGTTTTTGGGGACGTGAATTCGTCGAGCCTCACAACCCGGTAATAGTCGAAACAGGAATTGTGCGGCAAAGTTTTCAGGGATAACTTCCCTAGGGTATGACCATTCCTTCTGGAAAAGGGTAGTATCATGGTATGGAGCCCAGATACTTACTCATGTTGAAACACTTATTATTATGGTGTGATGTTGGTTAGAGAGCGCTCTCGTTTAAAGGTCCCAAAGGACCGGGGGTGGCATATCTGAGGGTTTGTAATATTCCTTGGGAAAAGGAATTCCCGGCTTTGTTTGGCAGAGGACAGTGGTTCTCGGGGCGTCCAGCCAGAGGCGTTTCCATGTGGCAATGGGAAGTTCCTTGGCCTGACCATTTGTTGGAAAAATCCATTCTCCAAATACGAAACTTGTACGGTATTAGTTGTAGGACCTATCATTCACTTATGGTGTCGCAACACTGTTTGGATGATAGCTATAGTAGGCATACGATAATGGTCGTATGTTGGCTAAGATTTATATTCTACTTTCGAAATAATTTCCTACACTATGCACTAGTAATAATATCAAATGTTATTTTAAATGCGTATCAAGCATCTTTGACTATCATAAGGAGAAATCTCCTCCGATTCTGCGTTTGCATGTGTGTGTGTGCGGGAGGCCTTATGGTAGTCTCATTTTTAAAAGCATTGCGAATTGAATTTAAAAATATTCTTCTATTTTGATTTTAAAGATAAATAAACTATTTTGAGTTCTCACACCAGTCACATGACTAACTCGGAGTTTATTGTTTTCCTTCCTAAACTCTGGGTTCCCACCAATTTCCACACGGGCAGTCAAGAGTTAAGGTTTATCAGGATATTCTGGATATTCAGGAGTTGCAGGAGGCAAGCTGGATGGCATGGCGTATTACTAGTAGATAGTATTTCTTTTTCCGCTGCACTGTTTGTTGTTGTATGATGTTGTACACTCTGATGATATGATGTAATGAAATGTAATGTAATAACTGATATAGTTCTTTGTTTAAAAGATTATTCATTTATTATTATATGTTGTTCCGCTGCGAGTTGTGAGATTCTGTTGTTGTTCAGTTGTTTCCTTTCTGTCCATTCTCTATTTTAAAATTTTCTGTTTTCTTTCCTCTCCATTTTTCTATCTCTTATCTCTTCTTCTCTCCTTTTCTCTTCTCTTTTCTTAAATTCTTTTTAAAACCCATAACATTCCGTGTTTCCGGCCTTCGATTTCTCGGCAGTCGATAAAGTGAGTATCGATGTTGAATTTTCGAAAGTCGAAAATTTTCGGGGCGTTACATTTGGTATCGGAGCTTATGGTTAAGCGACAACCATGGTTCTGTTGGGTAGTACTCATTAGAGATAGAGTCAGTAGTACTCTAGAATGAGTTTGAGTGTAATAATAGCTATGAGAGCGTAATTGTTAGTGAATATAAAAATTGTTTTATATTGTGATGGTTGGTTTATTGAGTGGCATATGAACTTTCGTCAGCGTGGTCCGCAAGACTATGCCGAAGGGGTTTCTAAACACTTGAATAGAACAATTCGACATAATATTGTTTTAAATTGGGTAAATGAAATAATTTTGCCTTGATTATATTTTATATATAAAGAAATAATTTTTCAGAATTATTAAAGTGAATATAAGTTGATTGTTAGGTTGTTTGAATAATTTAAATTAAAGAAAAATTGTATAAGCAAAAGAATTATAAGAATTGAATTATAATTAAAGTGATTTACAATTGTGAAATAAAACTTATATATATGAGAAGTGAAATTATGTGAATATATTTATGAATATGAGTTGTAAATAAAAAGTGAATTTAAAGTTAAATGGAAATATAACTTAAGAAGATGTTAAATGGAGTTGATATTGGTATCGAAGTAAATAATCAAGTGGATTAAATGAATATGAACTTAAGTTATATAAATAAAATTCAACTTTGGAAATTGAATTGAATTAATGAAATGAATGTTAATCAATTGAATGTAAATAATAATTGATATGAAATAATGAATGAAAGTGTTAATTCATTAAAATCTAATGTTATTGGAAGTTGAATAAATTGAATGAGAATGAATATACATTGGTTGTTATATGATTGTTAGTTGATTGTATATAATTCATTAAGTGTTAATGAAATTGGAAGCTAAAGTAATTGAAATTCAATTGGAAGTTAAATGAATCTTAAATAGAATTGAATTTGATTTGGAAGTGTACCAACTTGAATATGAATTAGTGAATATAAACTAATTGAAAATGAATGTTAGTAAACATCCACTGTAATGAATCAAATGTGATTTAGAGTGAACCATTTCATTAAATATTAATGAGAATATGAATGAATATTTATTGGTTATGAATGATAGTTGGTTGATGTTTGCATTTGTTGCTTTTACTGCATTTGCTATGTTAACATGTATAGTTGTTATGGAGATATATGTTGTATATCGATACTATTATCTATATGCATGGTTCTCATGTTGTTTGTTGAGTGTTTAGTAGGTGCGGATCGCGTTTGCTTCGCATTTGGAGCTCGCTTTCGCGCTATATTAGCCGTATATGCTCGCTAATAAAATATAAGGTACATATCTCGGATTAAATATCGTACTTTTACACTTTTTTCCCTTCGGGATGCCTCATTACTTGATGAGATGTATATTTGTGATATATATACTGTCATTTTTTTTTTCGGATCGAGCCGCGCAAAGGAGACTATGGCGAATTTTTCCGGAAATTTAAGGCGTTAGAAAAAAATTTGAGAAAATGGGAAAATTTTGAAAACTATAACTTTGATTTTGGAATTGAAAGTTAAACAATAGTAGTTGTTTTTGAAAAGATAACTAAGTATGATTTGAAACTTAGTAAAGTTATTAAAAGAAGTTTAACTATGGATTTTGGGAAAGTTAATAAATTTTGTAACTTTCTTACTTGTAATTTCGAGGACGAAATTCTTTTAATGGGGAAAGATTGTAACGACCCAGAATTTTTATTAATTAAAATTTGAATATTTAATTAATTTTAAATATTTATAAGTGAATTTATAAGTCGAATAAATTTTATTTTGATTTATTGGATTTAATTGAATAATTAAATCGATAATTTAATAAGTTAAATTATGGAAATAATTGAAAATTGAGTTAAATATGATTGAAAATGATTTGTAAAATTTTATTTTATCATATGGGAGTTAGAATGATATTTTAGAACTTTTAAAATCGAATTAGAAGTTAATTTGTGAAAATTTAATATTTTAATATTTAATAATCGACTGTAAAATAGCCAATTTTTGAACAGTCTCAGAATTGAACGAAACCAGTTCCATTGGATCCGTAATAGTTAGTTATTACCGGATTTCAATTTTCGTGTCAATCGGAGTTATCGTTTGAGCGTAGCAGCTCGAAACGCATCGATTTATTTTTAATTTTAATTTGGCGAGTTAAAATAGCCATTTTTCAAAAAGTCTCGGATTTCGACGAAACCAGTTTCATCGGATCCGTAATGTGATATTATTGTAAGGTTTTAAATTTCAAGTCAATTGGATTTACCGTTTGTCCGATACGAATTAAAACGCCTAGAAATCGACTTAAATCGGTTTAATTTAAATTGAGCGTTTACAGCCATAACTCGCACAGATGTCCGAATTAGCTTCCGAAACCTGTTTCATTGTGTCCGGAACGCGGGGTAAACCCTAGAAACGCTGGTTACGGCGCGTAAATCGGAGTTCGGAATTTCCGGATGAATAGTGTCGATCGGTTCTCTATAAATAGACCAACCACCTTCATAAATTTAATAAAAAAAAAATAAAACCCTAATTTGTTTGCCAGCCGCCTCCACATCTATGAATGGCCAGAATTGTCCCAATTTCATTCCTTAATCTCTCCAAATCCATTCACAATCAAGCGAAGTGATCAACTACAAAGATGAAGATCTTGGCAAAAGCTTTCAATCCATACGGTTGAGATCGTGTTTGGAGCATCAGAGGAGGAGCAGGAGGGGACCGTTTGTAGCATGTTGCGCACGCAACCCTAGGCTAGAGGGGCAGCCGAGCTTCAGGGCATTTGGGCCGAGCATGGCTCTCGTCGAAGGCTACAAAATGGCACTTGCTGATCAAAGTTTCGTTGAGTGTGGTGTTAGCTAAATTAAACCCTAATTTCTTGTAATGGGTTCGGCCTCTTCAACGTGGTACTGGAGATATGCGTGGCAATGGGAAGAAGCTAGGTGCGGTGGAGATGCAAAGGAGTTGAGATCAACGGTGGATGATGAGCTGTAGGTTTTAATTATAAAGTTTATGTTGAAATTGTTTTATAAATTCGAGCAAACTTCAAAAATACGTATCTTTTTCATACGAGGTCGAAAACGCGCGAAACCAGTTGCGTTGGAATCGTATGGACGAGCACTACGCGATGGAATTGGATTGGAGTCGTTTGGAGTTAGTGAGAATTTTGGGTAAAATTAAACGTGCGTTTAATTTTATTCGAAATAAATCGCTAAAACGAAAATTTAAATCAAGGTGAGAACTTCTCACTCAATCGAATCAGTTTCGATTTTATTTTAAATAGTTAGATTTAAAATATTTGAATGCATGTATGAATGATGATTGTTATCTATTGATTGTTAAAATAGACATTATACGCCGTTAGTAAGCGGATGTTATTTATTAAAAACATATACCGCGAATATTTCATAAACAGTGAAATTGGTATTATATATAATAGCAATATATATATATTGGCATATGTATATATTGGAGTTATTGATTTTCCGCATTTTTTTGTTTAGCGGATGAGACCCTATTACGCCGTTATTAAGCGGATAATATTTAATAAGAACATATACCGCGATAATTTCGTACTGGAGCGAAATTGGTATTGTGCTAATGTTTGTGGATGCAGGAAAGCAGGTTGGAGGGATCCAACTGGATTCCTCAACAGTTTTTAATTGATTTCAGATATTTTGATATTTGATGGATTATCATATACGATATGTGATGTCGTTGTAGTCGTGATTGACTATTTGGTGTGCAGCATCATTGGACCCAAATTTTGGGATTTTAAAATGATTTTTAAAGTGATTTTTGAAAATATACTATATTTTTGGAATTGATCCATTTTAAATAAATAAACGTTATAATTTTTAATGTTATAAAAATTATGATTTTTGAGAAATATAGTTAAAGATTGATTTTTGAGAAATATGGGTTAATGATTTTATAAAATGGGTAAAATCGGGATTTTTGAATATATTATAAAAGTTTAAATATAGGATTTATAAAAATTTGATTATTTTATAAATCAAAATGGTGAAATTATAAAGGAAATTAAAGACGTTTTAGAATAATAAAGTAATTTAATTTATATTAAGAGATTTATAAATGGATATTTATAAATTGAAATGTTGACATTATAAAACGAGTTTTTGTAAGTGTTTGAATGAAGTGGAAATGAATTTCATAAATGAATGAAATTTATGGAATTATAAACTGTGAAGTTATAAAAGAAATTTATAAATAGCAAGGTTTATAAATTTGGTGAAATTATTTGAAGAATAGATTGGTTAAATAAATGGATCTTATAAGTTATAAGATTTATAAATTGGAAAGTCTCTAAAAAAAACGATTTTGTAAAATAATCGTTTTATAAGTAATTAACTTATAATATGAACGTTTAGTTTATAATTTAGTTATAAACTGGAATAGGTTAATAAAGGAATTTATAAAAAGGAAGTTTTTATAAAATAAATAGAAATGGAATTTATGAACGTTGTTTTATAAATTCGCAAACAACTTATTTTGGTAAGTGAAGTGTTGTAACTTATTTAATGGAGTTATAGGCACGTTCTAGACTGTGAATAATCCTTTAAAATAAAGTGTATAGAATTGATGAAATTTGTTAACGTAGTATATTCACGTTTTTGAATAGTGAATAACGTGTTAAAGAAATTGTTTAGAATGTGATATTTTAAACAGAATTAAAACGATCTAACGATGTTTTAAAAGGTGTTGAGATTCGAAACCATAGATTTCAACATTCATTGTTGAAATAGACGTTTTCGAGAAATAAAAGGAAATGGTGAACTATAACACTGTTGTTATAGTAAATGATTTCCGAAAGGAAATGTTTTGAATAGTATTGGGATTTATATATCTATTTTAATTTAGAATCCCTATACTAGTGATTTTGGGTTGTCGTAACGATGTTTTACGCAACATTCGTTTTGGCCCAAATAAATATGTTTAAGTGAATGATTTCCTTAAAGAATGAAATATATACTTAATTCGATTTAAGTATATTAGATATTTTCCAAGGTTGAAAATAAAAAGATTTGTGAATTACTTATGAATAAATAAGTATGGAAATGTTTTCCAATATGAAGTGAATAATTAGAATTTATTTTTTTGAAGATAAATTGAAATGAATAATTGAAATCATATATGCATGAATATTTTGGAATATAAATTCACTAAGGAATTTATAAAAGAAAGTGGGATTTGTTTAGAAAAATAAATATTGATTTATTTTTGAAATGTTGAAATTTTATATCTTGTAAAGATATTTTGGAAAGTAAATAATTTGGAAAAATATTTGGAATCTGGTGATGTGTGCATATCCATTGATAGTTCAATAATCGACTATCAATATTTTCCCTTTTGAATGGGTATTTGATGTGAATTGATTGAATTTGAATGCCACACTTATTTTTGAATAAGCGCTCACTATTCGGGTTAACCGGGAAAGGACCATGGGGTCGTATAACCCATTCCGAATATGTGATACGTCGTTGTGAATTGCATTTGATGACCGGTGTTGAAGACCGAGTATTTGCAAAAGCGATAGGATGACCTATCGATTGTCTCTGCACTGGGTAGCTCCTGGTATTGAGATCTCTTAAGTGATGGGAAATTCGATCGGGATTGTGAATACCCGGATTGCAAGGGCTTCGTAAGAAGTGCCTTCGGTTTTGTTCGAGCCCGGAACAGACTTGTATGGATTGTATGCCTGACATTACAAGTTGAGATATAAAGCCGATTTCTTTCAAATATATTTCTGTTGGTGGCGGAGAATTTATTCTTTAAGCTTAACACCCTTCTCTGAGACGTACGAGCTCAGAGGTTATATAGTTGAAGTTATCAGCGATATATTCCCAATTTGGTAATGTGACATGCTGAGTGATGCTGAAATGATCATTGTGTTGATTATTTGTGATAGGATCATTTGTTTGATCGTCTATCTTGATGATCATTGTGTTGATCATTTGTTGACCCAAAGCATGGCTTTTGTATAAAGTATGTTTTTGGGGACGTGAATTCGTCGAGCCTCATAACCCGGTAATGGTCGAAACAGGAATTGTGCGGCAAAGTTTTCAGGGATAACTTCCCTAGGGTATGACCATTCCTTCTGGAAAAGGGTAGTATCATGGTATGGAGCCCAGATACTTACTCATGTTGAAACACTTATTATTATGGTGTGATGTTGGTTAGAGAGCGCTCTCGTTTAAAGGTCCCAAAGGACCGGGGGTGGCATATCTGAGGGTTTGTAATATTCCTTGGGAAAAGGAATTCCCGGCTTTGTTTGGCAGAGGACAGTGGTTCTCGGGGCGTCCAGCCAGAGGCGTTTCCATGTGGCAATGGGAAGTTCCTTGGCCTGACCATTTGTTGGAAAAATCCATTCTCCAAATACGAAACTTGTACGGTATTAGTTGTAGGACCTATCATTCACTTATGGTGTCGCAACACTGTTTGGATGATAGCTATAGTAGGCATACGATAATGGTCGTATGTTGGCTAAGATTTATATTCTACTTTCGAAATAATTTCCTACACTATGCACTAGTAATAATATCAAATGTTATTTTAAATGCGTATCAAGCATCTTTGACTATCATAAGGAGAAATCTCCTCCGATTCTGCGTTTGCATGTGTGTGTGTGCGGGAGGCCTTATGGTAGTCTCATTTTTAAAAGCATTGCGAATTGAATTTAAAAATATTCTTCTATTTTGATTTTAAAGATAAATAAACTGTTTTGAGTTCTCACACCAGTCACATGACTGACTCGGAGTTTATTGTTTTCCTTCCTAAACTCTGGGTGCCCACCAATTTCCACACGGGCAGTCAAGAGTTAAGGTTTATCAGGATATTCTGGATATTCAGGAGTTGCAGGAGGCAAGCTGGATGGCATGGCGTATTACTAGTATATAGTATTTCTTTTTCCGCTGCACTGTTTGTTGTTGTATGATGTTGTACACTCTGATGATATGATGTAATGAAATGTAATGTAATAACTGATATAGTTCTTTGTTTAAAAGATTATTCATTTATTATTATATGTTGTTCCGCTGCGAGTTGTGAGATTCTGTTGTTGTTCAGTTGTTTCCTTTCTGTCCATTCTCTATTTTAAAATTTTCTGTTTTCTTTCCTCTCCATTTTTCTATCTCTTATCTCTTCTTCTCTCTTATTCTCTTCTCTTTTCTTAAATTCTTTTTAAAACCCATAACATTCCGTGTTTCCGGCCTTCGATTTCTCGGCAGTCGATAAAGTGAGTATCGATGTTGAATTTTCGAAAGTCGAAAATTTTCGGGGCGTTACAAAGTTCCTTGGCCTGACCATTTATTGGAAATCCATTCTTCAAATACGTACCTTGTACGTTATTAGTTGTAGAACCTATCATCCACTTATGGTGGCGCCCCACTGTTTGGATGGTAGCTATAGTAGGCATAGTTCGAAATGTCTATGCCGGCTAAGATTTATATCTTTATTTTCGAAATGAATTTTCTCTACACTATGCACTAGTAATAATATCAAATGTTCTTTTAAATGCGTATCAAGCATCTTTGACTATCATAAGGAGAAATCTCCTCCGATTCTGCGTTTGCATTGTGTGTGTGTGCGGGAGGCCTTATGGTAGTCTCATTTTTAAAAAGCATTGCGAATTGACTTTGAAATTCTTTTGTTGAATGTTTTAAAAGATAAACTGTTTTTGTTGCTCACACCAGTCCCATGACTGATCCAGAGTTTATTGTTTATTTCCTAAACTCTGGGTGCTCAAAATTTTTCTATACGGGCAATCTAGAGTTTGGTTTTTCAGATAATTAGATTCAGTAGATTATCTGGAGCTAGTTCAGTTTTCTTTGGATATGGACGAGACTTGTTTAGCTTGGTGCAATCTTGATAGTGGATCGAGATAGGAGTTTTGGAGCTTTGTCTTTGGAGCTTTTTGGATCAGAGTTGCAGTATTATATTCTGAGAAGACTTATTTCATATTGTATCGTGTTCCGCTGTATTCTATGTTGTATATTCTCTGATGTTGATGATTATCATTGTATCAAATTGATGTATCAGATATTGTATTCATGTTATATCAGTGATATCATCTTTTATTTCCGCTGTGTTATTTATCATTTAATGGTGTTCCAAGCTCCCGCGAAACGAATTTGATGTTGGTTGTTGGACATCGAGTTTGGGTCGTGACAGATTGGTATCAGAGCTGAAGGTTGAGTAAGAACTTTAGCTAAGGAGTGTAACACATTAGATGGCTCATTAGAGATAGGGTGAAGTATACCTAGAATGAGTACAACCTGTGGAACCAAAAATACAAATTTCTTAATCTATTCTCTTTATCTGTTGTTATTCTCTAAAGTTTTTCGTCTGAATGCCTAAATCGGATTTCTTACTATTACAGATAGTAAGAATGAGTGAAAGAAGAGGACGAAATAGGAGACAGGAAAGTACTACTTTAGCTAGTCAAAACCCTGCAACGACAGATATTCCTATTCAATCTCAATTGAATTTGGCCGATTTATATCAAAAGTTTTCTAGACTTGGTGGAAAGCCATTCACAGGCAAAGAAACCGTTATCGAAGCACAAGCATGGATTCGATCGTGCGAAAAGATTTTCAAAGGATTAAAATTAGAAGATGATCAGATGCGACTGATAGCTTCATGGAAACTCCAGGAAGAGGCTTTAGTTTGGTGGGAAACTGTTACCGTGGATGAGTCGACAGATGAATTTACTTGGAGTCATTTCAAGGAAGTGTTTGAGCAGCGATATATGTCGTCTGCTGGTATCTCTAGAGTATACCAGGAGTTTATGGATTTAGAGCAAGGGAGTTTATTGTTTGAGGAAACCTTAAACAAATTTATTGAATTATCTCGATTCGGTCCAGAATTGGTGAATACACCGTTAAAGAAGAATGAAAAGTTTATTCGGGGAATGAACAAGGAGTTTCAGGAAAGAATGACTACTCACGTCAAGGAATCTTTTTCTGAATTAATTGATATGGGCTATAGATACGATACTCTGGAAAAGCAAAATGATCCGGAGGAGAATGTAGATGCAAGTAATCTGAATTGGAGAAAAAAAAAGTTTGGCGGAAAGAAATCGAAAAAGAATAATGGAAAGAAAAGTATACAAAAGAAAAAGAAGGATGTTACTTGTCTCAATTGCTTGGAGAAAGGTCATTACTCGGATAAATGCAAGAATGATTGGAAGCCAGGAATGAGAGAGCCATTTATGAGGCCAGATCAGGAATCTACTGGATGCTATAAATGCCGCAAGCCGGGACATAGGATCAACAATTGTCCAGCCAAGAAGCAAACTTTAGTAAAGAAAGTGTATGCAATTAGAGATGATTCTTCAACCTCAACATCTGATTAAGGAAATGAATTTTATAAGGTAATCTTCTCGTTTACGATTAAATTGTTCGAATTTTGTTCGACACTAGAACTACCCTTAGTTTCATTTTTCAGCAAATCGTAAATGAATTAAATCTTGAATCTGAAATCGTAATCGAATCTATTTCTATCTATTTCATTGGGTTTCGATATATTCTACGAATGGTTAGTTATCCCTTCGATCTAACCAATACCCCTGTATACTTCGTAGATCAGATAACCCAATTGTTTCGTAGTTAATTGAGTTTGTTCTTATATCTATTGTTGATAATTCTGATCTGGTAAGCCCAAATGCAGAATTGATATCCAGTTTGATCTGGAAAGATATTTCTCTATCTTTCATCTATCTTCGTTATCTTTCTCTGGCGAATTTCGAGGACGAAATTCTTTTTAAGGGGGGAAGTCTATAACGATCCCAGTTTTAAAGACGGATTTAAATTTATAATTTGATTGAATTTAAGATTAAATTATGGAATTATGTGAAAATTTCAAACTAAAGTATTTTTAAAAAAAAAATATAAGCAAAACCAGAAAAATATGAAGCAAGAAAATAAGCAAAACAAGGTGGTCGTGTACTTATGTAAAGCAACATAACAAAATAAATGCATAAACAAACAAAGAATTGTGCAAAACATAATTAGAAAGTATAAGTTATAAACAAAAGGAATATCTACTAAATAAAAACAAAGAAGTACAAACTACATACATATAAAAAGCAATATGAACAAAAAAAAACTGTATAAAGCTAAAGTATAAAAGCTTGCAAATGAACTGTATATACATAATAATAAAATAAAAAGAATAGTATAGCTTGTACACCTAATAACTCATGCATTTAATGTCAAAATCCTCTCAGCACCATTGAAATCTCCCCAGCCGAGTTAAATAAGTATGAATACTTGGAAAGCAAAGCCAAAAGTTATAAACAAAAGCACATATAAAATATAAAGTGAATACAAAGTAACCAAAGTAAAAACAAGAAAGTAAGTATTTAAATGAATCAAAACAGCACTTACATATATATATATATATATATATATATATATATATATATAAAATATAAAAAAAATCTAAATATGCAGTAAGTATCAAACAAGTAAGGATGAGCATTGAATGCATATACTGTCTAGCATGGAGCACGACATGCTGCAAATAAATGAAAGGGTTACTTACATACTTCCATTAAATGATTTCAAACATGCCTATACACACTGTCCTCTCTATATATTTATATGTATAAGTCTGCTTTATTTCATTTAGTTCAAAACCAAACTTAGCAGCCTGAAATAAAAAAAAAAAGGAGAAGTTTCAGTTGCGACTGAAACAACTTCAAACTTGGAAGAATCAAGCAAAACAAAAGTTGCAAATCACCATTTACATGTTCAAACATCATTCAAGTTTAACAAAAGCAAAACAGGCTTCACTGTCTCTGTTCTTCCCTGGCTTCTCTACTTTGTGCATACAGGTGAGTAAACACTTTGTTTTAAAAACAATTTAAGTTATGAATGGCTCGAATGCCTGGGTTGATCTGATATTTAGGTTGCATAAAAACCTCTCAGTTTTTATATAATTGAATGGGTAGTCCATGTATATGTGTGTAAGTATGCCTGTTTATATATATACCCTGTTTCCTGTTGTTTCAGTACATGACTTGCCTTCAAATATTCAAAACTTCAAATAGAATTAAAATCAGACTTTGATGTTTAAATGAAAAATGGCTGTTAATGTATGATGAAGTTTGTAAAAATAGTTTCAAGGTTTAAAATTTAACAAATAGTCTAAAAAATGGAAATAACAGTAAGATTTTATATATAGGTTAAAAATCAATAAATTCAATTTCTGTTTTGAATTACACGAATGAATTAGAAATGGGAAATCATGATTTTTAATATACATTTCGCGATTTTTAGCTTGATATTCTTTGGGAATTTTCGAGAAGAACATTTGGGGTATTTTTGGAAATTGCCGATGATCGGCATGGTGGAGTTGGTCGAGCTTTGAGTTGGAGGAGGCCGAGGTGTTGTAGGTCTCAGGAAAAATGGTAATAGGATTTATTAGTGGTTGTGGTGGTAGAAATTGATCGGGATAGGGTTTAAGGACAGTGAAAATGGCATAAAGGTTTTTGGCTCGTGCACACTCGTCGTGGCGTCGAGTGGGACCGGACTTGGAGAGGAGACGCGTGGGGAGGTGTAGCAGCTGTGGGGGGTGATCGCAAGTTCTCTGGTCACCGGAGGTGGCCACGCGGAGCGAAAATTGGTGAACAGGGTGATTCTTGGAGGCTGCTGATGGTTCGATTTTCGAGCGCGCCGTCGACTCATGATGTTGGGTGGTCAGATGGGTTGCCGTGGTCATTCGCGACTTGTTGAGAATCGCGATGGTCACCGGAGGTGGCGGCGGTTCACGTACACGTGCATACGTCGCCTGCGTATCAGTGTGAGTTGTGAAAGTGGGGAAGACCATGGTAATCTCGGGTATATGAAATTGATTGGTGCGAGTGGGTTTGGGAGCGTGATTATGTTACCCAGTATAAGTTTAAAATTTAAACTTAATAGAAGAGGGAAAAAAAAAATTGGAAGAAGAAGAGAACACGGGGAAGAAGAAGGGGACTCGGGGTCGAGTGCGTGAGAACGACGAATAGACTCGAAGCAGAAGATAATGTGAAAAGCCCTGGGTCAAGCACGGGTGGAACAAGCATTTACTCGGGCAATTTTCTTCAAATGCAGTATTATATTTTTAAAGAAAAGAAAAGAAAAAGATTTTCATCAAGTTGTAAATACTGTAAACTTAATAAGTGTTTAATAGTTTTAAATAAAAAAATTAAATACAGGTTTAATTATCTAAGTTAACGTTTAACGATGTTTTTATCTCTTAATAAATTATTTTTATTAACTAATGATTTTGGTTAAACATAAAGATAATTAACAATTGAGTTTGTAGTTAGTAATATAATTAGTTTTAAAATTTAAAGAAGACTTTTCTTAAATGTTAATTAAGTTGAATAATTAATATCAATTAAATATTTTTGGAAAAGCAATTAAGAATGGGTAATTATTCAATTGAATATTTAGAAATTAATTAAGAATAATTTCATTTTAATTATAATTAGAGTTTGAATTAATTAATGTTTAAGTGATGAGTAAATAGTAATTAACTACTTAAGTTAATTAATGAATAATTAATTGTTAATTGATTAGGGAATTAAATTGAGAATTAATAATTGATTAACTAAGCAGTTAATGGCAAATAAATTAATAATTAAAGTTATTAATTTATGGTTAAAGAATAGTCAATCAAGGTTAAATAAATTGATTATGAAGTAATTAATTTATAGAGTGAATGAAGGAATTAAGTAATTAAGACTTAATGATTGATTAAAAATTTGTTGGTTAATTAACAAATTTGAAATGAAGTATGTAATTCATTGATAATGAATTAACGATTGATTATACAGGGCTAAGAAATTAATTCCCAAGGAATTATTTTTAATTGAATTTATCACAATAAGAATTAAAGATGATTACTTATGGATTATGTAGGGTATCTGATTTGTTGTAAAATGAATTGATATTTCTGTTTTGATATTGTGAGATGTGAATTACTCTGTGTTGGATTATGATTGGTAATTTTATTCTGTAAACCCTTGACCTGTATACGACATTTGAATTTCGATGCGACAGGGAATCGGATTCCAGTTGGTTATCCGAAACCCACATCGAATTGTAATGATGAATCTTCGCGATTGATAAATTTATTTTATCTGTAAAACTGTGAAGGAAGATAAGCGTTATTGGTTATACCGCTTATCGATATTGATATATTTGTGATGATTGTTGTGCACTATTGTGTAAAATCCTTAGACCACACTATACACACACAAATATGGATTTCACGTGGAAATCGGTTAAGCCACAGATTTTTAAATAAGTTTGAATTTGAATTTTTAATTCAAATATTTTTTTTGAAATAAATTAAGTTTAATATGAAAAGCTTTTGAAAGGCTGTTTTAAGAATAAAAGTTATTTTTGAATAACTAATAAAGATTTGGAATTTGAATAATTGGATTTAAATTGAAATTCAAAAATCTGAAATTGAATTCTATATTCAATACTTATGATTTAAAAAGGATTTTTACAAGTTATACGGGTTTAAACCATTTTTAAGCATTGATTTGAAAATTCGAATTAAAGATTGTAACTTGTATAAATGGAATCGGGGTTTTTTTCCAAAATAAAACTATTATTTCTAAGTGATAAAAAAAAAACTTTCATTTGAGTAATGAACTTCCAATTTATATTAAAGAGATTTCAAGTTTGAATCGAAAATGATTTTCCAAGTTATGAATGAATCTTTGGAAATAAGTTTTGAAAGTTATGAGATAAATCTTTGATTTAAAGATTTAAATGAGTAAATTCAATTGAACGGAAATTGTTTTGAAAATCCGTAAATGAACCTTTGTGAAACTGAGTGAACTTTGTGAAATAAATCTTTTTGTTTAAAAGATTTGAAATGGTAATTGGTTTAAACCATTTGAAAGAAACTTTGGAATTATTAAGTTGTGACTTAATCGAAATCCCATATCCATATGTTTTAAATGTTGCGCTCACTATTCGGGTTAGCCGGGAAAGGACCTTTGGGTCGTATAACCCATTCCGAATATGTGATATATCGTTGTGGATAGCATTTGAAGACCGGTGTTGAAGACCGGGTATTTGCGAGAGCGATAGGATGACCTGTCGATTGACTCTGCACCCGAGTTGCTCCGGTATAGAGTTCTCCATATGTGATGGGGAATCCGATCAGGATCGTGGATATCCGGATTGCAAGGACTTCTTTGTAAGTGCCTTCGGTTCTGTTCGAGCCCGGAACAGACTTGTATGGATAGTATGTCTGACATTACAAATTGAGATATAAAGCCGATTCCTTTCAAATATATTTCTGTTGGTGGCGGAGAATTTATTCTTTTAGCTTAACACCCTTCTCTGAGACGAACGAGCTCAGAGATTATGTAGTTGAAGGTTATCAGCAATATATTCCCAATTTGGTAATGTGACATGCTGAGTGTTGCTGTGAAATGATCATTGTGTTGATTATTTATGATAGGATCATTTGTGTGATCGTCTATCTAGTGATCATTTCTATGATCATTTGTTGACCCAAAGCATGGCTTTTGTATAAAGTATGTTTTTGTGGACGTGACTTCGTCGAGCCTCACAAACCGGTAATGGTCGAAACAGGAATTGTGCGGCAAGGTTTTCAGGGATAACTTCCCTAGGGTATGACCATTCCTTCTGGAAAAGGGTAGTATCATGGTATGGAGCCCAGATACTTACTCATGTTGAAACACTTATTATTATGGTGTGATGTTGGTTAGAGAGCGCTCTCGTTTAAAGGTCCCAAAGGATCGGGGGTGGCATATCTGAGGGTTTGTAATATTCCTTGGGAAAAGGGATTCCCGGCTTTGTTTAGCAGAGAACGGTGGTTCTCGGGGCGTCCTTCCAGAGGCGTTTCCATGTGGCAATGGGAAGTTCCTTGGCCTGACCATTTGTTGGAAATCCATTCTTCAAATACGTACCTTGTACGGTATTAGTTGTAGAACCTATCATCCACTTATGGTGGCGCCCCACTGTTTGGATGGTAGCTATAGTAGGCATAGTTCGAAATGTCTATGCCGGCTAAGATTTATATCTTTATTTTAGAAATGAATTTTCTCTACACTATGCACTAGTAATAATATCAAATGTTCTTTTAAATGCGTATCAAGCATCTTTGACTATCATAAGGAGAAATCTCCTCCGATTCTGCGTTTGCATTGTGTGTGTGTGTGCGGGAGGCCTTATGGTAGTCTCATTTTTAAAAAGCATTGCGAATTGACTTTGAAATTCTTTTGTTGAATGTTTTAAAAGATAAACTGTTTTTGTTGCTCACACCAGTCCCATGACTGATCCAGAGTTTATTGTTTATTTCCTAAACTCTGGGTGCTCAAAATTTTTCTACACGGGCAGTCTAGAGTTTGGTTTTTCAGATAATTAGATTCAGTATATTATCTGGAGCTAGTTCAGTTTTCTTTGGATATGGACGAGACTTGTTTAGCTTGGTGCAATCTTGATAGTGGATCGAGATAGGAGTTTTGGAGCTTTGTCTTTGGAGCTTTTTGGATCAGAGTTGCAGTATTATATTCTGAGAAGACTTATTTCATATTGTATCGTGTTCCGCTGTATTCTATGTTGTATATTCTCTGATGTTGATGATTATCATTGTATCAAATTGATGTATCAGATATTGTATTCATGTTATATCAGTGATATCATCTTTTATTTCCGCTGTGTTATTTATCATTCAGTGGTGTTGCAAGCCCCGCGAAACGAATTTGATGTTGGTTGTTGGACATCGAGTTTGGGTCGTGACAACTCCCCCTAAAACTAATAACTCCCCTTTAATTTATGCCTAACTATCCTATTTTATATTTCTCCCCCTTTGTCATCAACGAAAACATATTAACTCTATACTGTATAACTCTTAATCTAATACTATGTATGATTATAATGATAGTTTTATCATAGATAATCAAACCTAAAACTTAGTGCTAAACTAATCACAAACCTAAAACTTAGTCCTAAACTACTCACATTCCTAACCAAGTATCTATACAATACTTATATATAACATATATAGGAATCATATATAAGAACACACAACATTTATTAATTATATATTTGTTTATATTTACATTTTCATAAAACAAGTAACAGATATATACACATATCGAAGAAAACGAAAGAGAAGAAACTACTGAGTTTTTTTGACAATTGGAGATCTATGGATTGAACAATTTGGATAATGGAAACAAAAATTTCCACGTTGTTCAACCAAGTTTCCATCTTTGTCAAAACATACTTCACCAACGCAAATGACTTTTTCGTTGTCGTCCGCATGCTCTTCTTCCATTAGCTCTTCTTCTTCTTCACTTTCCTCTTGATCATGATTTTCTGAAGAATCCTCGTCAATCAAGATTGGATTAGTATGATTGTCTTAGAAATTTCTGCAAATATCTAAGGATTTTCCCTTGTTTCTCTTGTTCTTTTGCCATGCGAAGTTGCACTACTTGAATTTCAGTCATTAACTAAAGTGCATCTTTGAGAGAGTCTACCATCTTCATCACACGAGCGAGCGTAGTACGTAGAAATGGACCAGAAGTAGGAGAAAGGAATGAGAAGGTTGATTTTATGTTTGATTTTGAAGAGGAGGCCATAGATAATTTAATTTCAGAAGATAGAACAGAAAGAAAACAGAGAGAATAAATAAAATTTCGAAATAGGAGAAATTTATAACCACTTATTTGAATTTTTGGTAGGAAAAGAATTCAAAATTTAAAAACGTCAAATGCCGACATGGGTATAAGGGGGATGTCGACATGCTTACCAAAATTTTTACAATTTTAATTAATTTTTAATTATATTTAGTTATTTATATTTTATATTTCAGTTATAGAACAAATACCTAATTCTCTTCTTAATTTAGTAAATATAGATTCATTTAAAGGTTCTGTTAAGATATCAGCAATTTGATTTTCAGAATTGATATAATCGAGAGTAATTACTTCTCTACTTATATTATCTCTGAGAAAATGGTGTCTGATATCAATATTTTTAGTTCAAGCATGTTGAGTTGTATTTTTGGATAAATTTATTGTACTAGTATTATCACAATAAATTGGTGATTTAGCTAAATTTGAGCTAAAATCTTTTAAAATTTGTTGCATATATATTACTTGAGAACAAGCCAAAGCAGCAGAAATATACTCTGCTTCAGTTGTTGATAGAGAGACTATGTTTTGCTTTTTACTAAATCAGGAAACCAGAGAATGCCCCAAAAAGTGACATGTTCCACTTGTACTTTTTCGGTCTGATTCACAACCAGCATAATCAGCATCACAGTAAGATATTAAATCAAAAGAATCATTTTTAGGATAAAATACGCATAATCAAAGGTGTGTTTATGTAACGACCTGGAAATTTTCGATCCCGAAAATCCCAGATAGTTAGGAAAGAAGAAAGGAGAAAGAAGAAGAAACAGAGACACAAAACAGAAACCTCACATTCGCAGCGGATCAAAATATAATATCACATAATAACAGTTTACAAAAGAAGAATTGTATCAGTACACTTATATTTATACATTAGAGTTACAACCATTACCAATCACTGGACAATTCTAAACAACATGTCCTAATTATACAATAATAATCATCAGCGGTAAACACTCCATACGTTCCAGCCATCCAGCTCGCCTCCTGAGCTCCAGAACGTCCTTACTTGAAAATCTGTAATACTCGGTCTGACCCGAGCATTACATCAAAGTAACACCCGGGTCAGGCTGGAAACCAGCATGAGTAAACTCATCTAACAAGGAATACCAAAACATACTGCCATCATAATACCCGGGGTAACTCATATCAATTTACAACTTCACAAGTTGTTATAGACATTACTTATTTCACCCATCAATTTCTAAGTACCAAACATATATTTTATGGTCCAATTTACTTAAACCATTCCATCCCAGCCTATTGATTTCACATGTCAATTTATAAAGAATTGAAGTGGTCTCGGGTATTAACTAATACCCGACTCCATTCTCTTCGAATTCAACACTATCTTGTTCCAAATTATTCAAATGAAACACTATTCAAACTTCAAATACAGGGTGTCACCTATGCTCATTAATTCATTATATCAGATCACATATCCGAGAAATTAACCAATCTAAGGCATGCAATATTATTCAATTATTCATAAGCAAATAAATTAGTTATATCATTTCTAATTAATTTAAACAAATTAAATCAATTACTTCAACTACCCTTAATCCTGCTTATTTCACCTTAATTAATTGCAAATAAATAGTTTAATCAATCATCCTTTAATCGTCCATTTAATTAATCATCCTTGATTAATTATCTTCAATTACATAAAGTAATAATCCTTTAATTAATTACACAAACTAATAATCTTCAAAATAATTTAATTCATTAATAAATCCTGGTTAATTAATAATTAACTTCCCTTAATTACTTTATCCATTAAATCAACTCCTTGATTAATTACATTAATTGATCTTTTAATTACATTGAGTAATTATCTCTCAATTACTTTCCATAAGTAATGATCTTTAATTACTTTCCAATAAGTAATTTCCTTTAATCTAATTACATCCAGTAATTACGCATTCATTACTTCACTAAGTAATTACACCCAATAAGTACATTAAGTAATTATGCTTAATTCAACATCAAATGATCATCTTTAATTATTTAAACCTAATTAATTAAAGATTTACCATATTAACTTAATTGATCACACTGAGTAATTAATTTCCTTTAATTACTTCATTGAGTAATTATTTTAATAATCTTCTTAACATTAAGTAATTTACCTCTTAATTACTTATTAATTAATTATTCCTTTATTGATTAACCTTGATTAATCAAATATTAATTAAGTAGTCAATTACACTCGATTAATTTACACAAATTAATTTATCTTAATTTAATTACCTAAATTAAACATTTAAGTTAATTAAGTTATTATATTTTAATTACTATTGCTAACAAAACATAATTTAAAATTAAGATAAATCATTCATTACATAAACTCTTAACTTCCATTTATAACAAATAAATTTAAAAACTAGGTTAACACTCTTACGATTCATTTTAATTTGAAAACACCTGGTTTTAGGCTCCAGCTAAAACTTTTGTATTTAGTAACAGGTTAAAGAAACTCCAGCCAAATCAATTTCTCAAAATAAAGCACACCAGATCGAACTCGACAAAAACCAAAATCTTAATTAACTACTTAATTAAATTATTACAAAATTTTTCATTTGAAATCACATAGAAATATAATCATATAATTATCTTATTTTATAAAAACACAATTTATTTGAAAAACTTTGGTAAATCTAACCAAGCTATAGGCCCAAACAAATTCCCGAGCCCAAAATCATACGTGACCCAATACTTTTCCCCCTTCTCTAACTTGCCTTCTTCTCTTATAATTAATTTAGCGAGCCCAATTTTCTTCGGCCCATATTCTTTCATCCCCAGTTCCTTTGGCTCACTACTTCTTCTCCTATTCCTTCACCAGGTTCTTCCATTCCTTCCCTTATTCACCTTTACTCCTAAACCATCGTGCACACACATGCGTGCACCTACACGAGTAGCCAACCCCTGAAAAAGTGCCGCCGATCATCGCCCTATACCAAAAATAACACCCTAATCACCCCCACGTACACAGGACTCGTGATCAAGTCCAAATTTACAAATTGACCCTCCGTCCACAACTGCAAAGCAATGCACCATACCAAATCCGCCTCGACTCGACTCCTTCTGCCACTTATCACCATCAAAACAAACCGAGTCAACCATCTAGCTTCCCTCTACCATCTCCCCATACACCGCAAGGCCCTTCACCTACCATCACCTTGTTCAGAGCTCGAGAACGCAACAAGAAAATCAACAACCTTAAACCCACCTATGTCCTCGCCACTACACCACGTTCATCTAAAATTTCATTCGTCAATTTTCCCAACATCCCTGACACACGAGTCATCTCCAGTCCAAGTTTCGTCCAATTATAACATGCCGATCAACCGAGATCGACGATATTAGCAAAATCGACTAATTCCAAAATTCTCAACCAATTCAATATTAAAAATCATGAAATTTATATCAAAAATCACCATTTTACAACACTAATCTATTAATAGGATCAAATTTCAGAATTAAAAATATTGATTTTTGATTTATAATTGATTTCTACTGTTGTTTCATATCCTGGAACTAATTCCTAAGTTAAAACATCTAAAAACTATTTTTAAGTTTTACCTTACTTTGTTATAATCCTACTTTGTTTAAGAAATCATAGCTTAAATTTGAATATTTGGAAGAAATAAATTTTCCAAGGATTTCGTGCCTGAATTTTTAACAGAGTAGGAATATACTTAAACATGTACATGCATTACACAGAAAAACATAAGTATACCTCAAGCATTCATATTCAAGAACTTATGTAAACCTCACCACTAAAATTATGCATCTAAAACTTACCACTTATTAAAGTTCTAAGGGTTTGTTTACTCACATTTTGCACATGCAAACCATTTACCACAAATTTACTTCGCATTTTTTTACTGCATGCAACATAAAATTAAAAAACCTAATGCTCTGTTTACTCACCTGCTGAAACATGAACAGAGAGCCTGTAACTTTTGAAAACTGGGAGTTATTGTTAGTTTTCAATTCTGATCTAATGTTGCACTTTGATCTGTCTTTTTGTCTTGCTTTCCTGTTTTGATTTTGAAAACATATTCTGATTTGAATCTTCCTTTGCTTCCAGATCTATACTTAGTTGAGTTGAATCTGAGGTTGCTTAATGTGATTTGCTTTCAAACTGATCTGCTTTTGAAATTTGATGTTGATCTTTGCATTGCTTACTTTGAATTTTAGCCTGATTTAATTTTTCTTCTCTTTACCCGACTTTAGTTGAATATGCTGTTTGGATTCATTTTCTGTTTTTGCTTAATATTTTTTTTTCTTTTATTAATTTTCATTTTTAAGTTAATAAGGAGATGAGACATGCCACTTTTTAAGTTACATGTCAATATTATTACATTTGTTTTAATGTTTATTTAGATTTGTTACACTTGTCTTATATTCATGCACAAATTAAATTTTAAAAATAAAATTTTTATGTTTAAAATATTATACATGTTTAAGTTTATGCTAAGATCTTTTATATGTGTAAACATGTATGCATAATTTTATACTACATTCATTATTTTGCTTTATATATATATCATATGGTTTCTTTATGTTTTATTTCTAAGTTTATTAATATATATGCCTTAAAGCTTTTTATTAAACCTTGTTTTCATATTTATATTTTTTAATCTCAAGAAAAAATTTCCAAACCACAATATATATATATATATATATATATACTTACTCTATATCCTTATATATGTAGACTTAAACTTTTTATTTATATATATTTATGGGATTTATCATTTCGAATATTATAATCCAAAATTTATTATAGTTTAATTCATTTATATAATATCCAAATATCCTTATTTATCAAATTTAATTTGTTTTAATCAAATGAAATCTGTATCTTAATAGTTTAAATCAGTTAATTACCAATTTTACAGATGATCAAAATCCGGTTTATCACATTCCTCTCCCTTAGAATCTTTTCGTCCTCGAAAAAGAACGAAGCCAGAATATATTAAAATGATTATTATCAGCAAAATTTCTCTTTGATAACTTTAACACATTTTTAAAATCTATATAATATTACCAAAATAGTTTTATAAAAAAATACTTTTATAACTCGATGTTTTCACAAGTCCAGCTTCGATCTTACAGAAATTCGGTCATACGTTGATCAGGCGTAAGACTGAAAATCTATAAGTACTTAGCAGACCCATTTTCAACACCCAGTGAAAATACATGGAAAATAATTTTATTGAAAATATTGAAAGCATTTTGAAATCGAGGAAATATCTTTGGTGAGAATGCTCTGGAAATCATCACCCCCATCCATGGTCGCAGTTACATTCCAGGGTTACGTTGCTATCGCAGCAAAAGTCCATGTAACCGCAGGCTCTCCGCGGCCTCTCGATTACGCCATGGATCCCACACGACAGATCGTAGTCTACCGATGTAAAATCAAACGTAGACTGTTGGCTCCCAACGACACACGCGACTTTCGCTGTCAAAATGAAACTTCTCCACTCCAACATAGGTCGTAGTCTATCGATGTAAAATTAAGCGTAGACTGTTGGCTCTCAGCGACACACACGACCTTCACTATGTTACCATAGGTCACAGTCTAACGATATAAAATCAAACGTAGACCGTTGGCTCCCAGCGATGCACACGACTATCACTATGGTAACCTCTACTCAAGATCCCCAGGAACTAGTTTTGTCCGGACTCCTCACAGGATCAACTTTAGAACCCCCCTTAGGGCTCAAGGCAGCACCACCTGGTGACACTCCTGAGAAGTTCATTTCAAGGGAGCGTCTTTTTCTCCAGAGCCATCATCAAAACATTTTATACTATACACATATAGTATCTTCAAATCATACACCTAGTATGATCTCATACAAAGCTCCTTTACGCAAAATCGATTATTTCAAAATCGATAATTCTCAAACTAGGCTTTCCAAATTCTCATATTGATTTTACCCAAAAATCAAAAGCCTTTCCAAATCCAAAGGTTCCCAAAACCTTTTCTAAAATCCTCATAAGATCCTTTATATATACAGATATATATAATTTTTTTTAAACTTTGGATCATTTCAAACTTGTATAAAACTCCTTTTATACTTCAAAACACATTCAAAAATTCTTTTCTTCTGGCAATAGATTCAACAAGGGGAGTTTCATTTTATAAAACAAAGATATTAACTTTGTTTACTCGAAATCAGATATTAAAATTTGATTACTCCTTTCAATATCAATTTCATTTAAATCCGTACGATGTACACATATCATCCGTACGCTATACCAATCTGATCGCTCACTCGACCACACAATTTCACTTTCGAACTAATATCGTCCACCCGACTTCCTAGTGTGGACACATATCTGGTTTCTTGATCAGAAACCGTCATTCTCCTTGCATAGTCATAACTATGATAGAGAATATCCAAAACCAATAAACAATCCATATCAAGGTTCGCCATCGAAAATCGAGTGAAAAATCCCAACTCGGATCGACATATTATCTCGAAATTCTATACTCGAATCTGGATCAAATCACTATGCGAATAGAATAACATACGTACACCCTACGTATTTATCTTTATTGTTTATTAGCCAAATTAATTTCATTTCTATTCACATTCACTTTGATCTTCATTCTCTTACTCACAATTTCTTCAATCCATTTGGATTATCACCTCTATTCTTATCTCGATTGGGTATTTATCCAATAAAGGTTTGAACTCCGACCAGTTTATTTAGTAAATAGCTTGAAAATTTTAAAAATAGATAAGTTATTTGAAAATAATTACTATTTTGTAAAATAGGTATAAAATAGTTAGAAAATAGTTAAAATAATTATAGAAATTTTAGATAATCGCAAAATAATAGTAAGATAATAATTAGTTTTGTAAAATAGTTGGAAAATTGTTAAACAGTTTCAAAAGTAATTGTAAAACGAGTTTAAGATAGTTTGGCTTTTAAAAGAAAGGTTCTATATATAATAAATAGCTTAGACGAATAGGTTTATACTAAAACAATTTATATTAAACATAGTCCAGAGTCAAAACTGTTCACTTCCCAATCTCCATTCTCATCAATTCAATTTAAATTTCCACTTCCACTTAAATTGACTCAATTCCAATTTAAATAACTTCAATTTCCATTGAAATTGATTCAACCCCAATTCAAGTTGAATTAGTCTCAGTTTCTTTCCAAATTTAACTTTATTCAACCTTGATTTCAAATTCTACTAATTCTAATAAATTTCAATTGAACTGGTTCCAATTTCAATTCATTTCAACTCCAGTTTGAATTAATCCCAATTTCACACTCCCTTTCCAAATCAAGTTGAATTATTCTTGATTTCCTTCTGAATTTAATTCAAATTCCATTTGAATTTAAAACTATTCAACTTTAATTACAATTCCCAAATTATTCAAATCAATCCAATTCAAATTTTCCATTTGAATCTTATACTCATACATCTTCAATCGTAATTTCAATTAATTCAAATCAAATTCGATTTGAACTAATTAAAATTTCAAATTTAAACCATCTCGAATTATATAAATTCGAGTTAAATTTCAATGTTGGTTTAACCTTTTAGACCAAATTATCCTTTATTTAAAGTTTTTAAACAATTCGAGTAAAAGTTTCAAAATTATATTTTAAATTATCTTTACTTAACTCATTACAAGATTCAAGTAAGAGTTTCAAACAATTTTTCAAATCTTAAGTTCAAAGGAATTCCATGTCTTAATTTTAAATTTAAGTTAAATTTTATTTATCTCTACAATGGATATATTACCGCAATCCATTTCTTCATTTTATTTAAACAAATCAATTTTCATTTCATAAATTATTTGTAACAATGGAATGATATCAGGATAAATAAACATCCAAATTTATCCAACACCAATTATTTCAATTTGCAGATTTCAAACCCATTTTGAGATCTCTCAAACTATCAATTCCAATCAATCATTTAAATTACCAAGTTAAAATTTATTTTCATCTTGAATTTCCAAATCAGGTTGACCATTCCAACCTATTTAACTTTTCCCCAAGTTAAACTCAGCTCACTTCATCCAGTCAACCTTACCCAATTTGAACTTCCATTTCAAATTTTAAACTTATTATAAATAATCTTCCCACTTATTAAGTTCAAAAACTTATCACTTTGGGTATCACATCTTATTCCAAATTCAAACTCACCATTTAGAGTTTATTTCAAACCACCTTTGGTTTTTAATTCAAAACAAATTTCTTTTAAATTTTCAAACAATCTTGTTTGAAATAGGACCATTTCATTCAATTGTATTAAATAATATTATTTATTATTTCTTTAAATTAATTACATCATTAACTAATTCCGATTAATCACATTCGGTAATTAACTTATTTCTTACTTACCTTCATTAAGTAATTGTCCTTTAAATTAGTTACCTCTAGTTACTTCATTAAGTAACTTCCTTTAATTTATCATTTCCAATTATTATCCATAAATTAATCGCATTAAATAAAGTTTAATTAATTACATAAATTAATTAATTATCCTTATCCTGAAACCTTTCCCAAATTCAAGATTTAATTTCAGTTTGGTTGTATTTCTATTACTTCTTAATTGGCAAACTATTGTATCAAAAAACATGTCTTATTTTATCAATAATACATATTTGTAGCAATGAAATACTATGATACTTCTGTAGCTCTTTATAAATAAATATATTAAAAATATTAAAAAATATTATAAATAGGTTAAATAATGTAAAATTTTATATATTATGTTCTCTCTTAAAATCTTTTATATAAGAAAATAACAAGTACGCTCTCTCATATATATGTATACACTCAACTAATTCTAGGGTACCACTTACCCTATCCTTAATGAGTAATCCCACCAGAGCCAAGGTTCTCGCTTAACCTTCTGCTCTGATACCAAATGTAACGACCTGGAAATTTTCGATCTCGAAAATCCCAAATAGTTAGGAAAGAAGAAAGGAGAAAGAAGAAGAAACAGAGACACAAAACAGAAACCTCAAATTCGCGGCGGATCAAAATATAATATCACATAATAACAGTTTACAAAAGAAGAACTGTATCAGTACACTTATATTTATACATCAGAGTTACAACCATTACCAATCACTGGACAGTTTTAAACAACATGTCCTAATTATACAATAATAATCATCAGCGGCAAACACTCCATACGTTCCAGCCATCCAGCTCGCCTCCTGAGCTCCAGAACGTCCTTACCTGAAAATCTGTAATACTCAGTCTGACCCGAGCATTACATCAAAGTAACAACCAGGTCAGGCTGGAAACCAGCGTGAGTAAACTCATCTAACAAGGAATACCAAAACATACTGCTATCATAATACCCGGGGTAACTCATATCAATTTACAACTTCACAAGTTGTTATAGACATTACTTATTTCACCCATCAATTTCTAAGTACCAAACATAGATTTTATGGTCCAATTTACTTAAACCATTCCATTCCAGCCTATTGATTTCACATGTCAATTTATAATGAATCGAAGTGGTCTCGGGTATTAACTAATACCCGACTCCATTCTCTTTGAATTCAACACCATCTTGTTCCAAATTATTCAAATGAAACACTATTCAAACTTCAAATACAGGGTGTCACCTATGCATATTAATTCATCATATCATATCACATATCCGAGAAATTAACCAATCTAAGGCATGCAATATTATTCAATTATTCATAAGCAAATAAATTAGTTATATCATTTCTAATTAATTTAAACAAATTAAATCAATTACTTCAACTACCCTTAATCCTGTTTATTTCACCTTAATTAATTACAAATAAATAGTTTAATCAATCGTCCTTAAATCGTCTATTTAATTAATCATCCTTGATTAATTATCTTCAATTACATAAAGTAATAATCCTTTAATTAATTACACAAATTAATAATCTTCAAAACAATTTAATTCATTAATCAATCCTGGTTAATTAATAATTAACTTCCCTTAATTACTTTATCCATTAAATCAACTCCTTGATTAATTACATTAATTGTTCTTTTAAATACATTGAGTAATTATCTCTCAATTACTTTTCATAAGTAATGATCTTTAATTACTTTCCAATAAGTAATTTCCTTTAATCAATTACATCCAGTAATTATGCATTCATTACTTCACTAAGTATTAACACCCAATAACTACATTAAGTAGTTATACTTAATTCAACATCAAATGGTTATCTTTAATTAATTAAACCTAATTAATTAGAGATTTACCATATTAACTTAATTGATCACACTGAGTAATTAATTTCCTTTAATTACTTCATTGAGTAATTATTTTAATAATCTTCATAACATTAAGTAATTTACCTCTTAATTACTTATTAATTAATTATTCCTTTATTGATTAACCTTGATTAATCAAATATTAATTAAGTAGTCAATTACACTCGATTAATTTACACAAATTAATTTATCTTAATTTAATTACCTAAATTAAACATTTAAGTTAATTAAGTTATTATGCTTTAATTACTATTGCTAACAAAACATAATTTAAAATTAAGATAAATCATTCATTACATAAACTCTTAACTTCCATTTATAAAAAATAAATTTAAAAACTAGGTTAACACTCTTACGATTCATTTTAATTTGAAAACACCTGGTTTAAGGCTGCAGCTAAAACTTTTGTATTTAGTAACAGGTTAAAGAAACTCCAGCCAAATCGATATTCTCAAAATAAAGCACACCAGACCGAACTCGACAAAAACCAAAATCTTAATTAACTACTTAATTAAATTATTATAAAATTTTCATTTGAAATCACATAGAAATATAATCATATAATTATCTTATTTTATAAAAACACAATTTATTTGAAATACTTGTGTAAATCTAACCAAGCTACAGGCCCAAAGAAATTCCCGAGCCCAAAATCATACGTAACCCAATACTTTTCCCCCTTCTCGAACTTGCCTTCTTCTCTTATAATTAATTTAGCGAGCCCAATTTTCTTCGGCCCATATTCCTTCGTCCCCAATTACTTTGGCCCACTACTTCTTCTCCTATTCCTTCACCAGGCTCTTCCATTACTTCCCTTATTCACCATTACTCCTAAACCATCGTGCGCACACACACGTGCACCTACACGAGCAGCCAACCCCTGAAAAAGTGCCGCCGATCATCGCCCCATACCAAAAATAACACCCTAATCACCCCCACGTACACAGGACTCGCGATCAAGTCCAAATTTACAAATCGACCCTCCATCCACAACTGCAAAGAAATGCACCATACCAAATCCGTCTCGACTCGACTCGTTCCGCCACTGATCACCATCAAAACAAACCGAGTCGACCATCTAGCTTCCCTCTACCATCTCCCCCTACACCGCAAGGCCCTTCACTTGCCATCACCTAGTTCAGAGCTCGAGAACGCAACAATAAAATCAACAACCTTAAACCCTACGATGGCCTCGCTACTACACCACGTTCATTTAGAATTTCATTCGTCAATTTTCCCAACATCCCTGACACACGAGTCATCTCCAGTCCAAGTTTCGTCCAATTATAACATGCCGATCAACCGAAATCGACGATATTAGCAAAATCGACTAATTCCAAAATTCTCAACAAATTCAATTTTAAAAATCATGAAATTTATATCAAAAATCACCATTTTACAACACAAATCTGTTAATAGGATCAAATTTCAAAATTATAAATATTGATTTTTGATTTATTATTGATTTCTACTGTTATTTCATATCCTGGAACTAATTCCTAAGTTAAAACATCTAAAACTATTTTTAAGTTTTACCTTACTCTGTTATAATCCTACTTTGTTTAAGAAATCATAGCTTAAATTTGAATATTTGGAAGAAATAAATTTTCCAAGGATTTCGTGCCTGAATTTTTAACAGAGTAGGAATATACTTATACATGTACAGGCATTACACAGAAAAACATAAGTATACCTCAGGCATTCATATTCAAGGACTTATGTAAACCTCACCACTAAAATTATGCATCTAAAACTTACCACTTATTAATGTTCTAAGGGTTTGTTTACTCACATTTTCCACATGCAAACCATTTACCACAAATTTACTTCGCATTTTTTTACTGCATGCAATAGAAAATTAAAAAAAAACCTAAGGCTCTGTTTACTCACCTGTTGAAACATGAACAGAGAGCCTGTAACTTTTGAAAACTGGGAGTTATGGTTCGTTTTCAATTCTGATCTAATGTTGCACTTTGATCTGTGTTTTCGTCTTGCTTTCCGGTTTTGATTTTGAAAATAAATTCTGATTTGAATCTTCCTTTGCTTCCAGATCTATACTTAGTTGAGTTGAATCTGAAGTTGCTTAATGTAATTTGCTTTCAAACTGATCTGCTTTTGAAATTTGATGTTGATCTTTGCATTGCTTACTGAGTTGAATTTGAGCCTGATTTAGTTTTTCTTCTCTTTGCCCGACTTTAGTTGAATATGCTGTTTGGATTCATTTTCTACTTTTTCTTAATATATTTTTTTCTTTTATTAATTTTCATTTTTAAGTTACTAAGGAGATGAGACATGCCACTTGTTAAGTTACATGTCAATATTATTACATTTTTTTTAATGTTTATTTAGATTTGTTACACTTGTCTTATATTCATGCACAAACTAAATTTTAAAAATAAAAATTTTATGTTTAAAATATTATACATGTTTAAATTTATGCTAAGATCTTTTATTTGTGTAAACATGTGTAACATTCTGAAGTTTTCGACTTTCGAAAATTCGACATCGACACTCACTTTATCGACTGCCGAATATCGAAGGCCGGAAACGGAGAAGTTATGGGTTTTAAAAAGAAGAAAGAAAGAAAAGAAAAAGAGAATTAGAAAAACAGAAGATAGAAAATTTTAAAAATAGAACGGAACAGAAAGAAATAACAGAACAACAACAGAATCTCACAATTCGCAGCGGAACAACATATAATAATAAATGAATAATCTTTAAACAAAGAACTATATCAGTTATTACATTACATTTCATTACATTACATCATATCATCACATCAGAGTGTACAACAACAACAAATAGTGCAGCGGAAAAGAAATACTATATAACTAGTAATACGCCATGCCATCCAGCTTGCCTCCAGCAACTCCAGAATATCCAGAATATCCTGATAAACCTAACTCTTAACTGCCCGTGTGGAAATTGGTGGGCACCCAGAGTTTAGGAAGGAAAACAATAAACTCCGAGTCAGTCATGTGACTGGTGTGAGAACTCAAAACAGTTTATTTACTTTAAAATCAAAATAGAGGAATATTTTTAAATCAATTCGCAATGCTTTTAAAAATGAGACTACCATAAGGCCTCCCGCACACACACACATGCAAACGCAGAATCGGAGGAGATTTCTCCTTATGATAGTCAAAGATGCTTGATACGCATTTAAAATAATATTTGATATTATTATTAGTGCATAGTGTAGAGGAAAATCATTTCGAAAATAAAGATATAAATCTTAGCCAACATACGACCATTATCGTATGCCTACTATAGCTACTATCCAAACAGTGGTGACCACCATAAGTGAATAGCAGGTTCTACAACTAATACCGTACAAGTTTCGTATTGGGAATTGGATTTCCAACAAATGGTCAGGCCAAGGAACTTCCCATTGCCACATGAGAATGCCTCTGGATGGACATCCCCGAGAACCAAACCGGATCTCTACCAACACAAGGCCGGGTTACCCCTAACTGAGTAACAACTGACCGAATATGCCATCCCCCGGTCCTTTGGGACCTTTATCCGAGAGCGCTCTCTAATCAATTCACACAATCATAAAAACAAAGTGTTTCAACATGAGTAAGTATCTGGGCTCCATACCATGATACCACCCTTTTCCAGAAGGAAATGCACATATCCTAAAGGGTGCTACCCCTCATAACCTTGCTGCTTCTTTCCTGTTTTGACCATTTCCGGGATGTGAGGCTCGACGAATTCACGTCCACAAAAACATACTTTATACAAAAGCCATGCTTTGGGTCAACAAATGATCAACACAATGATCACTAAGATAGACGATCAAATAAATGATCCTATCACAATAATCAACACAATGATCATTTCAGCATCACTCAGCATGTCACATTACCAAACTGGGAATATATCGCTGATAACTTCAACTATATAACCTTTGAGCACATGCGTCTCAAAGAAGGGTGTTAAGCAAAGAATAAATTCTCCGCCACCAACAGAAATATATTTGAAAGAAATCGGCTTTATATCTCAACTTGTAATGTCAGGCATACAATCCATACAAGTCTGTTCCGGGCTCGAACAAAACCGAAGGCACTTACAAAGAAGTCCTTGCAATCCGGATATTCACAATCCTGATCGGATTTCCCATCACTTAGGGAGTCTCTATACCGTTGCAACTCAGTGCAGAGACAATCGATAGGTCATCCTATCGCTTTCGCAAATACCGGGTCTTCAACACCGATCTTCAATGCTATTCACAACGACGTATCACATATTCGGAATGGGTTATACGACCCCATGGTCCTTTCCCGGTTAACCCGAATAGTGAGCGCTTATTCAAAAATAAGTGTGCATTCAAATTCAATCAATTCACATCAAATACCCATTCAAAGGGAAATATTGATAGTCGGCTATTGAACTATCAATGGATATGCACACATCACTAGATTCCAAATAATTTTCCAAATTATTTATTTTCCAAAATATCTTCACAAGATATATTATTTTCACACTTTAAAAATAAATCAATATTTATTTTTAACAAGTTTCACTTTCACATATAAATTCCTTAGTGAATTTATATTCCAAAATATTCATGCATATACGATTTCAATTATCCATTTCAATTTATCTTCAAAAAAATAAATTCTAATTATTCACTTCATATTGGAAAACATTTCCATACTTATTATTCATAAGTAATTCACAAAACTTTTTATTTTCAACCTTGGAAAATATTCAATATACTTAAATCGAATTAAGTATATAATTCATTCTTTAAGGAAATCATTCACTTAAACATATTTACTTGGGCCAAAACGAATGTTGCGTAAAACATCGTTACGACAACCCAAAATTACTAGTATATGGATTCGAAATTAAAATAGATATATAAATCTCAATACTATACAAAACATTTCCTTTTGGAAATCATTTACTATAACAACAGTGTTATAGTCCACTATTTCCTTTTATTTCTCGAAATCGTCTATTTCAACAATAAATGTTGAAATATATGGTTTCGAATCTCAACACCTTTAAAACATCGTTAGATCGTTTTAATTCTGTTTAAAATATCACATTCTAAAACATTTTCTTTAACGTGTTATTCACTATTCAAAAATCGTGAACATACTTCGTTAACAAATTTCATCCTTTTATTCAATTTATTTTAAAGGATTATTCACTATTCAAAAATGTGAATATAACTCCATTAATAGGTTATAACAATTAACTTATCAAAATAAGTCGTTTGCGAATTTATAAAACAACGTTTATAAATTCCTCTTCTATTTATTTATAAAAACTTCCTTTAATAAATTCCTTTATTAACCTATTCCAGTTTATAACTAAATTATAAACTAAACGTTCATATTATAAGTTAAATACTTATAAAACGATTATTTTATAAGATCGTTCTTTTAAAGACTTTCCAATTTATAAATCTTATAACTTATAAGATTTAATGATTTATCCAATCTATTCTTCAAATAATTTCACCAAATTTATAAATCTTACTATTTATAAATTTCATTTATAACTTCACGGTTTATAATTCTATAAATTTCATTCTTTAATGAAATTCATTTTCACTTAATTCAAACACTTATAAAAACTCGTTTTATAATGTCTATATTTCAATTTATAAATATCCATTTATAAATCTCTTAATATAAATCAGTTTATATTATTATTCTGAAACGTTTTTAATTCCCTTTATAATTTCACCATTTTGATTTATAAAATAATCAAATTTTATAAATCCTATATTTAAACTTTTGATAATAAATTCAAAAATCCAGTTTAAACTATTTTATAAAGTCATTAATTCCTATTTCTCAAAAATCAGCTTTTAACCGTATTTCTCAAAAATTATAATTTTTATAACTTTAAGAATTATAACGTTCATTTATTTAAAATGGATCAATTCCAAAATATTTTATCTTTTCAAAAATTACTTTAAAAACATTTTTAAAATACCAGAAATTTGGTCCAATGATGCTACATACCAAATAGTCAATCACGACTAACAACGATATCATATATCGATATGATAATCCATCAAATATCAAAATATCTGAAATCAAATAAAAACTGTTGAGGAATCCAGTTGGATCCCTCCAACCTGTTTTCCTGCATCCAAAAACATTAGCACAATACCAATTTCGCTCCAGTACGAAATTATCGCGGTATATGTTCTTAATAAATATTATCCGCTTAATAACGGCGTAATAGGGTCTCATCCGCTAAACAAAAATGCGGGAAATCAACAACTGCAATATATACATATGCCAATATATATATATTGATATTATATATAATACCAATTTCACTGTTATGAAATATTCGCGGTATATGTTTTTACTAAATAACATCCGCTTACTAACGGCGCATAATGTCTATTTTAACAATCAATATATAACAATCATCATTCATACATGCATTCAAATATTTTAAATCTAACTATTTAAAATAAAATCGAAATCTATTCGATTGAGTGAGAAGTTCTCACCTTGGTTTTAAATTCCGTTTTAGCTTTTATTTCGAATAAAATTAAACGCGCGTTTAATTTCACCCGAAATTCTCACTAACTCCAAACGACTCCAAACCAACTCCATCGCGTAGTGCTCGTCCATACGATTCCAACGCTTCTTGTTTCGCGCGTTTTCGACCTCGTATGAAAAAGATATGCAGTTTTAAAGATTACTCGATTTAAACTTATTAATTTACAATTAAACTTTTATTAATAAACCTTGCTTCTAATCCTAGCCACAGGATCCAAACCCTTGCATCACGACTCCACGTTCCCTCCTTCCCACGCGCGTATCCTTCTTCCAGGTTGAGGCCGAACGCATGAACCCAATATGATGAACTAGGGTTCCAATTTGCCAACACCACACACGATTATACTCGATCACACTACAGCCATGTCGAAGAGCACGACCCCCTCCATACTCGGCCCAAACTGCAGCAAGCTCGGCCCCTCCCCTCCTTGGGAAACGCGCACGCAACAGGCCACGTTCACACTCCATTTCCCATCAATCCGTGAAGCCATTCGCGATCTTGACCGTTGATATTATAGATCTCATCGAGCTCTTCAAGATTGTAGTTGAGAGTTTCGTCTAATAGTCGACGGATTTGGAGATTTTTGGTGATGAAGATGGAGCATTTCTGGCCTTAGGTTATGAAGGTGGCGGCTGGCAATGTAATTAGGGTTTTTTTTTTTTATTAAATGAAGGGTGTGGGTCTCCTTTTATAGAAAAAGCAAGCGTAAACACTATTCATCCCGGGAATTCCGAACTCCGATTTAGACGCCGTAACCAGCGTACCTAGGGTTTACCCCGCGTTCCGGACACAATGGAACAGGTTTCGGAAGCTAATTCGGAAGTATGTGCGAGTTATGGCTACAAACGCTCAATTTAAATTAAACCGATTTAAGTCGATTTCTAGGCGTTTTAATTTGTACCGGACAAACGGTAAATCCAATTGACTTGAAATTTGAAACCTTACAATAATATCACATTACGGATCCAATGAAACTGGTTTCGTCGAAATCCGAGACTTTTTGAAAAATGGCTATTTTGACTCGCCAAATTTAAATTAAAAACAATTCGATGCGTTTCGAGCTGCCACGATCAAACGATAGCTCCGATTGACACGAAATTTGAAATCCGGTAATAACTAACTATTACGGATCCAATGGAACTGGTTTCGTTCAATTCTGAGACTGTTCAAAAATTGGCTATTTTACAGTCGATTATTAAATATTAAAATATTCAATTTTCACAAATTAACTTTTAATTCGATTTTAAAAGTTCTAAAATATCATTCTAACTCCAACATGATAAAATAAAATTTTCCAAATTATTTTCAATCATATTTAACTCAATTTTTACTTATTTCCATAATTTAACATATTAAATTATCGATTTAATAATCCAATTAAATCCAATAATTCAAAATAAAATTTATTTGACTTATAAATTCACTTATTAATATTTAAAATTAATTAAATATTCAAATTTTAATTTATAAAAATTCTGGGTCGTTACAATCTTTCCCCCTTAAAAGAATTTCGTCCTCGAAATTACAAGTAAGAAGATTACAGAATCTATTAACTTTCCAAAATTTATAATTAAACTTCTTACAAATCTTTACTAAGTTTTCAACTCATACTTAGTTATGTTTTCAAAAACAAACTATATCATTTAACTTTCAATTCCAAATCAAAGTTTAAAGTTTTCACAAATTTTCCCAATTCCTCAAAATTTTCTAACGCCTTAAATTTCCGGAAAAATTCGCCATAGTCTCCTTTGCGCGGCTCGATCCGAAAAAAAAATGACAGTATATATATATCACAAATATACATCTCATCAAGTAATGAGGCATCTCGAAGGGAAAAAAGTATAAAAGTACTGTATTTAATCCGAGATATGTACCTTATATTTTATTAGCAAGCATATACGGCTAATATAGCGCTAAAGCGAACTCCAAATGCGAAGCAAACGCGATCCGCACCTACTAAACACTCAACAAACAACATGAGAATCATGCATATAGACAATAATCTCCATGTACAACATATAACATCATAATATCTATATATGCTAACATAGTAATGCAGTAAAACAACAAATGCAAACATCAACCAACTATCACTCATAATCAATGAATATTCATTCATATTCTCATTTATATACAATGAAATGGTTTTCACTTTAAATCATATTTGATTTATTTACATTGGATTTACTAACATTCATTCTCAATTCAATTAGTTTACATTTACTAATTTAAATCCAATTCACATTCAATTCTATTCAAATTTATTTACTTTCTAATTTGAATTCAATTTCGTAGCTTTCAATTTCATTAACTCTTAATGAATTTTATACAATCATATAACAACCAATTTATATTAATTATAACCAAATTCCTTTGCGTATATTCATTCAATTTGGTTTAACACCATCACTTTTCAATTGGTTTAATTAAATTGATATTCATTCAATTATTCAACCTCTAATAACATTAGCTTTTAATGAATTAACACTTATATTCATTATTCCATATCAACTTTATTTAACATTCAATTGATTAACATTTAATCCATCCATTTAATTCAATTACATAAGTTGAATTTCATTTATATAACTTAAGTTCACATTTCTTTTAATTCACTTGATTATTTACTTCGATACCAACATCAATTTAATTCAACAACACTTAAGTTATATTCCATTTAACTTTAAATTCACTTTTATTCACGACTCATATTCATAGATATATCCATATAGTTTCACTTCTTATATATATAAGTTTATTTCACATTTGTAAATCACTTTAATTATAATTCAATTCTTATAATTCACTTGCTTATACAATAATTCTTTTATTTAGATTATTCAAACAACCTAACAATCAACTTATATACACTTTAATAATTCTGAAAAATTATTCCTTTATATTTAAAAATATAATCAAGGTAAAATTATTTCATTTACCCAATTTAAAATCAATATTATGTCGAATTGTTCTATTCAAGTGTTTAGAAACCCCTTCGGCATAGTCTTGCGGACCACGCTGACGAAAGTTCATATGCCACTCAATAAACCAATCATCACAATATAAAACAATTTCATATTCACTAACAAGTACGCTCTCATAGCTATTATTACACTCAAACTCAATCTAGAGTACTACTGACTCTATCTCTAATGAGTAATACCCAACAGAACCATGGTTGTCGCTTAACCATCAGCCCTGATACCAAATGTAACATTCTGAAGTTTTCGACTTTCGAAAATTCGACATCGACACTCACTTTATCGACTGCCGAATATCGAAGGCCGGAAACAGAGAAGTTATGGGTTTTAAAAAGAAGAAAGAAAGAAAAGAAAAAGAGAATTAGAAAAACAGAAGATAGAAAATTTTAAAAATAGAACGGAACAGAAAGAAATAACAGAACAACAACAGAATCTCACAATTCGCAGCGGAACAACATATAATAATAAATGAATAATCTTTAAACAAAGAACTATATCAGTTATTACATTACATTTCATTACATTACATCATATCATCACATCAGAGTGTACAACAACAACAAATAGTGCAGCGGAAAAGAAATACTATATAACTAGTAATACGCCATGCCATCCAGCTTGCCTCCAGCAACTCCAGAATATCCAGAATATCCTGATAAACCTAACTCTTAACTGCCCGTGTGGAAATTGGTGGGCACCCAGAGTTTAGGAAGGAAAACAATAAACTCCGAGTCAGTCATGTGACTGGTGTGAGAACTCAAAACAGTTTATTTACTTTAAAATCAAAATAGAGGAATATTTTTAAATCAATTCGCAATGCTTTTAAAAATGAGACTACCATAAGGCCTCCCGCACACACACACATGCAAACGCAGAATCGGAGGAGATTTCACCTTATGATAGTCAAAGATGCTTGATACGCATTTAAAATAATATTTGATATTATTATTAGTGCATAGTGTAGAGGAAAATCATTTCGAAAATAAAGATATAAATCTTAGCCAACATACGACCATTATCGTATGCCTACTATAGCTACTATCCAAACAGTGGTGACCACCATAAGTGAATAGCAGGTTCTACAACTAATACCGTACAAGTTTCGTATTGGGAATTGGATTTCCAACAAATGGTCAGGCCAAGGAACTTCCCATTGCCACATGAGAATGCCTCTGGATGGACATCCCCGAGAACCAAACCGGATCTCTACCAACACAAGGCCGGGTTACCCCTAACTGAGTAACAACTGACCGAATATGCCATCCCCCGGTCCTTTGGGACCTTTATCCGAGAGCGCTCTCTAATCAATTCACACAATCATAAAAACAAAGTCACTACAAGAAAATTCACCTTCAACAGCAACATTTGTCAGCGTTTTTTAAGGAAATGCTGCCGATAATATTTTAAACGAACAATATTAATCAACAAACGCTGACATTTTAGGGATAGAGCTAAAAAATTAACGCGGGACTAAAATTTCTTTCTACCGCCTTTCCTTCTTATTCTCATTCCTCATTACAAAAAATATCAATTATCTTCTTCACCAAAATCTCCTGCATTTCATTCTTTGTCCCGATTTCTTCAAATCTAATCTCAGTTCTCTTGTTCATACTTTATTTGTTCCTTGAATCATGTTCATTTCATAATTTTACACCCGATATCCCCAAATACCAAGCATAACCCTAAATCGAAATCGCCAGCATCTGTCCAACCATCGCTTCAATTCTACCACCACAACATGCGAACGACTGCTTAGATGGTTGCGAATCTGTTTTGGTGTGCGGTTTTGATGGTTGCGAATCTGTTGGCTCAGAGTCGTCGATGTTCAGGAAGCTACGGTGAGACTGGCACTATTCTTTGGTTTGATTCTGGTGAATGGCAGTTGCGAATTTTTTTTGGGTATGTTGTCAGGAGATTGTTGGTGGTCAAGGGGCTAGGAGGTTGCGAGTTGAACTGTGGTGGGTGTTGGTTGGAGTTTTGTGTATGCTTGTGATGTTTGAGGCGATTGGGATTTCACAGAAATTAGCATTCGAGGATTGTTTAGATGGTTCTGGTGAGGCTGCGTAGTTCGACTTTGGGTTGTAGAGCTTTGGGTTATTGAAGTCGCTGTTGTGCTGGAATGTTGGAATGCTGGTGTTTGACAGTGATGTGTAGGCTGGTTGTCTGTGGTTCTGTTAACCGAGAAATGCATAGCAATGAAACAGTGTGATTGTTGTTTGATAGTAGTGGTTATTGAAGTTGTAGTTGGAGCTATGTAGTTGTCTCTGGCAAGTTGGCTGTTTGAATGGTAGGGGAAGATGACAGAGGAGGCAGCAGTGTTGTGATATTGGCAAGGTGGTTATCAGTGTTTAGCAATTTGGAAGCAGTGTTGTTGACAGTTGAGTGAAGTCAGTGGTCGGTAGTCGAAGTGAGAACAAGTTGAATATGTGACGGAAATGAAGTTGAGTTGATGTTGTATGACAGTGGAGTGGTTTTGAGGCAGGAAGCTGTGTGGTGGTTGTACTGTGGTATGAAGCAGTTTTGGAGGTGGTTGTCTTTTTCAGGCTTATCATGCTTAGAGGAACCAATGAGTCAGCATTTTATTGACAATGCAAAGTTTTCTATGGCATCTGCTTCATCAAATTCATGTTCCTCACAATCTCCTTCAAGTTCTTGCTTGAGTTGCAGGTGGGATCTTTGTCTTACAAACCAGTAGACCCTGTGTTCTTATAATATGTGGAAGTTTGCTTCTTTATAGTAATATATGTTAATGTTTTTTAAGAAAATAATCGATCCTGAGGCTCGAATGCTAGTCGTTTCCTTTACATCCAACATTCATTTCTGTCTAAATTGTTAAACCTCTGACCTTCCTTTTGTCTGTTATTAGTATTCAGTAGCAGCAGCAGCAGTTTAAATTTATTTCTAAAAGCACCCATTTCTACGCATATGCTTTTCTGAATAAACAAGTTTTCTTTAATGGAAATATCAAACTATCGAGGCAAAATTTTAGTAATTCATCGGATTTGGATTTAATTATTCATAATCCAGCGGATTGGGTAATAATGGTACATAATCCATTGGATAATGAATCTTAGTACTAAGGATATATGGATTGATGCTGTGATCCAAATCCTATCCATTCAGAAGTCTATGGAGTGTGGCCAAGTCGTATTACAAAATCAAATTACATTAACTAAGGTTTTCAAACTGAAATTATTTCCAATGCCACCCTTAAGATTCCGAACCAGCTCTAATTTCACACACACACACACACACTGATAAGGCTTGAACCAATGGATTTAGGTTCACTTGAATGTGTGCTTTTTGATGATGCAACTATAGCCTTAGGTTATGATACACAATTTCACTATCACTTGATCATCTTCCCATTTTTTGGCTCCTAGGAAAACTAGTAGTTTATACACCAATTTGCAACATAGTTTTCATTTTACTTAATGACCCATTGGTCAACCACTCCCTTTTCTTTTCGGCCAAGGGTTTTATGGTTGATAAATATTTGATGATAAATTTACTAACTATAATCATGACTAAAGAGCAAGTATTTATGGTTGCAAATTTTCAATTAATACCTGTGATGATTTGATATTCATTTGAGGAAGGAGACGAGCAAGCCTAGCAATGTGCTCAAAAACATGGTTACAAGTACATTGCTGTATATTATTTTCTACACAATTATCAGTATCTTGATGACATTTATCTGATGTTTATTTGAGGGCATCATTTTCAGGGTAGAAGCAAAGTCATTGCATCATTTGTCAGCTAAATATTGCCCTCTTTCACCTCCTCCACGATCAACAATTGCTGCAGCATTTAGTTTGGATGGAAAGACAATTGCTTCTACACAGTGAGTTATTATTGTTTGTACTTGTAGTAGAAATTTTTTCATAAATAATTGTTATTATTCTCTTAAAGGCTAATGGCTGTTCTACAATAAGTTGCTAACTCTGTCTAGTTATATTCCAGTGGTGATCACACTGTTAAGATAATCGATTGCCAGACCAGGAGATGTTTAAAAATCTTGAGTGGCCATCGGCGGACACCATGGGTGGTATGCATAATACATCTATCATTATATTCATCACTTAAGTTTTTTCTATTTTTTCATATATCTGTCGATGGATATTTTCGTGTGTGCGTGTACACATACACATATGTATGTATGTGCACCTGCACACATGTGGACCACATACACTCTTTTATGCATGTATTATCGTGGTGTGTGTATTTCTGCTTCCGGCAATATCTTTATATGCTAACTGTTAATTGCGGTTATGTTAGGAATTATGATCCAATATATTATACCCAGTTATGACCACTCAGAGTGTTATATATCAACAATCATTTACATTCACCAAAAGTCAATTTCCATTGCAACGCACAACGTTTGGAAATTCATCTTTTTAGGCTAATAATTAAATCACTCCAACAAGAATTTGAAACAGAACCAGAATCTTATTATTATGTCCAAGAAAGATATATTTCACTGAAGACCAAACAAATTACAAAATATTTTAGCCTATTTTTTTCCATTCTTGCAGGGGAGAAAGTCCTCATCTACCTTGACTGACATCCTTAAGCATTAAATACTTTGTTTGAAAATTAGATATACAAGGAAGATTGAGCATGTACTTTTTCTTACATTAAAAAACACATCATTTTGCGTCATTGTTTTTTATTTTTATTGCCTGAAAATAATAGATTACAACCTGAGACCTAACAAGATAGCCTAGTTTAATTTCTTCGATAGTGGATTCTGTTATCGAGTGGATAAAAAAATGTTTCCTGCATCTTGTTTATTTTTCCTCTTAATTTTAGGAAATGTGTATTCATGTATTATTTATTATTTAGAGTCTCAATTACTGATTCCCTGCAGGTAAGATTTCACCCACTGTGCACTGAAATACTTGCTAGTGGCAGTTTGGATCATGAAGTAAGGCTGTGGGATGCACAAAGTTGGGAGTATAACAACTTGAAAGAACAAAATCAACGGTAATTTTTTGTGATTTTTGACAAATTTAACAAACCATTTTTACACCAGGCTTATTCTAAAAGCTATATGCTTATTTACAGGATTTAACAAAAATAATAAAGTCAAGAATGATAAATATGTCGAGAATGATAAATATGGTAATATTTAATATAACTTCGAACAAAATTATGCAATAATTATGTGGTAGTAATCGATGATTACGATGATAAGATCATAATTCACAATTAAAAGTATTATAATATTAGTAAAAAAAATCAATAAGCAACTGTTACTGCAGTTAAATGTCCACGCTAATATTCACCATGCCCTTCAACTTTCCCATTATTACATAGTAAAAAAAATCAATAAGCAACTGTTACTGCAGTTAAATTTATTTTATAGATAATTATGCTTATATCTTTGGAAAAATTAGGCTTTTGAACTTCCATTCAGGAGTTGGAATTATTTTTACCATTTGATTTTCTTGCAAACAGTTTCTTACAAATGGTTTATTGTAAATTTGGCAAAAATCTCCAGGACAAATGTAGGTTTCCCAGCAAAATTTGATGCTGTTGGTCATGTTCATCAAATTACCATGTTGAAGACCTCTCAGGTGAAATCTTCTCAGTTTCTTCTACATATTCATCTTCCTTATGCTTTCTTTGACAGCTAATAGCCTTTTAGCATAATTTGATATGTTAAACTAAAGAGATATACAATATATGTAGTTATAGATATGTGAAAATACAGAATCTATTATGTGCATTTTTCTAGACAAAGAACCCATATATATGTTATCAAGTATACACAGATTATATATTAGGCTATTGTTATAGCAGCACAAAAGCAAAAATATTTTATATGATTTATATTGTCCTCCTAATTAATGATTATTAAGAAGCATTTTCCAGTTTTTATCTTTACTTTTCTAATTTGTAAAAATTATTATTGTTTCCACCACCATCATGGCCGCCATGACCACCGACAGCAGAACGATGGATATGCAAAAAATGGGTACTAGCAAACAAATTTAATTAATATCGTCAATATAGTATTACCGTAGAAGTTTATAGAAATTTATTAGAAACACGGTTAAAGTCTAGTATTTAAATTTAATATTGGATGGTCAACGATAGACTCATGTAGTCTCTTTAGTTGAAATTTTACATTGGTATAGATACAATATTAGTTGTTTGGTTATTTACCGACTATATAGGGTAATGGGATTCCCTATTAACCATTCAACAATTACATACTACATTATTTTTTGCAAACATGAAAGCTTGCTCAAATGTTTCAGACTCTCTGAAACAGTGACTGCAGTGTATAACTTTGGTTTAAAAATGCCACCGTTTGCTTTTGTGACCATGGGATGGCCTGCTCTTACTTGTGGTTGTTCTTCAACATTTGCTTGATTATTGTTATTTCCTGATTGATTTTGTAGACGGTCTGAATTTTCTTCACTAACTCGATGAGTTTGCTGACTTGAGTGTGCAGGAGATTGACTGAGATAGCTGGGTAGTCCTGGTGACTCATGACCTGGTTGCTTTGACATTGTGAGTTGAGACTCATTAGCTCCAGCAGTCCTTTCAGTCTCCCTTGTTTGAGGCATATCAGTGCACACAGGTAAATCAGGTATTGATACTTTTGGATTATATATTTTCTTGGTAGTTTTTATATCTGCATTCCTAAAGGAAAATACATACTCATTAAACACGTTATAAATATTTTTTCCATTATCATCAAGACATTTATATCCCTTTTGTTTTGTCCCATAACCTAAAAAGGTACACGGTCTTGATCTGAAGTTCAGTTTATGAGTATTATATGGTCTCAAGTAGGGAAAACATGGACAATCAAAGGATCTCAAGTGTTGATAATCAGGTTTAACTTTGTATAGCGTTTCTATAGGACTTATTCCTTTGAGAACTTTTGTTGGCAAACTATTAATTAAATAAACAGCTGTGCTAAATGAATTAGACCAAGATTTTAGTGGCAGAGATGCCTGAGCTAGCAATGTAAGACCTGATTCAACTGTGTCTATGTTTTCTCTGAATGAGATCATTTTGTTCAGATATATAAGGACGTGTAGTTTTATGAATTATTCCCTTTTTTGTTGAAAAAACTGCTGAGTGGACTATACGCAGTTCCACAAACAGTTTGCATTATCTTGACTTGACAACCAGTTTGTTTTTCAACTAAGGATATAAAATGAACAACTACATTGCATGTTTTGAGACTTTGATTTCAAAAAATAGATCCATGTGTACCTAGATAAAGCATCAATAAATGATATATAATATTTGTAGCCATAGTCTAAACATATTGGGGCTGGACCCCAAAGATCAGTTGCAGCTAATTCTAAAGGTTTAGAGTACATAGTTAATGAATCATTAAATGCTAATTTGTGGCTTTCACCCATCTGGCAGTATGAACAAATATATGGTGCAGATGTATTATCAAAAGGAATTTTATTTTCGCAAAGTACTTGTTTAACAATTTTTGCATTTGGATGACCAAGTTTATAATGCCAAAGATCAAATACATTTTTATCTCTCTGGCTGAACAGTTTCAGCCATGTTACAATACTTTTGTTTTCTTACAAATTTTTCCCTGACAGCAACACTGCAAAAGAATTTCTTTAATTCGTATGTCTCTAACTAAACAACAATTAAGGTAGAACTCAAAATAGACATTATTATCTTTAGCAAATTGTGATACACTCGCGAGATTTTTCTTTATTCTTGGCACTCTTAATAAATTATTTGAAAATAACTGCCTTGCACCTTTGATGGATGCATTTCTAGTATGAGTAATACTAATAGACTCTCCATTTCCCATGTAAATTGATTGTTTACCTCTATACTTCTTATTTTCAAGATTTAAATTGTCAAGATTGCTTGTTAAATGATTAGTTGTCCTTGAATTTGGATATCAGCTTTCATCCTGAATGTGTTCTAATCTTGTAGTGACATCTAGGATTGCTTATCCTGTTATTCTCAGATTGAATACTTGTATCTGTTTGTACTTGAGCCATATTAACATTGATGTTCCCATTTCTTTGATTACTTTGGTTCTGATTAGGCACATAATTGACATTAAGTCTGAAATAGCATTTCATTGCATTGTGACCTAGTTTCTCACAGATTTGACATTTTGGTCTATTGTTATTACCACTCCATCTTCCTCTACCTCTAGCCCTGTTTGAGTATCCACCTCTTTAATAATATTGACTCTGTTTGTTGATGTTTTGTCCTTTGTTTTTGGAACTAGTTGCATAGTTGATTGATAAGTCAGAATCCTGTGGTTTCTTGTGATCATTTCTTTCTTCGTGTGTTGAATGAACATATTGTATAGAAGGTAGAGTTAGTTGATATGATATGACTGCTACAAATGCTTCATATTCATCACTGAGACCATTCAAGATGGTCAAAACTTGTTCATTTTCAGTGATCTTGTGACCTGCAGCTTCTAACATATTACATATATTGTTGACTTGTGCTAAATATTCCCTCATAGGTTGATTGTCTTTAATGATGTTTTGCAGCGGTCTTTTGTAATGCTTAACCTTTGCAGCTGATTGAGTATCCAAATCTCATTTGCAGATTTGCAGCCAATCACTTGTGATAACAGATTTGTATTGATGGATGATAACAACCAAGAACTTATTAGCCTATCTTGTATGTAATATTTTATGTAATCTTCATTACTGATTAATTTGTTTTATTGGTCAGCAATGCATCTTGGTGGGATAGATTCAGTTCCAAGAATGAATCCTTCAAGACCATATCCTTGAATTGCAGTTTCAACTTGAAGTTTCCATAGAAGATGATTATCTTCTTCAAAATGGATGGTGATAAGTTGACTTTATGGGCTAAGGACAGGCTTGATCAACTTTCCAGCTACTTCTGCAGTTTGTTGCTGAGGATTGGTGATATTATCAGAGGTTGCTGAGTTGGTGTCTCCTTCAGCCGTGTTGAAATCAATAAAAGAGATAACTAGCTTGATGATTCAGAAACTTGCAGTTGCAAGATTGCTTCAGATGCAGTATGCTCAGGTTAGTTGCAGCCAGAATCAAATGATGAATGTGTTCTGATGATTTCTTGGCAGGGCAATTACTTTCTTTCTGCCTTTGATTGCTTTCTTGATATCTATTTTTCTTTTCTGAATCTTCTTGCTTTGGAATTTGCTTAAAAACTTGTTGCAGTCAGAAACTTGTTGATTTCTTTGGCACGGCACCTGTTTTAATAAGCAAAATCAATTATGTAACCCAAATGATGAGATATACCTGATGGGTTATCAAGATATCAGATGATGATAATTCTCTGATGATATCTTGACTTCTTTCTTTCTTCAAAATCTAATTTCAATGCCGTTAAGCTTGAAACAGCTCTGATACCATGATAGAGAATTTGAAAAACTATGTTTAGCAAGAGAATTGATATACAATAGCAATTGCTTTTTATTCAATCAGTTTGTAATTGCTTCAGTTTGTACATGATATAGTTGCATTTATAGTGTGCAACTCTATGTGGGCCGATTCAGATACACAGCCCAATTGGCTATATTATACCCGAACCGCTATTCTAAGTATTATAAAAATTTAAATAATAATAATAAAGTCAACTAAGATTTTTGAATATTAAGTAAGCTTATAAAAATTAATCAAGTATTATAAAAATTTAAATAAGTTAACTAAGTTTTATAAAAATTAACAAGTTTAATTTATAAAAATTATCTAAGTATATAAAAATATAATATACAACAAAATCTTCTATAGTAGTAGTAATAATAATAATAATAATAATTACTATTAACTAAGATTTATAATAATAATACTAAGTTAACTAAGATTTATAAATATTAAATAAGTTTATAAAAATTCACCAAATACTATAAAAATTTAACTAAGTTAACTAAGCTTTATAAAAATTAACAAGTTTAGTCTACAAAAATTAACAAAGTATATAAAATATAACTAAATCTTCTATCTTCTATATAATAATAATAATAATCGTAATAGTAATAATAATAATGGTAATAATAATAATAAACTAAGATTTGTAATAATAATAATAATAATAATAGGTTAACTAAAATTTATAAATATTAAATTTATAGAAATTAACTAAGTATTATAAAAATTTATCTAAGTTAATTAAGTTTTATAAAAATTAACAAGTTTAGTTTATAAAATATAAAATATAACTAAATCTTATATTATAATAGTAGTAGTAGTAATATTTATTATTAACTAATAATTATTATAATAATAATAAGTTAACTAAGATTTATAAATATTAAATAAATTTATAAAAATTTAACTAAGTTAACTAAGTATGATTATTATAAATTTTTTTTAACTAAGTTAACCAAGTTTTATAAAATTTAGCAAGTTTAATTTATAAAAATTAACTAAGTACATAAAAATTTAAAACATAACCAAATAATAATAATAATTATTATTACTATTAACTAAGATTTATAATAATAATACTAAGTTAACTAATATTTATAAATATTAGATAAGTTTATGAAAATTAACTAAGTATTATGAAATTTTAACAAAATTAACTAAGTTTTATAAAAATTAACAGGATTAGTTTATATAATTATAATATATAACTTAATATTTTATACTACTAATAATAATAAACTATGATAAATAATAATAATATGTTAACTATGAATTTCTTTGAATTCTCATTTTATTTTACATTTGCCTCTCTACATAAAAAAAAACAGACATTTCAAAACAAAAATACAAAAAAAAAGTTTTCATTTCAGTTTTTTTTACAATACAATTGCAATTTTGAATTTTCAGTGTTTTTATAGCACTTGCTTTGTGTGCATTTCTGTTCACTATTTCACACTGTGCATTGTGCACACTATTGCTCTGTTCACCACTCACAAGCCTGTTCACAATATTCAACCCATCGACAACATACCAGAATAGCTTGCTGACCAACCCTGCTTTACAGTCATCAGCTTCTCCTCACAACTGCATACACACCCCATCACCATACTTCATCCCTGTTACATTTGCCATCCACCACCAATTCTCTGGCCATCCCCTTGTCATCACTACCACAAACAGCCACGACAACACTTCAAACCAACTAACCAGAAACACTGCTTCCACCATCAACCATTGCTTGATTCTCCCATACAAAACAAACCCGATCATCCCACTCAAACAACAGTGCAACCTCCCATTTCAGCCACTTCAGAACAAGTCATACACCATTCAACTATACATTTCATTCCCCGAATAGCCTTCTGCCTTCTCACAACTAATTGCTGTACCACTACATCAGTGCCTTCCACTGTTTCATTGGCCACCACCGTTTCATTCATTCAAAATTGCCAACCTTCCATCCACTTGCTACTGACATAAAAAATTCAAGTCTACCACATACAAAACTTCTTCAACCCTGTACATTTGCATTCAAACTGCTGCCATCAATAAACATCCTCCTCCATACAAACGCTACTCACAACATTGTAATTTCTCCCCTACATACAAAAATTCAAGTCTCTTCATTCAACTACACTTTGCATTAAGCGATTGTCACGATGAATTCAACATTAAATTGGACAAGCAAATTCTAAAAGCTCTTTCATTCTCAGAAGTCCACATCTTTTTATCCGAGTCTCTTTGGTTCTTCAGATCTTTTCCTCGGGTAATAATCGCGTTCTCTTAAAAGTTTATTTTTCGGTTAACAAATTTTCTGCGTATATTTCTATGACGTGGGTACCGATTCTTAGTAGTTAAGTGTCATTTCTATTATTGTTTGGTGGATAATTTTTGATATGAAGTGATATCAGCTTGCAATTATAGATATGTAGCTTTGATCCTCTTGTTAATTGTTTCTTATAATTTTTATTTAGCTGGATTTATAGTTTTAGGAGCTCGATGATACATTTGTAGCTTGATGCAGTGTTGCTGGAAGTAGTGAACTGTGGGGATAGAGTGGTCGAGGAGAGTTGATGGTTATGTGATGGTCAGTAGTTGTTCTGTGCCAGAGGTGGAAGGATGGTTGTATGAAGTGGTTATGAGGGGTGGAGCACTGGTATGTTTGTTAGTTATGTATGATGATGTATTGGTTGCTCTGTGGAGATGTGTGTGAATTGTAGACGTGTTTGAATGCAGAAGTGCAGGAGTTCTGGTTTGTGTGGGTTGTGCAGATATGATGGTGTGGTCGGGTTGAAGCAAAGCAATGGTGGCAGTTTGATGGTATGTGGTCAGATGTGAAGGGTTGGTAGGTATTGAGAATGTTTTTATTTTGAACCGAAGTGGAGGGATAGGGGACTGTGTCAGCAGCGGCTCGAGTTTTGAACTGATGTTGATGAAGTATGTTCAGTGAAGGGTTGGTGAGTAAGAACTGTGGTGGTTTTGATGTGTTTGTGCACTGATATATGTGCACAGTTGGATGTTGAATGACAGTGGGGGTTACAGTGGAGCAGTTTAGCTGTAACGGTGCAGTTTAGTTATGTGATATGAATGGTAGTGGTGTGGGTGCACAGTACGAATGTGCAGGTGGGCAGAAATGAAGTGGTTGAGAAGAGGGGAAGCAGCAAGGCAGGAGTGTATTGGCAGAGGAGGTAGTGTGGTCAGTGCTGCTAGTTCGACAAAGGTAGAGTGGTATATGCACAGTGTGTGGTTGTATGGTCAGTGACGAATGTGTTCAGGCAAGTTGATGAGAAGATGGGTATGAAGTATCTGCAGTTGCATTTGTTGCCTTGGTTGTCGGTGCAGATATGTGCCTTTGTCCACTGTCGTAGGATATTAGTTTATAAATATTATCGTTGTTTATGGATTTATGTAAACTTTGTTTATGGATATTGTATTCAACTTAATTTATTGAAATGGTTGATTGTTATGTTTTTATATGATATTTTTTAGTTTGATTTGTATATGTTATGTATATTATCCGGTTGAAATATAATAAAATGCTATTTAGATTAATGATACCAGTGTGTAAATATTGCAATGGTGCAACGCTGTAAAAATAGTACAAACAAACAACAGCGTTTAAACCGTGCTGTCAATTCTATGAAAAGATAATGTACATTGCTCCAACAGCATAATAAAAATGCTGTGAAAAGGGGAGCAACAACTGTGGAACGGGAGTTATACAGCGTTATTAACAACGCTGTTATATCCTATTACAGCGTTTTTAGAACGCTGTTAAAAGCTTATTTTGGTGTAGTTATAAACGCTGTTGAAACATAATACAGCACGTCTGAAACGCTGTAAAAACATTATTGACAGCTCGTAATAAACGCTGTCACAGAGATGTTTCAACAGCGTTTATAGAAACGCTGTTGTAAGTTATGTATATACGACAGCATGTCGTTATACAGCGTTTCTAATAACGCTGTTGTATCATATTACAGCGTTTATCAAACGCTGTTAAAAGCCTTTTGTGGTGTAGTGAGTGTTTCAACATGAGTAAGTATCTGGGCTCCATACCATGATACCACCCTTTTCCAGAAGGAAATGCATATATCCTAAAGGGTGCTACCCCTCATAACCTTGCTGCTTCTTTCCTGTTTTGACCATTTCCGGGATGTGAGGCTCGACGAATTCACGTCCACAAAAACATACTTTATACAAAAGCCATGCTTTGGGTCAACAAATGATCAACACAATGATCACTAAGATAGACGATCAAATAAATGATCCTATCACAATAATCAACACAATGATCATTTCAGCATCACTCAGCATGTCACATTACCAAACTGGGAATATATCGCTGATAACTTCAACTATATAACCTTTGAGCACATGCGTCTCAAAGAAGGGTGTTAAGCAAAGAATAAATTCTCCGCCACCAACAGAAATATATTTGAAAGAAATCGGCTTTATATCTCAACTTGTAATGTCAGGCATACAATCCATACAAGTCTGTTCCGGGCTCGAACAAAACCGAAGGCACTTACAAAGAAGTCCTTGCAATCCGGATATTCACAATCCTGATCGGATTTCCCATCACTTAGGGAGTCTCTATACCGTTGCAACTCAGTGCAGAGACAATCGATAGGTCATCCTATCGCTTTCGCAAATACCGGGTCTTCAACACCGATCTTCAATGCTATTCACAACGACGTATCACATATTCGGAATGGGTTATACGACCCCATGGTCCTTTCCCGGTTAACCCGAATAGTGAGCGCTTATTCAAAAATAAGTGTGCATTCAAATTCAATCAATTCACATCAAATACCCATTCAATGGGAAATATTGATAGTCGGCTATTGAACTATCAATGGATATGCACACATCACTAGATTCCAAATAATTTTCCAAATTATTTATTTTCCAAAATATCTTCACAAGATATATTATTTTCACACTTTAAAAATAAATCAATATTTATTTTTAACAAGTTTCACTTTCACATATAAATTCCTTAGTGAATTTATATTCCAAAATATTCATGCATATACGATTTCAATTATCCATTTCAATTTATCTTCAAAAAAATAAATTCTAATTATTCACTTCATATTGGAAAACATTTCCATACTTATTATTCATAAGTAATTCACAAAACTTTTTATTTTCAACCTTGGAAAATATTCAATATACTTAAATCGAATTAAGTATATAATTCATTCTTTAAGGAAATCATTCACTTAAACATATTTACTTGGGCCAAAACGAATGTTGCGTAAAACATCGTTACGACAACCCAAAATTACTAGTATATGGATTCGAAATTAAAATAGATATATAAATCTCAATACTATACAAAACATTTCCTTTCGGAAATCATTTACTATAACAACAGTGTTATAGTCCACTATTTCCTTTTATTTCTCGAAATCGTCTATTTCAACAATAAATGTTGAAATATATGGTTTCGAATCTCAACACCTTTAAAACATCGTTAGATCGTTTTAATTCTGTTTAAAATATCACATTCTAAAACATTTTCTTTAACGTGTTATTCACTATTCAAAAATCGTGAACATACTTCGTTAACAAATTTCATCCTTTTATTCAATTTATTTTAAAGGATTATTCACTATTCAAAAATGTGAATATAACTCCATTAATAGGTTATAACAATTAACTTATCAAAATAAGTCGTTTGCGAATTTATAAAACAACGTTTATAAATTCCTCTTCTATTTATTTATAAAAACTTCCTTTAATAAATTCCTTTATTAACCTATTCCAGTTTATAACTAAATTATAAACTAAACGTTCATATTATAAGTTAAATACTTATAAAACGATTATTTTATAAGATCGTTCTTTTAAAGACTTTCCAATTTATAAATCTTATAACTTATAAGATTTAATGATTTATCCAATCTATTCTTCAAATAATTTCACCAAATTTATAAATCTTACTATTTATAAATTTCATTTATAACTTCACGGTTTATAATTCTATAAATTTCATTCTTTAATGAAATTCATTTTCACTTAATTCAAACACTTATAAAAACTCGTTTTATAATGTCTATATTTCAATTTATAAATATCCATTTATAAATATCTTAATATAAATCAGTTTATATTATTATTCTGAAACGTTTTTAATTCCCTTTATAATTTCACCATTTTGATTTATAAAATAATCAAATTTTATAAATCCTATATTTAAACTTTTGATAATAAATTCAAAAATCCAGTTTAAACTATTTTATAAAGTCATTAATTCCTATTTCTCAAAAATCAGCTTTTAACCGTATTTCTCAAAAATTATAATTTTTATAACTTTAAGAATTATAACGTTCATTTATTTAAAATGGATCGATTCCAAAATATTTTATCTTTTCAAAAATTACTTTAAAAACATTTTTAAAATACCAGAAATTTGGTCCAATGATGCTACATACCAAATAGTCAATCACGACTAACAACGATATCATATATCGATATGATAATCCATCAAATATCAAAATATCTGAAATCAAATAAAAACTGTTGAGGAATCCAGTTGGATCCCTCCAACCTGTTTTCCTGCATTCAAAAACATTAGCACAATACCAATTTCGCTCCAGTACGAAATTATCGCGGTATATGTTCTTAATAAATATTATCCGCTTAATAACGGCGTAATAGGGTCTCATCCGCTAAACAAAAATGCGGGAAATCAACAACTGCAATATATACATATGCCAATATATATATATTGATATTATATATAATACCAATTTCACTGTTATGAAATATTCGCGGTATATGTTTTTACTAAATAACATCCGCTTACTAACGGCGCATAATGTCTATTTTAACAATCAATATATAACAATCATCATTCATACATGCATTCAAATATTTTAAATCTAACTATTTAAAATAAAATCGAAATCTATTCGATTGAGTGAGAAGTTCTCACCTTGGTTTTAAATTCCGTTTTAGCTTTTATTTCGAATAAAATTAAACGCGCGTTTAATTTCACCCGAAATTCTCACTAACTCCAAACAACTCCAAACCAACTCCATCGCGTAGTGCTCGTCCATACGATTCCAACGCTTCTTGTTTCGCGCGTTTTCGACCTCGTATGAAAAAGATATGCAGTTTTAAAGATTACTCGATTTAAACTTATTAATTTACAATTAAACTTTTATTAATAAACCTTGCTTCTAATCCTAGCCACAGGATCCAAACCCTTGCATCATGACCCCACGTTCCCTCCTTCCCACGCGCGTATCCTTCTTCCAGGTTGAGGCCGAACGCATGAACCCAATATGATGAACTAGGGTTCCAATTTGCCAACACCACACACGATTATACTCGATCACACTACAGCCATGTCGAAGAGCACGACCCCCTCCATACTCGGCCCAAACTGCAGCAAGCTCGGCCCCTCCCCTCCTTGGGAAACGCGCACGCAACAGGCCACGTTCACACTCCATTTCCCATCAATCCGTGAAGCCATTCGCGATCTTGACCGTTGATATTATAGATCTCATCGAGCTCTTCAAGATTGTAGTTGAGAGTTTCGTCTAATAGTCGACGGATTTGGAGATTTTTGGTGATGAAGATGGAGCATTTCTGGCCTTAGGTTATGAAGGTGGCGGCTGGCAATGTAATTAGGGTTTTATTTTTTTTTATTAAATGAAGGGTGTGGGTCTCCTTTTATAGAAAAAGCAAGCGTAAACACTATTCATCCCGGGAATTCCGAACTCCGATTTAGACGCCGTAACCAGCGTACCTAGGGTTTACCCCGCGTTCCGGACACAATGGAACAGGTTTCGGAAGCTAATTCAGAAGTATGTGCGAGTTATGGCTACAAACGCTCAATTTAAATTAAACCGATTTAAGTCGATTTCTAGGCGTTTTAATTTGTACCGGACAAACGGTAAATCCAATTGACTTGAAATTTGAAACCTTACAATAATATCACATTACGGATCCAATGAAACTTGTTTCGTCGAAATCCGAGACTTTTTGAAAAATGGCTATTTTGACTCGCCAAATTTAAATTAAAAACAATTCGATGCGTTTCGAGCTGCCACGATCAAACGATAGCTCCGATTGACACGAAATTTGAAATCCGGTAATAACTAACTATTACGGATCCAATGGAACTGGTTTCGTTCAATTCTGAGACTGTTCAAAAATTGGCTATTTTACAGTCGATTATTAAATATTAAAATATTCAATTTTCACAAATTAACTTTTAATTCGATTTTAAAAGTTCTAAAATATCATTCTAACTCCAACATGATAAAATAAAATTTTCCAAATTATTTTCAATCATATTTAACTCAATTTTTACTTATTTCCATAATTTAACATATTAAATTATCGATTTAATAATCCAATTAAATCCAATAATTCAAAATAAAATTTATTTGACTTATAAATTCACTTATTAATATTTAAAATTAATTAAATATTCAAATTTTAATTTGTAAAAATTCTGGGTCGTTACAACATGTATGTATAATTTTATACTACATTCATTATTTTGCTTTATATATATATATATATATATATATCATATGGTTTTTTTATGTTTTATTTCTAAGTTCATTAATATATATGCATTAAAGCTTTTCATTAAACCTTGTTTTCATATTTATATTTTTTAATCTCGAAATAAAATTTCCAAACCACAATATGTATATGTATAATATATACTTACTCTATATCCTTATATATGTAGACTTAAAGTTTTTATTTATATATATTTATGGGATTTATTTTTACAAAATTTATCATTTCGGATATTATAATCCAAAATTTATTATAGTTTAATTCATTTATATAATATCCAAATATCCTTCTTTATCAAATTTCATTTGTTTTAATCAAATGAAATCTGTATCTTAATAGTTTAAATCAGTTAATTACCAAATAGATGATCAAAAATCCGGGTTATCACAGTTTAACATATGTTATGATACGTTTTATAGCTTTTAAGTGAGTTTCTTTAGGATGAGATTGATATCTTGCACAGAGACAGACACTATGCATGATATCAGGTCTACTAGCAGTAATATAGAGTAGTGATCCAATCATTCCTCTATATAATTTTTGATCTTCATCTTTCGAGAGGTCTTCTTTACTAAGGTGCTCATTGGTTGCCATGGGAGTGGTTTTTCCACTCGCAGTAGTCAAACAAAATTTACTAACTAGGTCTTTAGCATATTTTTCTTCATTAATGAAAATACCATTATCTAATTGTTTTATTTGTAATCCTAAAAACAAGTTTAATTCATCCATATGACTCATCTCAAACTCTTTAGTCATTATTTCAGAAAATTCTTTATTCATTTCAAAATTAGGTGATCCAAAAATAATATCATCTACGTAGACTTGTACTAGTTGAATATCATTTTTATTTCTTTTCATAAAAAGAGTATTATCTACTTTACTTGTTTCAAAATTTGATTGTAACAAGTAAGATCTTAGTATATCATACCAGGCTCTAGGAGCTTGCTTTAAACCATATAGAGCTTTCTTGAGTTTGTAAACATGATTTGGAAATTTATCATTTTCAAAAAGTGGTGGTTGTTCAACAAATACTTCTTCTTTTACAAAACCATTTAAAAAAGCACTTTTAACATCCATTTGAAATAATTTGAAATTATTATAATTTGCGAAAGCAAGTAGAATCCTAATGGCTTCTAATCTTGCCACGGGTGCAAAGGTTTCATTAAAATCTATTCCTTCTTCTTGACAATAACCTTGAGCGACTAACCAGGTTTTATTTCTAACAACCTCTCCTTGTTCATTCATTTTATTTTTATAAACCCATTTAGTTCCAATTATTGTTTTATTTTTAGGTCTAGGAACAAGTTCCCAAACATCATTTCTAGTGAATTGATTTAATTCATCTTGCATAGCCAAAATCCACGAATCATCAGTTGATGCTTCTTTTGGATTTTTGGGTTCAATAGTTGATATAAAAGCTATATTACTCATTTGACGTAGTTGATTTCTAGTGTTAACAACAGATTGCATATCTCCAAGTATACTATCTATAGGGTGATCTTTTAAAAGTTTAATCCTTTTATTAGGATGATTTAATTCATTATTGGTTTCAGTTGACTCTTGATTTTGAGTGATTAAATCTCTTCATCATTTAAATCTTCAAAATTTTTGTAATCTTCATTGAATGAAACATGCATTGTTTCTTCAATGATATTAGTTTTTAAATTAAATACTCTGTATGCTTTACTTCTATTAGAGTATCTAATAAAGATACCTTTGTCAGATTTAGGATCAAATTTATCTAAGTTATCTTTTGTATTTAAAATAAAACATTTACTTCCAAAAATTCTAAAATACGATACCTTAGGTTTCTTTGAATAAATAAGTTCATAAGATGTCTTATCAGTTAAAGGTCTAATTAAAATTCTATTTGAAATATAACAGGTGGTAGCAACAGCTTCTACCCAAAAATGCTCTGGTAAATTACTATCAGAAAGCATAGTTCTCGCACACTCTTGAATCGTTCTATTTTTATTTTCTACTACTCCGTTTTGTTGTGGAGTTCTTGGAAATGAAAACTAGTGAGTTATTCCCTTTTTATTGCAGAATTCCTCAAACTTTTCATTTTCAAATTCACCACCGTGATCACGACGGATGGTTATAATTTTTATAGAAAGTTGACTTTGAATTCTTTTTGAAAAATTCATAAAAATTCAAAAGTATCACTTTTATGTTTCAAAAATATTGTTCATGTAAATCTAGAATAATCATCTAAAATTACAAAAACATATTTACTATAATTTATTGACAGAATTTGAGATGGACCAAATAGATCAATATGAAGTAATTCAAGAGGTTTCGAAGTAGAAATCATATCTTTTAATTTAAAAGAACTTTTTCTAAGATTTCCTAGTTGACATGCATCACATATACTATCTACTTTAAAATTCATTTTAGGGAGACCTCTTACTAGATCATGTTTTGATAGTCTAAACAAGAGTTTGAAATTCAAATGACCAAATGTCTTATGCCAAATCCAAGGGTCACTTGCATTTGCCAAAAGACACAAGTTATCATTTGAAATTTTCATATTAAGAATATAAATATTCCTTTTCCTAATACCGTCAAATATTATGGTTGACTTATTATCTTCAATATGACAATTATCTTTTTCAAATTTAATTTTATATCCTTTATCGCATAGTTGGCTTATACTTAGCAGATTATATTTTAAATTCTTAACTAGCAAAACATTAGTAATAATAGGAGTTTCAGAGTTACGGACTTTGCCGATGTCGATCACATATCCTTTTGAATGGTCTTCAAAGTTAACCAGTCCTTCGTCTTTGTAAATTATATAATTCAACATATCTGGATTCCCAGTCATGCGTCTAGAACATCCACTATCGAGTATCCTTTGTTCTTTTTGATCTGCACAGTTTGTTTTTTCTGAATTGATTCCTCAACTTCCATAAAGAACGATTCCTGCACATCAAACAATCCTAGTAGACAACTTGTATTTGAATATTGATTATATGCAGACTCAAATGATGTTCTGAAAATTTATAAACATGCATTAACAAATTTCTTAAACATAACCATTTTTTTAAAAAAAACTTTTTCAAAAATCAGATTATGAAACTTTTAAAAACCTTGCTCTGATACCAAATGTGAGTAATGCAGAATATGGATCTTAAGGCTAGGATTAACACTAGAGGGGGGTGAATAGTGTTTATAAATAATTATTAAATATTTTTTATTTTATGTTAATTTGAACACGGATGTACGCAATATTCAGACACAGATTCAATCACAGAAACAAACACAGATATAGAAATAAAGTAAATGCAAAAAAGGAAAGCACACACCCGACTTTATACTAGTTCGGAGTTACACTACATCCAGTCCCGCACAATCAAGTAAGGATTTCCTTTCAAAAGCTATTCAACAATTACAACCCTCGATTTCAAGGCTACGAGGTACACCCTCTAGAATTTCGATCCTCTGGGTAGGGATACTTGATTTCCGGGCCACAAGTTTACCCAATTGATTTCTCAAGGCTACAATCACACCTTTTCAACTTGATTGATTTCTCAAGGCTCCAATCACACCTTTTACTCGTTTGATTACAAAGAAAGGCTATAACTCTGAATAGCACTGAGGACCTTGTTGAGATAGTGATAGAGAATCAAACCAGAGATGATCTAGTTAGATTCAATGTTGATTTCGGCAGAGTAATGGTAAGAATTATGATAAGAAAATGTGGAAGAAGAAGAGAAGTGAAAAACCAGAAAATCTGATATCAAAATTCATTGAAACTGACCCCTATATTTATAGAGAAGCAACAACCATGTCCATTCGTGAAGAGTTATGACAAATAGACACTTCTTTTGAATTTTGAATTTTGAACTCAACTGACACGATGTCGACATGGTCACCATAGGCATGTCGACATCCCATAGCAATTTTTGATGATTTGATTTTCTTTGAAAATAACCTTTATCTTATATTAAAACTATTTTAAACTTTACAAATATACTTGACTATAGTTAAAATTCATAAGTAAATATAGAAAATAATATATATAAAGTTTTATTATAATTTTATATTTAAATCTAAGTAAATATATTATAATTAAAAGATAGTTTAAAACAAACGAAGTTAAAAACAAAGAATATTTTAAGGCTAAAACATCTTTTTGAAAATCATTTGAGAAGATATTTTTTCAGGCTAAAACATTTTAAAAATCAGTTTTGAAAATCATTCTGAAGTAGTTTTGAAAATCATTTTGAAGTAGTTTTGCAAGCTTCTTCCTGCAGAGTATCTCATCATATCAGGACTCGAGAACTAGTACAAAACCACGATGTTCGTTGTTTGTTAGCCACTTGTCGTAGGTTTGTAAGCTACTTGTCGTTGGTTTGTAAGCCACTAATAAGGTAGAAATGGGTTCCATCCCAAAAGAAAAATAGAGTGAAGATTTCAGTGCTATTATGAAGTTTTAACATAATTCTAGACTCGATACTTATCTTGAAATTTTGATAACTTGAACTCTTGATAATATTGATATTCTTGATACTCGTGAGTCTTCAATCTTGATATCTTGAATCTCTATATTGTACAGTCTTCATTCTTGGTACCTGCATGGTTAAATCCTACATATGCATATATATCTAAACTTATACTGTTAGTATTTATATTTTATAATCTATTCTAAGGTTGTTGTCATCAAAACCATCATCTCACGGACTAACACTTTGAACTAGAATTCTCAAAATTAGACCTAAAAAAAGTCACCTTCTCTCTTGTTTTTGGCTCTCTTACTCTCAAAATATAAAAACCTTGTTAACTGAAAAATTATTGCAAATTCTTTTCTCTTGAAATTAGAAAATAGAATCACTTGATTTTGATTAGTTTTGAGGAAGATATGATAGAGTGAAAAAGAGGTATTGTCGGATTGATAAAAATGAAGCACAAAAATGCACTTCAAAGAATTGAGTTTCAGGTATTACAAACCTCAAAACTTTTAAAAGTGATCAACATAAAAGTTGTAGCCACTAGAATTTTATATGGTTTAAAAACTGAATTTCCTAATTTGGATCAGTTATGTTCAAGTTCTGATCAAAACAAAATGGCATATTCTCTGGCTTAAAAACTGGGCCAGAAAATGCACTGGAAAGAAGTGTATTTTTGACATAGTTATCTTTAGATTAAGATAAAGTGATCAACGTGAAAGTTGTAGTCAATGGAAAAATACATGATTCTAAAAAAATATTATGGTTCAATTTTGAAGAATTCATGGCTGAGAAAAGAAGAGATAAAATATGGAGAAAAAATGAGTTTGATTTAAAGAGGATGAACATTGATTTCTTTTGAATATTTTGTAAACATTTTCCATTATTCCTTTCTAATTTTTTTCCTATGGCTTGGAAGCCATTAAAGAGAAGAGGAAGAAGATGAAGAAGCTTGAATAAATAAGAAGAAGAAATGTGAATGAAAGTGAGAAGGAGGTGGGTATTAACAGAAAAAGAAAGAAGTGGTAAATTTATAGAATCACCTCTTACCAAATTACCAAACTATCCTTACTTCAACCTAAAGCAACATCCAATTTTTTTAATACTTAACATCATCTTTCACATCCTTACTTTATGTCTTAGTTACTTAAAGATTAAGTAAATAATATCATAATTATGTTGGCTTTGATTTGATGTGATTTGATGTTTACTTTTCTTACTTTTGTTAATTCTTACTTACTTTTACTAATGACTTTTAGAAGTTTTCTAATCTTACTTAGTATAAATAAACATGTCTAGTTATTAGAATGTGTAATATATATGTTAAACATGTTAACAAAGGTGCAATAACATTGTGGTAACTTATTTTGAACAAAACGTTGATTTTCGACAAAAAATTTTATGGTGACATTTCGACGTTTTTGTTAAACTATTTATTCATGTAAACTAAACTTTAAAATTGATTTGTAATTATATTTAAATAATTAAAACAAGTATATTTGACTTATATTATAATGTAAAATAATATCCAAATCTTCTTATAAAAATACGACATCGATTTATCGATATGCGACAAAATTTGTCAACTTTTATAAAACAAGTTTTATATATTTCTCGAACCATTATAGTTAAATTACTATTATTGTTAAATGAGTTTGATATCGATTATATATATATACACACATATTGAAAAGGAATTATTTATCCTTTAAACAAATTTCACGAATATTTATCCTACTTTATTGGAATCCGACTTTTGTCAATTTTACAATGGAAATACAAAATCTTTATAAAAAAAAGTTTGTCATTCTTATTTATCATATAAAACATGATTGTTTAAGTTTGAAAATTCTACATTTGAATATTTGAAATAAATAAATATCCAGTTTCAAAGTGTTAAAATTACGGGTCGTTACAGAGTTATTGGGAATTGGTTGAACTAGAAGGAGATGAGGAGTGAATTACTTACCATTTGAGCTCCAAGCACTAAAAGTTGCATTGGAGGCCTTCAAATTATGATGTCAAGTATTTTAATCCTATTAGCCTTATGATAATTAATGTAAGATATCTTTCCTCTGTATCATCTTACTTATTAACATGCATTATTGTTGAACTAATTTTTTTTGTTATAATCATTTGTTATATTTTTAAGTAAATGATCTCATGAAGCAATGACTCATGCAAAATAGATTGATCAAACCATTCTCCATTTGTATTTGTTGACCCAAAAAATTGACTTACACCTTGGTTTGAGTTTAAAAGCACCAACCCTGTCCTGACAGAGCAATATCATAGATAACAGATATATGAAAAGAACAGTAAAAGAAAGAAGACAGATAATTTTTATAGTGGTTTGGCTATTAATGTGGCCTACATCCACTTTATATTTTTACTATAGACTGATTATTGTTATAAGAAATGTTTAATTACCAGGCTTTGATCATCCTTAGGTAGATTGAATCTCCAAAGTTAGAATCCACTAGAGGATCACGGTGAATTCCTCTGGAGATTGTAGTGGGGAAGATGGAGAGTGAATAATGTTTCCAGCAGAGCTTCCACAACCATCCGGAGAAGATCCCTTTTATATTGCAGGTAGGTTGGTATTTATATGGATTAGAGAGCTTATGGGCCAAGCTTGTTTGTCAATTGCTCACAAGTAGGCAGGAAACGACCTAAGGAGAGTTTGGCTTGGTAAACGAGATAGAGCCATGGGTCGCTGGCGGCCCATAGACTTAGGTTCTTTGCAAGCCAATGCCTTGGCCTCTTTTTGTAGTGTTCTTTAGCTATCTTGTTTGAAGGTTTGAGGAGAGGCATGGGTTGTCGATTATCCATGCACTTGGATTTTCTAGAGTCCAGAATTGGAGATGCTTTAATAGTCTTTTATCATTGTTGTTTCGTTTCGATGATTTTCACTAACTATTTGTGTTCAACTGCTGATTAGGCTGAAAGAATGCTAGTCCTTTGGTTTAGTCGATCCCAGTCGTTATCTTAGTAACATTGTTTGGCTCTCGTACACTCCTTGCCTTAGCCTTTTCTGGTTGAGTTCTAAGCCATCCTAATGTCATAAGATTGTCCTACCTTCTAGTGAGTCCTGCTGGGTCAAAAAGCCGGATAATATTTTCCCCCTCGAGTATGCCTTCATTGAAAACAAGGTGTGCTCTGGAAGTAACTTCTTTTGATTTTTCATTTTGAGAAATCAAGTTGATCGTGTCGAGGATACTATGCAAATTTGGATTTAACTATTCAGTCGTTTGTTGAATTTTCAATGTGGATCATCGGAGTCCACCTTCAGATGTTGATCTCAATTGACCGACTTCCAATAGCCATTCATTTTTTTATTTCAGTCTAAATTTCAATTCCTAGTATTGATGATGGAATCCTTGCTCCGTAGTTTATGCAAGGGTTTAGGTCGGTAAGTGGCTGCCTGATGTAGGTTTGGAATTGTCCTATATAGTTTTAATTCAACCAGCGGTGAGGCTACATTTTGTCTCGAACGATAGTACACCATTCTGGAGCGAAGTCTTGCCCTTTGTTTTTAGTTTTTTCTTCTTGAGAATTTGGTTAAGTTCTCTCTGATGTTTTTGAATTCGAATGCGAAAATTTATTCCAAAATTGGATGTAGTGGATAATTCAATCGTCTTACTCTTCTTGTTTCTGTATTCCAGTTATCCTGAAAAGTAAAGCTTCCCGCGTCGCTTTAGACAGCGGCACTGTTATCGATCGTTGATCGATAACGGGTAAGTGTGGAAGAGATAATTTCAAAGAATGATATGGATTATTTTTCAAATGTAAGAAAGCTGTCGATGCTAGATTTCTTATTCGCATTATTCAGGATACTGACCTTTTCTCATGTAGATAATACACTGCATCCTCCCTGATCAATGCTAAGGATCCGATTGGTCAACATACGTCGACTTCCCTTGGATTCTGGGCACTAATTATACAAGAATAATATTTAAAGTAATATATACCTGACAGGGTTGAATGCCAAGTTTTGTTATTGAAAATGACTTTTCATTCTTCCAATCTTTAGTCTAGCGGAGGGACTTCCACTCCTCCAGAAGTTGGGTCCTTCGCAACTTAGGCTTCGCTTATTAGTCCTATCATATAGGGATGATTGATTACCGTCAAGTTACAAGGCACATTTGCTCTTGTAGAGTTGTAGTTGAAGTTCGTTCGGGCACAGTTTCAGCTTTCGAAAAATGGCACATGAGTTGTTCGAGTGCGAATGTTCCTATGCGTTTTTTGGAATTCAATGCACACCAGCCTTTGTCTTTGAGGACTATTGGCTTAATTACTCGATTTAGAGCATTACTTTTTCTCGCTGTTGCACTTCTTGTGCTCGTGTGCAGCATACTCATTTACATTAATTCTATACATGTAAGTAACACTTCTACGGTCATTCTGGCATATTCTACTTCATGGCTTTGTTCAGAACTATGAAGTAGCTTTGTCTAGCCAGTTTTGTAGCTAATCCCTATTTATGCTCAATCGATTTAGTTCAACAAAGTGTTAGTTTAAATTCTTGAGTCCATAGGGCTGATTACTCTAACTAACGAGCCAACATGTTTTGGGAGACTAGGTTTCCTAAGCAATAAGTTTGATTGTCCCAGTCTAATTGACACGATAATTCCTTTCTTCGGGAATTAGGGATTTTGTTGCTTGATCCCAAGATCTGAGTTTTGTAATGATGTTGGCATGTATTAGAAAGATGCGTTTCTGGCATCTTTTTCTAAAGTATATTCTTATGAGTCTGACGTTGAGATCCTAATCATATGTTGGTTTCTATCTTTGGAAATTTGTACATAGATGACTCAACTTTGTGGATTTTTCCTTGATGTTGTGAACCTACAAATATCATGAAATGCCAGAAGGTAGGGCTGAAGATTCAGTCAAACTCTTTCTTTTGCCTATAAAAGCCTATGTATTGATAGTTTCATTTTGGGCTTTCTTCCTAGCATCACCAAACTTCCGATAATGGCATACTCTTGCAAGTTGGAACCAAATGATCTAGTCATACTGTAAGTAGGTCATCATTCCTTGTCGTCGCCAGACTATGAGCGATAGTTGATTTCTTAACATTAAATCCTTCATTTCCTTTGTTGGCGATTTTGTCGCCAGATTTCTCTATTTTGTAATATAGAACAGTTATCTAACCAACCTTGCGGTTAATCGTGTTTGGACTTTCAAGACATTTCTTTCGATCAACTATCGTCCTTCCATCCCTTCTTGAGGGACTAGCTATTTCGAATGCTTTTATTTAGGCGATTATGAGAGATGGAAATCTATGGGGAGAATTGCCCAATTGCCCCAAGTCTGGCTCTCAATCCCATTCTGGAGTTGTGGACGTTCGAGGATTTTATTTTCCACCTACTATGATTGCTCCCGCTTGTTCTTAGCAATGCATGCTCTTCTTAGTTGCTGACATTGTCACAGAAGTTTTGTTCATATGCCAACTCCTATCTTTGAGAATTGATAACCTAGTTGTTTGGTTCCAAGCAACATTTCGTCGAGGCTGCCTATCTTTCGGTTGTGTCTAAGTTCTTTCTAAGTTGAATTTAGGGAATTCGGTTGTGCACCAGCTTTCATCCCTAGAAACTAGTACATAGGTAATTCAATCCTGGGATTTCCTTTGGACATTGCTTTATTCCTGTGCAATGGCTGATTCCTATGATAAAAGGTCGACCCATCCGGTTGACTTGTGAAAGTATAAGTCCTCCCGTTGTTGCCTATCATTGGAAAACAGTGGTTTTATAAGGAGAAGGTAGAAACTCAATTAAGGACCAACTTCTATTTCTGGAAGCTAGTGCATCGATTGTTCACTACGATGAGTGTTTCTCTTCAGCCATATAGATCAAATTTTTCCTAGCATTGCCGGTGAAATACCGTTACTTAGTAGAACGTTTCCTAGATTTGCCGGGGCAACACTGATACTAATGAAATAGAAAGTCTCCTAGCATTGCTGGGGCAACACTAGTACTTAGGAAATATAAAATTTTCCCAATGTTGCTAGGGAAATAATAGTACTTAAAAGATAAAAGAAGGCCTTTGCATTGGCGAGGCGACACCGATACTCAAGAGGCTGAGATGATTTTCTCCGTTGATTCAGCGGTGCTATTAATCTAGTTGGGTATTAGTTTCGGTCTTCAGAAACTAGCACTTTGATGGTTGGATTGTAGAAGTATTTTTTATTGTTGCCTGTCTTCGGGCAGTATTAAAGTCAGGTCGGTGATGGTTGACTCATCCATCCGATCCTATAGAGTTGAGTAGAATCCTTTTAACCTCGATGGTGTTATTTTCTCAACGTTGCTTAAATCTAGGAGATGCCATGTTTTGGAATGGTGAGAGTCCCAGACATTTCTACTTCTTAGCTTTGTTTATAACCATCAAGTATTACACTTGGAGATGCAAGGCTGTTGCTCAACAAATTTCAAATTTATTCTTCCTTTTACTAGTTTTTGTTATGATCTAATGACTATCTATTGCACCATTCATTTTTGGGCGGAACCTTTCACTTTGAGATGTCAAACTCAAGGTTCTTATAGGAAATCTGAAATTGTGGAGCAAGTCATAACAAAGCTTTGGGTATGACCGTGTTCATTCCTATACTAATCATGGACCGGTAGAGTTCGGTAGTGTTTGTCTTAAATCCGTGGCACCTAACCTTGCTTGTTTCAGGCCACATGCATTATGCTATGCTGAAGGCATTATTGTGGATATCAACCTTATTCGTTGGTTCCATTCTTCGGGAATCAATAGTTTAGCTGCTCAATTTCGAGCTTTCTCTCCTTTTCTTGGTCTATCTTCGGATAATAGTTGGTTTTCTGCAAGTTAGGGTTTGAGACCTTAGTTGAGCACCTGCTTCTGTTCTTTGGGAAACTGGTCCATTGGTGATTTGATTCTGGAACAGCCTTCCGGTGTTGTTTATCTCTGGATGACGGCAAGTTCCTCCTTTCATTGCAAGTTAGAGTGATCTTTTAACCTGATGAAGTGTTAATCTGTTCTATACCCCTCAGTCCACAGGGCTGATTATTCTGAATAATTAATGTGAGACTTGACGTTCTGGGCGGCTCTCTGTATGCCCTCGGTCAAAGATACGTCACAGCTCCTATCTTTGGAAACTCATGACTTAGATGTCTTGAATTTTGACATTTGTACATTAACTTTGGCCAAAAATCAGAACCCTTTGCTGACTTCTTAATTTGTGAGCTTTGCAGTACTACCGAAGCAATGACGGTTCTTTCCAATAGCGGGAGTTGATCCTTGTTAATCGAAGTGCCTGACGTTTGAGAGTGCGTGGCTTATGAAGTTCCTTTGTGTGGCCTATATTCGAGCAACGTGAGGGGTTTAAGCCTTTTAAGAGTTACTGCGCAGCTTACGAAATGCATGGCTTCCCATGCTCCTCGGTTTTGCCTACTCCGGGCTACACGAGGAGCGTATATTTTGAAATGCGCGGCTTTTGGTGCTTCTCGGCGTTGCCAAACTTCGAGCAATGCGAGGAGTTAGTTATTGATGCTTCTCGGCATTGCTTTTCTCTGGGCAATGCGAGGAGTTACACTTTTAGTCTCCTCGACGTTGCCTATCTCCGTGCAATGCGAGGAGTTAGTTTCTGATGCATGGCTTTTAATGCTTCTTGGTGTTTCCTATCTTCGGGTAATGCGAGGAGTGTAAGTTTTGATGTTCCTCGGTGTTGCCTATCTCCGGGTAATGCGAGGAGTAAGTTTTTTTGTGTTCCTCAGCATTGCCTATCTTCGGGCAAAGCAAGGAGTTAGTTTTTAATGCACGGCTTACGAGATGCACGGCTTTTGGTGCTCCTTGGTGTTGCCTTATCTTTGGGCAACGCGAGGAGTTTAAGTTTTGGGCCTTCCTAATGTTTCCAGGACAATATTGGTGTTGGGAAGGTAAGGATTGTGTTCCGTCGATCCAACGGTTTGAGTCGATTTGCTTCCGTCGACCTGGCGGGTATTTATTATGAACACGGCTTTATTGGTTTAAGAAGCGAGGCATGGCTTACGGGATGCGCATAGTGGTTTGGGCCTTCCTAGTGTTGGAGGAGTGATACCAGTTCATAGAAGGTTCAAATCGAAATTTCCCATCAATCCAGGGGTTTGACTTCACTGGAACGCGGTATCGTCGGTTCTAAGAGATAATTAGTTTTTAGATCGGGTAGTCATGACTTGGTTATGAAGAAAGAGCTTAAGGGAGTTCGAAGCAAGACTCTCAGTTTGTGGTCCAAAATGTACCTAGAGAATTGGTCTTTAACTGGATACGGTCTAAGAGGAAGAGGAATTAGTCACCAAGAGCGGTAAAGTAGTAGTTGGAAAAAAGTGGGCAAGTATTATGCTAGTATTTCATTTATTGTACTAGCTAGGTCGTTGAGTATGCTACTGTCAGAAAGCCAATATTTTTGGACGTCCATAACAGAACTGTGGTATGATAAATCTAGACCTTTCTTATGGCTATTCAAGTGTGTGCGGTGCCTACCATGCCATAGGGCTGTTGGCGTGCTTGAGCTCCATAACTCATTTGATTGCCCTAAGTCTAATTGGAGCGGTTCTTCTGAGTTGTAGGTCTTGGCTTGATTCGAGTCAGCCTATGATTAACCAAAAGTTCAGTTCAGTTTTGGCTTAGTTCCATTGAGTGACTTTGAAGTTCTGAGTTCAGCACTATTTTTTCATCGATCCTTTAATTATGCTGAGTGATGGATATGATTGTCAATTTATGGCCCAGAAGCATGGCTTCGTTGACTCCAATGGGCTTTGATTTGATGACTATTGATCTTCCAGTTCACCTTCATGGATATTAGTCGTACATGAATTTCGCTGATCTATCGGTTCGTCCTCACGATGCTTTAGTTTATGAAAGACCTTTACATTCGCGAAGGGTTTTTTTTGGACTAGAAGACCGCCGATCTGTCGGTTTACCTTCACGATGCTCTAGTTCATGAAAGACATTCACGTTCGCGAAGGGTTTTTTGGATCAGGTGACCGCTGATCTATCAGTTTACCTTCATGAATCTCTAGTTCATGAAAGACCTTCATGTTTGAGAAGGTTTTTTTTGGATCAGATAACCGCTAATCTACCAGTTTACCTTCACGATGCTCTAGTTCGTGAAAGACCTTCAAGTTTGCGAAGGGTTTTTTGGATCAGATGACCGTTGATCTACCAGTTTACCTTCACGGCGTTCTAGTTCGTGAAAGACCTTCACATTCGCGAAGGGTTTTTTGGACCAGATGGCCGCTGATCTACCGGTTTACCATCACGATGCTCTAGTTCATGAAAGACCTTCACGTTCGTGAAGGGTTTTTTGGAGTAGATAACCGCTGATCTACCGGTTTACCTTCATGACACTCTAGTTCATGAAAGACCTTCACGTCCGCGAATGGTATTTTTAAGGTCGGATGTATGATGACTAGGCGACATCGGAATGATAATTTATCGATTCCGAGGGGAGTTTTGGGTTGTGTGTCCAACAGTCCAATGGTCTAAAGTAATGATTCATCGACTTTAAAGGAATTCTCTGGATTTAGCTTAAGGGAACATGGTTTTATTGGTTCCTATTGGCTAAGGTGTTAGATCTGTTTGCTCGATGATCCTTTGGATAACACTTCTTGATGCCCCGAGCAATGTCGGTTCTTAGAAGGGGGATTGACATGACTTATCGAGGGCATATAAGCATTTCTTTCGCCATGCTGTCTACAATACCCCTAGTGTCCCGCTACGGCTCATTTTGAAAAGGAGAGTGGACAAGGATGGATGAGAAGGCATCGCTTTAGGTTGTTGTCCCACTCCTTAGTCCCTAGCTAACTAGAGTGTTATTTGATAATCTTCCTTTCGTCAGATTTCGTCAGTTAGTTGGGATGCTTTTCTGCTGGGTCTTAGTAGCATTGCTTCGGTAGAAGGTCCCTGAGGTCTGGTAGCTCCTTCACCATTTGGTATGTTCTTTGGCACACTACTGAGTTTTCTTCTTCTAATTGCATTACATCTAGTCTTTAGAACCTATTTGTAGTTATTTTGCCAATTTTAGGTAATATATATGTCAGTATGTATTCATATAAGTATTACGTCCAATGTATTTGTTACATTCCTCCACATATACCTCCAACAATCGGTAGTTGCCTAGGTATATCTTGAACTATAGGCATCTCTCTATACATATATCTCCAACTATGGTCTAGCAACCCTACAAGTCCTACTCAATGACTATAAAAGTAGGTGCATGCAACTATATTATATTTGCTTCAACAACCCTTCTCCTTTCTAATCGTATGCTAATGATGGCGGTACCTAGGCTAATTACTATCCTTAAATTGGGGAATAGGAAGGACCTCCAATAATTTAATACCTAACCCAAGGAAACCCCTCCCGGCACTTCTTAACCAATACTGTACGCAGTCTCTTCTAGACCATTTACTACTTCTTAGATAGAGAGGAGGCAAACCCTAACGTAGCCATTTAATACCTCATTCCTCGAAGTAGATCCCTTCCAAGAGATTTCCTCTAATGCATATAAGCGACAATCCCATCCATCCAATATGCACCTGTAAGATAATCTCGATCGTTTAATACTTCTTATATATGGAGGAGGCAGACCCTAGCATAGCCATTTAATACCTTAGTCCCGAAGGCAAGTCCATCTTGGGATATCCTTTCTATGACCTATAGCCCAAATCGTAATATCTCACATTAATCTAACTATTCGCAGATGTTGATAAACTAGATTAGCTAGGCAGACTTCCTACAGAATTTTGACTTATCTCACGTCCACCATGGGTACTTATTATAGATAATATCTCACATCAATTCCAAAATCACACTGTTGGTAATCAGATTACAGAATTCTGTGTGCTTCTAACTAACATCACATCCCTACAACTTATCCATATTTCCACCCTTCCACACTACAAAACTATAAAAAAAAAATATGTATAATACTCACACAAATAATATACCTCACACGTATTTACACATTAAAGGCTATATAAGGAAAACACTTTATTTCGCATTTCTTTATAGATTAAATTCCACAATTGCCCTAAAGCTTTTTATTGGATTAATTATTAATGGTTAATTATGCAAGCATCCAATTTATAATTAGTGCTGTTAAATTTTAGGGTGTTAAGGAATATATTGTTAGTTTGTTTTATGCATACGAGTGTATATGCACGCCCAGATGGGCCTACAAATCACATTGTGCATGCATTTATAGTTATACTCCTAAAAGTAAATTTGATAGTATCATTGTCTGTATAAACTAAACCTAACGCATAATGAAATTTAAACCAAATGTGATATAATCACAATGTGCATGAATTTATAGTTGCACCCCTAAAGTAGATTTGACAGTACCATTTTCAGTCCAAACAGAACCTAAAGTAGTGCCCAAGAGGACCGAAACAATTGAAGAACGGTCATAGAGCAACTATTTTTTTAATACTAAAGTTTTATCATTCATTTGTTTTGTTTTATTTTATTTTATCCTATTGAAGATAGAAATAATACATGTACTTATACATGTATATGCTCTTTTATCTAATGTAGGCTGTGAGCAAAAATATATCTAAATGCATCATCACTTCACAACATGGTTTCATCTCTTCTTCTGTTAATAAGGAGAATTTAATGAATAAGATTTCCACTGTGATTTTTGAAATTTCAAATTTAAAAGGTGAAGTGATATATGACCATGTCTTTATTTTGCCACTTCTTACAATCAAATTGACTACACTACTCTTCTATTAATATTGAGTAAATAGCGATTGACCCAAAAGTTTTTGTGAACTTGTAAATCACTTGCACGGCTCTTTACTGAGGCATAGTTAAACTATGAAATATGGATATTGAAATTATGTGTTAATTAATTTTACTATAACATACATATAATTTGGCGCCAACAAACTGAATGCAGATCAAATATAGAAGAAAACAATAGCGGAGTGATTATATAGCATGGATCAAAATCTTGTAGATTAAATATTTGATAATTATAATTTCAATTTCAAAGCTTTAAATTTGAAAAAAAGAACCAAATCTGAGATAAGTGCAACTTAGCACCACTTTAAGAATAAAGTCAGCGGAATCATAGATATCTAAACTAATTATTTCAAAAATATAGAGTGAATGACTTTTCCTGTTAGCTAGTACATGAGAAGTTTGAATTAAAACATTACTTAAGCAATCTTTAATGGAAATAGAAAAAAAACACATCATTAAATGATAGACACGGTAACACAAACAAACACAAAAACATCCATGCTGATAACAAAACACAAAAACATCCAATACCTACGATAACACAAACAAACACTACATCAAGTAATTATTTCATGGCTAGGTCCTGCATCTCCTACATCATTAAATGAGAGACACGGTAGAAGGAGAAGGCACCAAAGATAAAGGAGGAGGAACAACATCAACATCATAGCAGCCCTTCAAAATATCAGCCTTATCAGAAGAGAAACATAGCCACCTATGTTATTTCAAAGTCAATGGATATGATATGAACACCAATCCTAGAAAATTTGTGGAAACAAATAACAGGCCTAGAAAACTTTCAAATATAAAATCAAGTAGCCTGGGAAGCCATCCCCAACACTTGAGTTTTAGAGCATCCTCAATTTTGTTGCAATGTCAAGTTGATGCCACATACACTGTAGGAATATTTGGATTTACATTTTTAGTAAAAACATAAAATCCAATATTTGGAGTACTCCCGCACGTGCTCCACATGTGTAATTAAAAAAAGATGAAAGAAAGAATTGCTTCGCGTGTGGGAAGGAAAACCATTTATGACAATGGCTAGCCCTTCAAAGATGCCATTGATAATATTTCGTAAATGTTACCATTTTGAAGTCTGACGTTCTATTGAAACTGAAAGTTAAAGCTATGGAGCATCCGTTGTACATGTAAAGAAAAATATGAGTTAACTTACATTAATGTAACATATATACATACATATGTATAGATGTGTGTGTATATATGTATATGTGTGTGTGCGCGCGCGCATGTATATAATTGTATATATATGGGTGTGGGTGTACATGTACCTTAACTTTCTAATACAAATTGACTAATAAATTGGTTAAAGCTTTTTCCATAGTTCTATATAAAGAATTAACCAACAACTATGTATCTACACTTACATGTGTGTATATAAACATAGATAAATACAAAGAATTCAAAGCTTTTGGACTTGAAGATAAGTGTAATTCGATAGATTTTTATATATACTCGTATAAATCTCCATTTCTCCTAAATCGCCATAAACATAATATACCTTTAATCTTATTGTACTCAAATGGATCTTAAAACCACAGATATGTATATACTTGCATATATATAAATGTATGCACCATCTAATGTTTCTTCCCTCTTTTTTCACGCACATTAGAGCGTCAACAATCACAAACCGAATTGACTCTCCAACTCAGATTCGATATAGGCTTCACTATCCCTAGCTCACCAATTACAGCTCACAATCTCTAAAACATTACAGGCTTGACCTTCCCTAGCTCACCAATTACAGCTCGCATACTCAGCCCAGCAAATTGCAGTTCATAGAATACCTTCTTGCATCACATTCTCTAATAGACAATAACATATATATGCAGTAAACCCCACCATACAACAACATGCAACCTCACTGTGACTTTCATCAACTGTTAGGGGGATCTCTTCATTGCTACTTGCAGTCCAACCATACTCTGCCTAGCATCATCGCTACTGTCGGATTACGGTGCATTACATGATCGCTGTTGCAGCTCAATATTCATCAACATCATGTCCTTGATTTGAAGCATCACCAGTACCACTTCTTGCATAACAGAAACCTCTAAAGCTTCACTACTTGTCTCAGCCACTTGTTCACAAACATCACCACTCATTATTGTCATTTCATTGCTGGGCTTCAACACATTACTTAATGGTCCTGATGCGCTTCCTCTAACATCGCCACTCTCTATTATAGAGTAATATCATTCTATAGCAGAGTCTGGCATTACCATTAATTGTAATCATATTATCTTATTTATTTCCATCTATCTCATCTCGTTTATCATTATAGTGATTATTTGCATTCTTGTAACAGCTAAAACCCAACAAACTTTTGTATGGTTTCTAATTTTGGTTCAATAAAATAATGAGCGCTCTTCTCATAATAAGGCCACTCTTTCATCGAAAAAAAGTAACATATAGACTCAAAATCATCATGTCATACATTAAGGAAAAAATCTATAAGCAAGTTCTAAATTTTGTTCACATTCAATGGATGAATTTAGTACAAATTATCAATTTAGAAAAAAATCAAACATAGTAATCAATAATTATGTAGCATAATTAATTTGCAAGTACACCTTTTGCTACTAATAAAATAAGTACGAATATCAAATATAAATATCCATAAGGTAGAAAATGCTGCTATTGTACGGTTTAAGTTTATGAAGTCTAAAATATAGTAATTTACAACAATGAATATAAAGAAGCAACATCTATATATATTAAAATTTTAAAACACTCTTGGCATGTTATGTCTAGTAAGAAAGGAGTTGATTTGCAAAAGTACTACTTTGTAGAAAAACTATATTTTATTTATATCGCAGCCAAAAAACAACTATCGCTTGCATCATGATGAATGATAACGAACTTACTATTGAATGTTTTGGTTTCCTTGGCTTTGATTTAACTTGGTAATCAAGTTGCTCTAATAGTGTTTTCAATAACATATCCTAAAGCTGTAGCCTTTAATTGAAAAATCACGTCCTCAAGTGTAACTTTTCTGCTTATCTTCTGTCTGGTTTTAGCTGTAGTTGATGTAGGATCATCATCGTCTTGACTAATCCGGTTCATAGAGGAATCAAATAGTGTGAAATTCTTTGGCTCCTGTTCATCAATATCAATGCTTTCATGTTGAATTTGATATATTCCTGCAATCCTATTGGAATTCATATTACTCTGACTATGAAACTTGTATTTCATTTTCAGCCCAGGCTTTGTTATTTTGTTATGTCCCCGATTTGCATTCGTGAATTACAACATTAGCACTGTCATTTTGCTGAAGCTGGAGATTGTAATCATTATATATTTTAATTAATGAACTATCTATATTAAGGACTGGAATGTGAACATTAACTGACTGTCCTGCATTTTGCTATATATCCATGTTCAATGTATTTTGCAAGCTGCTCTCAATACTTATATCACATAAACACTACTTATCCTGGTTTATGCTCTGTTTGTCAATAAATTATTTTTTTGGGTTATTCATTGCATCAATGTCCATTGGATTTTCGCAATTATCATTTGTACCCACTTTGGTCTTCTACACCTTTTCAAAAATCCGATATCTTTTACTAACTTTTTCTTTGGATATGATACTATTAAACATCAAAAATAGGTAAACTTTGACAGATAGGTGAAAAATATTAGCATGATAGTATTAAACAGCAAAAATATTAAAGCTCAATTATAGCAGCTCCATTGAAAACATTAAACACACACACACATGGCACATAATTTATTGTCATAGAAACTGATTAAAATTATCTTCTAACCTTTGATTTTTATTATGTTATATAACAATGAGGTAAAATGTCAGAAGTACATTTTGTGAAATGTCATACATCAGATCTGAGAAATCAAATTACCGAGAGCAAAAAAAGAGAGACACCATACTATTGTGAGACCATAAATCAAATTAAGTGTAAAAAAAAGTAAGGCTACAAATTGCTGAGAGAAAAAATAGCAAAACCATAAATTAGATCGGAGACCATAAATCAAATCAGAGAAATAAAATGACGCGAGAGCAAAAAATATCGAGACCGTCTAAAAGCTTATGTAACCAAAGCATGTAACAAATTAGTCAAAATATAGAGGTTAAAGAAGTGTACCTTATAGAGAAAATAAAGGCAATAGAAACTGCCTGCCGCCTGTTGACCGATCAGTGAGAAGTATACCATGCAAGGCACGTTGCTGTGAGGTCAAGTTTAGGGTTGAATGGAATCAGAGGTGAATTGAGAGGGCATTGAAGAACTGAGATCAAATTTGGTAGTCGCAGTTTAGGAAGTTCGACGTCGAGGAAGGTTGCCGTGGAAGTTATGTGGCAGGTGAGATTAAATTTGGGAATGAATATAAGCACAATTTTTTTTTATCAAATTCGAAGATGAAGAAAATTAGGATTTAGAGGGGAGAAAGGGAATGAGACCAATGGATGCGGTGGGAAGTAAGTGTATAGCAATGGATGTGGTAGGAAGAAAGCGTAGGAGTGAAGGGTAATTCAGGGATTTCAAAAAGACACGGTTTAAATCAGTTCATTAAATTCTCATTATTAATAGTAAAGATTTAGGTAATTTATTCATTTCTTATTTATTATATTATATTATTTTATATTAACAAGTGCATTAATTGTACAAGTCAATTGATTACATCAATTACACAATAACCAACATTAAAATAAATTGGGTACATAATAGACTTGTATACACAAAAAAGAATCCAAAGTATATGATTCATTTTACACTAATCTACAACTATATCCCTCTTTCTTGATACCTAATTTACAATGTAAATCTTTTAGTTTCTACACAAGCTTTTTAAATGAATAGTGTTGCAATAACAAAGAAATCACACTTGTTTTTAATTATTGAAATAGGTGGTGCAAACTATGGACAAGAGAAAAGGTGTAACAACCCGGAATATTATCGCTTTGATTTGCGAATATTTAATTAATTTTAAATATTCAAATAATTGGTTTAATAATTAAAATAAAAATATTTTAAATAATAAATAATGATGCTGAAATAGTTTTCAAAATTTGTTTTCAAAAATATATAGTTTGATGAAAAATAGAAATTGTGATCGAAACCGTTTTCTGAATTTTCGACGTTTCATCGTATAAAAGTTATTGAAATGTTATGTACATATCTGTAATATATATTCACATATATAAAATATTATGGACATGTATTAGTAATTTTAGTTAGGGTTAAGTATAATTTAATTTAAGTTAAGTAAGGAAAAATATAAAATATCATATCAGGGAAACAAAAAGTACAACAGATGTATAAACATGTTTAAACATGTTTTTATGGAAAATGAAGGGGAAAACATAAAGGAGGCATGATCATGGTGAGGTGGAAGAGATTGTATTTTGTGGCAAGTGACGTTTGGAGGATATAGGACAAAGGGCTTTTTGGTAAATTCATCTTTTCGCATTATATAAAAATAATTTCACTTCTCTTCCTTCTCTTTCATTTTCGTTTTTTTGTGCTTCTTCTTCCTTCAACTTTTAAACGTATTAATGGCTTACATAATGGTCTTTATGTTTTAAAATTGTGACGCCCTACCCTGAGAACCACATTAGTAAAGAGAATTAACGAGTAATTCTGTCTACTAATGCAGAGAATATGGCTGGTTAAGGGCGACCGAATAGTAATGCAGAGAATATGGCTGGTTAAGGGCGACCGAATAGTAATGCATTAGCTAAAGACCAAGTACGTCGATTTTTTACCATATATTTTTCTTTCCCGTGTATCTCAAGTGATCGACATACTCAATGTTTAACTAATACGATACTACCCGGCTATAGGATCTATTCAGAAACAAAATGCAATAAATATAACAATCACATCACAGAACAACAGCCACAGATATATATGCTAATACAAGCCAAACATCAAATGTAATACCCTACATCATAGTGGCATGTAACCACACAATATACATACATTTCCGTCCCCATAAAAGAATATGTACAATAAGCTGACACAAAAGACACAAACGAAAGATGTCGCAAAGTCCATAGTCATGAGCCCCTCAAAAAGCAATATGGGTCCAAGCACAAAAGATAAATATCCGACCTAACCTGCAACTCGGTCTGACCCGAGTGATAAACACACGGGTCGGGTAAACTAAATCTTATCGTTAGAAAAGAAATACGATAAGGTAAAAGGGAATTTTCCTTTATTGCCTAAAGGGAAACATAAGCAGAGAGCTACAAGAGTAGATAACATATAACTTCTACATGTCACTACAGGTGGTTTGCATCTACACACACACACACACACTTGGGTTTAACATAAGAGAATGAGTGAGTAGGGTATAAGGGAAAACTCCTAATAATCATTCATGAAATAATCAACCTTCCAAAATCATATAAAATCCCAAGTATCAATTCATAAATTCAAAATCACCAAAATCCACTAAGAAATCATATATGCCTTTCTCACATCTATAAAGCTATAGAAAACACATAAAAGGTGGTGAAATCGAAATCATCATGAATCATCAAAAGAAACCTTGGATTGGCCAGATCTCGCATGCTGAAGCAATGCTGCATGTGCTACTTACCAGTACTACCATCATTATTGTACCATATCCATCTATTGACCGGAGTCCTCACATCGAATTGTTCTGGTCTATGACGTTATCTATATCCATCCCGAACACCCCCCATCATAGTGATTGGAGTCTTCACTCCAATTGGTGTCCGTTGAGCCCCCGCCATCACAATGATCGAGCCAAACATTGCTTGACCCAATCAAGACTCAATGCACTGGTAGTCCTTCTAGAATGTGTCAGAAATCCTCGGATAGTAACCTGGAAAGTGGTAACGTACGTCCCATGCCGCACGTTCTCACTTAGCGGTTTTCTAGCCGCTAGTCGATGCCGCACTATGAAAATCATCTAAATCATCATAAGAATCACCTCATGTCATCGGCAAATGGTGAAAATACCCTACTTGTCTCATCTCATTGACAAATAGGAAATACCATAAGTCATCAATCATCATCAAATTCCATCAAAGTACTTGCCTCATGTCATCAGCAAGAGCATCTCCAACAATATAGCCCATCATCGGATATACTCCTGATTAGGAGTTCTCGGACTATACATATATATTAACCAAATAAATTAATATGAAAGAATGCTCCAAATAGAATTTAAATACATTAAAAACAAACCACAAAGTGGTAGACATCAAAGAGGAATTCAAACGATTCCCAAACATTGTTTTCGATCGTACAAGTCTGAAATTAACCGATAAAGTAAACTCACGAGTCGCATACCTCATAATTTTACTAAACCTTTTAACTTACTTCCTCATACGTCTGAATAGCATCAAAGTGATTAAAATAAATAAAATTATTAATAAAATATTTTACTAGAGAAAATGGGATTTTAAAACAATTTCTAGAAATTTATCTAAAGGATTTCGAGAGAAAACTCATCATTTGAAATAATTTAATGATTTTTGAAAGCCTAGCAAATAAAGAATAATTGTTTAAAAACTTTTAAAAATGTATAAAAACATTTATTACATAAACCATGATTTTAGAAGATTTTATGGAATTTATTCGGATTTTTAAAACACAAGAAAACATCAATTTGCAATTTAATCGGCATAAACCGATATTCAAATTTAAATCGAATTTAAATTAAATTTAAATAAAATCTCATCCTAACATGACTAGTCCATTGCTGGACAAAATGATCAAATATTAGCATCAACTTTTTTATAAATTTTTTTTGCAAAAGAATACAAATGAAATTGTCGAAATCGGACAAACATATAAATATTGTAGCTGTCGATGGCAGGCCAGCAGTAAAAACATCAATTTTCCACCATGTAAACAACAAAATAATACAAAACTTAAAATATAGAAGTTGTAGAGAATTTCCTAAGGATTCCATATCATCTTGAATTTCAAGGTTCTGATCCGTAACGTGAAAGTTATGATCGAAATACTACCTAGAAAAAATTTATGTGCACTGGCTATCAACACAGGCCAACGATGAAAAAGTCAAATTTTCACTATGTAGACTTCAAAATCATTCAAACAAAAACATAAAAGTTGTGGAATATTTCCACGGATTTCAGAACATCTAAAATTTCTAAATTTCGATTTGAAACGCAAAAGTTATGCCAGAAATACTATTCAGCCAATAGAGCACTATTATTATTTTCTGTGCAAATACCCTCTCGGTTTTGCAACTTTGACAGCAAATAAGGAGGTCCAAACGGACTCGAAACTTGATAAAATTTTGCAGGAATGAACTCTAACTAATGTACTACAAACTAAACAAGTTTGACAGCAATACGATGCAGGATGAACAAGATATGGGCAAATGAAATTGGCACTATTTCAGCCAGATAAACATATCAAAAAGATCGAAAACAAAACATCACAGTACCAAACTTTTACACAGCGTAGTATTTTATTTGCTTACGGTTTGCTACAAGTTTTCACTTACTTTTAGCGGCAAAAGATGATGATCTTGGTTGAAAAATGGAGAATTTCAGCGAGGAGGACCTGTAGAAGCTGGAACAAGAACATGTAAGACGAAAAATCATCAAAACAAAACTTACAATAACTGAACCCGAGATTATTCATGAATTAGGGATTAATGAGGTAGACGATTACCTTAGATTATGTTTTTAGCAAGAGAAACTCTAGATTTTGCGAATTTAATTAGGAGATTAACAAAAAAATTAGCATGGAGGCCATTATTGAGTTACTGGAGTTTTCTTCTGTTTTGAGAAAATTAGAAGGAAGAGAAGTGTCTGTGCGTACTTCTCATTTCTCCAGAAGCCTCTTCTCAAGTGGGTTTGGGTTTGGATTCAACCCATTAGCCCAAAATTAATTACTTAGCCTAGATAATGAAGTGGTTTTATATATACAAAGGTTTTTAATTCATATCTTTCTCAATTTTCATCCTTTTTAAACGAAATAAATTGCGTTGCGATCTTTGCAACGTCTAACATTTATTAAGATGATAAAATCATCATATTTAAACAATTTTAAATGTTATTCTATCAATAAACTTTTATAAATTTACACTATTTAAAGAAATAATGCAAATTTGACATGTTTTAGTTAAATAAAATACATTTTCCATCCAATAAAGTGTAAATAATTATCTTAACATCCCTAAAACATAAAAACACCATTACTAAAAATATTTATTGTAATTAGTTAATTAATAACCATTTTCCTTTGTATTATTAACAAAGAAAAAGCAATTTTGGCAATAAATTACAATATCACCAAATTTTACATGTTAATTGAATATAGTTGCACCACTACATTCAAAATTCATGAAATAAAGTAATAACTTTATTTCCCCACATGTTTATCATTTTTTAATTACAGTAAAATATTTTTTCTTCATTTTAGAGTTTATTTCAACCATTTTAAATTGAAATAAATCTCATGTTCTCATGATGAAATGCAATCAATTTCATTTACCCAAGATTTTATCCAACAATATTGTTTATATCAACTAAACAATATACTTCAAAATTTACTTCCAACTAAATCAATAAATCCAATATTAAATTATAATTATCATTATAATTTAATATTAGCGGTAATCTCCAACCAGGGTTGTTACAAAAATTTTAAAGTTTAGATTTTAAATGTTTTAAAATATCTTCTTCTTCCATTACAATACTCCACATTCTCCATTTTTTCTTCCACTTCATTCGGCCATAAATTTCTCTAAACTACCTCAAATCAAGATTTTCTTTTTTTTCAAACCACGTATAATTCTAGCGGATATAACTTACATTTGAATTACTTTTTCAAATTTCAATATTTTTGGATTAAAATTGCATTTCTTTTTGACTCGTTTTCGGACCCATATTATCAAGGTCGTAAAATACCACTCATTCTTTTGACCATATCTCCCTCCAAAATAATTAAAATTAAGTGATTCTCCTTTTCAAATTATATAGAAAAGAATTTCCAAGAACTTGTATTTTGATAACTTTTCCAAATTACGGGGAAAACATGGCAAACAAATGAGGAGAAGATGATCCATTTTCGAGTTGATTTTTGTGGTTTTCCAAGCTTTGCAAATTGTAAAGTATTTCAAGTTTTTGAAAGAGTTTTGCAAAATTGTGGAGAGTAAACTTCCTAATTTTTAGGAAAGGTTTTACCATTTTATTTATTGACTATAAGGTGATAAAATAATTTGATTGTTTGGCTGGATTATTGTATGATTTGGATGCATATATATGTTGCCTATATATATGAATGTATGTGGTTAAGTTATTGTGTGCTTGAATGTGAAATCCAAATTTTTGTGAATGATGTAAAACTATGATCTTGTTTGTTCGGGTTTGTGGCATGAGTAAGTTGTTATGGATATAATTATGTGGTTGTTGTGCAAAAGGAAAAAACAAAGTTAACAACTAGATTTGGTTGCCTATGAAGAATCCTTTGTGAAGGGTACGAGTTTTGTTTTATAATCAAAATCAATTTTAAAGTTAGAAACTTGGTTTCAAATTGTTTATTTGTGTTTTGAAAAGTTAGTAAGCTTTCTACTATTAGTTTCCAAAGAGAAAAGCTAAAATATTTGCAAGTACAACATTCATAGCGATAATCGCTATAGATGAAGTTTCAGTTTAAAATCTGATTTTTGCAAAAATTTGGTTTTTACAATTAAAAGTGTTTTTTTAGATGTCTTATAAACTTAGCAATGATGTTTGTGGAATTAATTAAGAATTTAATAATTATTTATTAATTTGTTTGTTTTGATAATTAATAATTAATTAAGTATTAAACAAGGTTTATTAATTTTATTTAACTGAAGATTAGTTATCAATTAATTATCTTTCAAAAGGTAAGATTATTTTTTAACTAATTATGACTTAAGTAAATAATTTATTTTAAATTAATTATTATCTAAATATAGGTTTAGTTATTATTTATTTAATTAATCAAGTGTTTAATTTTTTTTATTATAAATTAATTAAGGTTTTAACTTATAATAAATTATTTGTTAAAAATTTAATTTCTTATTTAAGTTTTAATTAAAATCACTTCATTTGATAATCAAGGTTAATTAATATTTAATTATTAATGAGGGTTAAAATTATTATTTAATAATTCATAAAGGATTAATTAGGGTTTAATTATTTATGTAATGGTTAATTATTTTGTATTATTTATTTAAGGTTATTTATTTCTTAATTTATAATTAAATTAAGTTAAGAATTAACGATTATTAATTATAATTTAATAAAGGGTTTAACTTTTAATTAATTATTTTGAAATGGGAGTTTTAAGTTTTAATCCTTGTTTTCCAAGAAACAAATTGTTAAAGGTACTTCTTTTTCAAAGATGGTTTTGAACACAAGGGATTCAAATGTTGATACCATTATGTGGACAAAAAAAATGAATGTGTTATGTAAATGGTTTGATTGTGTGGAGAAGTATTAGTAGAATAAATCACCGTTCCATTATAAGTTGATTGTTTGATTGTTTGGACATTTGATAGAAGAATAAATCCTCATTCTGCTATAGTGCAATTATTTATTGCATGGAAATAGGTCTAGTAGAATAAATTCCCATTTTACTATAAATAGTGAATTTTTTGGATATCTAATTAGTAGGACGAACCACCATCCTGCTATTATGTTATTTGAACATGCATATGCCAGTTGGTTTGCATTGATATGTTACTTCCTGATTTGGATATGAAGTGTAATTTCATAAATGTTGACTTATGTAAATAAATTGTGGAATGACTTGAAAGTGAAATTGAAATTAAATGGTAACTTAAATTAGTACTGTAATGACTCGTATTTTTTATCATTAAAATATCAAATTAAATAAGATTTTTGGAATTTAATATTGTGAGAAATTAATATTTATTATTTATGAATGTGAAAAAAAACATTAGAAGATGATTTAACATTGTTGTTTGAATGTTATTGACAACTATTTTAATGTAATTTCAATCAATTGAAATAATTGTAAAGTTAATTTGGTTATAATTATAAATAAGGAATAAATTAAATGTTGGATTTAATGTTGGAATCTTATGTTTTTAATTGAAATAGGTTTATTATAGAATGTGAAATAAATTAAGTAGTACGCAAATTTATTGGCTGTTGTGTAAACGATAAACTTATAATTGTGTTGAATTACTAATGTATAACGGTTGTTTTATTTGTCCCCTTATTATTTAATCCGCTTGAAATCAATGAAATTTAAGGTAATTAAATATTGTAGTCAACATAGGAAAGGACGTTAACTGTTGAGTGATGAGAATAATAAGATGGAAACTTATTTAAATTAATTCATATGGTAGTAATGATTTAATGCTAATAATGTAAATCAAAATTAAATAATTTGTTAAAATTTATATTTATATAAACTAGGTCTTATTTCAATTGTACTTTATTGTTGAAATTAATGTAATATTAAAATATTGGATTTAACATGAAAAAATTAATTTTGAAAACATTATTAATTTCTGGGAAATCAAGAATGAAGGAAAATGTCAACTTTTAGTTTGAATTTTAAAGTGATTAAATTAGTTTTTCTATATAATAATCCATTTAATTAACGTGAAATTTTTTTCTTTATGGACACTGTCTTGGATTTTAACGAAACTAGTATTCTCGGATCCGTAACAGTGAATTATTGTATGATTCCAAGTTTCGTAGCGATTGGACATATCATTTGTGCGAGCTCGAAACGCGTAGAATTTAAAGGAATTTAAATGAATATAATTTGATTTTAAATGCTAACTTCTATATACAATGGAATTAGGGTTTGAAACATGTTTCATCGAGTTTAAAAATATTGAGAACCTATATTTTGATATTTGGGATGACCTATTTTCGTTTCGGGAACGAAATAAGCTTTTCGGCTCTTTGTTATCACTTTGATCCATTCGATCTGCTACATCCATTCTTATCCATCTCTATCAATATAAATAGATATTTGCTAAAACTCTAGCAGCTTCTATTTCGATTTATATACGTACTAGTTATTCTCATTCTTCTCAATGACAAACACCTCAAAACCCTAAATTGCCAATTCCAAATCAAACTTCAAAATCGAAACAACTCAAAACCTATCGAATTATGTATCATCACGAAGCTCTCGACGAATGTAATCTACTTCTGTAATTAATTTTTCGATTGGAGGCTTTGTTTGTCTAGAAATCGAGGATCTTTCTTAGCCGTCCATTGTAGGGTTTTGCAATTTGACGGTGGATTTGCAGCGATATGGCGATCGGGTGGTGCTGTAGTGTACAGGATGTCAAGGGGAGGCGATTTAGCGGCTTGCATCTCGTCAATGGCGATCAATTTCGCTTGAAATTGAGGAGAATGCTGGCGGCGGGGCGTGCGTTAGGAGACATTGTAGGAGGCCGCGCGGCCATGTCTGGAGGTGGCCGGTGACGAGTAGTGGCGTGGCGATGTCGGTTCTTGGTTTCGTTGGCCGTAGGCACATGCGTATTCGTGGATAATCGTGGCAGCTATGGATGTGAGCATGGGTTCGAGCGCTGTAGGGTTTGATAGAGGTTAGGTTTTGACGATAATGCCCTTTATTTTATTTTAATTTATAATTTAAATTTTCAAAACTTCTAATGTTAATAACTTTTGCATACGAACTCGGATTCGCGTGCGGGTTCTTCCAATGGGTTCATATCGAAATTCCGGACAATATGGAATTGGTTTGGTTGAATTTGAAAACTGTTGGAATTTTAGGCTTTATTTGGATTTTAAATCAGCTATAAAACAAAGGTGAGTTATTTAACTCACTCCCGCATTACTAATCTTCTTATGTTTGTTAAATTAAATTTATGAAGTGATAAAAAATTTATTTGTTGCTATTTGGTAGTTTAATTAACATTTAAATTTGAAATTGAATTTCAATGAATTGAATTGCCATATAAATTAATATTGGAATTTAATTGCCAGTTAAATACCTGATATTGATAACTAGTAAATTGTTGTGATTAATTGGCTGATTTGGATGTTGACTGTGATGGATGTCTATTTGCTGACTTTTTGATGATTGGGTGTTTATTTATTTATATATATCCTTGCTATTACCCTGCATATTAATTAAAAGCATGTAAACTGTTATTTATATTATTTCGAATAAATGAAGAAATAGGCTGAAATGATATATACCAATAACAATTTGATTTGAATTGAAATGATATATATCCATCCCTGAAATTAGAATTAAAATAACTGATTACTTGACCATAGAGTAGAAAACTATATACGGACACCGATAGTCTCTTTGAAATGCTTTGATAAATAAAAAAATTGATTTTTAAAGAATTAAGTTTTTAAATTTATATTTAATTTGATTAAATAAAAAGTTTTAAAATTTATGTTTAAGATTTAATTTAAAGTTTAAATATATATATATATATATATATATTTGAATTTAAAATTTAATATTTAACTTAGATATTTTATTTAGTTTTAAAAAATTAATTTAAAATAGTTTAATTTATTATAAAATAAATATTATCTTAATAAAATAATTATATTTTTGTTTAATTTAATATAAAAGTTTAATTTAAAATATTTTTATTTGCTATAATATAAATATTAATTTAATAAATAATTTAATTTAAAATTTAATTTTAATATGTTTTAAATTTATTTAGAATTTTAATAAAAAAATTAAATTACATAAAGATAACTTTAATAAATATAAGAAATATAAGTTTAAGTTTAAGATTTTATTAAGTTTTACTATTCTGTAATTTAAAGGATATAATTATGACATTTAATAAATTGATTTGGGAAATAAAACTTAATAACTTGACTTTTGTTAATATCAATAAATTTAATTATTTAAGTTAAGTGATTTCAAATGATAAATATATTTGAAGTTGATGTAATTTAAATTATTTAAGTATGCTTTATAAAATGACCACGGTGTGAAAATATGATGATTGGTTGTTAAAGAGAATGGGGTCGAATATTGGCATAATCTCCGTCAATACCGAAACCACTTTAACAACCGTGTACGTGGTGGAGAATCTAGAATGAAGTAGGATGGATTGGCGAACGCTGCTGGAATGAAGTAAGAGAACGATGATGGATAGGCTTGACCTTTGGTCATAACTAAAATGACTAAAACATGAGCCATAACCAGGCCAAGTGAGGTCGCTGCTTTGATCGGACATACTTCTTCGGTACCATATCTCTTACTTTTGTGATGGATTGGTGGCCACCTTTGATTATGGCAGTGTTGTTGGAGGTGGGTGGTAGCTATGGCTATGCGTTACCACCAGTCTGGTTCCACATTCTGGTAGAATCATACTGTGGGTATAGCCTCATGTGCCTTGTCATATTATCCCTAATCGTGCCCATTATGACTTTGTTTTGCGTTGTACCTATGGAGTGCTTCCTGATAGCACATTAATTTACGGTGGAGTTTATAGTACTGTATAGACTACAATGCTTATATAAAATGTGTTAAGGGGGATATGGGTAACGTCTTAACTCTATTTTCAATATTTACTTTACTGATAGACACTACATATATAGCGTATTTTACTACATATAGTTGGTTCAACGGATCCTTAGGAGATGGAAAATTCTGTAACATCTATTAAGTTATCGCAGGCATGTTATACACTGGATAGAAGATGTGAAATCCCGTAAACATCTCTGATGCTATTACACTCATATTACTTGTTGTTGATTTAACTTACATAAGTACTTTTAGTTCTGACTCGAGTGTTTTTTCTTTTCATTACGCTAAGGTCAGCCTGAGCATTTTAGTGTTGAAGACTTTATTTCTAGAAAATGAAGACGGAGTTTGGTATATTATATTATTAGTAATTTTCCTCTACATCATTATTGGTATGTCCTTGTATGTACTCTGATTGTCGTAAAAATTGTATAATTAAATGTACACTATGAAACAGCTTCATGAACTGTTTATTTGACTATTATATTTTATCATTCCGCTGCGAGATTCTGTGTTTTGTTTTTTCCCTTCTTTTCTACTATTTTCTTATTTACCCCATTGACAATCCTCCCTTTTGAATGGTTCGAGTTAGATTTCTATGGTTTATTATCGATTTAATCCGTCCAAAAAGGTGGGTCGTCACAATTATTATCATAGCTTTGGTCTATAGATACCTTAGCTTGCTTGGGGTTAAACTTATTAGAGATAGGGTTATTAATAACCTAGAATGAGTTTGAGAGTATATATATGAGAGAGCGTATTTGTTAGTGATATAAAAATGTTTTGTAGTATGCTAATTTGTTCTATTGAGTATTTATGAATTCTTGTTGGTACATAGGACGATATGGCATCGATAAGGATTTCTAAATACTTAATAGGCAGACTAACACAATATTGTTTTTGAAATATAGGTAAATGAAATAATTTACCAAATATTATATTTTTAACATAAAAGAATAATTTTTATAAATGGATATAGTTGTGTGTGATATGTTTGTTCGTTAAGAAGTGAAATTTTATTAATATTGGTTGCAAAATAGGATTTACAAATAAAGTGAATATGAATTGGAAATTTGAGAACTTTAGTTTCGGAGTTTTGAAATTGGTTTTCAAAGATTTTGGTATATAACATTAGTATTATTTGGAAGTATTTTCGGATAGAAATACTTTTAAAGGAATTTGAAAGAATTTTTTTTAAGAATTTTAAAAATGAAGTAAGCTTTGTACTCCCCTCTTCTATCACTGAAAAATAATTTCGGTGATGACTGCGAAGCATCATCGACATTCATTTTGGAGTTTCAAAGTAGGAAGACCACTATAGTAGCTTTGCTACATAGTTCTTTTGGTGAAATAAATTTTAAATTTTAAATTTCTAAATATGATTTGATATATATAAAAGATATGAGTATATATTTATATATTATTTTAAGATGATTTGAAATGGAACCCGTTTAGTTCTTAAGTTTCTATAAATTAGGGATTTCAATCATTGTAATGAAATGAAATCGTAACTATTTTTATCGTTGGATGCTTCTAAAATGAGAAATAAGAAATTAAAAGTTAAGTGATTAATGAAACTATAAAGAAATTGAGGATTTGTCACTTGTAAATTAAAAGGTAATGAAAATTAAGAAGATGTAAACTATTGAACATTTTTGTTAACTAAAATGAGTAAGATAGTTTGTATAACACTCAATTACATTTCAAAAACATATATAAAACATACCAGAAATGTTAATACGATTATGTAATAGAATATTATACAAATAAAAACTTAATAACAAAAGTGCTTCAAAATGAACATATGTTTATAAATAAAGAATTAAGATGTACAAGAAATGTTATAAACTAAAGTTAATAATTTTGAAATGTTTGATAATTAAATTGAATGGTAAAAGTGAAATACTATTTAAGAAAATGAATGTGAAATTAAGAAAGTAAACAAATTACAAGGCTATGTCTTGTAAATGGATTGGAAAATAAAAAGTAAGTGCAAAGAATGTTATAAGTTGAGTTGTAGCTTTCTAAGATGATTAAAAACTTGAATAATGCAATGAGAGGAAATGAATCTTATAAAATGTTAACAAACATAAGAAAATATTTTGGAATAATTTACAAATGGTTCATAAATAGTTTAATATTAAATGATACTATATATATAGGAATAAATGTGAACTAAATTTAAGTGAACCTGAATAATGATTCACTAATGACTATTAATCAGATATATAAGAAAATAATAATTGTGAATTAACTACAGTGAAATGGTAATACTTTAAAAATGGATTCTTTGATGATTCCAAATATTGAATAGGAAATAAACTATATAAGTAAATGAAAGGAAAAAAAAGATAACCTTGTATGAATAAATGAGAATTTAAAATAAATAAAAGGTAAATAATGTGTGAAAGAAACCAACAGAATAAACTTAAATAATGTTTAAAATTCTATGTTGATTGGAAAGTTTGGGAAAGGATGCTTCTAATTTGTTTGAGGTTGTATGAATAATCTAGTAAGTAATTATCTAAGGCTGTTGAGCATAAGATACGCTTGGTAGTTTATTTATCACCCTTGTACGATGAAAAGTTTATGACCCTGGACAAACCATTACTTTTGGTTGCTCTAAATGGTTGATGGATTCTTTTGTTGCATATAATGGTTGTACTGCTTTTGTTCGCATATGATTATTATATATTGTATGTCGCTTGTACTATTGATTTGAAACACCTAAAATATTATTCTTTTACATAATTTTAACACTTTTGGATTATATAAGTCAAATACAGGTTTATGGAAGCTATAATTTTAACACTTTTGGATTACATAAGTCAAATACAGGTTTATGGAAGCTATAATTTTAACACTTTAGGATTATATAAGTCAAATACAAGTTTATGGAAGCAATAGCTACTACTTTTGGTTTCATAAATAAAGTTGTTTGCCCGACAAATACGTATGTTCTCCGATTACAGTTTTTTGAATGATATTTTATTGTTTTTCCCATGGTTTGGGATGTTTATTATTGAAATATATGATATATATATATATATATATATATATATATATATCTTAAAATTGTTGATGTTATTATTTTTCCATACCAATACGCGTAAAGTAGACTCTGCAATTTTTTTTTATAAATTTAGGACTTTGAAATTTTTTGTAGAAGTTGAGTTTTTTCAACTTTTGTTAAACTAAAATACGTAAGTTAAGTTGTTTATAAATTGATTTGTAACGACTCGGAATTTCCGACCCCGAAAATTCCAGATAGTTACGGTAAAAAAGAAAAGAGGTAGAAGAAGAAGAAACAGAAAACCAAAACTCAGAATCTCACATTCACAGCCGGATAAAATATAATATCAAATAATATCAGTTATACAAAGGAAAGCAGCATCTGTCAATTTATATTTTACACATCAAAGTTACAATCATTACACAAACACTGGACGGTTAAAAATTTAACTTGTTCCATATATAAACTCTAATACACAACGGGATACTCCATGCGTTCCTACCATCCAGCTTGCTAACTGAACTCCAGAACATCCTTACCTGAAAATCTGTAATTCTTAGTCTAACCCGAGCATTACAACAAAGTAGCACCCGGGTCAGGCTAGAAACCAGCGTGAGTAAACCCATATAATATGAAATACAAAGTTATAAAACTTATTTGCAAACCAGGGTAACTCTTACCTTCTACGAGTTCTCAACTTATTTAAGTCAATCACTCATGTCAAACAATTTCTAAGGATCACTACTCAGTTTAAATATCCATTATTCTTAACCCTTTTCATTCCAGGCTGTTTGATTCCACACATCAAATTTATAATGAATTTAGAATTACTAATCGAAGTGGTTTCGGGTATTTCTGATACCCGACCCCGATCTCTTCGAATTCAATGTCATCTTAATCCCAGTTGTTTAAGTGGACACAAATAAATTTTAAATACAGGTTCTCATATTCTCATAGCAAATCAATTATCGATAGATAACTCACAATATCACAGTTCAACCCATCATATCATATCACAATACATCACAACTCCATATCAGAGATATTCAGACAAACTAAGATATTTGATTCAAGTTATCTTATATAGGCAAGATGAATAATCAAATAATTCTTAATTAATTTAATTTAATCACCCATTATAAATTAAATTAATTATCTTTAATCTTGCTCAATTAACTATGGTTAATTATAAACCATTGCTTAAATTAATTACATTGATTAATTATCCTTAATTAATCGCATTAATCTTAATTAATTACCTTGATTAATTGTCTTTTTATTATAAATTAATTACTCTTTAATTACTAATTAATTAACCAATAATTAATCTATAATTATCAATGGATTAATTAATTAAATGATAAATCATTTATCTTAACTAACTTCTTAATTATCATTTAAAAATCTTACTTAATGCTCTTGGAATTAAATTATCATTAACTTAAAAAGCTTTAAGTTAAACTAAAAATTTAAACACTTTATCTCTTTTTAATTAACGACTTAATTACCTACTTAATTAAGTTTTTAAAAACAACTTAAGGATTAACTTAATTAATTAAAACTTAAAATAAATTTTTGAACTTAAATTAACGATCATTAAATGATCAATCATTACTTTAAATAGTTTCAAAGATAATCAGTTTAAAACTTGATTTTGTTATAACTTAAAAACTTGTTAACCTTCCAATATTTACCCGAGGCAAACCCATGTTTTCTCGTTCAAAATCTCGAGTTTCCTCAACCTTCTCCCAAGCTTCAGTTTTCTTTTTAAAACTCAGTTCAAAATTTAAAAGCCATTGTACTTAAATCACTCTCTCATACACGAAGACGAACCCGAGCTAACCCATCCTCTTCCCGAGCTAAACTCGAGAAAAACTTCATCGATCCAAAACTAAATCTCTGATACCAGAGATACCATATGCACATGCACGGTAAAAGCTGGCGCTCTGGCCACCATCACCAATGTCGATGGATCGACGTTGACCTACTCTTACAACCATGACCACCCAAGATCTGGATCGAGCACGAATATGAATCCCACCCGTCAGAACCCACTAGAACAAGACATTCCAACCTAGAACCGCCTCGTCCAGACTCCTCCGACCACCAGAGGTCACGAGACTTCACCCAAAACTTCGCCAACATCCTACGATCCTTTCCCCCCATGACCGGCTCCTCCGATGCATCGACGATGGCGTTGTCACCAATTTTCCAGCTTCGACCAAAAACCTACTTAAAACCCTGCTTCTCTGATTCGCCGGCACCACAGTGGGTTAAAAATTCATCTTCCATTTTTTTCAAGCTCACCGATCTCCCCGCTACCTCTGGCTGTGATCCCGACCACCCAGATCAAACCATTCACCAGAAAACGACGAAAATATCTATCACGTTCAACTCGCAATATCTCGCTATCTATAAACCTAAAATTCATGATTTTATTTTTAAAAATCATCATTTCAGAAAATAAATCAGAATATATACTTGAATACATGATTTATTCAAATCGATATTTTGTTATATTCATACATTTACTATTATTCTTTATTTTGTTAAAAACTATCTTTAAATCTCCTCTAGAAATATTTTTAAATCAAACTCCTTGTTATTACAAACAAGTTTGATTTATACATCTAGGCCTAACAAGAACTGGAGAGAGTTATATTGAATTTTTGATCAAGTTTGAACCTTGTAAAAACCTGAAACCAGAGCTCTGCATATACATATATATCATATACATACATCCACACCAAACCAATACATATTCATACACATGCATGTATTCAAATTTCATTTGTTAGAACATCACAAATACATAAGCATCAAAATAAAAATGATCTAAGTTTTTAATAGAGAAATTTACTCATAGTTTTAGAAAATAGAGAAGCCTGAGATGATAGTTTTGAAACAGGGATTCAAATCTTGCCACTTGATTTGAAACTGAGCATGAATCTAATGTTGAATCCTCTTGAATATGAGTTGATCTTGAGCTTCAGGTTGTAGATTGTAAAAGCTTGATGTAGTTTTGAATTTAATTTCTTCTTTGGTTTTAAATATATAGGTTTTGTTTTCTTAGTTTTGAAAAATGAAGATAGAAAAAGAATAGAGAAGAGGAGATAGATATATTTATAGTCTTGATTTATCTTTTATTTAAAAATGAAAAGAGAACAAATTACATGACACTTGTAATTTGCATGAAAATATTTTCTTACATTTGTTAAACTATATGCTATATATCTTACACTTGTATTTAGCATGTGTTAATAAATTTTAATATGTTTTATAAATCTTTATATTTGTTTTCTATTTAGTTAGTTTATTTACCTAATTTATATTTACAAAATCCTTTAAAGAAACCAATATAAAACTAATTATATACTAAATAAAATCATATATATATACACACATTATTTTTAAATCCAATTTACTTTAAGATATTTATATTTTGAATTTCAAATTCAAATTCAAATTCCATTTAAAATTAACTCATGTATATACATATATTTAAACAAACGCATATTTAATTTGTTTTTAAAAGGATAATTTGGCAATTTCAAATAATTATATTAGGAAGATTATCAACCCAATATTTATCTAGACATATATTTTTATTATCCGAATTATTTATTTAACTTGTAAATTAGTATTTTCAATAGTTAAAATCAGATAATTATCCAATTACCCGATGCCCAAAAATCTGGGTTATCACATTCCTCCCCCCTTAGAATCTTTTCGTCCCCGAAACAGAATGAAGCCAGGTCCCCTCTGTTGTTATTTGTTTTCTTACATTCCTCCCCCCTTAGAATCTTTTCGATGTTTCAACAAGTCCATCCTTGTTCTCATAGAAATTCGGTCATACGTTGATTAGGCGTAAGGCTGAAAATCTATAAGTACTTGGTAAAACCGTTTTCTACACCCAGTGAAAATACTTGAAAATTAATTTTATTGAAAATATAGAAAACATGTTTGAAATAGAGGAAACATCTTTGGTAAGAATGCTCTGGAAATCATCACCCCTCCATGGTCGTAGTTAACCCGATGATTACGTCGCCATCCCGGCAAAACTATAGATAACTATAGGCCTCTGCGCCTCTCGGTTACACCATAGAACCCACTGCAGATCGCAGCTACACCTGGGGTTACATTGCCATCATGAAAAAAAACCCTGTAACTGTAGGCATCAGCGCCCTCGAATTTCCTTGACAAAAAATTAAAAATTCTCCCCTCGACCATAGATCGCAGTTAGCGATGTTATGTTGCCATCCCGGCAAAATCAAACGTAGACTGTTGACACTCACGTCCACACGATTTCCGCTATGGTCCATAGTAGATGGCAATGACATCGAGTTACACTTTCGTCACAGCATAACCCAAATGCCTTTGTAGGCATCAGTGCCCTTGACTTTCGCTGCCCAATAATCCTCAGGAATTTCAGTTTGTCCGGACTTCCTCCCAGGATCCACTTTAGAGCCTCCCCCTTGGGGCTCAAGGCAGCACCAACCTATGGTACTCTAAAGAAATTCATTTCAACTGAGTGCCTTTTTCCCCAAATCCATTCTCAAAACACTTTATACTATACACATATAGTATCTTCCAAATCATACCCTTTTGTATGAATCTCATATAAATTTTCTTTACACAAAATCGATTATCCCAAAATCGATAATTCTCAAACTAGGCTTTCCAAATTTCCAAATTTGATTTTTCCTAAAAATCAAAAGCCTTTCAATGTCGATAGGTTCCAAAACCTTTTTTACAAAATCATTCTCATAAAATCTTTCATATCTATATATAAATATATATATATATATATATAACTTTGAAAATCTTTGGATCACTTCATACTTGTATAAATTCCTTTTTTATACTTCAAATACTTTCAAAAACCCTTTTCTTCCGACTACAGATTCAACAAGGAGGAGTTTATCTTATTACAAAATATATAACTTTGCAAAATCAAATATTCAAGTTTGATTTCTTTATAAAGTCACTTACTATATTACTTACTTCCATAAAGTAAATTTCTATCATAGAAATATCCAATTTCCACTTTATTTCATCATATATTTCACAAAATATACTTTTCATTTCAAAAACCATTTTACAGTTCTTATCCACAAATTTTCAATATCAATTTCATTCAAACCCGTACAATGTACACATATCATTCGTATGCTACATCAATCTGGTCGCTTACTCGATCATACAATTTTACTTCCGAAGTAGTATCGTCCACCCGACTTCCTAGTGCGGACTCAGATCTGGTTTCTTGATCAGAAACCGTCATTCTCCATGCATAGTCATAACTATGATAGAGAATTTCTAGAACCAATCAAAAATCCATATCCAGATTCGCCGTCGAAAATCGAGTGAAAATCCCAACTCGGATCGATATACTATCTCAAAATTTTGTGCTCGAACCTAGATCAAATTACTATGCGAATAGAATAATACACGTACATCCTACGTATTTATCTCCATTGATTATTAGCTAAATCAATACTCTTCCTATTTACCTCTTACTTTGATTCTATTACTTAATTCTCAATTGTTTCAATCCCATTTGGATTATCACTTTAATTCTTATCTCAATTGAGTATTTAACCATAAATAGTTTGCACTTTGACCAGCTTGAATTTAGAAAATAGCTTGGAAAATTAAAAGTATATAAGTAGTTGAAAAATAATTTTTTGTTGTAAATATCTGTAAAATAGTTAAGTAATTTTAAAATAGTTGGAAAATAGTTAAATAGTTATAGAATATTTCGGTGATTGCAAAATAGTTGTAAAATAGTAATTAGTTATAAAGTAGTTGAAAAAAATAGATATTAGTTTATAAAATAGTTGTAATAGAATTAAATAGTTCCAAAAATAGTTGTAAAATAAGTATAAGAAAGTTTGATTTTAAAAAGAAAATTTGTATATAGTAAATAGCTTGGAAAAATAAATTTAAGAAAGCTTGTATTAAAATAATTTTGTTTGGAAATAGTTTCAGAGCCAAATTGTTCCACTTCCCAATCTTCATCACAATCAATTCAATTTAAATTTCCCTTTCTTCTTAAATTGATTCTTTCAATTCAATTTAAATTATCTTCAATTCCCATCCCAAATTCAAATAAATTCCCATTTGAATTTAAAATAATCAAATTTCAATCTCAATTAATTTCAAATAAATTTCAAATTGAACCAGTTTCAATTCCAATTCATTTCAATTCCAATTTGAATTAATCCCAATTACAATCTCCATTATCAATCACTTTCCCATCCCAATAAATCGATTCAATCCTAATTCAAGTTGAATTAACCTCGATTTCTTTCCAACTTCAAATCAAATTACATTTGAATTTAAACCTATTCAACTTTTATCACAATTCCAAATTATTCAAATCAAACTTCAATTTGAACTAATTTCAAATTCAATTTCACTTTAAACCATCTTGAATTATATAAAGTCGAGTAAAATTTTCAAATGTTGGTTTAACCTCTTAATCCAAATAAACCTTTATTTTTAAAGTCTTTAAACAATTTAATTCTGAGTCTAAATCGCAAAGTTCCATTTTAAATTATAAACTTATTTCTAAGTTCAAATAATAATTCAAATCCTTTTTAAACAATTTAATCTTTGGAATCTAATTTATTACCCATTTTCATCCTTAAAACCAATTTTAAGCAATTTTAGTTGAAATTTTATCTTAAACATTCAAATCTCATGTCCAAAGTGATTCCATTTCTCTAATTCCAATTTTATTTCAAAAATCAAAATCTTTTAATTAACATAAAAATAAGGTTTTATTTTATTTTTAGCAATTGATTCATATTTTACCTCAATCCACTTCTTAATTCATTTTAAACAGCTCAATTCATAGTTTCATAAATTATTGATAATAACAGAATGATATTAAGATAAATAAACATCTAATTTATTTAAAACATTCATCAATAGCATCCATCATACATTCCCAGAACTCAAACTCATTTGAGATCTTATATAACTCCTTTCCAAATCAACCCATTTAACTTCCCTAAGTTAAATCTCAATTTCATCTTGAAATTTCCAATTCAATTTGTTCATTTCAAACTTATTTCAACTTCCTCTAAGTTAAATTCAATTTAATCCCGTTAACCTTACTCAAATTTTGAATTCCCATTTCAAACTTCAAATTTCTATCAATATTCTTTTCCCCTTGTAAGTTCAAAAACTTATTTCGCTATGGGTTTTACTTCACATTTCAGGAAAACCAAAACTCATCACTTTAGAGTTTTTTTCAAATCATCTTTGATATTATGCATATCTACTCGTACATACATATTTATTTCATAGCCCACTAAGCCATATTTAAAAATTTAAACCACCTTTGGTTTTAATTCAAAACAAATTCTTTTAAAGTTTTCAAACAATTTCTTATTTTAAAATAAGATTACACTCAAAATAGTTTGAATAATATCATTTCTCTTAACATTTTGAAAACAATTTCAAAAGTTTTTAAACTTAGAATTCAAAACTTCACAATTTAAAACCCATTTCAATTTACAAGTCATACTTAACTAAAAGTTTACTTCCTTAACACATTTTATTTTTCTTTATCAATGTTTACTAGAAAATAAACATCCCATTATTAAACACAATAACCATTTTATATTCTGGTTTGAAACCAATTCTAATTCATCTTATTTATATAGTTCATTCTATTCAATCCCCATTTTGATATATATATATATATATATATATCACTTAATTCTTATTCAATTTCAATATCCAACAACCAATTATTGCTTTATATATAAAAATCATTCATTAAAACCATTTTAAAAACCTTTATATAAGAAAATAACAAGTACGCTCTCGTATATATAAACACTCAACTAATTCTAGGGTACTACTGACCCTATCCTTAATGTGTAAACCCACCAGATCCAAGGTTCTCGCTTAACCTTCAGCTCTGATACCAAACGTAACGACCCGGAATTTTCAACCCCGAAAATTCCAGATAGTTAGAGTAAAGAAGCAAAGAGGTAGAAGAATAAGAAACACAAAACCAAAAATCAAAATCTCACATTCCCAGCCGAATAAAATATAATGTCAAATAATATCAGTTATACAAAGGAAAGCTGTATCTATCAATTTACATTTTACACATCAGAGTTACAATCATTACACAAACACTGACAGTTAAAAATTTAACTTGTTCCAAATAAACACTCTAATACACAATGGGATACTCCATACGTTCCTGCCATCCAGCTCGCCACCTGTGCTCCAGAACGTCCTTACCTAAAAATTTGTAATACTCAGTCTGACCCGAGCATTACAACAAAGTAACACCCAGGTCAGGCTGTAAACCAGCATGAGTAAACCCATATAATATGAAATACTAAGTTATAAAACTTATTTGCAAACCAGGGTAACTCGTACCATCTACGAGTTCTCTACTTATTTAAATCAATCACTTATTTCAAACAATATCTAAGGATCACTACTCAGTTTAAATATCCATGATTCTTAACACTTTTCATTCCAGCCTGTTTGATTCCACACATCAAATTTTAATGAATTTAGAATTACTACTCGAAGTGGTTTAGGGTATTTCTGATACCCAACCCTAGTCTCTTCGAATTCTGTAATGACTCGATTTTTCGACGCTCGAAAATCGACATCAATACGTCCACTGTATCAAATGCCGAACAATCGATTGCCGGAAAACCGAACCATTAGGTCAAAGAAGAAGGAGGTAGAAGAAGAGAAAACAAATAACAACAAAGTCTAGCCATCGCAGCGGAATAAAATATAATAGATAATAAATGATCTTTACACAAAATAAAATACATCTGTTTATACATTACATCATCAGAGTACATCAAATTTCACAACACCCAAACTGGACAGTTATCATAACTTGTCCTCACAAACTGAATACACAGATAATCAGCACAGCGGAATATTTAAAACAAGTACGGAAGTACATATCGCCATCCAGCTCGTCTCCTAAGCTCCACCGCATCCTTTCCTGTAGTCTATAACACTCGGTCTGACCTGAGCATTATAGTTAAATAACACCCAAGTCAGTCTGGAATACCAGCGTGAGAAAACACACTCAATTGGATTATTAAATTTTTCAAAATCCTTTGAAATCAAAAGCATCTCGTAAGACCATGCCACAAATAAACATGTCGGGTTTTTACCCTACGATAGCCAAAACACTTTTTATCAAATCCTCTGATATTATAATAGTGTCTATATACAAATACTTATTCAAATAGCTGAAATTGTTACATGATTAAATTCTAGCATACTAGCCACAAAGTGGGTTCTACAATCAAAACCGTAAAAGCACGTAGGAAGAATGGATTTCCATCAATGGCAGGGCTACTGGGGTACCGCTCGTCACAGTACGTGGCCTAGATCAACGTACTGAGGATCACTCCCAATCCCCTGCAACACAATGCCGTAACCATCCCTTACTGGATAATTCCGAATAAGTTCACCACCACGGTTGGGATCAACAACTGCCCACTAAGCCGAATAAAAAGAAACATCTAGACAAGGGTGACCTTACTCTAATTGGTTGCTAACTACTTAGCCTTGCTGCACTTCCCCTGTTTTAGCCATTCCCGTAGATGAGGTTCGAGGTTAAGCGTTACCTTTTTAGCACAACATCACTTAGAATGCTCATCATCCTCCTGACGATGTTCTGAAAGCATTCATCCATACAAGTCCGTTCTGGGTTCGAACGGAACCGAAGGCACTACTCCTACTACATCCATTTTGGAATCACCCTCAGGATTAGTAGCGACTAGCGCTTGCAATTCACTGCTCCATCTTCGATTCCAAACTCTTTTTTTCCACACGAAAACATTCAAACCGGATCCAAGTGGTTTTCAAAAAATAAAACCCGATCCCGGTCTCTTCGAAATGATCAGCGCATTGGCCAATATTGATAGTTGGTCATTTAACTATCAAATAACATTCACAACAATCATCAAGACATAATAATTTCTCCCAAATTATTTATTAATCTCAAAATATCTTCGCAAGTCCATTTTTCAACTCTTTGAAAATAGTTTCAAACCGTCTTCCTCTTATGGAATACATTCCCCAAATATTTTCTATTTCCACTGAAATCACCAAGTACAAATACTTAAATTTAAAAAAAAAAATTAAAAACACTTTATAAAATATACTTTAAACATTTAAATTAAAAACTACTTTAATACTTTATTCAAAGTTATATCTTTAAGAATATTCAAAACAAAGCAACTTAATAAAATATAAAGCTAAATTTTTTTCTTTTTAAAACATAATACCAAGTCACCTTTAAATAATTACTACTAAAATAAATTTTAAAAATTCTTACTTTAAAATTTGAAGTTTTAAAAATAATAAATTTTCTAAAACATATTTTTAAAACAACTTTAAACTTTTAACTTATACTTAAAAATTTGTTTTGAAAACGTACTTGGCTATCTAGGGAAATACCCTTCTCTTTCACATCTTTTAAAAATAAATCACTATTTATTTTTAAACAAATTTACCCATTCCTTTATAAATTCCCACCTTGAATTTATACTTTCAAATATCCATTGATATCCGTTTCACTTTATAAACCCAGTTTATAAATTTCATAGTCCCATCCTCCTTTAAAAATTCCAATTTTAAACACTTAAATCAATTTTCAAATTGATTTCCAAATTAATCCATTTTGAAATAAATTCTTTTACATGCTCAATTTACTCAAAACCCATTAACTTCAGATTTTGTTTCTTAATTATAATTTAAAATATTTTTAACTAAAAATACCAATTTCAGATTTCCCAAATTCCTTCTTTATCCCTATAAATAAATTTAAAACTTGAATTTTAAAATAAAGAATTTATTCCTTTAAATAATATCACTTAAGTTTTAAAATTCATTATTTCTCTGTTTATTCAAAATCCCCTTTTCCCTACTCGGAATTTATTTATTAGAATTTTAAAAATCACTTTTATTCTTTTCCAAATAATTCTTTAATTTATTCAAATTCCCTATAATTATTTTTTCTTAAAAATTCTCTCTTTTATTTCTCATAAAAAATCCAATCTATATATTTTTGATAACTGAGAATACCCAAATATTATCAATCAAACACAGCATCCAACAGTTCAAATTACCAATGTAATTTATCACAAATTATCAAATAAATCATATCACAGAATATTAAACAATCTAAATATTTTAAGGAATCCAGTTGGATCCCTTCAACCTGTTTCCCTGCATCCACAGATGAAAGCACAATATAAAAATACCAATTCCACTTCAAGGTGGAATATTGCGGTATATGGGTTTATATAATATCATCCGCTATTATGCGGCGCATAGGGTCTCATCCGCTATATAATGCGAGAAATCAATCACTCCAATAGATATATACATTATATATAATACCACATCCAATCTATTCAATCATTCAACCAAAATTTAAATTTAACTATTTAAATTTAAATAATAAACTAGATGAGTGAGATTAACTCAGCTTTGATTTTTGTTAGCAACCATTTCCATCTCGACTTGTTTCTCCATGATTTTAGACCTTGTATAAATATTTATACAGTTTATTAATATTCAAACAAATCCAACAATCAATTTCCTTTTTAATAAATCAATCAACTAATAATTTAGGTTAACCCAATTTCCCCCTTTTAAAATATCTTTTGGTTATTAAATAAATTTAATAAGTTTATAAAAATTTATCTCCATCATAATTATTTTTAAAATACGACCAGTAAATGAAAATAGGTATATTTGTATATATTTATTTTATTTTTCTTCCTTAAAACTACTTATTCCAGAAATAATATATATATATATATTAAAATCTAATAAGATAAATTTCCTCTCCAAACCTATATACATGTATTAAATAAAATAAAATAAAATAAACAGCACTGTTTAAAATTTCTTTACTGTGAAATAAAGTCTCACTTATATATATTCGTTCATTTATTAAATTAAATTAAATTAAATACATCGTAGATACCTTGTTTCCTAGCCTCACATGTAAGAGTCGCCATCGCGATTTCCACACACCCTCTAGAATCCACCTTCATCGAAACCCTCAAGATTCGCCTGCTATCTTTGGCCCAGCGAATGACGCCAAGCCCACCCTTCAGCCACCTACACGAAAACCCCACAACACGACGCTGGTCCACTCATCCAATCCCAGGTCCCCGCCAACCTTACGAGCACCTCATTTGCGAGCTAGCCCCTCGGATAGAAACAACATCAACTTCGAAACCATTGCGACATCGCCAAAGAGCTTCCAGACCTCCAACGCCTCATGCGAACTTATGAATCCGACCTACTCCAACAGGCTTCCCCCTTATAAGCTACCCGACATCACGAGTGACTTCGAGTTCGACTCGATTTCGAATTTCCCAGACAAATTCGCAAATTCACTTAATAACAAACGAACGCGATTTGATTCATTTGTGGAGGAGGGTCGAGCAAAGTACAACAGAAGAAAAAAATTCAAAGTTCGACCATGGATTCAATTTCAAACGAACTGTTTGTTTTGATTTTTAAGTAGGAAGCGGCCATATTTTTTTTTGAGAATTTGATTTCTTCGTTTTCTTTATATCTTTTTCTCTTTTGACTTGTAGAAATAATTTTATAAAATACACGGCAAAGAAAATTAAAGGAAGAAGATGCGTGTTATTTGGATGGACACATGCAAAAATTCCTATACGTGTCTATTTTCCCAATATATGCGAATATATATGTATATATTTTAATTTAAATAGTCTCGATTTACACAGTCTAAAATTTTGAACTCGTACCGAGGCGTGTCGCTAGGTGTTTATAATTTTAAACCCCTATACTGGACACAATGGAAAAGGTTTCGAGTCCTAATTCGATCATATGGAGAAGATAGCTTTTTGGACTCAGTTACAATATCGAATTCGATATAAATTCCAACGCGTTTATATGTCATACGCTCACACAACAACTCCAATCACTACGAAATTTGAAATCCGATAATAATATAATATTACAGATCCAATGGAACTAGTTTCGTCGAATTCCGAGACTATGTCTCGGAAGGCTATTTTCAAATATCGATTTAATCAATATATTTTTAAAACTGAACAAATCACCTTCAAATTAAATTTTTAACACTTCTATTATTTTCAGTATTATCAATATAAATTTTATAAGCCTTTGAAATATTTTTAACAAGCTTAGAATTCTAGATTCAACATCTTTTTCAGTCCAATCATTAAATTGAATATTTAAATTATCAAATAAATAGCGATATTTTAAATTCAAGTTAGAAAATAATTTTTAAATATTTATAATCAATTAAATACTTCAATTTCAAATACCCAGAAATTCCGGATCGTCACATTCCTCCCCCCTTAAAAGAATTTCACCCCCAAAATTACTAGTTAAGAGGAATGATCCTTAACCCGTTACTATTTTCCCAAACAATCTGGTTTCAACAACTACCCCAAACCAAACAGTTTTTTTTACAATACTGAAAACCATCTTTTTAATAAGGACATCATCAAACTTACAACCTTTCTAAACTTCTTCCGTTGGTTCCGACCAATATCTCTTACCCAACCATTTAAATTTAAATTTAAAACCCAATTTAAATTTTCAAAATTTCTTACAAGTTTTCTAACTCCCTAAATTTTTGAAAAATTTCACCAGCGTCTCCGTTGCGCGGCTAGCTCGGTACAACTACAAAATGCCTCTACGGGCTTCCAAATCCAAAAAGAAAAACAAAAGGCCAAGTGGCAAGACCAGAATTCCACCAAATTTTATACAGAAATTTAAATACATACCTTTGCCAAGTAAATTTCAATTTATCTTCTAAAATCAAAAATCCCAAATTCCTTTTTCTTTCAAAACACCTGTATATCTTACTAAGCAATAATACCCAATTACTTATTTCACAATCATTTTATACATTTCTTTATAAAAGTTTCAATGTCTATTTCATTCAAGTCCGTATGATGTACATATATCATTCGTACACAATACCAAATTTAATCAATCGCTCGGTCACACAATTCCACTTCCGAACTAGTATCGTCGACCCGACTTCCTAGTGCGGACTCAGATCTGGTTTCTTGATCAGAAACCGTCATTCTCCTTGCATAGCCATATACTATGATAGAGAATTTTCAGAATCAATCAAAATCCATATGCAGGGTTCGTCGTTGAAAATCGAGTGAAAAATCCCAACTCAGATTGGTATGACTACCTCACAATCCTGTGCTCGAATCTAGATCAAATCACTTATGTGAATAAAATAATATACATACATCCTACGTATTTATCTCAATTGGTTATCAGTTATATCAATTTCCTTTTATTCACATTCATTTGATTTCTATCTACTTATTCACAATTGTCCCATTTCACAACTTTCAGTTTTAATCTTCATTCAATTATTCACTAAGAATAATTTTCTTAATACCAAATTTACTTAAGAATTTCACTATTCCCTCTTAAGTACAATATAAGTGTTATATATACTTCTTATAACTATTTTTACTTCACCACTTTGGTTTATCTATATTTTCATTCAAATTTCCATTTTCAAATTCATTTGAATTCAATGTCCCCTTCATTTTAAATATTGAATTCTATCCACATTATCTCATCCATTTTTATTTCCAAACTTTTATTACTCTAGTCCATTTTGAATTAATTCTTCAACTTTACTTGACCCAATTCAAAATGATTTCCAATGCTTCAGTTTCAATTCTATTTGAATGCAATTCATGTTCAAACTCTGAATATTGAATTTTATCATCTATCTTCCATACATATCTGATCCATATCATTACTTTAAATTAGCTCCATTTACTAAATTATTTCAATTTCCAATAAATTTAAATTCTTAGGACTTTGTTCTTTAAGTCCACTCAAACTAAATTTCTCAATTCCACTTTTCTAAACATAATCCAAATTGATTCCAAGGTCAAATTTTCAATTCATTTGCTTACCCAATTTAAATTAATTATTAGTCTACTTACTAATTTATTCTCAATCCATTATTTTGTTTAAGCCAATCTTGACTAATTTTCCATTTACTTACAAATTTTAAATGAATTTCAATATTTAGTTTCAATTTCATTTAAATGTAAATTCATTTGTTCATTCGCAAATTTATTTCCCACTCAATAAATTTTTACTTTAATAGCCATTCCATTTAGTGTAGTCTACTTAGACTTTTCCTCAAATTCACTTTTATTTAACTAGATTTAGTTATCTTCTATTTCTAATCAAATTTTAAACTTCTATAAGTTTTCCAACTTATTTACATTTCAATTGCTAACTTCCTTTAATTCACCTCAATTAATTTGATTACCTTTCAATTAATTTTATTTTCACACTTACCTTTATTTAACCCTTCCTTAAGTTAAATTTTTATCCTAATAAATCCAAATTTTTATAAGTTTCCAAACTTATTTATTATTTCATAACACTTCCAGTTCACTTCCAGAATTTTAAACAATTTCAAACCAACTCCAAAGTATTTTAAACACTTACTCATATTTCAAAAGCGTTTTTGAAATCAATTATATCCAAAATCCTTTGGTATCAACTTATCTCTTGAATTTTAAATCCAAACTTGAATTTTAAAACCAAACTCAGTTTTGCAAACACTCCAATTTAAAACACTTTGATAGCAATTCCTCCCTTGGAAACTCAAAAATGAACATCGATGATGCTACAGTCATCATCGAAGTTATTTTCCAGCGATCGAAAGAATTCAATACTTTTATCTCTTTAAAAATATTTTCAAATATTTTTAATTTCAAATCTCACCAAATTTCAAATCTAATTCAAAATATTTCTGAAATACCACTATTTCTCCAAAGCTTTTTGGAAACCATTTTCAAACTCAAAGGAATTTGAACTTTTCCCAAAATTCCAAATCCCAAATCCATCCAATTCATACTCAAACATTACTCTGGAATTTTATCTTATTTTAATTATAAATCACACTATAATTCACTTTTATAGTTTACATTTACAAATCTTATTTGTATATGAATTTAATTCTTAGCTTTTAGTTATGATTTCAATTCCTTATTCAATAATAAATCACATTTACAAATCCCATTTATTTTGTTAATTCATTCCTTAATTTTTGGTTATAAATTCCAATTTCTTATTCAATTCTCATACAACAACGATAATAATCTAATATTATCACTTTCTAACAACCAAGCAATCATTTATAACTAGAATAATTTACGAAAAATTATTTCTTATATATACAAAAATTATTTGGGTAAAATTATTTCATTTACCCTATTTTAAAACAATACAATGTCGATTTAGCTCGTTTAAGAGTTTAGAAACCCTATCGATTTCATGGCGTCCCATGTATCGACCAGAATCCATAAACACCCAACCGATAAGTCAACACAATATAAAAATAATTTTTATATTCACTAACAAATACGCGCTCATATCTATTAATATGCTCAAACTCATTCTAGAGTGCTACGAACTCTATTTTATTGAGTAATCCTCCCCAGAGCCAAGGTTCTCACTTAACCTTCAGCTCTGATACCAAATGTAACGACCTAATTTTTCGACGCCCGAAAATCGACATCAATACGTCCACTGTATCAAATGCCGAACAATCGATTTCCGAAAAACCGAACCATTAGGGTTAAAGAAGAAGGATGTAGAAGAAGAGAAAAAAATAACAACAGAGTCTAGCCATCGCAGCGGAATAAAATATAATAGATAATAAATGATCTTTACATAAAAGAAAATACATCTATTTATGCATTACATCATCAGAGTACATCAAAGTTCACAACACCCAAACTAGACAGTTATCATAACCTTTCCTCACAAACTGAATACACAGCTAATCAGCACAGCGGAATATTTAAAACAAGTACGGAAGTACATATCGCTATCCAACTCGTCTCTTACGCTCCACCGCATCCTTTCCTGTAATCTATAACACTCGGTCTGACCCGAGCATTATCGTTAAATAACACCCGAGTCAGTCTGGAATACCAGCGTGAGAAAATATACTCAATTGGATTATTAAAGTTTTCAAAATCCTTTGAAATCGAAAGCATCTCGTAAGACCACGCCATAAATAAACATGTCGGGTATTTACCTTATGATAGCCAAAACACTTTTTATCAAATCCTCTGATATTATAATAGTGTCTGTATACAAATACTTACTCAAATAGCTGAAATTGTTAAATGATTAAATTCCAGCACACTAGCCACAAAGTGGGTTCTACAATCAAAACCGTAAAAGCACGTAGGAAGAATAAATTTCCATCAATGGCAGGGCTACTGTGGTACCCCCCGTCGCAGTATGTGGCCTAGATCAACGTACCGAGGATCACTCCCAATCCCCTACAACATAAGGTCGGAACCATCCCTTACTGGATAATTCCGAATAAGTTCACCCCGCGGTTGGGATCAACAACCACCCACTAAGCCGAATAAAAAGAAACATCTAGACAGTGGTGACCTTACCCTAATTGGTTGCTAGCCACTTAGCCTTGCCGCACCTCCCCTATTTTAGCCATTCCCGGTTGATGAGGCTCGAGGTTAAGCGTTAACTTTTTAGCATACCATCACTTAGAATTTCAACGTCCTCTTGACGATGTTCTGAAAGCATTCATCCATACAAGTCTGTTCCGGGTTCGAACGGAACCGAAGGCACTACTTCTACTACATCCATTTTGGAATCACCCTCAGGATTAGTAGCGACTAACCCTTGCACTTGACGGCTCCATCTACGATTCCAAACTCCTGTTTTCCACACGAAAACGTTCAAACCGAATCGAAGTGGTTTTCGGAAAATAAATCCCGATCCCGGTCTCTTCGAAACGATCATCGCATTGGCCAACATTGATAGTTGGTTATTTAACTATCTAATAACATTCACAACAATCATCAAGCCATAATAATTTCTCCCAAATTATTTATTAATCTCAAAATATCTTCGCAAGATATATTTCCACTTTTCAACTCTTTGAAAATAGTTTCAAACCGTCTTCCTCTCATGGAATACATTCCCCAAATATTTTCTATTTCCACTGAAATCATCAAGTAGAAATACTTAGATTTTAAAAAAAATTAAAAACACTTTATAAAATATACTTTAAACATTTAAATTAAAAACTACTTTAATACTTTATTCAAAGATATATACTTTAAGAATATTTAAAATAAAGCTAATTAATAAAACATAAAACTAAACTTTTATCTTTTTAAATATAATACCAAGTCACCTTTAAATAATTACTACTAAAATAAATTTGAAAAAGGCTTTCTTTAAAATTTAAACCTGTAAAAATAATAAATTTTCTAAAACATATTTTTAAAATAACTTTAAAACTTTTAACTTATACTTAAAATTTTGTTTTGAAAACGTACCGGGCAATCTTGGAAAAATACCCTTCTCTTTCACATCTTTTAAAAATAAATCACTATTTATTTCTAAACAAATTTACCCATTCCTTTAGAAATTCCCACCTTGAATTTATACTTTCAAATATCCACTGATATCCGTTTCACTTTATAAACCCAGTTTATAAATTTCATAGTCCCATCCTCCTTTAAAAATTCCAATTTTGAACACTTAAATCAATTTTCAAATTGATTTCCAACTTACTCCATTTTGAAATAAATTCCTTTACTTACTCAATTTATTCAAAACCCATTAACTTCAGATTTTATTTCTTAATTATAATTTAAAATCTTTTTAACTGAAAATACCAATTTTAGATTTCCCAAATTCCTTCTTTTTCCATTTAAATAATTTTAAAACTTGAATTTTAAAATAAATTCTTTATTCCTTTAAATAATAGCATTTAAGTTTTAAAATTCATTATTTCTCTATTTGTTCAAATCCCCTTTTCAGTACTTGGAATTTATTTATTAGAATTTTAAATATCACTTTTATTCTTTTCCAATTCATTCTTTAATTTGTTCAAATTCCCTATAATTATTTTCCTTAAGAATTATCTCTTTTATTTCTCATCAAAAATCCAATCTGCATATTTTTGATAACTCAGAATACCCAAATATTATCAATCAAACACAGCATCCAACATTTCCAATTACCAATGTAATCTTTCACAGATTATCAATCAAACACAGCATCCAACATTTCCAATTACCAATATAATCTTTCACAGATTATCAAATAAATCATATCATAGAATATTAAACAATCTAAGTATTTTGAGGAATTTAGTTGGATCCCTCCAACCTATTTCCCTACATCTACAGATATTAGCACAATATAAAAATACCAATTCCACATCAAGGTGGAATATCGCGGTATATGGATTTATATAATATCATCCGCTATTATGTGGCGCATAGGATCTCATCCGCTATATAATGCGAGAAATCAATCACTCCAATAGATATATGTATATATATTATATATAATACCACATCCAATCGATTCAATCATTCAACCAAAATTTAAATTTAACTATTTAAATTTAAATAATAAACCAGATGTGTGAGATTAGCTCACCTTTGATTTTTGTTAGCAACCATTTCCATCTCGACTTGTTTCTCCATGATTTTAGATCTTGTATAAATATTTATACATTTATTAATATTCGAACAAATCAAACAATCAATTTCCTTTTTAATAAATCAATCAACTAATAATTTAGTTTACCCCAATTTCCCCTTTTAAAATATCTTTTGGTAACTAAATAATTTTAAATAAGTTTATAAAAATTTATCTCCATCATATATTACTTTTAAAATTCGACCAGTAAATGAAAATAGGTATATTTATATATATTTTTTTTATTTTTCTTCCTTGGAACTACTTATTCTAGAAATAATATATATATGTATATTAAATTCTAATAAAATAATTTCCTCTCCAAACCTATACACATGTATTAAATAAAATAAAATATACAGCACTGTTTAAAAATTCTTTACTGTGAAATAAAATCTCACTTATATATATTTATTCATTTATTAAATTAAATAAAATAAATCGTAGATACCTCGCTGCCTAGCCTCACTGGTAAGAGTCGTCATCACAATTCCCACACACCCTCTAGAATCCACCTTCATCGAAACCCTCACAAGTCGCCTGCTATCTTCGATCTAGTGAGCGCCGCCAAGCCCACCCTTCAGCCGCTTACGCGAAAACCCCACAACATGACGCTAGTCCACTCATCCAACCCCAGGTCGCCGCCAACCTCACGAACACCTCATTTGCGAGCTAGCCCCTCGGATAAAAACAACGTTAACTTAGAAACTGTTGCGACATCGCTAGAGAGCTTCCTGGCCTCCAATGTCTCATGCGAACTCATGAATCCGACACACTCCAACATGCTTCCCCCTTACAAGCTACCCAACTTCACAAGTGACTTTGAGTTTGACTCGATTTCGAATTTCCTAGACGAATTCAAAAATTCACTTAATAGGAATGAACGCGATTTGATTTGTTTGTGACGGAGGGTGGAGCGAAGTGCAACAGAAGAAAAAAAAATTCAAAGTTCGGCCATGGATTCAATTTCGAACGAATTGTTTATTTTGATTTTTAAGTAGGGAGCGGCCATATTTTTTTCTAAGAACTCGATTTCTTCATTTGTTTTATATCCTTTTTCTTTTTCTCTTTTGACTTGTAGAAAGAATTTTATAAAATACACAACAAAGAAAATTAAAGGAAGAAGACGCGTGTTATTTGGAAGGACACGTGCAAAAATTCCTATACGTGTCTATTTGCCCAATATATGCGAATATATATTTTAATTTAAATTCAAATTCAAATCGTCTCGATTTACACAATCTAAAATTTTGAACTCCTATCGAGGCGTGCCGCTAGGCGTTTATAATGTTAAACCCCTATTCTGGACATAATGGAAAAGGTTCCGCGTCCTAATTTGATCGTATGGACAAAATAGCTTTTTGGACCCAGTTATAATATCGAATTCGATATAAATTCCAGCGTCGTACGCTTACACAACAACTCCAATCACTACGAAATTTGAAATCCGATATTAATATAATATTACGGATCCAATGGAACTGGTTTCGTCGAATTCCGAGACTGTGTCTCGGAAGGCTATTTTCAAATATTGATTTAATCAATATATTTTCAAAACTGAACAAATCACCTTCAAATTAAATTTTTAACACTTCTATTATTTTCAGTATTATCAATATAAATTTTGTAAGCCTTTGAAATATTTTTTAACAAGCTTAGAATTCTAGATTCAACATCTTTTTCACTCCAATCATTAAATTCAATATTTAAATTATCAAATAAATAGCGATATTTGAAATTCAAGTTAGAAACTAACTTTTAAATATTTAAAATCAATTAAATATTTCAATTTCAAATACCCAGAAATTCCAGGTTGTCACAAATTCAATGTCATCTTAATCCTAGTTGTTTAAGTGGATAAAAATAAATTTTAAATACAGGTTCTCATTTTCTCACAACAAATCAATTATCGATAGATAACTCACAATATCACAGTTCAACCCATCATATCATATCACAATACACCACAACTCCGTATCAGAGATATTCAAACAAACTAAGGTATTTAATTCAAGTTGTCTTCTATAGGCAAGATGAATAATCAAATAATTCATAATTAATTTAATTTAATCACCCATTATAAATTAAATTAATTGTCTTTAATCCTGCTTAATTAACTTTGGTTAATTATAAACCATTGCTTCAATTAATTACACTGATTGATTATCCTTAATTAATCACATTAATCTTAATTAATTACCTTGATTAATTATCCTTCTATTATAAATTAATTACTCTTTAATTACTAATTAATTGATCAATAATTAATCTTTAATTATTTATTAATTAATCTTTAATTATCAATCAATCAATTAATTAAATGATAAGTCATTTATCTTAATTAACTTCTTAATTATCATTTAAAAATCTTACTTAATGAATGTGGAATTAAATTATCATTAACTTAGAAAGCTTTAAGTTAAATTAAAAATTTAAACACTTTATCTCTTTTTAATTAATGACTTAATTACCTACTTAATTAAGTTTTTAAAAACAACTTAAGGATTAACTTAATTAATTAAAACTTAAAATAAATTTCTCAACTTAAATTAACAATCATTACTTAAAATAGTTTCAAAAATAATTAGTTTAAAACTTGATTTTGTTATAATTTAAAAACTTATTAACCTTCCAATATTCACCCGAGGCAAACCCATGTTTTCCCGTTCAAAATCCCAAGTTTCCTCAACCTTTTTCCGAGCTTCAGTTTTCTTTTTAAAACTTAGTTTAAAATTTAAAAACTGTTATACTTAAATCACTCTCTCATAGATGAAGACGAACCCGAGCTAACCCATCTTCTTCCCGAGCTAAACTCGAGAAAACTTCATCCATCCAAAACTAAATCTCTGATACCAGAGATACCATGTGCACATGCACAGGTAAAAGCTGGCGCACCGGCCACCATCACCAACGTCGATGGATCGACGTTTACCTACTCCTACAACTCTGACAACCCAAGATCTAGATCGAGCACGAAAGCGGAATCCCACCCATCAGAACCCACTGGAACAAAACATTCCAACTTAGAACCGCCTCGTCCAGACTCCTCCGACCACCAAAGGTCGCGAGACTTCACACAAAGCTTCGCCAACATCCTACGCTCCTTTCCCCGCATGACCGGCCTCCTCCGATGCATCAACGACGGCGCTGTCACCAATTTTCGAGCCTCGGCCAAAAACCCACTCAAAACCCTACTTCTCTGATTCATTGACGCCACAGTGGGTTAAAAATTCATCTTTCATTTTTGCCAAGCTCGCCTATCTCCCCGCTATCTCCGGCTGTGATCCTGGCCACCCAGATCAAACCATTCACCAAAAAACGACGAAAATACCTATCGCATTCAACATGCAATATCTCGCGATCTATAAACCTAAAATTCATGATTTTATTTTTAAAAATCATCATTTCAGACAATACATTAGATTATATACTTGAATACATGATTTATTCAAATCGAGATTTTGATATATTCATGCATTTACTGTAGTTCTTTATTTTGTTAAAAACTATCTTTAAATCTCCCCTAGAAATATTTTTAAATCAAACTCCTTGTTATTACAAACAAGTTTGATTTATGCATCTAGGCCTAACAAGAATCAGAGAGAGTTATATTTAATTTTTGATCAAGTTTGAACCCTGTAAAAACCTGCAACCAGAGCTCTACATATACAAATATATCATATACATACATCCACACCAAACCAAAACATATTCATACACATGCATGTATTCATATTTCATTTATTTGAACATTATCACAAATAATATTCATAAGCATCAAAATAAAACTGATCTAAGTTTTTTAAAGAGAAATTTACTCACAGTTTTAGAAAACAGAGGAGCCTGAGATGATAGTTTTGAAATAGGGATTCAAATCTTGCCACTTGAATTGAAACTGAGCATGAATCTGATGCTGAATCCCCTTGAATTTGAGTTGACTTGAGCTTCAAGTTGTAGATTGTAAAAGCTTGATGTAGTTTTGAATTTAATTTCTTCTTTGGTTTTAAATATGCAGGTTTTGTTTTCTTAGTTTTGAAAAATGAAGATAGAAAAAGAATAGAGAAGAGGAGATAGATATATTTATAATCTAGATTTATCTTTTATTTAAAAATGAAAAGAAAACAAATTACATGACACTTGTAATTTGCATGAAAATATTTGCTTACATTTGTTAAACTCTATGCTACAAATTTTACACTTGTATTTAGAATGTGTTAATAAATTTTAATATGTTTTATAAATCTTTATATTTATTTTCTATTTAGTTAATTCATTTTCCTAATTTATATTTACTAAACCCTTTAAAGAAACTAATATAAAAATAATTATATACTAAATAAATAATATATATTATTTTTAAATCCAAATTACTTTAAGATATTTATCTTTTGAATTTCAAATTCAAATTCCATTTAAAATCAACTCATGTAAATACATATATCTAAACACACACATATTCAATTTGTTTTCAAAAGGATAATTTTCCAATTTTAAATAATTATATTAGGAAGATTATCAACCCAATATTTATCCAGATTTATATTTTTATTATCAGAATTATTTACTTAACTTATAAATTATTATTTTTTATTGTTAAAATCAGATAATTATCCAATTACCTAATGCCCAAAAATTTGGGTTATCACATGATTATTTTGAATAAAGTATATCAAATTCTTAATTCCTTCTTGTTCCTTTTTGGGGACGAAAGGTTTTCAGTAGGGGAGATTGTAATGACCCATATTTTTGATGATTAAAAATATTAAATTAAATAAGATTTTTAGGATTTAATATTGTAAGAAATTAAAATTTATGATTTATAAATAGGAAAAAACCATAAGAATATGATTTAATAATGTTGTTTGAATGTTGTTGACCACTATTTTAATGTAATTTCAATCAATTGAAATAATTGTAAAGTTAATTTGGTTATAATTGTAAATAAGGAATAAATTAAATGTTGGATTTAATCATGAAATTATATGTTATTAATTGAAATAGATTTATTATAGAATATGAAATAAATTAATTAGTAAATAAATTTATTAGTTGTTGTGTAAACAATAAACTTAGAAATGTGTTGAATTACTAATGTATAACAATTGTTTATTTATCACTTTATTATTTAATTCGTTTGAAATTAGTTGGAAATCAATGAAATTAAATGTTGTAGTTAACATAAGAAAAGACGTTAGTTGTTGAGTGATGAGAATAATAAGATGGAAATTTATGTTAAATTAATTCATAAGGTAATAGTGTTTTAATGATAAGAATGTAAACCAAAATAAAAGAATTTGTTGAAATTTAAATTTATATAAACTATTATTTCTATTGTAATTTAATGCTGAAATTAATGTAATATTAAAATATTGGATTTAACATGGAAAATTTAATTTTGAAAATATTATTAATTTCTATGTAATCAGGAACAATGGAAACCGTTAACTTTTAAAATTGAATTTTAAAATGATTAGATTGAATTATTTTAAAATGATTAAATTGATTTATTCCATAATAATCCACTTAATTAACGTAAAAATTTGTCTTTTTGGGAACTATCTTAGATTTTGACGAAATCTGTTTCATCAGATCCATAACAGTGAATTATTATAGGATTTCAAGTTTCGTAGCGATCGGACTTATCATTTGATCGTGCAAGCTTGTTACGCGTAGAAATCAATTAAAGGAATTCAAATGAATATAATTTGATTTTAAATGCTAACTTCTATATACAATGGAATTACGGTTTAAAACTCTTTTCATTGAGTTTAAAAATATTGAAAACCTATATTTTGATATTTGGGATGATCTACTTTTATTTCGGGAACGAAATGAGCTTTTTGGGGCTTTGTTATCCCTTTGGTCCATTCGATCTGCTCCGTCCATTCCTATCCATCTCTATCTATATAAATAGATATTTTTTGAAACCCTAGCAATTTCTATTCTGATTTCTATACGTACTAGTTATTCTCATCCTTCTCAATGGCAGACACCTCAAAACCCTAAATTCTCAATTCCAAATCAAACTCCAAAATCCAAACAACTTAAAACCTATCAAATTATATATCATCGCGAAGCTCTCAACGAATGTAATCTGCATCTGCAATTCGTTTTTCGATTGGAGGCTCCATTTGTCCAGAAATCGAGGATCTTTCTCAGCCGTCTGTTGTAGGGTTTTGTAATTCAATGGTGGATTTGCAGCCATATGGCTATCGAGTGGTGCTGTAGTGTAGAGGACATCAAGGGGAGGAGATTTAGAGACTTGCATCTCATCATTGGCGATCGATTCCACCTGAAATCAAGGAGAACGCGGCGGTGGTGTGTGCACCTAGGGGCACTGTAGGAGGCGGCACAGCCATGTATGGAGGCGGCCGGTGACGAGCAGTGGCGTGGCAATTTTAGATCTTGGTTTCACTGGCCATAGGCGCATGCGTTCATAGATGATCATGGAGGCTGTGGATGTGAGCGTGGGTTCGAGCCCTGTAGGGTTTGATAGTGGTTAGGTATTTACGATAATGCCCTTTATTTTATTTTAATTTAAAATTTCAAAACTTTTATGTTAATGAATTTTGCATACGTACTCGGATTCACGTGCGGTTTCTCCCGTTGGGTTTGTATCGAAATTCCAGACAATATGGAACTGGTTTGGTTGAATCTGGAGACAGTTGGAATTTTAGGCTTTATTTAGATTTTAAATCGCTATAAATCAAAGATGAGTAATTTAACCCACTCAGGCAATATTAAATCTTCTTATGTTTGTTGAATTAGATTTATGAAGTGATAAAAATTTCATTAGTTATTGTTTGGTAGTTTTAATTGGCATTTAAATTTGAAATTGAATTTCAGTGAATCAAAATGCCATTTAAATTGAAGTTGGAATTTAATTGCTAGTTAAATACCTGATATTGGTAACTAGTTAATTGTTGTGATTGATAGGCGCAATTGGACGTTGACTGTGATGGATGTGTATTTGCTGACATTTTGGATGATTGAGTGTTTATTTATTTATACATATCCCTGCTACTACACTACTTGAAAGCATATAAACTATAATTTGAATTATTTCGAATAAATTAAGAAATATTTGAAATGAAATATACCTATGACACTTTGGTTTGGACTAAAATGATATATATCCATCCCTGAAATTAAAATTAAAACTAAAATAATTGATCACTTGACCATAGGGTAAAAAACTATATACGGACACCGTTGGTCTATTTGAAATGTTCTGATAAATAAAAAAATTTATTTTTAAAGAATTAAGTTTTTAAGTTTATATTTAATTTGATTAAATAAAAAGTTTTAAAATTTAATTTTAAGACTTAATTATGTATTTAAAGTTTAATATATATATATATATATGGATTTTTCAATTTAAATTTTAAGATTTAACTTAGATATTTTATTTAGTTTTAAAAAATTAATTTAATGTAATTTATTTTAGTATTAATAAATATTTACTCAACAAAATAATTAGGCTTTTATTTAATTTAATATAAAAGTCTAATTTAAATTATTTTTATTTAATATGGTATAAATACTTAATATAATTTAAAATTTAATTTTAGTATAAATTTTTAAATTTTTTTAGAATTTTTTTAAAAATAAATAAATTTAATTATGTAAAGATTTATATTTTTATAACTTTAATAAATATAAGAAACATATGTTTAAGTTTAAGATTTCATTAATTTTTACTATTATGTAATTTCGAGGAATAATTATGACATTTAATAGATTGGTTTCAAAAATAAAACTCAATAACTTGAATTTTGTTAATATCAATAAATTTAATTGTTTAAATGATTGCAAATGATAAATATATTTGAAGTTAATATTTAGGATTTGACATAGTTTAAATTATTTAAGTATGCTTTATAAAATGACCACAGTGTGAAAATATAACGACTGGTTGTTAAAGAGGCCGAAGCCGAATATTGGCATACTCTCTGTCAATACCGAAACTACCTTAACAACCATGTATGTGGTGGAGAATCCATAATGAAGTAGGATGGATTGGTGTTGGAATAAAGTAAGAGAATGATGATGGATAGCCTTAACCTTCGGGTCATAACTAAAATGACTAAAACATGAGCCATAACCAGGCCAAGTGAGGTCGCTTCTCTGATCGGACAGACTTCTTCGATGCCATCTCTTACTTTTGTGATGGATTGGTGGCCACCTTTGATAATGGGAGTGTTGGTCGAGGTGGGCGATAGCAGGGGCTACGCGTTACCACCAGCTTGATTCCGTAATCCGGTAGCATCCTACCGTGGGTAAAGCTTCGTGTGCCTTATCATATTATCCCTAATCGCACCCACGACTTTTTTTGTGTTATACCTATGGAGTGCTCCATGATTGCCCACCAGTTTGCGGTGGAGTTTACAGTACTGTATAAACTACAATGCTTAAATAAAATGTGTTAAGGGGAATATGGTCACGCCTTAATGCTAATTTCAATATTTACTTTACTGATAGACACTACATATATATAGCGTATTTTACTACATATAGCTAGTTTAACGGATCCTTAGGAGATGGAAAATCACATAACATCTCTTACGTTATTGCTCGCACGTTATACACCGGATAAGAGATTTGAAATCCCGTAAATATCTCTGAATCTATTGCACTCATACTTATTGTTAATTTAACTTACATAAGAACATTTAGTTCTGACTCGAGTGTTTTGTCTTTTCATTACGCTCGGGTCAGCCTGAACATTTCAATGTTGTAGACTTTATTTCTATAGGACAAAGATTGAGTTTAGTATATTATATTATTAGTAATTTTTCGCTGCGTCATTATTGGTATGTCGTTGTTTGTACTCTGATTGTTCTAAAAATTGTGTAAGCAATTGTACATTATAAAACAGCTTCATGAACTGTTTATTTGATTTTAAATTTTGTCATTCTGCTGTGAGATTCTATGTTTTATTTTTTTCCTTCTTTTCTCTTATTTTCTTATTTATCCCATTGACAATCCTCCCTTTTGAATTGTTTGAGCTAGACATGTGTGGTTTATTGTCGATCTAAACGTCCAAAAAGGTAGGTCGTCACCAGTGCCATTGGGTTTACTAAGCCTCCTTTTGAAATTCTAAAGTATGATTTTGAATTAACTTCAATTCTTTAATAAATATTGGGGTTTAAGGTTTCCAGATGATTTTTCAGGTTGTATAATTATTTTATAAAGGTATTTATAAATAATAATTATAAAAATGGGTATTACTAGATAAAAGGGTTTAGTTAAAGCGATTTTCAAAGGATGTTTTGTAAATGATATTTTGTAAAGGATTTTCCTTTAAGAAGATTTATTAAAAGAGTTTTTGAAATAAAGAAATGATTTATAAATGATTTTGGAGATTTGTAAGAGATTTATAATTTAACTTGGAGAATTTTAAAAGTGATATATAAATTTATTTGAAAATTTTATAAGTTATTTGAAATATGAAGTGAGCTTTTAAAAAGGAAACTTTTTATAGAGGATAAGTGGATAGGTTTATAGTAAGTAATATTTTAAAAAAAAAATTGAAAGAAGGCACATTTTGTAAAGTTTGGTAAATATACTTATACCATTGAGATAAGTATATAAATATTTTTGCAAGTATAAAAGGGATGAAAGGTTTTGGAAATAGTGTTTTGTAAAGATCTTTGATCAAACATTATAAAGTGATTTTGATTGATTAAATATTGATTAATAAGGCTTAGTGGATTCCATATGGAATTAAATCCATGTTTGAATGTTTTTTTATTTAATAGCTAAATAACCGACTATCGAAATCTGGACCAAAACATAACTTTGGAAACATCTAGGCGAAACACATGAGTTATATGGCACAGGCATCCCAACGATGATGTACTGTGCATATTAGTTTCATTTTGTTCTTCTAGGATAAATGATAAGGAAATCTATCCACTAATGGTTAGGAGGCGATCTCCGCTTTTATCTTATCTGTTTATTTCCTAAAGAACAGGGGTTGAGTTTAATGGAAATTATTGAAAGTTTTTTCGAAAAGACCGAGATCAGATATGTTATTTGAAAACCACTTCCATCCAACTCATTCATTTTGAACTGAAGACATCTTGAAGAGTATGGATCAAAGGCGGAGTTCTGAAGTGTAAGGGCTATTTTTTACTAACCTTGAGGGTGGTTCCAAAATGGGTGTAGTGGAGGTAGTGCCTTGTGTTCGTTCATCGCCTGAATGAATTGTATGGACAAACGTTAACATAACATCACTGTTAGCATTTCAAATGGGAAGTGCTATATAAAGGTAAAACATTGCCTCAAGCCTTGTCAACTAGGAAATGAAAAAAATCGGTCATGCATCAAGGCTATGTGGGTCGCTCCCATCAGGGTATGGTCATCCCAAATCTAGATCGATTGCCATCTACTCACGTGTGCTTCGAGGCCCAAAGTGGGGTGATCATAGTGGGCACTGCTAGTCAAGTGGTAGGCCAGTCCAATGTGGCAGCGGTACAAGATGTTCTTGTCAGACCCCGATGCATTTTATCTAGAGATATACCATAGAAGGTAGTTCCTTATCTTTTCATTGTATGGAATTCATTCTCCGATTCGTGACTTTACGATTTTAAATGTATTACCTCCAAAAATGGATCAACACCTTGTATTGAGTGTGAAATCACCAGCCTTGTTCTTATAGAGAAATAATATTGAAAATAAATGTAAAAAGCGAAGAAATAGTAAAAAGATAAGAAGATTTTTATATTGGTTCAGCTATTAATGAAGCCAACATCCACTTTCTAACTTTCTGTTACTGATGCTGTTATAAATTGAATTGGACTACAATATGATTGAATCTTATAAGTTAGATCAAGTCACAAGTGAAAGAGTTCACTGGAGAATCATAGTGAGCCCCTTGATAACTATTGTGTGGGAGGAAAAGAGTGAAGAATAGTCTATGCAGAGTTCCAATAGCCAGTCCAGAAGATCTCATTTATGTCGTAAGTAGGATTGTATTTATAGGGATTAGAGAGCTATTGAGCAAGGCCGCTTTGCCAGAAGACTACACTCGATGTTACGACTGTGCTCTGATAATTTCATAACGACCCAACGTAATCTAATGGTTTGCTAGCGATCCATGTAATTAGGACATTTTTGTAATTTTTCCTTTGGGTTGCACTCCTTGTCTTATGTAGGTACTTTTCATGTAATTTCGTAACTTATTGCCTTGTTTTGGCGATGGTTCATGCACGGGTTAGATTGTTCTACAACCTTCATCAAATGAATGTTCACTTCGCGAATTTGGTTGCTTGAAATACTATGAAACTGGAAAAACATCCCTAGAAAAGATATTGGTTCATGATGCAACATGCTTGAACGACCCTTGGAGCTTCCTTATGGATGACTAGTGATCCATGGGTGATGGATGGCTAGCGATCCATCCCTTAGTGGATTTTTAGGTAGTTCTTCTTGGCTGGATTTGGCTTGTTATTTTGGATGACTTGTTCAAGTTTCAAGTCATTCTGGCATAGTCCCTAAGTTCTAACCCCTATTGAATTCTGCTGGGTTAAAAACCCGGTTAACATTTTTCCTCCAAAGTATGCTTTCTTTGGGAACAAAGTATGCTCTGGAACTGGTCATTCTTGAGTTCCTATTCTATGAAATCCAGTCGATCGTATTAAGTTTACCGTGAAGTATTGTTCATGACTTTTCAATTTTTATTGAATTCGAGATGTGGATCATCATTCATGGAAACATATCAATTTTGACTCTATAATTTCCAAAGTGTTAATGAAAGGCAAGGGGGTTGAGTTTGAAAAGTTTGAGAAAAAATTTAATGTGAGATGATGGATCATTAGTGATCCATGGGTGATGGATCTTTAGCAATCCAATCACTTTGATTTTTTTTCCCACTGGAATTTTTCTACTTAATACCATTTTCGAGCCGACCCTTTCTTATTTGCTTCTTTCTCATTTTCTTCTTATGACCCAAGCTAACCATGATCAAACCCTAACCATCCTTTACTGCTGCCGCCGTTATTCTCTATCGTCCTAGCCACCTACTACCACCATCAGCTACCTCCGCCATCACCCCAAGCCAAACCCTAGCACCAGAATCGCCGCTCGCTTGGATCACGGCCGACCTAGTGGATTGTTAATCCTAGCTTGGATTGCCACGAACCCAAATTAGAAAACGTATGCCTTTGATCCGAGGTTGATAATGACGTGGTTAATGTATTGGTGGTGATTTCCAGTGAATTTACGATCAATGAGAATAGTGAACGAAGCGGGTTGATTGCAATTTATTGGAGGTAGATTGTGGATTCATGTCTTGCACTTGATGCATTCTACTATCTTCGCCTAATAAATCAAAATCGATTAGCTTATGGCCTTGATGGTTCTAACGAGGCAGTTTACTATGGACCTGATCATCCTGGATTAGTCTTACTATTGCATGCTCGGTGTATCTGAGAATAGAATGAGCTTCTTGTGTCGCTTTGGACAATTGATTTGTCATCTATCATCGATCGATAATAGGTATGTGTAGGAGGATTAACTTTAATGAATGATATGAAAAGCTTTTTAAATTTTTTCCCAACAGTGAACTACCTACATGGGATAGAGCATTCGTAATGCTCGGGACAGCGAGCACATCTCACATAGATAATGCTTGGAATCCGATGAGTTGGCATAAGTTTTAATGTCTTTTTCGAATTCAAGCATTAAACATATAGGGATTTCAAATTAAAAAATAGGGTAAACTGACCATGTTGGATAGAAGTTCTATTATATAGAATGAAGAAGCATCTATTTTCTTACATAAATCCAGTGGAGGGGGCCGGTTACTTTCGAAAGCAGAATCAACATGGGTCATGCCCTCGCAAATGATCCTTGCAATGCCTACTTCTTTGGCACCACAGGCTCAATATGGCCAATTTGTGACAATTGGTCTGGTTGTCGATCGAACTCCTCTGAATTTTAGAGTTTTACCTAACCCTTCGGAGAGAGCTTCTACTGTCATTTTTGTTGAAATACTACGCAATATTTTTCTACAACATGGTATTCCAGATGACAATGGGTGCCTTCCACTGAAAAATGAGTTTGCACACATGTCACCTTAGGGGTACACCGCCTGCCATTAGTACGTGTGATTGAGTGGTGTTGTACCCCTATTCAACCATTTCTTTAGAGACATTCTTCTGAATTTGGGTATAGCCCCATTTCGGATTTATCCCAATGACTATGAAATTTTGACGTGTATTCATGTTTTGTTTATGCAGACATTCAACCGTGCCTCAAGCTTCGATGAATGAGAGAGAAATGTCTGTCTTTTGTGATTATTGAGGCTTAGAGAAATCGCAAAATCATATTGCAGCTCCAATGCAACTTATCCTAGTTCAAGACCTAATATTTCTTCATTAGATGTCCTTAAGGGTTTAATCATCTTCGGACGATAGGGCGTAAGCTTTCTCTTTTCTCATTGAGTGTTACTATGATGTTGTGCAGTTATAATAGACTAAGTGCTTCTTAAATTTATTTCGAGGCAAAATAAAGATCCAACACTAGACTCTATCTTCCATACTCTAGAGGCCATAGATGCTAGAGAGAGATCGGTTAAACGTTTGCTAACAGATGAGAATTTGCATTGGTAAAGGTTGCTACATCCCAGGAGGTATGCCATCGCTATCAAGGTACCATCCCCTACCCGTTCTAGGATTATAACATGGTCCACTTCTTCATCGTACAATTTCGAAGAGAGCAGTCTATAAAGAGTAGAAGGTCCATTCGGTGGATCAATTGAGGAAATTCTTGAAGAAAAGGACATTATAAATGGAGCTATTAGTCTGAATAGGATACCTTTGATCCCAAAGGAAGGTGAAAGGGGGTTCAAACAATGAGAAGGCAATGTCGCGGTGATTGTAGAAAAAAGGAAAGGTGAAATTGAGTGGAAGTGACACTGACCCATTCTCCAACGATGAGGAATTTGATGCAAATTCCAATGAAGGATATCTCATATAATGTGATGAAACTCCAAGAAAGAGTCCTATTCTCCCGGATTCCACTCCCTAAGAGGTTATTGCTAAAGATGCTCCCCCCAACAACTGAACGACTTCATGGTTCTCCGCCAAAGGAAACAAATATCAACTTTGGAGACTTGTGCAACGTTTGTGTGGACATTGTAAAACTCATGGGAAATGTTTTGAATCCGAGGGATTGTTTCCTCACTTCGGTCACGCTGTTTCCATAATTAGCTTGACTCCCATTGTAGCACTTCCCGACCCTTTTTGTGAAGTCCTTTTATGGCGCCTACGACACGTTACATACTTCATGTATACTCATATATGCATTATTTGAGCTCATTTTCTACCACTAAATTTACTTCAATTTTTCTTTTATATTAGGTAACATGGGAGGTTGTAAACTTTATGAAGATCTTGAACAATTTACAGATGCACAATTTGGGTCAAAAAAAACTTCAAGCCACCACTAGCCCTAAGAAACTGAGGAAGAATAGAGGAGGAGAAAAGATTGGGAAGGTGAAGCTCATCGTTGGGATGAAAGGGACCAAAGCAGAGTTCTAGGGCTGGCTATAAGAAGAGGAAGACCCCAGATGATCAGGAAGAGCCATCCAAAAAGTCAAAAGTAGATCATGATCCTTATCCACGAGCACCATACATCAGCCCTGACTCCAGTTTCTATCGAAATTAATGTTCAATCTGCTACTATTTAGGTCGCTCCATCAACTTAGGCTCTGTCAACTCATATTGTGCCTGCTTCTATATTTTCACGCCCTCAACGAATGCCTTCTTATATTCTCCCCTATGGTCCACCAAAACTTGAAGCCGCACTCCCGGGCTAGTTTTTAAAGGGAGTTAAATTCGATCATGGCTTGCATTCGATCCGTAAGGATTCTTATGTACCCTATCTCCTAGAGATTCAGAGTGACTTGAAGCAAGCTGAAGGATGGGAGAAATTACCTAAGTAGTTGGCGGACACAAATCGTAACAACTATAAGGAGATTCTTTCTTTCGAGTAGGAAAAGGATGATTATGAAAGGATGCTAACAGACCATGATGCTAGAATTGATCAACTGACAAAATATAGAGACGCTGCCATTCGAGATAGTAAGATCAATGCTAGTCTACGAAAAGAATTGAAGGAGGCCCATATAAAAATTGAAATCATGTTCAGAGATGGAAATCAAGAAAGCCAATGCTGATGAAGTAAAGCTGAAAAAGAAGCTTGAAACTCGAGATGAGATCATCGAAGCTCAAAAGAGAATCATTGCTGGTCATGATAAACCGTCGAAGCTTATAAGAAAATAATTGCTTATTATGCGGGATGGTGGAATTCTGAGATTAGACCATCTCCTACTAGGCTCAAGTGATTGCTTTGCTTCAAGAAAAAGTTCACCACTCGATGTTGAAAATACCAAAGTCAAAGTTAAGAAAGCCGTTGTGATGGGGGACTACTTGGAGCTGTAAGATACCTTTGAAAGGAAGATGGTGAAGATGGATAATCCATCCCGAACATCTCCCTATTATATTAGGGTAGACTTTGTTATATTAGCCATAAATTCTCGGTACACTTGTGGTTTGGAAAAAACCCTGGCATGTGTGCCCGGAGCAAGAACCGGAGGATCCCTATCTAAACAAAGAATCAAAGAGGGCTCTGGTAGTGGTCCAAGAGATCATTCAGGTTGAAAGGGAGTGGGAAGCAGCCCAAATTGGTGCAGCTGTAGCTGCTAAACCACTATCAGAGACTTTCAATTATGGGTCGGGCGAATCGTCCAAGCATCTTCATGATCAGATAGAAATCACTTCGGCTTCGACCGATACTGCTTTGTTATCCATCCCTTTAGCACCTATCTCCGAAGCCTTGGGAAGTGATGAAACTTTGACCAAGGTTGTGCAACCATCTAAAGAAGGAAACGGTTGGGAGTATGAGATGGAGATATAGAGTCACGCTTTTGGTTCAAGTAACTTTCTTGTTTCCCCCGAATTTGGGAAATTCCGCTCACACTATAACAACAAGATAAACTAAATTCTTTCCTTTTTGATCTTATTGGTCTGTCTTCTTTGCTTGTTGAACTGCCAATTTCTCCAGTCCTAGAGCTTATTGCTATCTCGACTGCTTCAGCACTTGTTTCTGTAGCTGCTTTGATCACCACGCCCATGTCTGGCTCGCAACCAGGGTCGGAACGTGAGAAGATTGCTGCGTTGCATGGCCTGGACGACCCTTCCATATCTCTAAAGGGTTATTTAACAGTAGTTGACACACTAGATTAGACAAACCAAGCTAGCTCGCTAGGTTAAACAGAGCAGTAGATAGTGGCAGTTAAGAAAGAGAAGGTTGAGGAGTGAGTCTTCTAGGAGCTCCCACAAGTCGCTGGCATAAGACCAAAGGGGAATATTCCGAGGGGCCAAAGAACAAGAAGGAGACATGGGAATGGAGCCTATAATCGATATCTTTGGTAGCAATATGACTTCCTATGGGGATGCTAAGAGGAACAAGAAACTTCCGACCAAAGGCAGGAAAGGAAGTGATGGCAAGGAGCATTAACAGACTCGAGTGACAGTGGAGCCAAATTTTGTAGCATTTTCATTTGTTCATCATGTATTTTTTTACAAGTATAGAGTCTGCACTTATCACTTTTGTTTTTATAGCATCTGTACTTTTCTTTTTTTTTGGCCGTGTGGGTACGACCCCTACATTTTGACTTTGTACAGAAAATGTTACGAGAAATGAAAAGATTAACGTTTATATTGGTGTCACTTCTGTTTTCTTTCTTATTTATCACGTACTTACCTTGTTTTTATACCACTTATGTGTGCACATGATGCGATTGCTTATTCTGTAATTTCTATACTTCATATTACCGTGCTATATTTTGTGGTATAGATGCCTTTATTTCCATGATTTCACGCACTATGTCTGAATTTTTCAATTTTATGACTATTTTGTTGTGATTGCCAAAATTATTTCTTCGGCCTAACAGGACTGTGGAGTAGTTTTCCCTTCAACTAAGTGTTGGTGTGTGCCCCTACTTCATAAGGTTATCTACTCCGAGCACTTGATAAATGGCCAATGGATCCGAGCGATTCCTTTGATGTCTATAGCAGAATTTATTTTGCGGTTCCTATCTTCTGGAGCTTGTGACTTGAATTTCTCGACTCCAGAGATTTTATCGGTCAACGATCTAGATACTTTGTCGATTTCTATTTTTGCGACATTGTTGGATTCACGTCGATTCTCTTTTATACTAGGAGTTGATCCGTGTTAGTCCTATAATGGACAAGTTTTTCGGTGTTGTCAGGACAATACCAGTACTTATAAAATCTTAAAGGTTTGCTGATGATGCCAGGGTAACATCCAGCAGTGCTAGCGCGGCTTATGAAATGTGAGGCTTTTGAGAGTGCGGTTTACGAAATGCATGGCTTTTGATAGTGCGTGACTTAAGAAATGCACGACCTTTGAGAATGTGCGATTTACAAAATGTGCGACTTCTGAGAGTGCGCAGCTTACAAAATGTGCGACTTTTGAGTTTGAGTCGATTTAGAGTCAACGAGTCGAAGGAGCGTGCTTGGGTATGGTTTCACTTTCCCGAGCAGCCAATGAATGATTTTGAGTCGGTTTACTTTCATCGACTTGACGAGTAACTTATATGAACATGGTTTTATTGGTTTAAGAAACTATAAAGATTTTATTGATAAAATGGAAAGTAGATCAAATTATGCCTATTTACAATGCCCCCAGTATAGTCGGGCAGCTTATTTGTGAAAACTGGAAATACATAGATAAAAGATAAATAAAGTAATGCTAGAGCGAGTCATTATTCCAAGCATGGGGAATCTGAATTCCATCGACTATGGTCAGCTTGAAAGTGCCATCTCCAACATTTTTCCCGATTGAGTAAGGCCTTTCCCTGTTTGGTCCAAATGTATCTACTGCCGAATAGATCCATTTCAGGATAAGATCTCCCACTTCGAAAGTATGGTATTGGACCTTGGAGTTGAAGTGTTGTGTTACCCTTTTCTGGTGAGCAATAGTCCTTAGCTCGGCTTCCACTCGTTTCTCGTCAATCACATCAAGTGACTCGAGTAGGAGCTGCTCGTTCTCTTTTTGATTGAAGTGTCATTTCCAATAGGAGGGAACTTCCGATTCGACCGAGATCATTGCTTCGGTTCAATATGTTAAAATAAATGGCGAGTGTCCAATTGCTGACTTGTGTCGTTCGATAAGCCTGTAATGCAAGTGGGAGCTCATCAACCCAGTTTCCTTTGGCTTTTGTCAACCATTTATTAATGGTGGACTTGATGATTTTGTTCACTATCTCCACTTTCCCATTTGTTTGAGGGTGTGCCACTGCGGAGAAACTATTTTCAATGCGGAAACGCTTGCAAAAGTTCTCAAATTCAGCGCTTTTGAATTAAGTTTGGTTATCTGTGATAATTGCGGTGGCACTCCAAACCTATAAATAATATTTTTAATAACAAAGTTAATTAGCCAATAGTTCCTCTTCAGCCTATTTTGTGAAATAATCAACAGCAATGATAGAATATTTGGCTCCTCCTTTAGCAATTGGGAGCACACCGATTAGGTCAATTCCCCAGACCGTGAATGGCCTGGGCCAACCATTGGTATAAGTTATGTGGATGGATTTCTTTGTATTTGGCAAACTTCTGGCCTTACACAGTTCGCCTACTGTAGTCTGCTGTGTCATGATTGATGGTTGGCCAGAAGTAACCATATTAGAGGATCTTTTTTGCTAGAGTCTACTTTATAATATGGTTTCCACAATCGACTTCATGGACTTCCCTGAGGACCCTTTTGGCTTCGTTGTTGGTTACACATCTGAGTAGGGAGTAGAGAATCCCCTCTTGAAAAGGATTTCATCCTTCTTGATGAACAATGGTGCCTTCCAGAGTAGCTTCTTTCACTGGTTCCGATCTCTATGGAGTGTACCTTCGATCAGGTAATCTTTGACAAACATCATCCATGATTCCTCTTCCTTAACGGTTTCCTTAATCCAATCAATATCCATATCATCTATGATGGACGATATAAGCATTTCAACTGAGGCCGGTCCTATTGACCGAGCATCTCTAGAATAAGCTAGTTCAGCGACACAATCCGCTTGCATATTCTATTCCCTAAGAATGTGACTTAAAGTGTAATGCTCTATGTCCTACAGAAATTCCCCCTCTTTTTACTGGTAGAGGGTGAGGTTGCCCTTGCTTGGTACTCCCCTTTCACTTGGAAGATGACTAGCTGAGAATCGATGTGGATATGCATAGTTTTTATTCCTAATTCTTTAATGGTTTTTAACCCTTCCATCAAAGCCTCATATTCTGCTTCATTCTTGGTGGCAGGAAACTCCAGTCTTAGAACATAACAAATGGATCATACTTCGTTGGTTTTCAGTACTACCCCTACACCGGAGCATGATTCATTTAATGCACCATCAACAAACAACTTCCATTGTGGCACCATGTCCGAAGTGCTTTCTTCTTCACCATCCTGCTCGGTAAATTCGGTGATGAAATTTGCCAATGCATGTCCGTTGATAGCTCTTCAAGGGTGATAAGTGATTTCATATTGGCTTAACTCGATGTTCCATTTCTAAAGTCGAACTGATGTCTCTAGGAAATATAACACTTGTTTAAGAGGTTGATCAATCAACACTCTGATGGGATGGGCCCAAAAGTATGGTCGTAGCTTCCTCGATGTGATCAACAGGCAATAGGTGAGTTTTTCCAACTTCGAATAATTATTTTCAACTCTAGTGAACCACTTACTGATGCAGTAGATGGGCCATTGGACCTTAGCCTTACTAATGCTGCACTCAGAGCATGGGCCGACACAGCGAGATAAGCGAACAAATCTTCCCTATTTATTTGCTTGGATAAGACCGGAAAGATTTCCATATGATGAAGTAATTATTCAAAGGTCATCCGGTAGGCTTCATTCTATTTCAGATTCTTCTTTCCCTTCTTTAATACATTGAATAGTGGTATGGACTTGTCAGTCACTCGAGAAATTAATCGGCTCAGCACTGTGGTCTTCCTATTTAGACTTTATAACTCCTTTTTACTTATGGGGGCTTTTGACATCCTTATGGCGGTAATCCATTCTGGATCAGCTTCAATGCCCCTTGCATTCATAGTGAAACCAAGGAATTTGCTAGAAGCAATGCCAAAAGAGCATTTCAATGGGTTGAGCTTCATTCCATATTTTTGCAATATTTCAAACATTTCTGGGAGATATCTAAGTGATTCTTGGATACGCATGATTGACAAGCATGTCGTCCACGTATACTTTCATCTTTTCCCGATCCGATCTTTGAACATTGTGTTTACTAGCCATTTGTAGGTTTCCCGTACATTTTTTAGTCCAAAGGGCATGACTCAATAATAGTTTAATCCAAGATCGATAATGAAACAGTATTCTCTTGATTGGTTTCATGCGTCATGATTTGGTTGTATCTAGAGTAGGCATCCATAAACGATAATAGCTCGGGCCTACCGTGGACCCAACAAGCTGATCGATCTTAGGCAATGGAAAGCTATCCTTTTGGCATGCTTTGTTCAAATTTGAGTAGGCAATGCAAGTCCTCCACTACCCGTTGGACTTCTTTACGAAAATCATACTTTATACCCATATAGGATAGGTTGCATCGTAGATGAAAATGTTTTCCAATAGCTTATCCATTTCCTCTCTTAGTGCAGTAGACAACTCTAGTCCTATGATGCGCCTCTTCTGCCTCACTAGAGTGTACTTAGGATTGATATTAAGTGTGTCATGCTATCTTCAACGATATCCCACACATATCACAATGCGTCCAAGTAAACACGTCCAGATTGGCTTGAAGAAACTTGACTAATTCTTGTCGCATCTTGGTTCCAAGATGTGATCCTACTTTTAGTATTCGTGTTGGACCATCCATATCTACAGGGATAGGCACCATAGTGTCTGCTGATGCTGTCCGTTTCTCCCTTGAACTCTTTTTCTAGAGTCCACAGCCTTATCGAATCGGATGTGGTCCCAAAGCCAGGGCTGTTCTACAGTTTCTCTCCTAATGGTTTATGAATGTGTAGAGTTTTCTCCACACTCTTCCCCTTTTATTTCTTCCTTTCCGATTTCACGCAATTTAGCAATCTAGCAATCACTTTTGACACTCTGGTCTCCCTTTATAATTCCAACTTCATTTTCCATAGGGAATTTCATTGTGAGACACCATTGTGCCAAGATAATTTAGAAATCAGTGAGGGTCGGCCATTCCAAGAATGCGTTATAGGTTGAGATCTCGTCAACTTTTACGAAGGTGTGGGTGAGAACCACTTTCCGATCTGCCTTTTGAGTTCAACAAGCAGATCGATTATGCCAACCGGTGATAGTGGATGACTGGTGAATCCTTGTATTTTGGTCCGACGTGTAGAGACATCCTTCATGTTAAGCTTCATTTCATCAAAGGTATGTCAAAATAGAAAGTTTATTGATCCTCTCGTATCAACCAACACCCGGTGTACAATAGCGGCTCTGATTACTATCATCACCACCATTGGATCGAAAGTTGGAGCTTCTATTCCTTCACTTTTCCACTTTCGGATTACGATATCTTCATTTAGAATCCTCTACTATTTAGTAGGGGTCCCGTCTTCGATTACAAAATAAGTTCCTTTTGGTGCATGTTTGATGAACTAGCATATATTTCCATATCGCCCCAACTTTTCTATACCGGATGAGGACCTCCTAAAATGGTGTTGATGGAAAGTGTCTGTTCAGCTCATTTGGATCCATCTTCCTCGATCCAGATTGGTTTCCTTGGGTGTTAGGAGCATCAAGTCCAATTGGATGATCAAAATTCAGGGCTTCTTCACATACCATTGGAGCTTGTTTTCTCTAATTAGTTCTTCAAATGGTGACACTTGTTTGTGTTATAGCCTGGGTTTCATGGAAGCAACAGAAATTCCCCGACTTCCTTTGTTGCTCATACTCATCTTTCCAAGGCATCTTCGGGTACCCTTTTATTCCTCGAGTTGACAGGTAAATTTCTCCAAGCTGTCGTTTAATGAAATGTATTCTTCACGTTTCAGACCCCTAGGTTACTTTCCCCCTCCATTGCCCTGTAAATGTTTTGATCCTGCTTCTTCCTTTTGTGGTTCCCATCTCTTCTAGCAGTTACTTTAGAATCCTTGCCACTTTGATTGACCGCCACATTACTCTTAATTAATTCATTTGGTCGCATTTCAGCATTTTTACCTTCTAATGTATTTACTTCTTCTAATCTCAAGTACCAACTAGCCTTTCAATTGATTTTCTTTCATGGTGGTTGGTCGCTTCATTTTAATACATCTCCCACAATCTTTCTTTGGATGGACCAAGCGGACTAAAGCCACAAAAATCATATCCTCGTTTGGATTGCTCACTTCCGTGATGGCTATGTCAAAGCGGTTCATGAACAATTTTAGTGATTCGTCGGGTCCTTGGAAGTGACTGGATAAATATCACGTTCTTGGGATGAGCCTTGTGCAATCTGAATTGATCTAAGAACTTCTTGGCTAGCTCATCAAAGGTTGAGGTAGATCACGGAGGGAGTCTAGTAAACCACATGGAGGAAACTCCTTCCAGATAGATGGGGAAGAATCTACAACGAACTGCATCTGTTGCCCTTGCACCATTTATATTCCTAATGTACTTGAACCATCTATTAAGGGTCAGTAGTTCCACTGTAGGAGGGCATAGTTGCTGGCATAGTGAATTTCTTGGGGTACTCTGCCCTTAGGATATTATCAGTGAAGGGAGTCCAGCTCGAAGCGGAATCTGAATCATCATCGTTTCTACCCTTGCTTTCTTACATCAAGGGTCTGACCATGTCCACAATGTATGCCTTACTTGTCCATTTATCACAGGTCGTCTGTTAGTAGCTTCGCTAAGCGTTTGACTTTACAAACGGTCTTGGTTGGCTAGGTGAAGCCTAGGTTGTTCAATCTTTCAATGAGTCACTCCAATACAGGTCCATTGGCAGGTGGTTGATCTTGCAGGTGAAGTTTGATTATTTCAGTTCAATTATCCTTCCTTAAGTTGCTCGCTTTCCTCAGAGTCAGTATCAGCTACTAGTATATACTCTGGTGGAGTTTTCACTCCTAAGTTCAGGTTTGCAATAGGTAATTTTACAGTGGGCAGAGTATTAGTATTTTCCACTATCATGATGCCTTAAGCTCTACCCGTACTTCTTTTTGCTTCTATTTTCTATTTCTTCTACTTGAGCCAGAAACAGAAGAAAGATCTTGCACTACAAGAAAATATGTTATTAATAATGCCATCATGCATTATTCTAAACCGTTATTGTTTGCCTTTAATTATTAGTTTTTTTAGTCTATTTGTTTTGTACTATTCACATGTAATGCCTTCACAAAGCACGAAATCTCCTAATTATTTCGTGGCCATAGGTATCTCAAATTATTTCCCTCTCCCCTCTTTCATTTCATTCCATTTTTCCTTAGTCTCACATACCAGTGGAATCAAATCCCCAAATCGCTCCTTCAGATCCATTCCTCCTTCATAAACCCTAATCGGGTCTAGTTAAACCCTACGTAGCTCCATCTTTAATTGATAGTGTCAACGACACAGACTTTGAATGGGTGGCACACCATCGATTCCAACTACTGCAATGGCGTCAGAAACACCTAGCTTATTACAGCTAGGGCACAACACAAACATCCTCTAAATTCCAATCTTCCATCTTCAGTAATAATCAGTTGTTACTTATTTGCTTTGGCTAATTTGCCAATTTACTACTTCATAGCTTCCTATTGAAAAGGATTAAAGGCACAGAGGTACTTAATTTTAGTTAGTTGTACTTTTATTGTAATTTGTAAACAACATTATGTTAGTTAGTTTTGACCAACTTTTATATAGTTTTATAAAAAGTTTGGTATGTTAGATTTGATATTGTTTGAACCGAACAGATGGTTTGTGATTTTCTTTGTTCCTTATTTTGACTGACGTTGATATAGTAAGATACATGTAGTAATTTGTAGGTGTAAACTATGTATTCTGATGGTAGTTTTGTTATTGAGTTAGAATCCGATCCTTTTTCTTCTTAGTTGCTGCATCATGTTGGTTCTGCTAGTAAATATGTGCTTACATTTGTATTGGTACAACTAAGTGTATTTTTAGCTTAGTGTAGCTACAGATGTTTCAATTAAAATTAAGTGTTAAAAAAATCAGCCTAGAGTGGGTTACTGATTAAATTACCTCTATCGAATAGAATACCAACCCTGTAGTAAAGTAGTTAATAGACAGTGAAAATATTTTCAGACCTTGGTGGTTAATGCATTAAGTTTGTTTTAGTTTTGTAAAGGTGATAAACTCACTCTTATGTTTGCTACTCTCATGTATACTTTGTAACTTATGCATTAGCTTGATTAATGTTTCTCTGTATTGCTAGTGTGGGAATAAATCGAAACATCTATCTGTTTTTAGCATATAATTTATGCATGTATGTATCTGTTTCTGCATAAAACTTGCCATGTCTTATGGAGTTTGGTTGTTAAGTAACTTAAAATGTATTGGTATACCCTCTAATGGCTATTTTCTTAATCGGCATACAAGCAGATTCATTTGAAGTAGAAATATCAATGTTAGCAGTTAATTTCTATTTGAATATTATAAAATACTCAAAATATACCAAAAATCACATAGCCTTTTAATATACACCACATTTTGCATACACCAGTTTGATCATTATATCACAATAACGTTCCTAATTAGCGCATAAAGAAAACAACACTTGTTCTTTTCTTACTCTTAATTCACTAAAACTCTAGATACCTATTGCAATTTGATTTAGACGCGAGCCCTTCAATTTAGATTTTATACATGACAATAGGCAGATTGTAGAATATTTAGAAATAGGAGCAAATAATTCGGTGCAAATCTTTTACAATTCACATTTGCCAACAAGGATAGTGTTGGGTTGGACATTATAAGCATTGAAGTAGAGTTGAATCCATTTAGACTTCAGCAACCGTGTACAAAGTTACCATTGTTACCTGTAGCAAATTTTCTTCATTTTCAAGGTTAAGGTATAATACGATTCAGTAATATAAATTTGAAACTTTGTCAAGTTAGTTTAAAAATTGAAATAAAAACCTACTAACATCGATGTCTTCCAATTCTATTACGGATCCTCAATTTCTATTATAAAATTTGAAGATGGCTGTTATGGTATTTGTTTTAGTTTAAGTGTGTAGCCAATGGACAATTTTGCGTCACAATTCTCTTTAAGGAGAATGTAAGTTTTGGTCTGCAAATAAAAGTTTTTTTTCTATAATCCATTGTTTTATTGTATACGTAAATACGTATGTACGTACCTACCTATATAACTTGTGTTTTACATTGTTAAATATTATTGTTTTTATCAGCCATGTATGTGGAAACCAATCTGGGTTGATTAGGAAGTATACGATCATGTGCTGTAGGCAATGCTTCAGAGAAAATGCCAAAGTGATTGGCTTCGTCAAGGTATATTTACATTCACTTAAATTTGTGCTATATTGATATAACTATATGTTCTTTTCATATATTCTAAATGCTTGTGATAAAATATGTAATTTAAAATTACAGTATCGTTAAGAAAGCCTGCTACTAGAAGCATGGAGACGGATCGTCGGGGTATATTCTCAGCAATGTTGCTTATTGGGGTTTATATTCCGTGAATCTAATTCTGTTTTGCTTTTCAATTTCTATGTGCGTTTCTTAATTATGTATTGAACTTTCTGTTTGCTTCTTAGAATATGCCGTGAGAAAGTGTTGGAATTTTATATCGTTTTACATGGATTACATTATTTTTTGCATTTTCAGATTTGTCATCTGAATTATATATTTAAAACTATAAATATATACTAGAATTATAGGCTTCATACAAGAAAACCGATAAAGCTGCTCCAGCAATAGTACATATTAGAAATAGTATATCTAGTTAACAATCACAATTGTTCTCGTGTTCAGTGTAGGCCTCAACAAGTGCATTAGATCAGTTTCTACTATATGCAATAACATAAAGAAAGGTACTGGCGTAGGTTATTTATTTATTATGTATTGTTGTTTTTACCATAATGGCATTAGATCAGTTTCTACTGTATGCAATAACTTAAAGAAACCTCTAAGTTATTTGGCACATTTTAGTTTCCACTTTGCAATCTACACACACATCACAAAATTTTAATTTAGACAATCCTAATATGATCATTTTTTATGTACTTAGGAAAAGCAAGACCTTGCTGAAAGAGTGATGATTACACATCTTCATTTGTATGGTAAGTGGATCATGTTAAAACTCATAATATTAACAATTTGATAGCATAATCTGCAACTGAAATTTGAAGTAAATTCTTGCTTTTAAGAGATAGAAACTAGAACATGAAAAAATGTACGAAATAAAATCTATTGAGAATTTTGAGTTGATGCGTGGGCGACTTATTAAGACTGTTATTTGGCCTTCAGATGAGATGAACGTAGAAGAATTTGGAGCATTTTAATGAATTCCTATTTTATTGAAATATTTTGGTATGCGTATTCATCGCTGGTTTCCTTTTTAGCAAAATTTGCAGATTTTATATAATTGCTCAACGATGCATTCACATACCATATAATTATTTTACGCTATTTTATTGTTATAAAATAGTTGGATGGACAAAATACATGCCTGTAGAGATGCACAAGAGGCTACAAGTTTGTAGACCAAATCACATTTTGGCATGTGAGCAACGTTTCCATATTATAGTATAGACCAAATCACGTTATCGTATGCACAAAATATACAATAAAAACACATTGCCAGATTTCTTTTCATCCATATCATTGTGTATGTTTAGGAAAGTTACAAATTTTTGTTTTCATTATTCTTATTTTTATCTTATTTTATATTTAAAAATAGTGAAGGTGGTACAAGTATGGTATTATCAAAGTAAAAAGAGATTAAAGCCGCATTGTTGTCTGACTTATGTTTACATGATTTATGTAGAATATGAAACCGAGTCCAGCACCATGGAACGGTGCAAAATGGTGCATGGATAAGAGTGCAAGCAGCAATAACATTCTGCAATCAAACATAAACTACGGGGGCATCACATGCTTGGTCGACTGCAAACAAATACAAAATGGAGGAGCCTATTTCCTTGCCAACACCCTTCAAAGTCATGCATCGTATGCCATGAATTATTACTATCAATTACGATTATAACTCAAAACAGCCCAAAATAATCCATGCAATACAATATAGCTTAAGTAGAAAAACATATATTTTAACTTTTATAGCTCGTCATGAATAACCTCGGTCGAAACCCGAGACTTTAAGTCAATGATTACTAAAAATCCAAATTATGTTCCCGTTTATATCTGAAAATTAAAAAATATCGTAAATCCATAAAGTAGATATGGATATGATAGTATCTACATCCGAAAATTAACCATCAAACTTTTATCAAGTAATTGAGATTACGTATATTTTAGCACGTAAATGAGATATTTATCGTCGTATTTTTTATTTTTTATTTATATTTATATAAACATTACCACTAAAAAGTATTTATGTACAATCAAAATTTCCCACTTGATTCTTTGAGTTTATTAATTATGAACGAAGTGTGTAACCATTTCATAACCCGTTGTATCCTTAGATATAGATATCTGATGTTTAAAAATAATTTTAGATTGAGATGTGAATATGAATTGATCCACATCCGAAAGTATACGTTGACAGACCTTTGTACCATGAAAAGGTTAAAACCCAAGGATAAGAGTTATAGAGGTTATCAGTTTGAACTTTTAAAAATTCAAGCTCTATACAGGATATGATAATAGTTGCAAGGCTATTTCAATCTTGTAGTGTAATACCCGGTAAAGTGTTAATCGAAAGCGGATATTGGATACCTTCTGTTGTTGTTTATAAACTTAATTAGAAATTTTTGTTATTTATACACCTTCTGGCATTACTTCAACTTTATAAATTTATGAGTTTTCTATTGAATATTTTCTTTTTCCTAGTTTTAATTGTAATGCTTCTAAATTATATCCATGTTATATATTTCATGCTTCTATTTTTAAAAGTTTGATGAAGATTTCAAAATTTAAATATAAATTAAAATTTTCAATTTATCGTTTTTTTGTTAATTTTCAATCTTTGAATTACTACTATTATACTGCATATGTCCCAAAAAAAGACTGACTCACTGGTGCAAGAATGAACTTGTCGATTGTATCATGGTCAACACTTCTCTCAATTTAATGTGTGAATTCATTTGGCAGGTATCTGTTTCTTTCGCTGAGATAGGTGAATCACCAAATCATCGCAATGAATTGATTGAGCTAGTTTCTTTTACGCAATCTGAGATAATGTAGTTATTTAGTTAGAATCAGTTATAGGTACAAAATACACAGGTTTGGTTTTGTATTATTTTGTATATAGATGAAGCTTACTTGCAGTTGTATAGACTATAAACCATAATGAATAATTTTGTATTCTCTTTCAGGAATTTTTATTGTTTGAAAGGGACTGCACTTTGTCTATGATGAAGTTTCAGGAAGATTCTTCCATGGTTGATTCCTAAACGATTTTGGCTTGGCTGACCAGGTAGCCACCCATTCCTTTATTTTTCTAAATGACTTTTTATATATAGTAATTTTACAGTTTTCCCTCATTCTGGTGCAATTTGCTCCAACACTTTCTTCTTTTTTTATCTACATAGCCTAATTATGCAAGAATTTACATAATCTCAAATGTCACTCTTCTAGCTTTTCATATATAAAGGAAGGGGTATTATTAATAGTTCACTAAGTTTAGAATAATAATAATAATAAATTATAAAGTAATGACCAAGTTAACTAAGTTTTATAAAAATTAACTAAGCGTATAATAATAACAATATATTAACTTTAAGTTTTATAAAAATTAACTAAGTTAATAATAATATATTATATAATATTAACCAAATTAACTAAGTTTTATAAAAATTAACTAGACTTATATAATAATATTATCATTAATTAATTAATCATAAAATATTAACGAAGTTAACTAAATTTTATAAAAATTAACTATATATATATAAACAACAATAATAATAAATTAATTAACTTTATAAAATTTAACTTTGTTTATATAAACTAATAAATTATTAACCAAGTTAGCTAAGTTTTAAATTTTAACTAAAATTATAAAAATTTAACTAAGATTGATAAAAATTAACTAAATTTTGTAACAAAAATAATAGTAATAATTCATCTAATGCTTATGATAAATCACTAAATTGATAATATAATAATTTCACTAATGTTTTTGAAAATTAACTATAATAATAATATTACTAATAATATAATAATAACCGTAATAGCAATATTAACAACTAATAAACTAAGTTTTTAAAAATAAATAAGTTTCATAAAAATTAACTAAGTTTATAATAATATTGATGATGATGACAACAAGAGCAATCTTTACTACTAATAATGAAAACTCCTTAAACTGAATTGCTTGGTGTCTTTTTGAAATCCCCAAATTGCCCTTTTATTTCTTCTCTATCGCACGCTTTCGTACCGGATCAGTTTCTTTCGGATCTGCTTCTCACCATATTTACTCTTCTTACTTCGTCCTCCCCTAAACTTAAAACCCTAAACAGTCTCGCTATCATTCATGAAAGCAGTGGAGGCATTAATTACCGAGTGCATTGGATCCACGTAAGAATCATTGTCGACCCATTTAGTGGACCTTCCTTTAATCCTGGGCCGAGTCTCTGCGTAGGCCTTTCAGGTAGCGTATCGTCTCCTCGAACTATCTATTTCGCTTCTCTTTGTATCGCATAACTCTTCTCGGTCCATTGTGTCCATTGGATTTGGCAAAAGGTCTGCTACATAATGAAATGGGAGCAGGTTGTATCTTCGACGATGGAAACAAGAACGAGGTCGGAGGCAGGTTGCTCTTCGATGATGGAAGCAGGAGCGCGGTAGGAGGCAGGTTGCTCTTCGACGATGGAAGCAGGAACGGCGACTACTTCTTTGGTTGCCACGGTTAGAATTTGGGATTAGGATATGAAATAATGGAGGAATTGTCAGATTCGGATCAGGTGGAATAAAAATAAAGCGTGGGATCTATAAAAATAAAAAAAAACTTCAACCATGTGATGGTTAAGAAAGCTTTTATTGTTGCATTTTCTAGGTTGTAACAATTTTTGCATGTGGTAAATAGAACTGATTGATATTTGGAACAAGGTGAAAAGTGCATTAAGCATTATACAAACCTCTTGCTAACAGTTACAGATCAAGAGTTGAAACTTTTCATGTTACACACAAAGTTCCAGTCGATGACTCTCCTTATGTTCGGGCGAAAAGAGTTCAGGTAACTTTACATGACCAATCATTTTTGTTATTATTTTAGTTTATTTTACAGCGTTTAATATTGTACTGATAATGCAGTTGGTAGAGAAGAACCCGGAAAAAGCGATTTCACTATTTTGGGCTGCTATTAACGCTGGTGATAGAATAGACAGTGCACTGAAGGATATGGCTATTGTGATGAAACAACAAAACAGGGCTGAAGAGGCAATTTAGGCGATCATGTCCTTTAGAGAGAAATGTTCTGATCAAGCACAAGAGTCGTTAGATAACATTCTCCTTGATTTGTACAAGGTATTGCTTTGTTAGTTTTATGTGTTATCACTGTCTATTTTTTTCATAAGACATTTGTTTATAACTATGCTTTGTAATTAAATAGAGATGTGGAAGATTAGATGATCAAATAGCACTGTTGAGGAGGACGTTGCAGCTAATCCAACAAGGTTATGCTTTTAACGGGAAAAGAACTAAGACTGCTAGATCACAAGGCAAGAAATTTCAAGTCTCTATTCAACAAGAAGCAACGAGACTATTGGTAACTTTTTGTAGTCGTTTTTTTCCCATCAATGTAAGCTAATTTGCATATGTTATAACATTGAAGGTTAATTGTGCTATTTTACGGAAATCTAGGATGGGCTTTGATGCAGAAGGAGAATTATAAAGAGGTGGAAGAAGCATATCGAAATGCACTTTTAATCGAACCGGACAACAACAAAATGTGCAATCTTGGAATATGTCTAATGAAACAAGGAAGGATAGCAGAAGCGAAAAACACATTGAAGCAAGTAAAACCTGCTACAATACACGGGATTAGAGGAGCGGATTCTCATCTAAAAGCATATGAAAGAGCTCAAGAAATGCTTTCGGACCTCGAGTCCAATTGGAACAATTCTTTGTTCTTTGATTATTATTCGATGAGTTCATCTTCCATATTAATGGCACCCTTGATCTCAACCAGCATAAGGTAATTCATCAGCTAAAGTAGTCCTGTTTACATTTGCTGTGCTAATTATGTAAAGTAATGATGACTACAGTTTTTCCCCTGACTGAACCCGCCGAATTTCAAGTATGTTGAATCAAATAAAGACATTTTGTCCAAAATGCCAAAACAAAGAAGAATATGCAACCAAGTGTAAGTTCATATAACTCATGTTCATTTTTTTTCTTGATTCCCTGCAAATATAAAATTACATAAAATTTATGTATAATATAATTTTTAATAGGTTATTATTGCCAATAAACCAAAGAAAGAAGGAAAAGATTAAACTTTGATTAGCTCATTTATGGTTGTGAACGCTTAGATTCATGAGAATCTCGATTGGAGAAAGAAATTGTTTTCTATTTTGTATATTGTTCCTTTTGGATAATGCAATTATCAAATCCCAAAATTTACCGTTGCATTTATTAGAGAGGTATTTAGATGTATATTCTCACTACACACGTGTACACACATATACAATTCCTTTTTTTTTCCGTTACCTCACAAAATCCAAATCAATAAGTGTTGACCTGCTCACTTTCAGTATTTATTTCAGTCATACTCAGTTGACCAAATGATTAAATTCTAATGTGTTACAATCACAAGTTCAATTTGAGTACTTATATCAGATTTCACTTGGTTGTCTCCCTTCCATGCTAGCTATCGCCTCCTGAGTTATTGATCACGTATATCTAGCCAGTTAAGGTTTTATCTAAATTTTGCTACTTTTATTTGAGGCATACAATATACAGTTTAAAAACACCGTGCTCATCTTGATTTACTAACTTGAAATGAGTTTGAGTGTTCGACAATTAAATGCTATTTTGATTCTCAAGATTCCTACTTTTTCGTACAAATGGCCTAAAGGTAATTACTACAAAATTGAACTCTTACTTCAGCTGGTCATAGTTAACAAAACCAGTACAAAAATTATTATATGAAACTGCGTTAGTATGATACATACTTTGTCTGCATCAAGGGAGTGATAGGGAGGGGAAACAATTTTAAATTGCATCAAGGGAGTGTTCGACAACTAACTCCATCATGCCATCGCACATCACGTTTCGATTTATCTACGTCAACCCATCGTCAGAAACAACCAATTTTTCTCAAACATTCCGCAGTTTTTGGCTAGGCAATGATACGTCGTCAGGGATGCCACTGGTTCAACTCCCAGTGTATGTATTTGTATCTTTTTCATGTATCATATTGTGCTCCTTTTTACAATCTCTCGTTAGTGGCTTTATGTTGAACGCTGAAATTTTCATTGCCTAATGACTTATTTTTTTAGTAATAAAAGCATTGAACTGAAGTATTGTGTTAATAGCTGTAGATGTTATAGGCTTAAGTATAGATACTATAAAATGATTGTTACTAAATTGATCTTATGAATTTAGTTTAAATTTTAGCTTATGATGTTATAGGCTTAATTGCCGATGCTCTATTACTTTCTCAGTATTTTACTTCTATTGTGGCTTCCATTTCCAGTTTATGCACTCAATGTTATACTGGAAAAAGAACTACAGTTTAGTTTTTTATCTGTCTTTCTAATTGAGAATGGGGAGATGTTTAGAATATTCTTATACTTGAGTTGTGTAAAAAAATAGTCATGTAATTGTATCATGATTTCATATATAGTTTAAGAAATCCCATCATTACTGATTATATAATTGAAGATCAAAGGTACTACAAGATAGTAAACTAATAGGTTAATTGTATAGATAAAAGAATTGATAATGCAATAATTTTTTGAGTATGCTTCTTTTAAACCCTTCCTGTAAAGTTTACCAATTTGGTAGTTGACGGATACAAAAATTTACAGTTTCTATAATGAAATCAAGATTCTTTTTTGTACTCAATATTTGTTCATAATATAAATTTTACAAAGATTCTATATTTTTTATTTGAAATATGGATATTCTTTCCGTTACTAACTTTGTGCATGATGTTGATTCTTCACTTGCCGTAATCAAGATTAACCAGAGATTTCACATATGATACTCATAACTTCGACTTTGTGACATTTCTATAGATTCATATTTAGAGAATGCAAGAGTGAGCAAGAGCAATGTTTTAGTAATATGAAAATGCCCCCTCTATAATTCATGGTACAGATGTGGAACTAAGTTGTGGCACCTAATTTAGTCAAGTCCTTGGAATTCGGCCGGAGATAAAGCTCGGTGGGAAAAGGTCATTTTTGTTGAGCTAATTTGACAATTTCCATTCTTTGTTAGTTTCTTAATTTTTAAAATTTAAAATTAATTGCTATATACATACGTAAGCATGTAAAGGATTTGTATCGCTCATATTAAGCATTGAAATGTTATAAATTAGGTTGAAAAGCTTCAAAATACTTGCAATAACTCTCTGATATCATATTCTTCATGTTTGCATAAAAGCTAGCAGGGGAATGTAGCAAATTTTACATTTCTAATGTCTTAATTTAGAGCGTCTTAATACCTTCTGTGTGTTTAGCAATAACTCTACTGGGATATGTTTGGAGTACATGATCCAAGGATATGAATTTTATTTATTTTGAGTAATTGATGAGTATTAATTTTGTTTGGATAATTTGATGTTGGTGTTCGACAAAATTGAACTTTTATTAAGTTTATGATATCAGCCTTCATGTTTATTAGGTACAAATACAAGTTATTTTGAGTGATATCATTTCCTTAACAAGGATACATGAAACTGGAGTTAATATATTCTTTAATCATTCAAGTCAAGTGATGCCTCTAGAATCCCACTGACTAAAAATGTGATAAATTTACCAAAATAGTGTGTACGATGTTTGGTAAGGGACATTTCAATGCTAGAAAACTATGAATCTCAAAATAAGCCAATATACCATATCCACAGTTATTGGGTACTGTTAAGGCAATCAAGGTGGCACAAATATTAGCATGCAAAACTGCCACAACTAAATTTAGCTTCATAGAATAAATATTAATGTTGAAAATCATTAACTGAATCTTGCATATGTTTTTCTCCCAGCCTTCACCCTTCTAACATGAATTTTTCTGAACAGTTCCTCTTTCATTAGATGTTATGGTCACTTTTCATTTCAAGGAAAGGTAAAAAAAAGAAGAAAACATGAGCTGCTTTACACAGGTATGTTTGCCTGTATTTGTCTTAAATTTCAATCTTGCTATCAAGGCAATACTCATATAAGATATTTCAAATTTATTCAAGAATAGTACTATTTTTAGGTGGTTAATCTTAAACGAGAAGTCGAGTGAGATTACTTTGGTGTGTTATCATTGAAACATTAACCATCAAGCAAAGTGAAAAGGTGATGTCATTTATCATTTTTAACCACTTGATAACTTTGTTGAAATGATCAGTCAATTATAGGATTTTCTTACATTATTCCTATGATAAATTGATAGTTTTGCTGCAATTTTTTCTTTTTCGACAACATCATTGAAATCAAGAATAAAAAGTATTCCCAATGTTGGTTGGTTATCTTGGGTTTTACTGAAAATTTTTGTAGTACTCACATTCTCATGTTATGAAGCAAGAGAGGCTTTATATAAATTAAGCCAAGCAAGGAAAAAAGTGAAGTTTCTTTTACACACACATGCATATGTGTGTGCACGCACGTGTGCACCTGCACTCACGCCCACACAAATGAATAGGTATACGTTAGTGAATTTGTAAAAAAGTGGTTCTTTTTTTCTTCCATATCTCACTTACATAAAATCACTATATTAGTTTCTTCTCCAATTAGTTATCTGTTTATGCACTCTTAAGTAGTATATGATATCTAAGTTAAGAGGTCATTTATTTATTTGAGTGTGCTCAAGAAAATATTATATAGATAATATTAGAATCTAAATACTATGTTGTATTTTTATCAATTATTATTACTTTGTAGTGATTTAGATATAGGATAATCTGGGATGAAAAGCATACGAAACTTGATTTTAAATAATAGTTTTGGAAAACTGATGGATATGTAAGATTCTTTTTTGTATCCTTATTTATTAAAACGTTTGCCCAATTATACTGAAACCTAATAGAAAGCTATTAGTAGTGATTTTTTCTTTTATAGCAAGTATCATTCAACTTTGATAAAAATCATCCTTGATGAACTCTTTCCTTCATGGTAAATATTTTTTTTCTGATTGTATATGAGTTAATGGCAATTTTTGTCAATTCTTCGACAATGAATCAGGTATATATAGCATAACATGGGCCAGCGCATGTAGTGCTGCATGATGTTATCTATCTCTATTCTAAGTGGAGGCCATTCTTCCAAAGTTCATTACAATGAGTAAATATTTGAATTATTTTGGTAAACTATTCTTATGATATGTTATAAATTAAGTCCAAGTGTAACGAAGAAGATAAGCATCCATTAAAAATTACATTATTCAAGTAAATTGAATGAAACCGATTGACAACAAGTGGTTAGTTTTCTTGCTGTTATTGTATCAGATCTTATTAACTTTTTAGTGAACTTAGTTTTCTAATTCATAGTATCCAATTTAAAATTAAGCTGTTCATTTTTTTTACAACTGTAAATGTAAGAAAATAAAAATTATTACTTTTAGCAATTAATTATTGAAAATCTTATAGTTGTGCAAGTAAAGTTATCCTAAGTGAATGAAATGGATTAAGAAAGATATTGGTCCACCCTAAAAAGAACCATATAAGGAAAGCAAGTGAAATATTAACCGCAACAACGAAAAATAAGGCAATAAATAGAGTGTAATTTACATATGGATCAATAATAGCAAAAATAATAACCATCAAGTAGAGTGTAACAAAAGGAGGAAAGCGCATATTTCCTGAAAACTTTATATTGGTGGAAACTAATTTCAAGTGACAACTAATTTAATTTTATGCAATTACTCTATTACATGAATTACTTCCATTTATTTTACTTTTAAGCCCATATTTCCTGAAAACTTTATACATTAAATGGGTTTCTATTATGACGTTTTCTAACGAAAGTGTACTGATTAATTGAATTTCCATATAATTTGGTTAAAAAGTATAATATCGTTGAGAACAAATATTTTGTAAATTTTTGAAACATATTCTAGGATGACATGTATTGATGGGTAAAACAATATTTCACATATTTTCTTATAATTAGTTTGAAATAGTTAGTTTTGCTGAAGCTTTAGTAGTGTGATTAGTATCGGCTTCGGTATATGCATATTCCTTATAATTATTTGAATTAGCATATTGTATTTAGGTGTTAACAAAATGTATCTATATAGTTGAATGGTAATAAAAATATTTTGCAATTATTAATTTAGTATTTGGTTTAAATTTCAGATTTAAATTTTTAGTTGATAACCTTGCCGGAAACTGATTTGATTTTACATAATTACTTGATTACATGAATTACTTCCATTTATTCAACTTTTATATTAACCGTAATTTATGATATCTTTTACAATAAATGGATTTCTTACCATTCCCTTTTTTTATAAACAGTGCACTAATTGATTGAATTGTCAAATAATCTTTTCCTTTATTAAGTGCATGGTCCACCAAAAAGCCTCAATTAAATGGATAGTTTGTTTCTTTAATTTCCTCAATTACTGTTCTGCTTTGTATACGGCTTTTATGGGTAACAAATACCTTTAATGTAGGTCCACATGGTACAATAATGCAGAAGTATATATTAGTATTGATTAAGTTTACAATACTTCAGTATCTCTCTCTTTTGTTCAAGACAAGCTTCCTCTTTATTGTCTTCACCGACTAATTTTGCAAAAAATATCAATGATATCAAGCTGAGCTGATGTCAGTTTTAAATTATTAGAATTTTGAACTCTTGCTTCTGGGATTTCCAGGTATTCTTGACATATACATATGCAACTGACCCGACTGTCTTTTTGGAGAAATGAATATGTTGTTTTGAGTATGCACAACAGTGATTTTATTATGAATGGGGCTGTCACATCATATTCAGAAGGATCTATGGCAAAATAGGGATTCACATATATGTACCTATGGCAGGCGAAACAATGGGTCATGATGCATGGATGGACAATTGGGAATCTTTGGAGCATGTTTGTAGAGTATTGTACTCAAAGATTGAATGGTGAAGCTCATGTTGGGTTCGTGAGTTGGCTCAGTCCGGATCAAGTCAACAACGGAGATGTGGATTATGTCTGAATAGTGATCCTGAATTTGATAATTATGTAGGAATATTTGATGTGTTTATGTAACTTCAGTTATTTATGTAAATATATTTGTTATTATTTGAAAGTGCTATATTTTCCACAACTGATGAATATGACAGGTGGTGTGATTTCTTTGCAGTTTATTTTTATACACCCGACATTTCAATGTGTGAAGTTTGCTTCTTTTTTTAGAATTTCTTTATTTTTTATTTTATGATCATGTCATTTCACTTCTATATATAAGACTTGCAGTTGATTAGAGATGAATTTTGAAATATTGGTTAGCTTTTGGGCTTCATCTCTGATGTTAGATTTGGATAGAAATAAAAAAACTATTAAACCTTTGAAATGATGAATAAATTCCATAGCGTGCTCCTTTGATTTGGATGTGCCATTAACGGGAATCACACCTTCTTTCATCAGCAGTAGACAGTACTGCAAACATTGAGAACAAATGCTATGAAGAATTGCTACACTGTGCTATTTGTCTTCTCGGCTTCCAATTTCAAGCAGTTCAGATATTGAAGCAATGCATTCATTTGCCTCAACAATCAAGATACATGTAACGAAGCGGATTTTGCCCGTTCGAAAATCGACATCCATACTTTACATCATATTCGAATGCCGCAGATTCGACCGTTCAAATCCGAGTCGCCGGAGCTTATAACACCATTAAGTAAACAACATAGCGGAAGAAATAATGAATATCAATATACAACATCTGATACAACATCCTGATACAACAGATGATACAATAGATATCGATATACATCAGAGATATGATACAATAACATAGCAGCGGAAAAGAAAATAGCTAACACCAGCAGCGGAACAGATAACTCCAATATAATCTTCAAGAGAGAACTCCAACAGCAGCTCGAACCATCATCACAAAACACTAAGACAAGCAAGTCACGTCCATATTCAAAGACTGAACTAACCTCAGATCATCTACCAAACCTAATTATCTGAAAAACCCAACTCTAGACTGCTCGTGTGGAAAATAGTGAGCACCCAGAGTTTAGGAAAGGAACAATAAACTCCGGGTCAGTCATGGGACTGGTGTGAGTAACAAAAACAGTTTATCTTTAAAAATAAACAGGATTTATAAAAGAAAATCCGATATGCTTTTTAGAAAATGAAACTACCACAAGACCTCCCGCCACACACACAATGCAAACGCAGAATTGGAGGAGATTTCTTCTTATGATAGTCAAACATGCTTGATACGTAGAAAGTTCTTTGATATTATTATTATAAGTGCAAAGTGCAGAAAACATTTCGAAAGTAGAATACTAATCTTAGCCAGCATACGACCATTATCGTATGCCTACTATAGCTACCATGTTAATAGCAGGTTACCACCACATTCCATGGCAGGTAATACAACTAAAACCGTACAGGGCGCGTATTGTTTCTTTGGATTTTCCAACAAATGGTCAGGCTAAGGAACTTCCTACTGCCACATGGGATCGCCTCTGGCGGGACGTCCCGAGAACCTAACCGGATCTCTGCCAACACAAGGTCGGGTTACCTCTGTAACTAGGTAACTACTACTCGAGCAAGCCATTCCCCGGTCCTTTGGGACCTTTATTCGAGGCGCCTCTAAGCAACAACCACACAGTAAATGTGATTGGAGCCACCACATAGGTAAATATCTGGGCTCCATACCATGATACCACCCTTTACCAGAAGGGAATGACACATCCTAAAGTGCGCGACCCTCATAACCTTGCCGCACCTTTCCTGTTTCGACCATTTCCGGGGTGTGAGGTCCTGATGCAGTCTCGTCCACAAAGCTACGCTTTGGTACAAAGCCATGCTTTGGGTCAACAAATGATCAAAGTAATGATCACAAAGATAAATGATCAAACAAATGATCATATCCCAAATGATCAAACAATGATCATTAATACACAGCAGCACTCAGCATGCCACACTACCAAATTGGGAGTATATCACGGATAACCTTCAACTACATAACCTCTGAGCTCGTACGTCTCAGAGAAGGGTATTAAGCTAAGAGAATAAATTCTCCGCCACCAACAGATATGTTTTTGAAAGAAATCTGCTTTATATCTCAAAGTGTAGTGTCAGACATACAACCATACAAGTCTGTTCCGGGTTCGAACAGAACCGAAGGCACTTCCGAAGAAGTCCTTGCAATCCGGGTATTCACAATCCCGATCGGACTTCCCATCACTTAGGAAATCTCTATACCGGCGCGACTCGGTGCAGAGACAATCGATAGGTCATCCTATTTTTTCACAAATACCCGGTCTTCACCACCGGTCTTCAAATGCTATCCATATACGTCGTATCACATATTCGGAATGGGTTATATGACACAAAGGTCCTCTTCCGGCTAAACTGAATAGTGAGCGCAACATTTAAAACATATGGATATTGGGATTTCAATTAAGTCACAACTTAATAATTCAAAACTTTCTTTCAAATGGTTTAAACCAATTACCATTTCCAAATCTTTTAAACAAAAGATTTATTTCACAAAATTCACCCAGTTTCACAAAGATCCATGTATGGATTTCAAATCAATCTCCGTTTCAATTGGATTAATTCATTTAAATCTTTAAATTAAAGATTTAACTTATAGCTTTCAAATCGTTTCCATAACTTGGAAAATTATTTTCATTGTTTAACTTGAAATCCCTTTTTAGCACAATTTGGAAGTTCACTTCCTATGTGAAAGCTTTTTATTATTTAAAAACGAATAGTTTTCGTTTCAGAAAGATCCAATTGTATTTACACGAGTTAAAGCCTTTGAATTTAAATTCAAATTCCCAAATCAATAACTTTAAAGTAGTTTAACTTATTTTAAACTGGTATAATATCTTTAGTCCCTAGTTTCCAAATCATAGGATTCAACTGCAAATATCGAATCCAAATTTAAATCAGAATATTTAAATTTCAAAACTCAAACAAAATATTCAAAATAAATTTCATCTTTGAAATTCCATTTTCAAAGCTTTTCACTTTAAACCCAATCCATTCCAAAACATTTGAATTTAAATATTCAATTTTATAAATCATTTCAAAATCTGTGACTTAATCGATTTCCTCGTGAAATCCATATTGGTGTGTGTATAAGTGTGGTCTAGGGGTTTAACACAATAGTGCCACATCATTTCAATCATCATAGATCAAAATACAGAAATATAGTTGATAAGCGGTATAACCCATAACGCTTATCTTTCATTCACGGATCACATGTATATATCACAGATAATAAATTACATCACAGATAATTAATTACGTTACAGATCACAACATAAATCAGGATGTAACACAAAGCATCACATATCAGAAAATATCAAACAATTCACCATCCAATAAAATCTAAACATCCATAAGTAGGATTAATTTAATTATCTGATTAATTTAAATCAGATTTAACTATTTATGAATAACACTAATCTCGGCTGATTATTTATAAAGTAATTACAAACCATTTGAATTAATTATCCTTTAATCATAACTTAACTTTTAATGAATTTAATTTTCCCAAATTAATTTCATTAATTAATCAATCACATAAATAGATTAACTTTGAGTTAATTACAAAATCAATTACCCCTTAATTTCAAATTAATTAACCTTTTAATCATTAATTAATTTACCTTAATCAATCTTTAAATAAATCTTTGATTAACCTTTAATTATTATGTAATTCTCAATTACCAGTTAATTAATTTAACCTTTTAATCATAAATTAACTTTAAATGGTTAATTAAGTAATTAATTACAAATTGATTTACACAAGATTATTATATAAATCTTTAATTACAAATTTTAAACCTTAACTACTTATTTCATTATAATTACAAAATTAATTACATTCTTAATTAACGTCCAATTTAAATTAACCATCTTACGTTTGAAAACATTCTTGATAAATTTAAATCAAATATTAACTTTGTTGATCACAATACTTAAAGTATTTAAAGCAACTTCATCAGCTACTGGACCCGAGACACATACATAGTTTACTCGAGGAAAGCATGCGGTTCTCCCTTGTTTACCCCGAGTTTCTCCCCTGTAATTCACGCAACTTCTTCTTCTTCTTCTCTTTTTTTTTCTGTGTTTAAGTTTTAAACGACCCAGTATAATCCAAAACTACACGAGCTCGAACTCGAGCAATGATGCAAATTTCACTGGGTTATCTTCGAGTTCCCCTCCTTCTTTCCCATACCATATTATTCCCTGAAAACAACACACAGCAGCACGAGTCCCCTGAAGAAACGCGAGCAACCTTCCTTCTCTCCCATCATCAGATACACGCGACACCACGTGCACATGTACACACGATCGAAATGATTCCGATCATCCATGCTGGTGGCGACGAGTCGCCCTTGCCCTCGACAACGAACTACACAACTCCATTCGATCGAAAACATCAGGGAATGAAATCAAGTGCTTCAAACCCAAAAACTGGAACCAAACCAATCAGAAAACCCACCATATCCCTCGCCATTGACCACCGGTCTTCACGCGACTTCGACTACGCACTCCCTGACCATCGATGCTCCTCTCCTCTAAGTTTCGTACGACTCGGTCTAACAGAGGTGACAAAATCACCTTGTTTCTGACCACGACAAAATTCATTCACAAAACCCTAGTCTTGCCTCGATACATCGATATACTCAATTGAAAAATTATTTGATAATTTTCCAAAAATCAGTGATGATCACACTAACTTCACTTCAAGTTCCATCATTTTAAATTGGATTGATAACCCGAATTTTGCAAAAATGCAATTTTACTTTATATGCAAACTGCTCTTTAAATATAAGTCAAAAAATCTTGATTTCGCTTTTAAAATTCCTAGTTTTTTATGACAAATCAAATTATATTCCTGCAACATCAATTTGTCAAGGTCGGGATTTTTTTGATATGTATGAAATTTCTACTGTAACTTGAACGTACAGTGTTTAAGCTACACTGTCACCTGCAAATTCACTTCCAAGTCATGATTTTCAGTTTTTTTTTTCTTTTTATAGTTTATTTAACTTAAATTTTCTAAGTTTAAAGTGTTTACAAGAAGCATTGAAGTTTTTTTTTTCCATTGTTCTTTGCTCTGTACACAACATATAGAAAACAGGGCATAATAGATTTTCCAGAGCAACAAAAAAAACACAAAACAACTTGTTTATAACATTTAGCAAACATAAGATTTTTTCATAAACCAGTTACCAAGATTTAAGTTTCAAGAAAGTATGTTTACTCACCTTAAACATCTTGTTTTCCAGAAGTTTTGAAGTTTGAAAAGTTGAGGCCCTTTTTTTTTCAATTTTGCAAAATTGAAAACTGGTTTTGAAGTTGATACTGGAAATCTTCTCCTTTGTTTCTCTGGTTTGGTTGAATTTGAGGTGTTGTTTAAATTGAATCTTTGTTTAAGTTTTCAAATAAAGTTTCTCAGCTCGAACTCAAATGTGGAGAAGTTGATATATAGGAGATGAACTCTACAGGTGATTATTTCTGTTTGTACACAGGGTGACATATTTTGTACTAAGATTGTTTTTGTCAAAAATTTTCATAGATTTTTGTTTTCCAATGGTGGCTGATAGGATATTAGTATATACTAACATTAATTAGTTTTGGCTTATATAGGAAGCTTATACTTATCATCTTTTTTTTTCATTCGTTTACTAGTGATACAACTTGCTATGTGTAATATCAAAGATATTTGGTGGCTACAAATCTTTCTTTTGTGGGCTGAGATAAAGATTGATGCATAAAACAAGAAGTTTACAGGATATCATTTTGTACAGGTGATATAAATTGTGTACAACACAATCAGAGATATATTTTTTTCCTCATTGCATTTGTTAACCAAAAATTGTTTCTTTCTTTGTTGGATGAGATGAACTTGCATTGTGGCTGCATTAATGTTGTTTTTTTTTGTCTTCTTTAGCAAGTTAGTGCACACACACACACACACACACACACACACACACACACACATATATATATATATATGTTTCATAGTTGAGTACATATATATTTCTTTCTTTTCATATGTTCATACTTATGTTTTGTTCATCTATGAATGTATTTTATTTCTTTGCTTTGTTCGAATACTTGATTATATTTTTATCTTTAATATGTTTGAATGCTTGACTATATCTTGCTATCTTGTTTTGCAAGTCTTTCATATATATCTTTTTATTTCATTTGTCTTATACTTCCTTTGCTAGATATTTATATATACGTATCTATATTTGCTTGTACATAAATATACTTCATTTGCTTATTATTATTTTCATACTTATGTTACTTGTTATTATTTCAAACCATTTATAACAATTACTACTTATATAAAAATCAATTTTAAAGATATTACCTTAGCAACATTGTTTAAAAATAACTCCGTATTGAATTAAAATGATTTATAAAAGAAACCATTTCTATGTTAATAAATAACATATTTTATTTGAATTTGGAAAAATCAAATCGATTAACCAATTAATTTTAAAAATTTTTAAATCAAAAATTAAATTAATTATCAATTTAAAATAAATTAAAATTCGGGATCGTTACAGACTTCCCCCCTTAAAAGGAATTTCGCCCTCGAAATTCGCAGGCACGAAAACAACAAAGGTAGATACACCAAGATAGGGAAATAGCTTTCCAGGTCAAAATGGATATCTATGTTGTATTTGGCTTACTAAATCAGAATATCAATAATAGATATAAGAGCGAATCTATTTAATTTTCCACAAGATATTCGGGTCATCCAGATCTACGAAATATGCAGTGGCATTAGTCAGCTCGAAAGGATAACTAATCATTCGTAATATATATCTGGACCCAAATATTGACAGATATATGGATACAATTTCAAAATGTTGAGTTTAAAAACCAATTTATACTTATCAACCATAGCAACCAAAGCAAATAAAACAACCAATACATCCAAACAAACAATTTGGTCTATCCGGAGTTTGTGTCCCATACTAATATATCAAATCTTCTTCCTGGATCTACCAGGAATCGTCGAAGAATTGACAAGAGATGCTGAACAAAAGAGACAGATTTAATCTTCTATAATTTTTCAAATACTAGGAATGGATTCCAAATTCAAGTCGGAATATCTCAAAGTATACATCAACTTGTCCCTCTTCGGACTTCGATCTACCCAAGAAATTATAATAAAATTTCAAATTTGGTTTTACACGAAATCGATTTGTCGATTCAATTCAAATTTTCCTTCATATTCTATTAATCGATTTAACTCAAATTAAAATTTCCAATTTATTTAAATTTAATTTCCAATTTCCAATTCATTTCAAATTTCAGTTTCAAATTGTCGATTCATATTCATTAAGGTTTAAATCAAAAACTGATAAGAAACCGATGAAATACGAGGTAAAAACTTCCTACAACGATACGTTGAGCATCACCGTACCGAGACTTCTTTCTGGAGCTATCACGAAGAAGTCAAAAGAATTGAAATCGAATCAAAGGAAATTGATAGACAAAAATTTGCTTCCTTGGTTGTTACAGAGTACTGACCATTTATAGTCATATTTCCCTATCCCCTATCTCATCCTCTTCTTGCACTCATACTCACTATCAACGGATAGTAAAGAATTTATTGAGGCGTACGGACGAATATCTTAGGGATTACTCATTCTAGGGTATACTTCACCCTATCTCTAATGAGCTACTTAATGTGTTATACTCCTGAGCTAAAGTTTAACCCTCAGCTCTGATACCAAATGTAACGAAGCGGATTTTGCCCATTCGAAAATCGACATCCATACTTTACATCGTATTCGAATGCCGCAGATTCGACCGTTCAAATCCGAGTCGCCGGAGCTTATAACACCATTAAGTAAACAACATAGCGGAAGAAATAATGAATATCAATATACAACATCTGATACAACATCCTGATACAACAGATGATACAATAGATATCGATATACATCAGAGATATGATACAATAACATAGCAGCGGAAAAGAAAATAGCTAACACCAGCAGCGGAACAGATAACTCCAATATAATCTTCAAGAGAGAACTCCAACAGCAGCTCGAACCATCATCACAAAACACTAAGACAAGCAAGTCATGTCCATATTCAAAGACTGAACTAACCTCAGATCATCTACCAAACCTAATTATCTGAAAAACCCAACTCTAGACTGCTCGTGTGGAAAATAGTGAGCACCCAGAGTTTAGGAAAGGAACAATAAACTCCGGGTCAGTCATGGGACTGGTGTGAGTAACAAAAACAGTTTATCTTTAAAAGTAAACAAGATTTATAAAAGAAAATCCGATATGCTTTTTAGAAAATGAAACTACCATAAGACCTCCAGCGACACACACAATGCAAACGCAGAATTGGAGGAGATTTCTTCTTATGATAGTCAAACATGCTTGATACGTAGAAAGTTCTTTGATATTATTATTATAAGTGCAAAGTGCAGAAAACATTTCGAAAGTAGAATATTAATCTTAGCCAGCATACGACCATTATCGTATGCCTACTATAGCTACCATGTTCAATAGCAGGTTACCACCACATTCCATGGCAGGTAATACAACTAAAACCGTACAGGGCGCGTATTGTTTCTTTGGATTTTCCAACAAATGGTCAGGCTAAGGAACTTCCTACTGCCACATGGGATCGCCTCTGGCGGGACGCCCCGAGAACCTAACCGGATCTCTGCCAACACAAGGCCGGGTTACCTCTGTAACTAGGTAACTACTACTCGAGCAAGCCATTCCCCGGTCCTTTGGGACCTTTATCCGAGGCGCCTCTAAGCAACAACCACACAGTAAATGAGATTGGAGCCACCACATTGGTAAATATCTGGGCTCCATACCATGATACCACCCTTTACCAGAAGGGAATGACACACCCTAAAGGGCGCGACTCTCATAACCTTGCCGCATCTTTCCTGTTTCGACCATTTCCGGGGTGTGAGGTCCTGATGCAGTCTCGTCCACAAAGCTACGCTTTGGTACAAAGCCATGCTTTGGGTCAACAAATGATCAAAGTAATGATCACAAAGATAAATGATCAAACAAATGATCATATCCCAAATGATCAAACAATGATCATTAACACACAGTAGCACTCAGCATGCCACACTACCAAATTGGGAGTATATCACGGATAACCTTCAACTACATAACCTCTGAGCTCGTACGTCTCAGAGAAGGGTATTAAGCTAAGAGAATAAATTCTCCGCCACCAACAGATATGTGTTTGAAAGAAATCTGCTTTATATCTCAAAGTGTAGTGTCAGACATACAACCATACAAGTCTGTTCCGGGTTCGAACAGAACCGAAGGCACTTCCGAAGAAGTCCTTGCAATCCGGGTATTCACAATCCCGAGCGGACTTCCCATCACTTAGGAAATCTCTATACCGGCGCGACTCGGTGCAGAGACAATCGATAGGTCATCCTATCGTTTTCACAAATACTCGGTCTTCACCACCGGTCTTCAAATGCTATCCATATACGTCGTATCACATATTCGGAATGGGTTATATGACACAAAGGTCCTCTTCCGGCTAAACCGAATAATGAGCGCAACATTTAAAACATATGGATATTGGGATTTCAGTTAAGTCACAACTTAATAATTCAAAACTTTCTTTCAAATGGTTTAAACCAATTACCATTTCCAAATCTTTTAAACAACAGATTTATTTCACAAAATTCACCTAGTTTCACAAAGATCCATTTATGGATTTCAAATCAATCTCCGTTTCAATTGGATTAATTCGTTTAAATCTTTAAATTAAAGATTTAACTTATAGCTTTCAAATCGGTTCCATAACTTGGAAAATTATTTTCATTGTTTAACTTGAAATCCCTTTTTAACACAATTTGGAAGTTCACTTCCTATGTGAAAGCTTTTTATTATTTAAAAACGAATAGTTTTCGTTTCAAAAAGATCCAATTTTATTTACACGAGTTAAACCCTTTGAATTTAAATTCAAATTCCCAAATCAATAACTTTAAAGTAGTTTAACTTATTTTAAACTGGTATAATATCTTTAGTCCCTAGTTTCCAAATCATAGGATTCAACTGCAAATATTGAATCCAAATTTAAATCAGAATATTTAAATTTCAAAACTCAATCAAGATATTCAAAATAAATTTCATCTTTGAAATTCCATTTTCAAAAGCTTTTCACTTTAAACCCAATCCATTCCAAAACATTTGAATTTAAATATTCAATTTTATAAATCATTTCAAAATCTGTGACTTAATCGATTTCCTCGTGAAATCCATATTGGTGTGTGTATAAGTGTGGTCTAGGGGTTTAACACAATAGTGCCACATCATTTCAATCATCATAGATCAAAATACAGAAATATAGTTGATAAGCGGTATAACCCATAACGCTTATCTTTCATTCACGGATCACATGTATATATCACAGACAATAAATTACATCACAGATAATTAATTACGTTACAGATCACAACATATATCAGGATGTAACACAAAGCATCACATATCAGAAAATATCAAACAATTCACCATCCAATAAAATCTAAACATCCATAAGTAGGATTAATTTAATTATCTGATTAATTTAAATCAAATTTAACTATTTATGAATAACACTAATCTCGGCTGATTATTTATAAATTAATTACAAACCATTTGAATTAATTATCCTTTAATCATAACTTAACTTTTAATGAATTTAATTTTCCCAAATTAATTTCGTTAATTAATCAATCACATAAATAGATTAACTTTGAGTTAATTACAAAATCAATTACCCCTTAATTTCAAATTAATTAACCTTTTAATCATTAATTAATTTACCTTAATCAATCTTTAAATAAATCTTTGATTAACCTTTAATTATTATGTAATTCTCAATTACCAGTTAATTAATTTAACCTTTTAATCATAAATTAACTTTAAATGGTTAATTAAGTAATTAATTACAAATTGATTTACACAAGATTATTATATAAATCTTTAATTACAAATTTTAAACCTTAACTACTTATTTCATTATAATTACAAAATTAATTACATTCTTAATTAACGTCCAATTTAAATTAACCATCTTACGTTTGAAAACATTCTTGATAAATTTAAATCAAATATTAACTTTGTTGATCACAATACTTAAAGTATTTAAAGCAACTTCATCAGCTACTGGACCCGAGACACATACATAGTTTACTCGAGGAAAGCATGCGGTTCTCCCTTGTTTACCCCGAGTTTCTCCCCTGTAATTCACGCAACTTCTTCTTCTTCTTCTCTTTTTTTTTCTGTGTTTAAGTTTTAAACGACCCAGTATAATCCAAAACTACACGAGCTCGAACTCGAGCAATGATGCAAATTTCACTGGGTTATCTTCGAGTTCCCCTCCTTCTTTCCCATACCATATTATTCCCTGAAAACAACACACAGCAGCACGAGTCCCCTGAAGAAACGCGAGCAACCTTCCTTCTCTCTCATCATCAGATACACGCGACACCACGTGCACATGTACACACGATCGAAATGATTCCGATCATCCATGCTGGTGGCGACGAGTCGCCCTTGCCCTCGACAACGAACTACACAACTCCATTCGATCGAAAACATCAGGGAATGAAATCAAGTGCTTCAAACCCAAAAACTGGAACCAAACCAATCAGAAAACCCACCATATCCCTCGCCATTGACCACCGGTCTTCACGCGACTTCGACTACGCACTCCCTGACCATCGATGCTCCTCTCCTCTAAGTTTCGTACGACTCGGTCTAACAGAGGTGACAAAATCACCTTGTTTCTGACCACGACAAAATTCATTCACAAAACCCTAGTCTTGCCTCGATACATCGATATACTCAATTGAAAAATTATTTGATAATTTTCCTAAAATCAGTGATGATCACACTAACTTCACTTCAAGTTCCATCATTTTAAATTGGATTGATAACCCGAATTTTGCAAAAATGCAATTTTACTTTATATGCAAACTGCTCTTTAAATATAAGTCAAAAAATCTTGATTTCGCTTTTAAAATTCCTAGTTTTTTATGACAAATCAAATTATATTCCTGCAACATCAATTTGTCAAGGTCGGGATTTTTTTGATATGTATGAAATTTCTACTGTAACTTGAACGTACAGTGTTTAAGCTACACTGTCACCTGCAAATTCACTTCCAAGTCATGATTTTCAGTTTTTTTTTCTTTTTATAGTTTATTTAACTTAAATTTTCTAAGTTTAAAGTGTTTACAAGAAGCATTGAAGTTTTTTTTTTCCATTGTTCTTTGCTCTATACACAACATATAGAAAACAGGGCATAATAGATTTTCCAGAGCAACAAAAAAAACACAAAACAACTTGTTTATAACATTTAACAAACATAAGATTTTTTCATAAACCAGTTACCAAGATTTAAGTTTCAAGAAAGTATGTTTACTCACCTTAAACATCTTGTTTTCCAGAAGTTTTGAAGTTTGAAAAGTTGAGGCCCTTTTTTTTCAATTTTGCAAAATTGAAAACTGGTTTTGAAGTTGATACTGGAAATCTTCTCCTTTGTTTCTCTGGTTTGGTTGAATTTGAGGTGTTGTTTAAATTGAATCTTTGTTTAAGTTTTCAAATAAAGTTTCTCAGCTCGAACTCAAATGTGGAGAAGTTGATATATAGGAGATGAACTCTACAGGTGATTATTTCTGTTTGTACACAGAGTGACATATTTTGTACTAAGATTGTTTTTGTCAAATTTTTTCAGATATTTTTGTTTTCCAATGGTGGCTGATAGGATATTAGTATATACTAACATTAATTAGTTTTGGCTTATATAGGAAGCTTATACTTATCATCTTTTTTTTCATTCGTTTACTAGTGATACAACTTGCTATGTGTAATATCAAAGATATTTGGTGGCTACAAATCTTTCTTTTGTGGGCTGAGATAAAGATTGATGCATAAAACAAGAAGTTTACAGGATATCATTTTGTACAGGTGATATAAATTGTGTACAACACAATCAGAGATATATTTTTTTCCTCATTGCATTTGTTAACCAAAAATTGTTTCTTTCTTTGGTGGCTGAAATGAACTTGCATTGTGGCTGCATTAATGTTGTTTTTTTTGTCTTCTTTAGCAAGTTAGTGCATACACACACACACACACACACACACACATATATATGTTTCATAGTTGAGTACATATATATTTCTTTCTTTTCATATGTTCATACTTATGTTTTGTTCATCTATGAATGTATTTTATTTCTTTGCTTTGTTTGAATACTTGATTATATTTTTATCTTTAATATGTTTGAATGCTTGACTATATCTTGCTATCTTGTTTTGCAAGTCTTTCATATATATCTTTTTATTTCATTTGTCTTATACTTCCTTTGCTAGATATTTATATATACGTATCTATATTTGCTTGTACATAAATATACTTCATTTGCTTATTATTATTTTCATACTTATGTTACTTGTTATTATTTCAAACCATTTGTAACAATTACTACTTATATAAAAATCAATTTTAAAGATATTACCTTAGCAACATTGTTTAAAAATAACTCCTTATTGAATTAAAATGATTTATAAAAGAAACCATTTCTATGTTAATAAATAACATATTTTATTTGAATTTGGAAAAATCAAATCGACTAACCAATTAATTTTACAAATTTTTAAATCAAAAATTAAATTAATTATCAATTTAAAATAAATTAAAATTCGGGATCGTTACTATACAAGCTTGTTTAGAATCAACGAGGTTGAGTAAGATTTGTAGACAAAACGTTGAGACTTCTTGGTTTGTCAAAAGAGGAACTACTTTCTGTACGCAACCGCTTGAAATGAGATGAGGTTTTAGCTCCTTACGCTTTGAGAGACTAAGAATGATTTCTGTAGAAAATTTTAGAATATCACAGTTACCACTGTCAAGAAAATTTGAAATGGCATTTAAATAAACCAGACGAGCTTTTGAAGTATCAATACGTGTAATCTTCCAATACGTGTAATCTTCCAATACATGTAACCTTTCCTGATTATGATCACAGTTTTCATTGAATAATGATTATCAATACGTGTAATCTTCCAATACCTTTGTAACAACGACGGCTACAAAATTAGTGGGAGTGCATACTCAAAAGCTGAGCAACTACGTAAAGAAGTGGAAGCAGCCTGACCAACTGCAGAGCTTCTTCATTATGCTCCAAATGAAGGTTAGAGGAAATGCTTGCCAAGTTGGAGATCTATTAGGTGTGTCTCGCATTGAGAGTGCGTTGGTGAATGTTAAGTTCCACATCGTAAGAAATATGGTGCATGACATGGTATACATGTAAAATTGATGACATGTAACATTGAGAATTCCTTTTTTACAAACAAGTGTTGGAAAGACCATGCATGTGCCCGTTCCGAAAGGTGGTGAAAGGGATGTTCAATCAGGACGCTGGCACATCGTAAACCTTCATTAAGGTAGCGTCATTTCAAAACAATTAATCGCGCATTTATGGGAACGCCTTGGAGTGCCGAAACACAACATATGAGAGCTTACATTCATTTTGAACAGCGTTGCAGTTCCATTTTCTTGAGGAAGAATTAGCCAGACAAATAAAATTTAACTTCCTAACCTTATGAAAATTATGGTATCATAAGGTTAAAGTAAAAACATCTTTGATTCAAACTTTGAATTTTTTTAATCATCTAACATGTATTCTTTTCACAATCACAAATTTAACAAAAATATTAACGAGTATATACAACAAAATGTAAATTTAAAAAAGAAAAAAATATAAGGTAAATGATATATGAGAGACTACTGACCATGGAGCACTAAAAAGGACAGAGCATGTAATCTAGCAACAAGACATTGTGATTAGACGCAGGCCCACCTGGGCGTGCATATATACTCGTAATAATAATACCAATACTAATAAATTACAAAATTCATTAAGTTTCATAAAAAATAACTAAGTTTAGAATAACAACAATAACAATAATAATGATAAAGTATTAACCAATTTAACTAAGTTTTAGGAAATTTAACTAAATTATATAATATAATAATAATAATAATCCATCTTTTCTTTTCTTATTTATAAGTTAGAGTATATTGTTCATTATAATCCGTCTTTTCTTCAACATGGTTAATTTATGTCAACTGGTTTTGATCCCCTATGACAGTCCAGAGAACATATCACTGTCATATGAAGGACTTATCTTTTATCATAATAACTTAAAATAAAGAATATTGAACTGCATTTGTATGATTATTAACTAGTAACGACTAATGAGTTACTGGTAAAATGAAAAGATTTTCGCTGCGTCTGCGGTGATTAATTGGTTAGGGATTGATACATGTTTATAAACATCAGATATTCTGTATGTTTTGATTGCGGAGTTTGTAAATGGTGAACTAACATAGAAGCTTGAACATAAATTCATACCATGAAATAAATTTCCTATAACAAAGAAAATTCAAAATCGTCTCATGCTTCTACAACATAGAAGCTTGATCTTCGTTACTATAAATTATATTAGATAATTGTGTTAAATGACACAATACTATTTTTCCTAAATTGGCATAGACATAGTTATCAGTAAGATTTTTCCCCATTTTAAAGTATTGTTTTTTTATCAACTTGATAATAAAAAGAAGAAAAAGATGTGTTGGGACTGTGTTAGGCTTGTAAATGGTCAGATATGGGTTCGAATAGTATCATATTCCTATGCATATACCAAATCATTTTTGAATATCGGATATTCATATCTAGGAATGAGGATTGACATATGTTTATCAGATATTCTTCGATCAATTCACAGCTAGTAAATATAAACAAATAAATAGAAAATTTTGTTTTATTGTAAATCCATTTCAGTACTAAAAAATAAAAATTATAAAGATGCTAATAAAAATACTTTTAAGCAGTAAATATTGATTTTTGTATAATATTATATATTTTTATCTGAATAAAATAGCAAATGTCAATTATTTATATACTAAAATACATAAAAATAACTATAATCTTGATAATAACCGGACGGATAATTATTGCATATGGATATGGTCATATCCGTATCCGCATCCATATTTCGGATATCGGATAATTTTTTTCAAATTGTTTTGAATTTTCAGGAAGTACTTCCAATGACTGAAGACATGCATGAAGAAAGGTTTTGAGCAGTTTAAGTTCTTAGTGATGCATTTGGTAGACGTTAACTTTGAACTATGTTGCCTTTTGTTATCATGAATATGTATTGAATTTGGTAACTCATGTATTGAACTTATTTTTTGTTTGTTGATACTTTATTTTGTTATCATGAATATGCGTTACATTTGCTGATTATTAGATTTTTTTCGTTCATACATTGTTCAAATTGTTATCTATTTAAAGAATATTCAATTTAATTGTTATTATTAAAGTGTAATATTGGGGTGCATCAAATATATAGTAAAATAAAGAATAGCTCCTAAAAGGCGTTATACTATATGACATAAGTACTATGAAAAGATAATGCAATATATGAGGTTACTATCAAAAGATAGCAGCAAATAGGCGTTATTGTATCTACACATGTTATGCGGTATATATATGCTGTAAATGGATGTAGAATATACTATAAACATGTTGATATATAGCGTGAAATAGGGGCTATAGGATAACTATTTTATAGGGGCTATACTATGCTATGAAATCATGCTCTTTTATAGTAGTTTTTTTGTGTAATAAATGTGCAATTCTTTTTTACAAAATGTCGATATACATCGTTTATCAAACCTCTAGCGGCTATATGCCGCTATAAAAGACTGTCTTTCTTATAGTGTTGCTTCGTGCAGCCATAGCTTCGGGTGCCTTTTTGGGAGTACTTAGTGACTTGAGCGCTAAGAGAGTATCTATCATTTACTTGATAACCTTTTGATTATTTGCCCTTTTATGGTTAATTTAATCAACCATCTGGTTTAATTCTCCCTTAGTTACAACTTCATTCTGTATGGAGGATCTTAGCACCTGATCTCCAATGCTAGTTCCAAGTTGCAGGTTCTTGGAGATGTTGACTTCAGTTTGCTAAGGGATTGTTTCTTCTCTGGCAATGGTATATCCTATGGATCTTCTGGAGGTAGTTGTCTTTCTTCCTAGTGACATTGATTCTCAACAGCAAATCGTTTATGCAAAGATCAAGGATTTTACTTCTGAACCTATCTGATTCAAAGTAGATAGCTAAATCTAAGCCTGAGTTGGGCTCTCAATGAAAGTACCAAAATATTAACCTAAAAAATGGATGAACACCCTGAATTGAGTGTGAAAGCACCAATCCTGTTCTTACAGAGCAATTATATAGAAAATAAATGTAAAAGGAGAAGAAATAGCAAAAGGACAAGAAGATTTTTATAGTGGTTCGGCTATTAATGAAGCTTAGTCCACTTTATAACTTTCTATTAACTGATTGTTGTTACAAGATTAGTCGAATTACAATATGGTTGAATCCTCAAAGTTAAATCAAGTCAAAAGTACAAGAGTTCACCGGAGAATCACAGTAAAACTCTAGATGACTATTGTGTGGAAGGAGAAGAGTGAAGAAATCTCTGCAGATTTCATGTAGTTAGTCCAAAGGATTCCCTTTATATTGCAAGTAGGATTGTATTTGTAGAGGTTGGAGAGCTTTTGGGCTAGGCCACTTGCCAGAAACCTACACTCCATGATACGAAGATGCTTTAAAAATTTCATAATAATTCGACATAACTTGATGGATCGCAACGATCCATACGGGATGGATCGCTAGCGGTAACCATATACTTAGGGTATTTCTGGACTTCTTCCTTTAGGTTGTACTCCTTGCCTTATGTAGGCGCTTTTCATGTAATTTTGTAGCTTGTTGCCTTGTGTTGGTGATCTTTCACACATGGGTTAGATTGTTCTAAAACCTGAATCAAATTAATGTTCACTTCTCGAACTAGGTTGCTTGGAATACTATGAACTTGTCAAACATCCCTAGAAAAGGTATTAGTTTATGATGCAAAAGGCTTGAACAACTCATGGAGCTTCCTTATGGATCGCTAGCGATCCATCCCTTTAGTGGATTTTTGGGTAATTCTTGTTGGGTGTGTTTAGCTTGTTCTTTTGGATGCCTTGTTCAAGTTTAAAGTCATTCTGGCTCAGTCCATAAGTTCTAACTCCTATTGAATTTTGCTGGGTTAAAATCCAGACTAACAGGATGTACCTAACGATGTTAAAATGTGAGATGCAAGCATTTCAGCTATATTCATTTGCTTGATCCATTAGACATTATTATAATATCGCTGGGTTTTCTATAAAAGTGTTTTGGTTATCATAAGGTAAAAACCCGTCCATTTTTTATTTAGCTTGGTCTTATGAGATACTCTTGATATAAAAGTGTTTTAAAATAAATAATTCAGTTGTTTGAGTTTACTCACACTAGACCCATGTCTGACCCGTAGTTTTATTTTCTTTTCCTAAATATCTAGGGTGCTCAAATTTTTATAGGCAGCCAAATAGTTCAGGTTTCCATTAGTAGGAGGGTTCACCTATAGTTAGTTATTATCTTGTTTCTTCTTTATTATATTATGTTATATCAGTTAGGTATGGATAGCTTTTATAACTATCCTATGGTAGAATTGTATTAGTATGATTTTGATGTATCATTTTTGAAATGATTTTGTAAAGTATTATGTTGATTAATATATGTTATTCCCTTGCATTGTGAGATTCAATGAGTTTCTTCTCATCTTCTATCTTCTTTCTTTCCCCCAACGATCAGTATTTCTAACACTTAAATGCTTGGCACGTGTTTAACTCCTATTTCTGCCGCGACCTATAACTCAGCAACCTAACGACCTAAAGGTGGGACGACCTAACTACAGAAAGTTCAACACGACCTAAGGATATGTACCGATCTAAAGTATGGAGCGACTTAAAAAGGATAACGACCTAACAACTCAAGAGGTGGACGACCTAACTGCTTACAGGAAGTCACGACTCAGCGACCTAAAAGACCTGGCGGCTTAGCGACCTAAATTAAGAAGCAAGTTGGCGACCTAACAGGTAGTGACCTACCGACCTAAGAGGGCCGCGACCTAACGACTCAAGAGGTGGACGACTTACCGACTTAAGGGAACCATAACTTAGCGGGTTAAGAGAATGGGCCGACCTAACAGTTTAAGTGAATGAACGACCCACGACCTACCAAGCTAGCGACCTAACCATAGAAGCAGGGAAACGACTGAAAGAGCTAGAAGAGTGAGCAATCTAGAAGGATAAATGGGGGCTTACGACTTAACTGCTTAAACGACTTAAGAGGAAGCGACTTACAGAATGCAGCGGCCTAGTAACTAAGTAGACACAGCAACCTAGTTAAGCCTTATCTCGAAAACACGACTTACGACCTATCCCTAAGTCGCTGCCGGTTTATAACTTGCCTTAGGTCGCTCACGACCTGACACTTAGAGGATAAGTGATGTCGCTTCCCATGAGTCGTTAACTTGTACCTGTTAGCTTATATGGAAAAGGGGATATCACTTAGGTCGTGACTTGCGCTCTCTTATCTTACCAACGACTCAAGTCCTATCATAGGTCGCTCGCGACCTATGCCAAGCGACTTAATCCCGAGTCCCCCTATAAATACACCGTTAGCTCCAACATTCAAAGGACTTTTTTGGCTCATTCTTTCCAAGCACCGATACTCTGCTGCATTCCAAACCGACTCGACACCCAAAGCTTTCAAGACACGTAGAACGTTATCAACAACTTCAAGAAGGAATCTCATACATCCGACATGGATTTGAAGACTTTCTCTTACATTGAAGTTTAAGCTACTCGTTCAAAGTGTTTAGTAATTCAAAGTGTATTGTACTTGGGAAGAATTGTATCAACTTGTAACGAAATCATCAATAAAGATATTCAAAGTGGACGTAGGCAAACTATTGAGCCGAACCACTATAAAATCGCTGTTATTTACTGCTTTTTCTGTGGTTTTCTGCTTATACTCTGTTCCCGAATTATCGGGTGGTGCTTTCACAACTACACTTCACACACCGGGGTGTTAGCGTTCAAATTTTAGCGTTAACATTTTTGGTGCTTTCACTGAGAATTGAACTCAGGCGGATTATCATCATTGCTCCACGGTAGTTTGTTGAAGCAATCTCTCTGAAGACTAGAAGTTTATCTGAAATCATGGCTCCGGGGAGAAGGAGTAGATCTGGAAATGTTCAAGAGGGAACCTCCGCTTCCCCAGTACCTAATCAAGCCACTCCACCTGTTGGGGTTACAAAAGCGGAGTTGGATGCTGTAATCTTAGGGCTGAACCAGCAGATAAATGCCCAAAGTGCACAATTGGAGGCTCAGAATGCCCAAAATGCCCTAATTTTGAATAAGTTGAACGATTTGCTTGGGGCAAACTGTCAACCAACGGGTAATGAAAGGAACTTTGCTGGCAACGTTCATAATGCTGAAGAAAGGAACGTCCCTGAGAGGGCTGCTAGCCCCTTTGAGCAAACACTTCCTGAGGTTGGTGGATCTAAAGCTCGAAATGATGATGGGTATCTTTCTGAAATGGTTCGACAAATCATGAAAGAGAGCATGCAAAGGAATGAAGACGAGAAAGAATGGGGTTTCGCTCCAAGTAAAACCCCGTTTACCGAAAGGATCTTAAAGGCTGAGTTTCCAAGGAAGTTCGTCCCTCCAACCATTCCAGCTTATAAGGGGACAAGCGACCCGAACGAATTCTTGTATAAGTATGATTGGCACATGACTGGTGCCAGAGCTTCTGATGAAATAAAGTGCCGATATTTCCCTGTATATCTGGAAGGTGTAGCTCTACTTTGGTTCACCAAGTTACCGATCCGGTCTATAGATCAGTTTTCTGACTTAACCCGAAAATTCAAGGAGCAGTTCAGGCTATATGCTTCAAAAGCCAAAGATATCATGTCGTTGTCGAGTTTAGAACAGAATCCTGGGGAAACTATCAGATCTTTCTTGAATCGCTTTAATATAGCGCTGGCCGAGGTAGACAATGCAGAACCACCGATGATCTTGACTTATCTGATGAGGGCCATTGACAAGTCGAGTGAATTTGGAAAATGGCTAAACATGAAGGAACCAAATTCCCTTGAAAAATTCTACAAGAAAGCAGATGAGTTCATACGCCTGGAAAGTCATATTGTACCGGTAAAGGCAGTATTGGAAAAAGCTGAAGATAACACTGCTGCTCCACGCAAGAATGAATCTGTAGGACAGAAAAGGGAAAATGACGATGGGAAGAAACAGAAAAATATGAAGAAGCATCGTTCCTTCAAGCCATCGGAATATACTCCTTTATCAGATACGCCGGAGCGTATTTACCTTGCCACTAAAGATTCTGTTGATTATCCTAAACCTCCCGTTCTGAGAACCGGGAAAAAAGCTGTGCAAAGCGGGAAGTTTTGCCGCTTCCATAATCAACCCGGTCACGATACCGATGAATGCCGCCAATTGAAAATTTTGATTGAAGAGTTGATAAGGGAAAACAAGCTGCAACAATTTGTGGAAAAGAATAGTAGCAATCCTGCTTCGTCTAGTCAGGGGCAGCGAGCTCCTGTTCATCAACCCAGGACAAGTGAGAAGGCTGCGGGACATGAATCTGGAAGGCCTGTTATCAATGTCATTACGGGAGGACCTCACCCAGCAGGCAGGAGCTGGGGTGAGATGGAAAGGTATAACCGGGATTTAAAATATGTACCGGCCGATGAAGATGTCTTTGTTTTGGAAGATACTACGCCCCTGAAACAACAAAGGACTTTCAATGATGATATTGTGTTCAGAGCCAGGGATTCCACAGGTGTTGAAGCTCCTACCTTGGATCCCTTAGTCATCTCGTCTGGTATCGGGCCAGCTATTGTCAGAAGAGTTCTCATTGATTGTGGCACATCCTGTAATATCCTCTTCAAGAAAACATTCGACCAAATGAAGATCCCTATGGCTGATGTGCAAGCCTCGTCACAGAAAATAGCTGGCTTCACTGGGGAGACAAAACAGCCAATAGGAACCATTGATTTGCTTGTAGAACTTGGAGAGAGAGAAAGAAAAGTAGTCCGCAAGCAATCTTTTGTGATTGTCGATGAATTTTCTGCTTATAATGCTTTCCTTGGCCGTCCGACTCTTGCAGCGTTCAAAGCTGTTCTGGCCCCATGGTGCCTCACCATTAAATTCTCCACAGACAATGGAGTAGGAGTTATAAAAGAGGATCAAAATGCTGGGCGGGAGTGTTATCTGACAGAGCTGCGAGAAGCAAGGAAAAGAGAAATGGGAAAGGATGCGGCAACCCCAGTCCGCATCAAAGAACCAGCCTTTTTGCAATTACTGGGCGGACCCTGCACTGGCGAGCACAGCGGAGCACGAAAAGAGATAGATCCTAGAAAAGCCAGTGCAGGGGAGAATAGAGTGGTACCAGTGGAAGCGAAAGTACCAGTACCTGTTGACCCGAAGGACCCAAACAAGGTGTTGAATGTGGGTTCACAACTTAGTGTGTCAATTCAGAATATCTTAATAACTTTTTTAAAAGCAAATTTGGATGTTTTTGCTTGGACTCATGCCGACATGTGCGGAATATCCCCAGAAGTTGCAGTACACGCTCTGAATATTGATCCAAAATTTACGCCTGTGAAACAGAAAAGGAGAACTCAAGGTCCAGAAAGGTCAGCAGCATTAAAAGAAGAAGTTGATCGACTCATGGAGAATAACTTTATAAAAGAATCTACCTATCCGAATTGGGTGTCAAATCCAGTGCTGGTTAAGAAAGCCAACGGAAAATGGAGAGTGTGCATCGATTTTTCAGATCTAAACAAGGCCTGCCCCAAAGACTGCTTCCCATTACCCAGGATTGATCAACTGGTAGATGGAACAGCGGGACATGAATTGTTATCTTTTATGGATGCCTACTCCGGATATAACCAGATCATGATGCATGAGCCAGATCAGGAGGACATGAGCTTTGTCACCGATGTTGGTCTTTACTGCTACAGAGTTATGCCCTTCGGACTGAAGAATGCAGGGGCAACCGACCAAAGACTTGTTAATGCTATGTTCAAACCGCAATTGGGCAAGACTATGGAAGTCTACGTCGACGACATGTTAGTAAAGTCTAAGAAAGCAGTGGATCACATAGAACACTTAGCAGACATGTTCGCGGTCCTCCGAAAGTACGGAATGAAGCTTAACCCTTTAAAATGTTCATTTGGAGTGGAGTCCGGAAAGTTCTTAGGTTTCATCGTGAGCGCTAGATTGAAGCTAGTCCAGCCCAAATTACCACCTTAAAAGAAGTCAAAGCACCTAGAACGAAGAAGGAATTGCAAAGTCTCAATGGAAAAGTCGCCGCCTTGAGTCGGTTCATTTCCAAAGCTACTGATAAATGCATCCCATTCTTTGACGCTCTAAAGAAAGGAAAGAAAATTTTTGATTGGACTCCCGAATGCCAAAAAGCCTTTGATGAATTGATTCGCCATATGGAAACGCCTCCAATACTTTCTAGGCCCGGCGATGGCGAGGATCTTCTTATATACTTGGCAGTATCATCTCATGCTTTAAGTGCAGCGCCGATACGAGAAGACAAGAGGGTTCAACATCCGGTTTACTATATCAGCAAAAGACTCACTGGGGCAGAGATGAATTACTCCAAGTTGGAAAAACTCGCCTATTGCCTAATGATTGCATCAAGGAAGTTGAGGCAATATTTCCAAGCTCATCCTATCAGAGTTCTCACTGATAAACCTTTAAAGCAAGTCCTATTTCGCCTTGAGACTTCGGGTCGTCTTCTAAAGTGGAACATTGAACTCGGTCAATATGACATCACTTATCATCCCCGAAAAGCAATCAACGGACAAGCTTTAGCGGATTTCATCGCAGAATTCACAGATAAGGGTAATAGTGAGGAGGAAACGATCGATGATTCCCCAATCCAATGGAAGTTATATGTTGATGGCGCAAGAAATGACTACTGTTCTGGGGCCGGAGTTGTACTTAAGACCCTTGAAGGTCGGTCATTATGCTATGCACTAAGACTGGAATTTCCTTCAACAAACAATGAAGCAGAATACGAAGCTCTTATCGCTGGCTTGAGAATTGCTAAAGAACTAAACATCCGAGCATTACAGATCTTCAGTGATTCTCAGCTTATTGTATGCCAAGTCAAGAAGGAATTCCAAGCGAAAGGGGGAAATCTGCCTGCCTACTTGTTAAAGGCTTCGGAACTCCTGTGTGACTTCGATCATTACACGATAAGCCATATTCCTCGAGAAGAAAACACGAAAGCAGATTCTCTCGCAAAGTATTCTAGCACAGGCGAAGCTCAATTTCTGGGGTTGACTCCAGTGGAAGTCCTATCGGCTCCAAGCATTGATGAAATGGATATTGATTGGATCATGAGCGTGTCTCAAGAGCGAGAATCATGGATGACTCTAATAACAGAACACCTGATCAATGGCTCTTTACCGGAAAATTCAAAAGAATGACAGAAGCTATTGAGGAAAGCCTCTCGCTATATAGTCCAGGATGGCCAATTATACAAACGGGGATTCTCAATGCCGTTACTTCGATGTGTATCCAGGGAAGAGTCCAAAACAATCCTAGCTGAGGTGCATGGGGGAGAATGTGGTGATCATTTAGGTGGTCAAACTTTAGCAAAGAAGATTCTCCGATACGGATATTTTTGGCCAGAAATTAATCGAGATGCAGCAGACTATTCCCGAAAATGTGACAGATGCCAAAGATTCTCCAAAATTCCTAGAGCACCTTCTACTGAACTCACACAGATGGTCAGTCCATGGCGGTTTGCAATATGGGGGATAGACCTTATAGGACCTTTACCAACTGCCAAATCTGGAATCAAATATGCCATTGTTGCTGTAGATTATTTTACTAAATGGGCAGAAGCTGAACCACTGGCTACTATCACCTCTAAAAAGATGATAAGTTTTGTGACTAAAAGTATCATTTGCAGGTATGGTGTGCCTCAAAAGATAATTACAGACAATGGTACTCAGTTCGAAAGTGAAGAATTCCAAGATTTTTGCAAACGATTCAAAATTCGAAAAAGCTTCTCGGCAGTAGCTCATCCGCAGGCAAACGGGCAGGTGGAAGCAGTAAACAAAATTATCAAGTCAACCATCAAGAAGCAACTTGAAAGAGCAAAAGGTGGTTGGGTCGATAAGCTACCACTAACACTATGGGCATACAGAACTACCCACAAAACTGCGACTGGGCATACTCCGTTTTCATTGGCATACGGGTCAGAAGCAATGATTCCAATAGAAACAGAGGTCCCTTCACATAGAAGAATCCATTTCAATCAAGCGGAGAATGAAAAACTACAGCTTGAGGCACTAGATCTACTTGATGAAAAAAGAGAAGAGGCTGAGCTCAGAATCGCAGCTCATCAGCAAAGGATAGCCAGACATTTCAATTCCAAAGTTCGCCAACGCAGCTTTGAGATTGGAGATCTAGTCTTGAAGAGAATTATGACAGCGACAGGTGTGTTTGGGCCAAATTGGGAAGGACCATATGTCATAGGTCAGAAGCTTCTTGACGGCACATTCAAACTCACTACTGTTGAAGGAGATCAAATTCCAAGGGCTTGGAACAGCAATCACTTGCGTCCATACTTTGCTTGATAGCTTTGTTGAAGTATTGTAAAAAGAATTATGAATGTATGATTCTTATTGTAAAACCGATACAAGTGAATAATGAAAGACTATAAAGTGGATGTAGGCCCAAATTCTTGGCCGAACCACTATAAATCTTGTGTTCCTTATTATTATTACATGTTTGCTTTATTTTCGATATGAAAAGTACATTAAATGTATTGTTGAAATGTCGATTTAAATTTTTGCAGGCAACGAAAATAAAACTGGCACATTACAAAACCAAGTGATTCTTGTTATCATTCAACAAACAAATTCCAAGTTACAAAAACCCCGAAATTAAATCCTAGATAAGAAGTGCTTCAATTGAACGGCCAATAATTTCGCCGAAAATGGGCTCTAGCTAATAAATTGAGAAGTTTGAACAAACAAACATCCAATTAAGAAGCTTATGCCCGTTCTCGCGAACTGGCCAAGCAATGAAGTACACTTCTTTGGATTAAACAAACTACTTGTAAGAAAAGGGAGTACGAGCTTGAAAAGAAAAATAGAGGATCGCTGAAAAGGCATAAGCAAGTGGACAAGGAACAACTAAAGCCCTCTTCGGAGGCACAAGTCCTCTTCGGAGGCACAACTCTTCGGAGGATAAAGACCTCTAACGAGGCATATGCCGCAAAAAAGAAAGTTCTCTACTCAACAAAAAAGATTGGAGGAGTCATGACCCTCCAACCATGAGAGAGTAACTTCCAGGCAATCTTCGGGGGCACATTTCACCAGGAGTTGAAGTGCGACAGCCGCTCTTCGGAGCCTCACTTCACCAGAGTTGAAATGCAAAACAAAATAAAAGCCCTCTTCGGAGGTTCATTTCACCAGGAGTTGAAGTGCGACAGCCGCTCTTCGGAGCCACACTTCACCAGAGTTGAAATGCAAAACAAAATAAAAGCCCTCTTCGGAGGCCCATTTCACCAGGAGTTGAAGTGCGACAGCCGCTCTTCGGAGCCACACTTCACTAGAGTTGAAATGAAAAACAAAATAAAAGCCCTCTTCGGAGGCCCGTTTCAAAGAGACCTCTTCCCAGAGGCACAATAAGACAGAAAGACCTCTTCCCAGAGGCAGAAATGAAAAGACCTCCTCCCGGAGGCACAATCAAGCAGAAAGACCTCTTCGGAGGCACACGTTTCACCAAGATTGAAATAAAACTTCCAGGTGTTGAAACGTGAAAAAATCTCCCTCAGAGGTGCAACTTTTCAAAGAAACAAAAATCGAGAAGCCCTTTACTGTGGCAAGTAAAAAAAAAATCCTCATCAAAGGCACACTTTAACTTTCAAAGGAAGAATGAATTACTTATTCTAGAAAATTCTCTTCCTCAAAAAGAAGTTGAAGTACCTTTCAAATACCCGTTTTACCACATAGAAGATTTCATTCAGTAAAATGTGTATATGCACAAAATAAAAAGTGATATCTTCGAAGGATGAAGCGTAAAAACTTATTTGTGCTCTGTTTTTTAACGAGATAATATTCCTCCAAGTGTGGAATAATTATTCTTTAAAAAATAGAAGTACAAGTTCCTCATAAGATAAAATATTACAATGAGCTTATGGTATAGGGGCAACATGGTATAACTACATCGGTAAAATTGCGCTCGAACAATATATACCACAAGCTCACTGCAATATCATATAAATAAACTTGTACAAAAATGAATAATAAATGCATTCTCAAATTCAAACAAGAGTTTGTACCAATAAAGGGTCATTTTATTCAATTATATTGCAGATGCAAGTTTCGAAATAAAGAAAGCGAGGGCCGGTACCCGCACAATCCCCGACCAGTACATGCAAAAAAACAAAAAGCTAAAAACTAGAATCTTCATTTCTTCTTGCCACCTTTGGACCCTTTACCCGGCCGGATGGTTAGCTTTTCGGGTCGATCTATAGGCATGAGGGAAGAAGGAGAGGGAGGTACAACTGGTTCAACTTCCGGTTCCTCTTCAGTAGCAATAATGCTCTTCCCCTTCCTCTTTGATGTTCCGTGCTTCTTTCTTCTCTTTGAAGAAGATTCACTTCCTGGAGTAACAAGTTTAGACAAAATTATGTCATCAGAAGGAGTCCGCTCCGGAGATATCTCACCTCCCTCAAGTCCTTCGTCTTTTTGCTCTTTGAAGCAGTTGGGTCATCCAAGCCCCGAAGGGCACCTATTATTTCTTCTTGTGATCCCAGATGAGAAGGAGGAGCGATTGGGGAAGGCAGAGGAACCGTAACTGGAGGTGGAAAAGTTTGAATGGTGCTCGGTGCTTTCTCTACAAAGGAAAAGATAAAAGTGTCAGTATTTCCCGCAAAAAGGGGAGACAACGGCTCGTCGAGATTCAAGAAATAATCAAGAAGCTCGTCAAATCCGTAGATAATTGGCAGGTTGTCCACCTGAGCATTATTAGGGTTACCTGGAGAAGTTGGTGGTATCACATCAATTTCGTAATCTACAGCTTCAGCACTCTCTTGTGGCTCATCTACAGCTTGTGTGATTGCAGCTCCGGTATCAACTTTAGTAGGAATTGGTGTATGAAAACTAGAACCGGTAATGTCAATTTCGGCTGAAGGAGAAGGTTGAATTGGAGCAGTTGAGATGATTTTTCCTGAATATTCTCCCGCCGCTGTTTCGGCCCTTAATTTTGCGAGTTGTTCTCTCCCCCTGGCAAGAGCGGCACGAGCATCATCATCAAGATAATGCTCCTCTAGAGCTAACTCAGCATAGCCAGCACCGTTACCACCAAGCATATCGAGTGCAGCCTCCCAAACTTCCGCCAGAGTAATTTCATACTTGGGACCTAGAAAGGCAAGGCTACCGCGCCCCAAGATGCTATGCAGATAGAAATCAAATAACATTGAGCTGATGTTGGTCCTCGTCGCCTCGTGAGATTCTTCAGCTGCAATTTTGCCAGCAATGGCCTCATCACGCTCCATTTCAGCTTTAGAAAGTTGAAGCTTAAGCATTTGAATCTCCGCCTCTTGGGAGCTTTTTTTCTTCCGAAGCTCCTCAATATCAGCAACATAGCCCCCACTAATTCTTTTCTGCACTTCAAGCCTGTCTTCGGCATCCCTTTGGCTGGCATGAGCATCTCTCGCTTGTTTTAGGAGCACTTCTTCTTTTTGAGAACAGGAAGTAGAGGAAGCAGCAAGCTCTTGTTCCAGTTCTTTAACTTTTGCTTCAAGCTCTTCATTGTAAGCAGCAATGCTCCTCATCTCAGTGTCATGTTGCTCAAGAACTTTTTGCCATTCGGCTTTATCGTTTTCCATAGTGAGCATGGCCTCTATGTTCGCACGATTAACCCTTTGGAGCTCGTCAACAAGTTTTTACCAGTTCGACATCCTCTCAATATCAAGCTTGACGGCATCGAGGTTTCGTAACATAGCAGACTTGTCAATGGGGACCAAGTCAAGGTCAAACCTTACTCCCTTCAGACACCACTGTGGAAATCGACTCTGCAATGTGGCCGGACCCAGTCCGACTTGGAATTTGGGCCTGCTAATTATTGTTTGGATGTCTGTCTTCCCGAGAGCGGGAGAGCCGGAAGGAATGTCAAGCGAGGCAGGGGCAGTAACCTTTTCAGGAGTTGTAGAGGTGTGCTTCTCACCATGTCGGGCTCGCTTGCTCGAATCTTCAACCATATGACTTTTTCCTCTGTCATCATGGGATTTTCATTTATGGGAATCGGCGCCTCTCAGCGAAGAATCATGGCGCTCTTCCCTCTCTCTTCTTTCATAACGCTCCTCTTGAGCCCTCTTTTCTTGAGCCTTTCAAGCAACTCTTTCTTCATCAGATTCTCTGTAACAGGGGAGGTAACGCCTGTAATCATACTGGCTACGCCTCCCGTAGTGCTGGAAATCATCATAGTAGGATCCGCTGCGCCCCATCGGAGGATCTGAAATAAAAAAGAGCTAAATCTTAGAATTCTTCAAAGTACAAAAAGTCAGAAGCATAAAAGTGCTGAAAGATTCTAAGTGAGTGTAATGTGCAAACTACGCGCATCAAACTACAAACCACTCTTTAATTGTGGAGTAGTTATGGGTGTAGAAGTTAACATCAACTCTTGAGTTGACGGAGTCTGTTGCAGGATAGAAGTCGCCTCGACTACTAAAGAAGAAACCCCGGTAGTAATAGGATCATCTTTAAAGATCTCTTGCGAGGTGGCAAAGAGGTCACTCAGTCCTTCGAAAGTGTCGTCCCTGCTCTGCTTAACAGGGCTGATTTTCTCGACTTCTTCGTCACCAGACTTCTTTGAATGCGGAGGAGAATCCCAAGGCTCTTCTTCTTCGGTGACCGGGGCAAGTTTGCCAGATGACCCCGCGACATCAACAGAAGTGGAGCACTTCACTAGAGAAGCCTCAGAAGCAGATTCTTTCGTTATGGATGTATCAATAGAAACGGGGGCATCCGACGCTCTAGCCGGAGAGTCTGGGACTTCGTGGGGGTGTGTAGAGCGAGAGGTATGCAAAAGCCCGTATTGGTGCAGAAATTCATCCCTCAAGAAGAATTTTACACTTCTTTCTTCCGCGGCCACGGCACTCAGTCTCTCAAAAACTTGCTTATGGTCTGGATCTCTGGATAGGGAAGGAAGCGCTGAAAATAAAAAAAAGAAGCGGAGTTAACACTTAACAATTCAGTCTCGCAAAAGTCGGATAACAAGCGTAGTAAGGATGGTTAATCTTACTTCCTTCCCTCCATACAGCGTAGAACCCCGGGGGACAACGAACATAGAAAAATTGAGTCAAAAACCCATGAGCGCTGTCAGGAAGACCGATGATCAATCTACGATTTCGAGCACTTCTCACGACAGTAATAGAGGGGTGATCTTTAGTCCTGCTGAAAGTGCATAGGAAGCAAATTTCGTCAAAGCTTGGGAATCGATCAAGCGTCCTCCTAAACAGTACACACAACCCCATTAAAATGGCATAGCCATTGGGGCGTAATTGGGATGGGGCGATGGCCAATTGACGAAGAAGTTGTTGGAAAAAGTCATTGAAAGGAGGAACGTCCCCACTCAGGCACATTTGTCGATTGACCGTCACAAAGCCAGGGGGTGCTATGTCAGCAGTATTACTTCTCTAGGGAAGAATGGCATCTGATTCAGCAATGCCAAACTGAACACACAACTGGCGAAAAACTTTGTATGATAGCGTGGTAGGGGCTCTTTCGGGAGGATTGACTAGTGGAGCCGGAATCACAGTTGCCTCTCCAGTCTGAACTGTTGTATCTTCTTCCTGAGAAGTCATTCTACACAAGCAACTGGATATTCAAATGTGAAGGTGCACGTTTCCTAAAAGTGTTAAGTGTCATGCAGAACTAATAAAAATAACAAATAAATATAACTGGAATTAAACTAGTCGACGATTGATCGACTATAAAATTTCAGAACTTGTTAATCTAAAGTTCAAGCATAATATTAGTGCAGGCTGGTCAGTTTCAATTGACTATTTCAGTGTTGCTTTAATATTTTACTTGAAATTGATGAGTTGAAAGCACTTCGTTCACACAATTTATTTAAGTTAATTATCTGTTATTAACTAATCTGTCATTCGATGTGGGCGACCAATGACAGTATATTCGTCCCATTTTTCTGCAAATGTTGTATTTAACAGGTTGACAGATTTAAAAGTTAAAATAATCTGCAAAGAAATACAACAAAACTCAAGTTCAAACAATTCAGCCAAGTCTTCTTAGAATTTCACAAGTCTTAGGTCGTCCAGCGACCTAGCATAGGTCAGAGTTTCCTTAGGTCGCACTGTGCAAGTTAAAAAGGTCCAAGGCAATGCAAGTTTGTTCAAGTCCTAACTCGGTCGCGACCTAAAGCCCATGCCGCAATAAATTAGGTCGTCAAGTCGTTCAGCTATCATTAGGTCGTACGAGATTTAGATTGTGCAAGCCTTAGGTCGTCCAGCGACCTAGCATAGGTCGGAAGTTTTCTTTAGGTCGTGAATTATTTTACGTCATCCAAATTCAGTAGGTCGCTAACTTCCTCCCCACACTGAACCCGATAACCCACCATCAACTACTCAAAGGAATTCATCTTCCTCCTCATGAAATACACCATCCATTCATACCACCAGATCACTTCAAAAAACAATTCAAAAGATAATAAATAACATCCCCAATCCATCACAGATGCAACGCATCGCCATGCCTTCCTAAATCAGACTAATTGCGATCCAAAGTCGATCGTAACAATCACTCGAAACGAAGCATGACACATGGGGTTGAACTGAGGTCGGAAAGTGGAGATTCGAAATTTAACGATGATTATGGTAGGATAAAGATCAGACTCGCTTACAAGATATAATGCTAAAGATGAATCGGTGACTGAGTGGATTGAATTTGCCTTTGAAAGCTTGGAGAATCGTTAATGGCAGTGGGAGATCGGAGTAATAGAGTGAGGAAGAGTTAGCAACCTAACAAATTTATATGAGGTAAAAAGGGGAAGACGAATAGGCACGCAATTTGGTACAAGTATTAGGTCGCTCACGACCTACCTAAGTCAGATCGAAGCATGCGACCTATCACATAGGCCCGTACTTCGAGGGGCAAATGTTTAACTCCTATTTCTGCTGCGACCTATAACTCAGCAACCTAACGACCTAAAGGTGGGACGACCTAACTACAGAAAGTTCAACACGACCTAAGGAAATGTACCGATCTAAAGTATGGAGCGACTTAAAAAGGATAACGACCTAACAACTCAAGAGGTGGACGACCTAACTACTTACAGGAAGTCACGACTCAGCGACCTAAAAGACCTGACGTCTTAGCGACCTAAATTAAGAAGCAAGTTGGCGACCTAACAGGTAGTGACCTACCGACCTAAGAGGGCCGCGACCTAACGACTCAAGAGGTGGACGACTTACCGACTTAAGGGAACCATAACTTAGCGGGTTAAGAGAATGGGTCGACCTAACAGTTTAAGTGAATGAACGACCCACGACCTACCAAGCTAGCGACCTAACCATAGAAGTAGGGTAACGACTGAAAGAGCTAGAAGAGTGAGAGACCTAGAAGGATAAAAGGGGGCTTACGACTTAACTGCTTAAACGACTTAAGAGGAAGCGACTTACAGAATGCAGCGGCCTAGTAACTAAGTAGACACATCAACCTAGTTAAGCCTTATCTCGGAAACATGACTTACGACCTATCCCTAAGTCGCTGCCGGTTTATAACTTGCCTTAGGTCGCTCACGACCTGACACTTAGAGGATAAGTGATGCCGCTTCCCATGAGTCGTTAACTTGTACCCGTTAGCTTATATGGAAAAGGGGATATCACTTAGGTCGTGACTTGCGCTCTCTTAGCTTACCAACGACTCAAGTCCTATCATAGGTCGCTCGCGACCTATGCCAAGCGACTTAATCCCGAGTCCCCCTATAAATACACCGTTAGCTCCAACATTCAAAGGACTTTTTTGGCTCATTCTTTCCAAGCACCGATACTCTGCTGCATTCCAAACCGACTCGACACCCAAAGCTTTCAAGACACGTAGAACGTTATCAACAACTTCAAGAAGGAATCTCATACATCCGACATGGATTTGAAGACTTTCTCTTACATTGAAGTTTAAGCTACTCGTTCAAAGTGTTTAGTAATTCAAAGTGTATTGTACTTGGGAAGAATTGTATCAACTTGTAACGAAATCATCAATAAAGATATTCAAAGTGGACGTAGGCAAACTATTGAGACGAACCACTATAAAATCGCTGTTATTTACTGCTTTTTCTGTGGTTTTCTGCTTATACTCTGTTCCCGAATTATCGGGTGGTGCTTTCACAACTACACTTCACACACCGGGGTGCTAGCGTTCAATTTTTAGCGTTAACAGCACGCAATACAGTAGACAGAAATTGGGAAAACATTAAAACAAACACCTTGTGAATTAAATTCCTTAATTTGACTATAAGATGTTCGATGATAATAGTGAACTAAAATTTGATTTAATAAAAGAAAATGTTAGAAAATTTTGAAACAAATATTTGGAAAAAAATGGTTTTATAAAAGTTGATCTTAGAAAATGAATTTATAAAAAGGCGTCTTTTAATTAAAAAGAATTTAAGTTGAAACTTGAGGACTAAACCCCAGGACTTTTGAAAAATGGTTTTCAAAGATTGGAAAAATAATAATAGTATTATTTGAAAATATTTTTTAATTATAAGATTTTGAGAATGAAAAGGTTAATTAAGAAGTTTTTTCTTTGGATTAGTTTGATAAAATGAGTCTTGATTGTTTTGTGATGATCTGAATAATCTTCTAAGTGACGATAAGATGTTTGGCTAGGCGAACGTTGTGATGCACTTAATAAATTATTCTCTTTGTCATTATACAATCGAAACAAGTTCAAACTCGAACGAGCCTAAAGCAAGTTGGTGATAGTTGTTTTGTTGGAAATATGCAAAGTATTGTTTCAAATATGGGATTTTGAAATAAAAGAAATATTTTTAAGTTAACTAGTTCAAGTCGCTCGAAAATAAATTAAAAGTGCGGAAGAGATGTGTTCGAAATAGTAAGCACTTCTCCTGAGTATTACCCTTCTTGTTAAGGGAGTGTATGATATTATTTGGTAGTACCTAGTTTCTCGGTGTCATTTTGGTACTCGGGCTTTATATATGTATTTTCGATCAAAATGTAAAGTTTCATTTAAAAAGTTTTTGAAATAAAAGCCGAGTATATACTCTGGGAGGTAGTGGAGTAGTATCCATGTTGAACCTAAGTTTAGTTTTATGAATTGTTTTTATAAATAATCTAGTGAAAATAGAATTGGTATTGGGGGAACCAATTAAAGAAGTGCGTAGGTTGGACGTAGATTATATCTCATTTTCATATAGTTATGATCTAAGACTCGAGTACATGGCTTTGAGGTGTTTCATACCATTCGAAATAAGGATCTATTACTTGATTTTGAATGGCGGGAACTTGATGAGGATTTTTGGTATGAGGCCAGTGTTTTCTATCGTAGTTACGGCTATGTAAGGGGAACAGAGGTTCCAAATCAAGGAGCCTAATCGGAGTCCGCACTAAAAATCGGATGATTGATACAAGTTCGAAGTGAAGTTATGTATTCAAGTAGTGATGGGATCATATTTTTGTATAAGAATGATCTATATCCATCATCCGAACTGATGTATAGTGTTAAGTCTTTTCTGGGATAGGTCGAGGTGAAATTTCTAAGACGAATTTCATTTAAAGGGGGAAGAATGTAACAACCTGAAATTTTATCGCTTTATTTATGAATATTTAATTAATTTTAAATATTCAAATAATTGGTTTTATAATGAAAATAAAAAAAATTTAGATACTAAACAATGATGGTGATATAGTTTTCAAAATTTCTTTACAAAAAACATTGTTCGATGAAAAACAGAAAAGTGACCGGAAATCGTTTTCGAATTTTCTACGTTTCATCACATAAAAGTTGTTGGAATATTATGCACACATTTGTAATATTTATTCATATAAATACAAAAATTATGAACATGTATTAACATTTTTTGTTTTTAGCAAGGCTAGCCGGCTTTAAAGTGGGTCGTGTCACTGTATCTTTACTACTAATAAAGAGAATTCATTGAATAGATTTACTCGGTGTCTTTTTGAAATTCCAAATATGCCCTTTCTCTTTCTCTGCTGCTTTCCAACTGCGTAACCCATTTTCGCGTTTTCTCGCTCTTCTTAACACCGCGTAACCCTAATTTTCCTTTTATTCCCACTGTAAAAAAAAGATTTCCTCGCTTGTTAACCACCGACGACGATTTTTAGTAATTGCGACAACGACGATTCATCGTCTAAATCGATTTTCAGTGAGTGACATCCATTACGCTACACTTGCACGCAATCCATTTGCTTTCATTAACTAGATCGATTAGGAGTTCCATCTCTGTTACGCAACGATTCATTTGTTAAATCAATTTTCATTTGGTGCGACGGCTGCGATGCCTGACTATTCATTGTTTTAGTCGATTTCCATTGAGACCGACAACAACGCTAATTTTTTACAACCTAAATAGGAATAAAGGTAAATAAATTACAATTTGCTAATTTTTTTTACTTATGATCAACTTGACTACTCTTTCTTTGTATTTGCAGGCAGACAAGCAGTCCAAGATATTGTATTTACACCCTCTATTTCTGCAATGCTAAGGTAATCCATTTTTGTATTTGCATAGTAAAAACCATCATTAATTGAATATGAAATTTCTAATCAGGTATTATATTATCTTATTATTATACATGACTAGAATTTGGATTGCTAAGCTGCGTGATAAGAAATCTTGAATTTGGATAATTGGTTTTAGGTAATTGGTCATTTTTTCGTGAAGTGTTGTTTACTCTTTTAGATTATATAATATGATATTTCACTTTAAATTGTTGAAAATCCCTCATTTCTGTAGGTAATGCATTTAAAATTTTGTACCAATAATACATATTCCCTTCTCATTTCAGGAAACCAATGATTAGAATACCTAATTCCAAAAATGTCCTCATTCTGGGTAGTACCTGTAGCTTTATAGTAAATCGTTGACATAGGTTGATAGGGGTAGGTTAATTATCGATAGATGAAAAAGTTTTAGCTTTTCAGGAAAATCACTTATCAAGTCGTACATGCTATTACTGCAAATAATATGGCGAAAAGTTATGTGCGCTTATCTGCTTATGTAGTTTAGTGGTAAAAGATAAATTGTGAAAAAAACGCTCACACATTATATGAGTTATTAATCATATACAAATATGCGCACAACCTGTAATTGAGAAATGCAAAGTGTGTATGTTCTTGCCAACGGATATGAAAATGATTTTTGATTTGATGGTGCAAGTTATATCTTCTTTTTAAGCATAATCTTATACAATATTGGAATTGATATTGGAGTGACACTATGATAGTAAATTTTGGGTTGAAATTTATACAACTAAAAGGATAACATACTTGAGTGTGTTTTTTTTGCTAACATTGGAACTGCAGAGATTCGATATTGTTGGAATACCTGCATGTTCATCTCTATTTCTAATGGTTATAATCTTCAAATCATATAGCTTGGTGTATAGGTCAATTGGGTTTCACATTGTGAACACAACTGGGTAGATGAAAGAAATAAATCAACTGAAAAGTGAAACATTAGCGATGTCGTTTGAGTGATAAACTGAAATAACACTGAAAAGCTTACTAATGAACTCTTACTTGATAACTTTTATATTCCAATATGTTCAAAAAAATTTGTATGTTATAAATAGCATGTAGAGAAAATTGTTTGTTGTTGTTATTTTACGTTGTTAAATTGTTTGTAGTGACAAAATTATTGAAATTACGATTTGTGGAAGTGCTGATAATTGGTTGGAGATGCTAACTCTTCGTGGAGAGGTCCAGAAAAGAAAGAGATATTTAGAATTTTCTATGAATATGCATCCAGTATTAGTTTTTTATCCAGTCATTTGACGGCTTTGGTTTTGGGTTATTTGCACAATATCAACTGCTCTTGCAAATGCGCATATCGTTTGTATTCCTAGATGGTTTTATCCCACACTGCATAGAGTTTCTTTTTGACTGTCCAACAAGCTATGAGAGATGATTTGTTTATAAATGAAACACAAGAAAGACTGATTTCAAAAGATGAACGTTTAATTTCAATTAACAAGATAGATGTATAGTGATTGTTGTTTTCCATCTTCATTCGTATTACAGGCTTTCAAAAAAGCCCAGTTTACCATAAACTATCTTACTGGAGAGTCCAAATGAGTGGTTGTGTTTGACACATAAATATTATCTCATTACCAAACCTTCATATCCCACTTCATTATATTTTTCTCCCTAGCAATGTGGTTATTCTTACCAGAATGAGCAGGTGTTAATGATGATGTATTTAAGAGTTGATGTGATCTTTCTTATAATTCTTTGTTTTGAATGGCTTGTGTGTTGTTGTTAAATGACTGTAATCATAATGATCTGCAATTTGTTAGTAAACAATATGCTCATGAACTAACGCATTATATTGTTTCTTATATCGCAGATTTGAGAAGAAAATACAGAATCCAGTGCTATTAAAACAAGTAAATGGAAAGTCATGTTAGAATAAGTAAATGGAAGCAGCTTTGCGGATGAAGCCGGTGGTGTATTTTTCTAGTCTTCAAACAACCATCTGTTGCTAATATATTGTAACAATGATAGTGGATTTTAAGTTGGCACTTATTACATGTACTAATTATAAGCTTAGAAAGTTAGAAGCATTTAGTGAAATATACAAAACATGAACGTTACCCATTGTTGTGTGACTGTAAAGTTATAATTTGAATCATAGAGATTCAACTGTGGATAATCTGCATGGCTTTTAGTGGAATTAGAATATACCATACGAATTAATGTTAGTTTGTGAATTATGGTTTTATTATTGTATATATATTTATGTGAAAGGATAAGGATAACAATGCATGTTAAAGTATTTCCCTCGGCCAACTTAATGATCCTGTGAACGAAAACTTTGAGAAAGATGTATAAAACTGTGTATTTTTGTTATTCTTTAATGGAACCGTTGTATGTAATTTTCTTATGAGTGTCAATCCAGCTAAAGGCATCATGCATCTATCTATTTAATTTGCACATGGCTCGCCTTAACACTATAGCATTTTTAAATGTCTAGATGTCCACAGGTTGTTGAATTAATGCATACAGATTGTGATTAGATGCAGGTCCAACGTGCATATATACTCGTATAAATAAAGAACAGGTGATCTGTACAGGCACGAAGCAGCTGATTAAAGTGGTCGAGCCACCAAAAACTAAGGAATAGGAGATAGACTAGAGGGCCTATACTACTACAAAAGAATCTGCCTATCCCCATGTAGGGGAGGAAGGACAAGAACTAACATCATCTTACACTCAACAGGTCAAGAGCATAACCAACAGAAGCAAAAGAGTAAATAAACAACTTATCCCACATAACATCATAGTTCGAGTTAAGTATAATTTAATTTAAGTTAATTAAGGTAAAAATATATATATAATGTCACATCAGGGGAAGAAAAAAGGTACAAAAGATACATGAACATGTTTAAACATGTTTTATGGAAAATGAAGGAGGGGAACAGAGAAGATGCATGATCATGGTGAGGTGGAAGAGGTTGTATGATGTGGCAAGTAATGTGTTGAGGGTATATGACAATGGGCTTTTTGGTAAATTCATCTTTTCACATTATATAAAAATAATTTCACTTCCTTTTCTTCTCTTTCATTTTCTTTTTTGTGCTTCTTCTTTTTCCTTAAATTTTTAAAAATTTTAATGGCTTCTATAGTGGTTTTCCAGTTTTAAAATTTCAAAGTTTTAAATTTGAATGTTTTTCGTAAACTTGTTTTAAAATATCTCATTCTTCCATTAAAATATTCCATACTCTCTATTTTTTTTATTCCACTTAATTTGGCCATAAATTTCTTTAAACAACTCCAAGTTAAGATTTACTTTTTACCAAACTGCGTATAATTCTAATGGCCACAACTTTCGTTTGAATGATTTTTTCAAATTTTGAATATTTTTGGGTCAAAATTGGATTTCTTTCTGTCACATTTTCGGATATGTATTATCAAGGCCGAAAATACCACTGCTTCTTTTGACCATAAGTCCCTTAAAATAAATCAAAATTAAGTGATTCTTATTTTGAAATTATAGAGAAAAGAATTTCCAAGAACTTTTCTTTCTACCACTTTTCCAACTTCCAAGAACAACATGGAAAAAAAATCGAGGAGTAGATGACCCATTTTCGAGTTAATTTTTTGTGGTTTTCTCATCTTTGCAAGTTCTACAGTATTTCAAGTTTTCAAAAGAGTTTTGAAAAATTCTAGTGAGTACAATTCTAAAATTTTGGGAAAGATTTTACCTTTGCATTTATTGACTATTTGGTGATAAAATAATTTGATTATTTGGTTGGATTATTGTAAGGTTTGGACGCATATATATGTTGCTTACATATGTGAATTTATGTGGGTTAAGTTAGTATGTGCTTTAATGTGAAGTCTAGATTTTTGTGAATGATGTAAAAATGTGACCACGTTTATTTGGGTTTGTGGTATGATTAAGTTGATATAGACATAATTATGTGGTTGTTGTTCAAAGAAAAGTTAACAAGGTTAACAACTAGATTTGGTTATCTATAAAAAATCCTTTGCGAAGAGTACGAGTTTTGGTTTGTAATCAAAATTGATTTTAAAGTCAAAAACACAGTTTCAAAATATTTAGCAAGACCTTTCATTTTTGTTTCGATGAGTGAATAATTTTCATTTCCACACTTCAAGAATTGAATTGGAATCATCGATTCGCGAAGAATTATTATTTATATTAGAATATCTTCCATATTTATTTTTGGTCAATTCATTTTGTGTCTTGAAAAGTTACAAAGCTTTCTACAATTAAGTTTCCAAAAAGAAAATCTGAAATATTTACAAGTATGACATCTACCGCAATAATCGCTATGGATGCCGCTTAAAAATCCAATTTTTACAAAATTTTGGATTAAAAGTGTTTTAAAAATGTCTTAGAAACTTAACAATGATGTTTAAAGAAAGTTAATTTATAATTTAATAATTATTTATTAATTAATTAGTTTTGATAATTAATAACTAATTAAGTAATTAAACAAGATTTATTAATTTTAATTAACTGAAGATTGTTATCAATTAATTATCTCTCGAAAAGTAAGATTAATTTTTAATTAACTATCATATATAATTTATTTTTAATTAATCATTAATTAATTATTGGGTTAATTACTATTTATTTAATTAATCAAGTGTTTAGTTATTTTTAATTATAAACTAATTAATGCTTTAACTTATATTAGATTATTTATTAAAGGTTTAATTTATTATTTAAGTTTTAATTAAAGATTATTTTATTAAATGTTTGAGATTAGAGATTAATTAATATTTAATTATTAATGAGGTTTGAATTATTATTTAATAACTAATAAAAGATTACTTTAGGTTTAATTATTTATGTAATGGTTAACTATTTTTTAAATATTTATTTAAGGTTAATTATTTCTTAATTTATAATTAAATTAAGTTAAGAATTAATAAAGATTAATTATGGTTTAACAAAGGGTTTTGACTTGTAATTATTTATTTTAAAAAGGGAGTTTTAAGTTTTACTCCTTATTTTCTAAGAATCAAATTGTTAAAGGTACTTCTTTTTCAAAGATTTTTTTGAACACAGAGATTCAAATGTCGATACCATTAAGTAGACAAACAATTGTGAATGAGTTATGAAAATGGTTTCATTGTGTGAAATTGTGTTAACCGAATAAATCTCTATTCTGCTATATATAAATTGTTTGATAGTTTGGACATCTGATAGCAGAATAAATCCTCATCCTGTTGTAATTTAATTGTTTATTATGTGGACATATGTTTAGTTGAATAAACTTCCCATTTTGATATAAGTAGTGAATTGTTTGGACATCTATTTAGCAGGACAAATCATCATCCTGCTATTATGTCATTTGGATATGCATATGCCAGTAAGTTTGCAGCGGTATGTTATTTCCTTATTTGGATACGAAGTGTATTTACATATATGTTGATTTATGTAAATAAATTGTCAAATGACTTGAAAGTGAAATTAAATGGTAACTTAATTTAGTACTATTAGTTTTACTAAGCCTCTTTCTGAAATTATAAAGTGTGATTTTGAATTAACTTCAATTCTCTAATAAATTTTGGGGTTTAAGGTTCATAAATGATTTTACAAGTTGTATAATTATTTTATAAAGATATTTATAAATAATAATTTATAATGAAAAAGGGGTGTTCACAGGTGCCATGACCCAACTACATTGGGCTGGTCACATGGGCCGAAACCTATTATTGACGAGAAGGATGATTACGAGAAAACATCCACATGACCAAAATATAATGTCCAGACAGTTGGCCCAGGATGAGTAAGGCTAGCAAATAGACAGACGATGCATGACATCGAATTATGGGTTTTAGTTTGTTTGGAATGTGTATCAGCATGAGTGATGGCCAAATTGGGTGAAATATGGATAGGTCAGTATATGTGTAATATGGCAATGGATCGACATATATTTAGCAAAACAGTTGGTTTGGATGAGAACGTAGAGGGATCGACATGGCTTATGAGGCTAGAGGGATCGACATGGTGCACGTGTCACGATGGATCGGCATGGATGCATGTCAGAATCGTTAGTTTGGATGGAGGTAAAGAGGAATCAGTAGGAGTTGTGAGGCTTGGGGGATCGGCATATTGATGGTCACAGGATATGGATCAACATAGGATGTTCAAGGGGTACAGATCAGCTTGGCTTGGAATGAAGAATATGGATCGGTATAGAATATTCAGGAGGTATGGATAGGAGTTACATGGTAAAGAAGAGATCAGCATACGTTGGGATACCAGAAGGGATCGGCACAACCAAGACCAAGTCAAGATTCCAACTGAAGTATTATAAGAATTAGAGCTCCACGCATCCAATCGCTTTGATAATTGAAACGCCGTCATTATAGACCTTGAGGAAGCTACCATAGGGACCGCTAGCCCAAACTCGACTCATAGAGAGATCGGTACCGATCCCTATTCATTAAAAATTGGGCCCAGACCTCCCTATGGTGGGCCCATGTGGTTAAGGAGCTCCAGATGCTGAAGTTTCAATCAGATTAGAGGCTGCCTTCATCTATAAATACGCGCACAGGGGGCCATTTTGAGGGACTTTTTGGGTTGCAAGTGAAACTATGCCATTATTGTAACCAACTTCCTTTTGTTCTTTTCTGATCTCTTATTATTTCTTACCGGTTGTAACTATAATCAAGTGAATTATGAAGTAATAAAGAAAGTATTCAAAGTGCACTATGCAATCAACGCTGAACCACCATAAATCTTATCTTTTTTGCTTTCTGCTCATTTTTCTTGATATTTAGCATCATTCCTCTGTTTTGATTTAATTTCTTCATTTATTTCACTACTTAAACCTATCCTTGAGTGTTTGTGGCTAGTTTGGTTGCAAACATTTTAGTGCTTTCACTGAGAAACGTTGATTCTTTGGCCGTTAGGATCATCTTTGCTACTATTGGATTGAGGAAACCCCCCAAAGGAGATCCAAATTCATCTTCAGAAGCTTATAAATACTATTTTGATTTATCAAGATCTAAGAAAAGAGATTTAGAACGATAAGGCAGAACGGATCTACTTCCTAGAATGCTGATGCCCACGAGACTGCCAGTGTCCAACAAGGGGGGTCCAAGCAACCAAACTGCTAATACGAATATGGAGCCTGCTGCAGTCCAGAACATTGCTGATTCCGTTACTAGAACCGAATTCAATGACTTGATGAGAGAGCTGGTGGAGAGTCGTAGGCAGTTAAATGACCAAATCTAGGCTAACGCTGACTTGATGGAACAGACTACTCAACAACAATGCTAAATTGCAAGAAGAGACCCCGCTTCTTGCTCGGTGTCAGATGGTTCGACTTCATCGGATGAGCACCATAGGTGTAGGCATTGCAGAGTTGAAGTGGCACGAACTGGAGCGATGGAGGAACACTTGACAGACCAACATGGTCATCCAAGACGGATCAGTGTCGATCCCTCCATAGGGATCGGTACTGATCCCTCAACTAAGGGGACGACCGACCTCATGCAAGTGGAGAACCGTGCTCATGCTAGATCTAGGAACTTAGATATTGGAGTAAGTTTAGATGATGATCAATTACCTCCTCGGGATGATAAAGAATTGATAGCTCAAGACACACATCAGGAGGATGAAAGGACAAGGAGGCATGAAATGGCCTGGAGAAATCGGCTAGAACATTCATGTGCGATGGGGCACAATCGCCACTTGGTGCCACCTATCTAGACTCCGGATCTATCCGTGATGGTCAAAAAATTGACGAGGGAAATCAAGGCTTGACAAACGATGACTAGGGAGGCACTAGGAGCCACACCTCATTTACCGATATTATTTTACAGGTGGAGTATCCTAGAAGGTTTAACATTCCTATAATGCCTGATTACGAAGGGAAAACCGACCCCAGGCAGCACATCATAAGGTACGAATGGTTGATGGATTCGACAAGAGCGAATGATGCTACCAAATGCAGATGCTTCCCCATAACTCTATCTGGGACGCTATCGTATGGTCACAAGATTACCCCCACTATTGATCTTAAGATTTAACAAGCTGCCAATAAGATTTGTGGAGTAGTTCCGGATTCATGCTATTCGCCCCAAGAATGTGATGTCGTTGTCTAGTGTAATCCAAGCTCTGGGGGAATCACCGAAGGACTACTTGCAGAGATTTCTTGTTGCAGCCATTGAAGTTAGTACCCCTAACGACCATGCGATACTAATGGCCATGACGAGAGGGGTTGACCCAAAATCTGAATTCGTGACTGGTTAGCTGGAAAACTGTCGGCCACACAAGAACGTTTCTATTCAAAGGCGACCCAGTTTGTGAGGAAGAAGGAGGCTAGATTGTCTAGAAAAACAACCGTACGAGGTCATGCGGAGAAGCAGTACAGAGTGACATCACAGTAAAGCAATCTGGCAAGAGTTCTGGGAACGTTTAGCTTAATGTTCAAAACAGGTTGGGTCAACAAAAAAGGAGTGGAGAAGGGAATCGTGATTAGAAGAGGAAGCCTGGAAAGTGGAGGTCCAAGTTTCCTCTGTATGATGATTATACACCATTGAATGCATCCCTAGAGAACATCTATCTGTCTACCTGTAATACTTTCCAATATAGGAAGTCGCACCAAAATAATCGACTAATGCACAAAAGCAAACCGAGAAGTACTATTCATTTCATGAATGTTACAGGCACAATACAAATGAGTGTAGGCGTCTCCATGAAGCCATTGAGAAATTGATTCGAGAGAAAAAGTAGCAGCAATTTGTGAAAAATCCATAGGATGGCGAACATGGGACATCTGACCCCAATCAACGGCAGGTTCCACGCAAGGTTGATGAGCATGCATGGACCATGGAATGTTACTAATAAACACGATAGTCGGTGGACTACATTCTATGGACAGAAGTTGGCAGGAAATGGAGCGCTATGCTAGTTCAATAAGACATGTGGATTTCAAATGCTGCTCTAATACGGAGGATGGAACTTCGACCAAGAACCAGCATACAATGACGGATGATATAATATTCAGAAGTAGAGATGCCGATAGATTAGAGGCCCTTGCCATTGATCTGATGGTTATTTCTGCCATGATTGGCCCCACTTTGGTGAGAAGGTTTTTGATTGATCGTGGAAGCTCTATGAACATTTTCTTTAAGAAGGCATATGATCTAATGAGGATGGAGGCTAAGTATTTGAAACCATCTAAAGCTCGTATACATGGTTTCCATGGTGTGGCTAACGAGGCGGTTGGTTATGTAGAATTACCGGTCGAATTGGGGGAAGGTGAACATTGGAGGATACATATCCTACCGCTTATTGTTTTGGATGTTGATTCACCGTACAAGGTTTTTCTACAGCATCTGGCCTTGGATGAATATCGGGCAACTCATGCCCCATGGTGTTTAACATTGAAATTTCTGACTGATAACGAAGCCTGTTATGTAGTTGAGTTGAGAGAGGCTCAATAGAAAGAGAACGGAAATGGTATGGACAAGCCTGCCTGCTTCAAGTCACTGAAGATTGAAAAATGGCGCCCAAGCCTTAGCTTGGGTATTACAATCGGTTCTATAGAGATATAGATCTAAGGGACAATGAGGAGGAACCCAAGGAGCCCTAGGTAGCATCGACTAAGCTGACGATTGATATCTCAGTCAGCCATGACGACCTGTCGTGGGTATTCTAGATTGGATCGCAACTCAACCCTTCGATGATGAGAGATCTTACTGATTTCCTCTGAGCGAATCTGGATGTATTCGCTTGGACTCATTCTGACATGTGTGAGATCTCGCCTGCCATTGCAAGCCCTACATTAATTATTGACCCAAAGTGTGTTTCGGTCAAACAAAAAAGACGAGGCATGGATTCAGATAGATCCATCGCTCTTAAAGAGGAGGTGGATAAACTTAAAACCAAAGTGTTTATTCGCGACGCCCTCTATCCCGAATGGATATCTAATCTCGTGCTGGTGAAGAAGGCAAATGGGAAATGGAGAATGTGTATTAACTATTAGGACTTGAACAAGGCATACCCCAAGGATAGTATCCCCCTATTTATAATTGATCGGCTGGCTGATTCAACTGTAGGGCATGTATTGTTATCATTTATGGATGCATACTCGGGGTATAACCAAATCCCGATGCACATCCCAAATCAAGAGCATGCCAGTTTTGTCATAGATGTTGGGTTATAATGTTATGTAGTAATGCATTCGAATTAAAGAACGCAGGAGCAACCTATCAATTTTGGTTAACCGAATGTTTAAGGATCAGATTGGGAGGACAATGGAAATCTATGTGGATCATATGCTCGTGAAGTCACAGCAATCCAACGACCACATTCAAGACTTAGCGGAGATGGACGATATCCTTCGATTTTATAGCATAAAAATCAATCCTTTGAAGTGCTCGTTCGGTGTTGCATCAGGGAAGTTCCTGGGCTTTATTATTAATGCATGAGGAATTAAAGTAAATCTGGAAAAGATTCAAGCCATCGGGATACACAAGGCACCCAGAACTATTAAGCAAGTGCAAAGTCTAAACGGGAAGGTCGCTGCTATGAGTCGATTCTTCTCCAGGGCAACCAATAAATGCATTCCTTTCTTCGATTTGATAAGGAAAGGGAAGAGTAATTTTGAGCGGATGCAAGATTGTAAAGGTTCATTCCAAGCTTTAGTGAATCATTTGGAAAGACCACCTGTTTTGTCAAAGCTGGTAGATCATGAGGAGTTGTTCATTTACTTAGTCGTATTGCAACATGCCATATGTGCTGTTTTGATTCATGAGGAGGATCGGTTTTAGGGACCGCTGTACTACGTCAATAAACGATTAATGGGGACAGAAAAAACTTCCCGAAGATAGAGACTGGCATACTACTTGGTGATCGTGCCGCGCAAACTTCGCCCATACTTCCAAGCACATCCAATCAATGTCTACACCGACCAGCACTTAAGACAGGTCCTACAACGACCTGAAGGTCTGGAAGGCCACTTAAGTGGAACATTGAGCTCAGCCAGTTGGGCATCACATATTTGCCCCGAAGAGCTATCCAAGGACAAGCATTGGCAGACTTCATGGCAAAGTTTACCATGCAGGACGAGCCCCTAAAGAATGGTGTAATCCCTACTGTATGATGGAAGAGGTACGCCAACAGAGCATCTAATGACCGTTGTTCCTGAGTTGGAATTGTCCTCGTAACCCCTGAGAACTGGTTAATCTGTTATGCTCCGAAGCCTGATTTTTGTGCTACAAATAAAGAAGCCGAATATGAAGCGTTGATCGCCAGGTTAAAACTCGCAAGGAAGCTTGGATCAAAGTCACTTGAAATTTTTTGTGACCCATAACTGGTGGTATATCAAGAAAGGGGGGATTATCAGGCCATGGGGCAGCGTCTTGCCCCATATCTTACTCGGATCAGGGCTGTCGGCGAATATCAATACTATGACATTTTGCATATTTTGCGTGAGCGAAATGGAGAAATCGACTCATTGGCAAAGCTTGCAAGCACTAGTGATGCACAACAAATGGACTTGGTTCCAATCGAGACATTGCACACCCCAAGCATAGATATGATGGAAGTTGACCAAATATAGGAGACAGAGCCCAAGAAGGAATCATGGATAACACTATTTAAAGAATACATGTTGCACGAAATATGCCGGAGAGGAGAAACGAGAAGCGATAAGTCCTTCACAAAGCTTTACAATATATTATTTAGGTTGGAACTATTTATAGGAAGGGGTTTTCTGTTTCTTCACTCTGATGTATCGCCCACGACGAGATAAAGCGTGTCTTAAGTGAAGTCCATGAGAGGGAGTGTGATGATCAAACTGTAGGGAAATTTTTGGCAAAAAAGATATTTCATTATGGATATTATTGGCCGACTTGAACCGGGATGCAGCCGACTACATTAGATGATGCGACAAATGCCAGATATATGCAAAAGTGCCAAGTGCCCTACCAATGGAGATCACACAAATGGTCAGTCCATGGCCATTCGCTATGTGTGATATCAGCATCATCGGCTCTTTACCAATGTCCAAAGGTGGCGTGAAGCACGCGATTGTCGCAATTGACTACTTCACCAAATGGGCCGAGGCGAAACCATAACCACGATTACAACCAAGAAAGTTATTAACTTCGTTGCTCGCAACGTCATATGCCGTTTAGGTCTCCCATAGACTGTCGGGGCTGACAATGGAACTTAGTTCATTTTCGCTTAATTTAAAGAGTTTTGTCAGAGGTATCATATTGAGAAGAGGTTTGTGGCTGTCGCTTACCCTCAAGCGAATGGACAGGTCGAAGATGTAAATAAGATTATCAAGCCTATTCTGAAGAAGCGATTGGAGCAGGCTAGGGGCAAGCAATTGGATGAGCTTTCCAATGCACTTTGGGCCTACAAGACTCGCTAGAACCCTTAGTTTACGATTTCGACGATGACAACTATATAATGGAAATCATATATATAGCATACAACTATACAGATAAAAATTCAAAGCATGACAAACCACTACAGTGACAAGACGATGACTAAAGCACTGAAGAGATTCATCTACAAAGTTGCACGAAGATCGAAGAGAGATACACTCAAGAATAAACCCAGGAGAACATCACTTAACAGGTTCAGACGTCTGAATGCAGAACTTCAAACGTCTGAATGTAGAAGATAAACAAAAATAATAATAGGTTCTCAGACGTCTGAAAACACCATTCAGACGTCTGAAACTGGGCTCGTGGAAGATAATTCAAATTACAACTGTCATCTCCAAAGAGACACAACTCCATCTCTCCTCCACAACTCTTCACCGGCGAACAGTGACGACTCTAGACTAAAAGGGAAGAGATGTAACTACTAGAAGCAACCTTCTACAACTATATAAATGAGAATCAAGAAGGATCAAAGCACTTAACTAATTCACTCAACTCTCTATCTTGATCATCTCTTGTTCTAATCATCTACTTGCTATCAAATCTACAAATATGAGATCATATACTTCTATACTCTCTCGAACAATATTGTATTCAATCATTCAAGAGATATAGGAAGTTCAATTATACTATATAGTTAAAATCTGTGTAATACAGAACACATTCTTGAAAAAGAAACTCTGCTCTTGTAAGCATGTTCCTCCGGGTGAAGTGAGGGTTATTTTATGAAAGGAAATTTCGAAGAGGAGCTTCGAGACTGGACGTAGGATGAGAGGTCTGAGCCAGTATAAAATCCCTGGTATGATTATTCTTATTTACATACTTTACTATTGTTACACTATAGTTTAAATTAGTCATATACTTGTCATTTGTATAATCGATCCACCATATTGTAGACTTTCAATTGGTATCAGAGCTTGGTTTGATCAAAAGTACTGTAATAAGTTTTTGAATCACTAATATGGCAATTATCTTTCAAGAAGGTAAATCTACTGCACGTCCCCCACTATTTAATGGCTCCAACTATGCATATTGGTTAACCCGTATGCGTACTTTTATGGAAGCCAATGGTCTAGAAATATGGTCTGCTACACAAAATAAATATGAAGCACCTGACATTGCTATGAGCACATGGATCGATGCACAAAAGACCTTTGCCTCAAATAATGCTAAAGCTATGAATGTTTTATTTTGCTCTCTATATAAAAATGAATTTTCACGTGTCATGTTATGTACCACTACGTTTGACATTTGGCATACCTCACAAATTACACACGAAGGTACAACAAAGATCAAAGAAACTAAGATTTCAATTTTGCAAAACCAATTCTCCTCATTTAAAATGTAGCAAAATGAAACTATTATTGACATGTATTCTAGATTTCAAACTATTCAACATGATCTTATGACATTAAGAGTTAAGTTTACTGATTTTCATTTAGTTTCTTAAATACTCAACTCTTTAACATCAGATTGGGAAAGGAAGGTATTAGCTACTGAAGAAGCTAATGATCTTTCTACTCTCAAGGTTAAAGAGTTGATAGAAAATTTAATGTCCTATGAAGCTAACTTGCAGGCAAGAAAAGAACAAAATGTTGAAAAGAACATAGCATTTCAATCAAAGAATGATGACTCGAATTTGGATGAAGAAGAGATAGTTTTCATTGCCAAAAATTACAACAAATTCAAGAAATTTAGAAAGATGACCCAATTCCAAAAAGAAGGGAAGTCCAATACAACAAATCTATCTCAAATCAAGTGCTATGAATGTGATCAATACGGACACATGGAGAAGGATTGTCCTAAACGCAACATGAGAAAAAGAACAAATTTGAGAAATTTAAGAAGAAAAGAGCATTTAACGTCACTTGGGACGATTCTAATTCATCATCATCTTCTAAAAGTGATAGTGATAGTGATAGCGATGGAGAACAAGATAATGTATGTTTTATGGCGAACACTGATGAGGTATATCTTGAACTTAGCTATAATGAACTATTAGAATTAAGTATGGAACTTGATGATAGGTTTAGACAAATCAAAAAATTGAATAAAGAACACCTAGCCAAAATAAATCGATTATAACTAGAAATTGGATTATTAAAGGATGAAAAAATTATTTTAGAAGAAGAAATTTCACAAGAAAAGTGAAAACGTCTATCGAATATGATACACAACTTAGTGAAATGGATAGTTTAAAACTTGAGAATATAATTTGATTAAGGAAAATATTGAACTAAAAAGTAGTATAGAAATTTCAAAAACTGAAATTTGTGAATTAACGGATAAACTAAAATAAATTACTAACAATGTTTCAAAGTTTAACAAAGGAAAACAAGACCTTGATAATTTAATTAAAATTTCGAAATCTTCTAGTAATCGATATGGATTAGGATTTGAAAAGAATTCACAAAAGAAAAAAGGTAATACTATAAAGCAAAGTATCTTGTATCAAAGTTTCAAAAAGACACCAAAGTTAAGTAAAGATGTAAAATCTAAAAATATAAAAATTTGGATACTAAAGTCTAATAATAAGTTAATTAGACAAAAACATATTGATAGTTTTTTATCAAGTGTAGTATTTAATAATAATTATATTTTTAAAGGACCCAAACCTACTTGGGTATGGCTACCCTCCCCTCGTAACATTTAGGAACTTAATAAAAAAAGTGGGTACCAATTGAATAATTTTTGTTTTGTAGGTACCCAAAAATAAAAGCAAGGAGAAATGGATACTCGATAGTGGCTGCTCAAAACACATGACCAGGAATGCCAAGATGTTCTCAAATGTAAAATATATCGATGGAAGCACCGTAACCTTTGGAGACAACTCAAAAGGATATATCATTGGAATTGGAAGAGTCATAAACATCGGTATTTCTAACTCTCCTATTATTTCTAATGTTTTATTAGTAGAAAATTTAAAACATAATTTACTTAGCATTAGTCAATAATGTGATAAAGGTTTTCAAATAAATTTTGAGAAAAATCAATGCAACATATTTGATAATAATAAAAAAATATTATTTGAAGGATTTTGAAATAAAAATATTTACATTTTGAATATGAATATAGAACAAAATTATGATTTATGCTTGACCACTAAACCTGATGATCCATGGCTATGGCATAAATGATTTTGTCACGTGAATTTCAAATTTATAAATAAATTATCAAAACATGAACTAGTTAGAGTTTACCAAAAATAAATTATAAAATAGACAATTTGTGTGATGCATATCAAATTGGAAGATTAAATAGGAGTTCTTTTAAATCTAAAAATAATATTTCAACAAAACAACCATTAGAATTGTTGCATTTAGATTTATTTGGTCCTACTCAAGTAAGATCAATAAATCAAAACGAGTATGTTTTTGTAATTGTTGATGATTTTTCAAGTATACATGGACTTTGTTTTTAAAACATAAGAGTGACACTACGACCAAGGACAAAAAACACTTGTTATAAAATATTTTTTGGTAAGAAACCTAAAGTATCATATTTTAGAACATTTGGATCAAAAAGTTTCATATTAAATACTAAAGACAATCTAGGAAAGTTTGATCCTAAGGCAGATGAAGGAATATTTGTTGGCTATTCGGATCATAGCAAAGCTTATAGAATTTATAACAAAAGGACAAATATTATAGAAGAAAGTTTACATGTTTCTTTTGATGAAAATTTTATAACTACACAAATTGATGACGAAGAAGAAATACATCCAAATGATTCTTCTAACATACCACACAATAATAATGAAGCTATTAACCAAAATAATACTCTAGTTTCACCTCCTAGGATTTTAAAGAACTATCCTATTGATAACATTATTGGAGATTTAAATTCTAGAGTAACTCGAAATCAACTTAATCAAATAAGTCATGTTGCATTCGTTTCAAATTTTGAACCAAAGAACTATAAAGAAGCTTCGATAGAAGATTTTTGGATTTTAGCTATGCAAGAAGAATTAATTCAGTTCGAACGAAATAATGTTTGGGAACTCGTTCCAACACCGGAAGATCAATCCGTCATTGGAACTAAATGGGTATTTAAAAATAAAGCCGATGAAACCGAAAATATAGTCCGAAATAAAGCACATTTAGTAGCACATGGGTATAATCAAGAAGAAGGAATCGATTACGATGAAACTTTTGCACCTATAGCTAGATTAGAAGCTATACGAACTCGCTTTTGCTTGTTATAACAATTTTAAATTATATCAAATGGATGTCAAAAGTGCATTTTTGAATGGTTTTATCAATGAAAATGTTTATGTTGAACAACCACCATTATTTCAACATGAAAAATTTCCAAATCTTGTTTCTAAATTAAATAAAGCATTATATGGGTTAAAACAAGCCCTTAGAGCATGATACGTGTGATAACCCGGATTTACGGGCATCAGATAATTGAATAATTATCTAATATTAATGGAAAATACCGATTTATAAGTTGATAAATAATTCTGTTAACGAAAGTATATATCTGACTAAGTAGTTATATATATATATAACTTGATTTATAAATTGGATTTTAGGATTTAATTTGAATTTGAATTCAAATTTAAAGTTTTGAAATTCAAAAGATGGATATTTTGCAATATTGGAATTTAAAGGTATTTGGATATGCTTTTATTCATAATTTGTTTTATTACATTTTCTTTACATAAGAATAAATAAATTAAGTAAAACCTTTATTAACATTTAAAATAAAAAGAAAATAATACAAAGACAAGTGTTATCATAATAAAACTTAATATTAACATGTGTTAACTAATGAACAAAGATTTATGACAAGTGGCATTTTTCAATTTAATTCTCTTTTATTTTTGTTAAACAATTTTCAGCCTAAACATATACTTCTCTCTATCTATTTCTTTTTCAAAAAAATTCAAAAGCTATGAAACAAATATGAACTCAAACAATCCCTCAAAACAAAATTTGCCTGTAAAACCAGATAATAAATCAATCCAAACCCTGTAACTAATTATCAACAGCAAACCCGAAGCACCAAAGCTGCAAGTATTTCTTAATATCTGGAAAATAAATGCCTGCATCTTTCTTCAAATCTGGAAATTTGTTTAAAGCAAGTCCAAGTTCCAATAGCATGTAGTTTTAAAATCAAAACAGCTGCAAAATTTAATCAACTACAACAGCAAGCAGATTCAAAATGCAGAGTAAAATAAGTTTCAGGAAAATGAAATGCAAATGAGTGTTCTCTGCTTCTATAAAGGTGAGTAAACTGCTGCCATTTTAATTTTTAAACCTGTTGACAATGATGCTATGATAAATTGTTGAAATATCTTGCAAGCAATAATTAATCATATGATTAACTCAAACAAGCCTAGAAGCAAGAACCTGCACTCTGTTCTCTGCTTCAAAACTGTGAGTAACTCAACTTTTTAAAATTTTAAATAGGTAAAGGTTGATTGCATGCTTTTATTTAGACATGAAAATATATTATAAATTTGTTGTGAATGTATCTATGAATATATTTATGTGTGTGCATGAATGTTTAACTGAAGCTTCTCTGTTTGATTGATTTCAAGCTTCCGTCGGATTTAAAACCCATTGTCTCTTGATTTAATCTTCATTTGAGTTTAAGACTCAAACAAAATATGTTTGTTTCATTATAAACTTCAGATTAAAATTGTACTTAAGTAAAAAAATTATATGGTTTATATGATGTATATACCTGAGCATATAAATTTGACTGTGCAAACTGGGTGTATAAAACTTGCTCTCTGTTTATATGTACAGGCTTCTAAATTTAAAGAAGAAATTCCATATCTCTCTAGATATTTGATGATAGACAAAAATGTATGAACAGAAAATGTTTGTAAGGGTATAAACTAAATTTTAAAAATAGATTCATTTGTATATATAAACTGTTATTTTATAAATATATGAATCTACAGGTCTGGTCAATTTATAGGAAAAAATAAAATGTCAGGAATTAGTGAATCAATTATATAGCCTGATTCTAATTTGTAATTCATGAATTTAGAAGTAGAAATTGTGATTTTTAGATTTGAAATGAATGTGGTATCGTGGAATGATGGTTTTCGACATTTTGTCGAATTTTAATGGTCGGTGTCGAGTTGAGTGGTGAGTCTCGGGCTGGAGGTAGCCAGTGGATAGAGGATCACGAGAAAAATGGAGATGTATTTTTCTGGTGATCATAGTTGATGGGCGAAGGTTAAGTAGGGTTACAGAATGTTTTGGGGTTGAAGGCGTTCGCGAGGCGTTCGCAACAGCCATGGGTGATCGGAGTAGTTTGCGGGATGATGATTAGGAGCATGGCGACATGTTGAGGGTCTGGAGAGGTCGGTGATGAAGGATGTGGTCGAGGTCGTTGGTGATTGTTGATTTTCTGAGGAGTCCTTTCCTTCATTGATTTGATCGAGTGGCTGTTTTTCGATCTGGACTTCGTTTTCAAATTTTGGGTTGTCGCGAGGTTGGACGGTGTCGTAGGTTATGTTTTGGGACGGGAGGCGATGATCGGAGATGGCCGTGGTCGTCGTGCACGTGCACGACGCACTTTTGGGTATCTGGAAGTGTTTGAATGGGGATATGGCAGGAATCTCGGGTTAATACCCGAGAATATGGCTTGCTGACTCGAAGTTTTTGTAGGGGTTGCTCGAGCATTTGCTTTATTTCAGGTTTTTCAAGTGATAACAGAAACCTGTTTCTGTATTTTAAATTCGAAGTAAAAGTTTAAAATGCAAACTAAAATATGAACTAAGTTTTAAATCTATAATTTAATTATGAATTCAATTAGTTTAAATCTTGCGTTTTGAAATAATTGGGATTTTGAAAAATTTTAGTTTGGTCTTAAACAAAACGTAAAACCTGTTACTGTTTTTAAAAATTAAAAGAAAGGCATTAAATGCAAACTAGAAATTTAAAGCAAGTTTAAAATCTGAAAATTGAATAGGAATTCAAATTAGATTGTCTGAGATTTGAAATGATTTATGTTTTTTAATTTAAATTTGGGTTTAAAACTTATAAGTGTAAAAGCGTATGTGTTTTGCATTTGAATTGGAAGTTTAAAATTGTAAAGTATGAAATTTAAGAAAAGTTTAAATTCTAGTTATTAAATCTGGAATTAAATTTTAATTATGAATTGATTAATCAAGTAATTAAGGATTAATTAAGATTGAAGTTAACACTTAATTAATTAAATAATTAGAGATTAATTAATTGGTTATTAAAGATTAATTAATTTGTAACTAATGATGGTTAATCTGAGATAATTTCTTAAGAATGAATTAAAGAATAGTTAATGAAGGTCATTAACTTAAGATTATTTAACAATTAATTAATGTGATTAATTTTAATAATTAATTAGATTAATTAATTGATAATAATCAATTGAGAAATTGTCTAAGTTTAATTACTTAATAAAAGTAAGTAAGAAATTAATTACTTAATGTAATTAATTGGGTTTAATGTGATTAGTTTAGATTAATTAATTAAGTTTAATTAATTTAAACACTTGTTGATTGATGAATAATTACTTAATGTAATTAATGGAAGTGTAATTACTTAAAGAAGTAATTAATGGTAATCACTGGATGTTATTAACCAAGGGTGATTAATAATTATGGTTAATAATTAATTAATGAAGTAATTAAAGGTTAATTATTGTATTTGGTTAAGGATAAAATTAATTTGTGAAATTAATTAAGGGATAAATAGAATGACATTGGAAGCCTTTGATTAATTGTTATCCCTAATATATGGTTCGTGATGCTATATGATATGTTTGATTTAAACTGTGATGATGTGGTTATCTATAGATGATGAATTTTTGAGACATCCTGTATTTAAAGTTGAATTGTATTTCACTTGAATAATGTAAGTTAAGATGACCTTGGTTCGAAGAGACCGGAGTCGGGTATTAGTAAATACCCGAAACCACTTCGATTCTTTATAAATTGCTAGGTGAAATTGATAAGCTGGAATGGAATGAATTAAGTGAATTAGACCATTTAATCTAAATTGGTACTTTGAAATTGGTGAGTAAAATAAATGACGTCGATAACAATTTGTGAACTTGTAATTGGTACAAGTTACCCGGGTTATATATAAATTTTATGCTTTTGAAATTTATGTTATATGGATTTACTCAAGCTGGTTTCCAGCCTGACCCGGGTGTTACTTGGATGTAATGCTCGGGTCAGACCGAGTATTACAGATTTTCAGGTAAGGGCGTTCTGGAGCTCAGGAGGCGAGCTGGAGGGCTGAAACGTATGGAGTGCTTTACCGATGTGATATATTATTGTGTAATTGGGACATGTTGTATTAGACTGTCCAGTGTTGTGTGTATGATGTAACTCTAATATTTTAAAGTGTAATTGACACATACAGTTTTCTTTTGTATAACTGTTATTATTATTATTTGCTATTATATTTTGATCCGCTGCGAATGTGAGAATTGTGTGTTTCTTTTATGTTCTTCTTCTATCTCTTCTTCTTTTCTCTAACTATCTGGAATTTTCGGGATCGGAATTTCCGGGTCATCACATTTGGTATCAGAGCTAAAGGTTAAGCGAGAACCTTGGCTCTGGTGGGATTACTCATTAAGGGTAGGGTAAGTGGTACCCTAGGATGAGTAGAGTATACATATATATGAGAGAGCGTACTTGTTATTTTCTTATATAAAGGCTTTTAAATGATTTCCAAAGTAAATGAATCTTATATAAGAAATAGAATACCTATTATATTAAGGAAATTGGTTGTAGTATTAATTAAATTAAAAGTAATAGTAAGAATTAAGAAGTAATAGAAATACAGCCAAACTGGAATTAAACTTGGGAAAGGTTTCAGGATAAGGGAAATCAATTAATTTATGTAATTAATTAAACTTTGTTTAATGAGATTAATTTATGGATAATAATTTGGAAATGATAAATAAAGAAGGAGTTACTTAATGAAGTAACTAGAGGTAAGTAATTTAAGGACAATTACTTAATGAAGGTAATTAAGAAATAAGTTAATTACCGAATGTGATTAATTGGAATTAATTAGTGGTGTAATTAATATAAAGAAACAATAAATAATATTATATAATGCAATTGAATGAAATGGTCCTATTTCAAACAAGAGTTGTTTCAAAATTTAAAAGGAATTTGTTTTGAATTAAAAACCAAAGGTGGTTTAAAATTTTTAAGTATAACTTGGTATGTAAAGGAAATTATTATTTGTACTTGTGGGTATACATAATACCAAAGACGGTTTGAAATAAACTATAAATATTGAGTTTTAAATCTGGAATAAGATATGATACCCAAAGTGATAAGTTTTTGAACTTAATAAGCGGGAAGATTATTTATGAAAAGTTTAAAATTTGTAATGGAAGTTCAAATTGGGTAAGGTTGATTGGATTAAGTGAATTGAGTTTAACTGGAAAAAAGTTAAATAAGTTGGAATGATCAACCTGATTTGGAAATTTGAAGTTGAAATTAAGATTTAACTTGAAGAGTTAAATGGTTGATTTGAATTAGGAAGTTTGAGTGATCTCAAAATGGGTTTGAAATCCGAAATTGGAAATTGATGGGTGTTTTTAAAATAAAGGCTAATTTTATTTGTGGTATAATATGCTAGGTCTGAACTGTGAATTGAATTGTTTAAAACTTTAAAGGTAAATTGATTTAAAGGCATTGAATCAATATTTGAAGTATTAACTCGAATTTATATAATTCGAGATGGTTTAAATTTGGAATCTGAATTGAAATTAGTTCCGATTAAATTTGATTTAAATTAATTGAAATGGTGATTGAAGATGTATGAGTATAAGATTCAAATGGAAAATTTGAATTAGATTGATTTGAATAATTTGGAATTGTAATTAAAATTGAATAGTTTTAAATTCAAGAGGAATTTGAATTAAATTTGGGAGTAAATCAAGAATAATTTAACTTGATTTGGAAATGGAATTTGAAATTGGGATTAATTCAAACCGGAATTGAAGTAGGTTCAATTAAATGGATATTAGTCCAAAGTGATTGGAATAACTTGGGATTGTAATTAAAGTTGAATATGTTTAGAATCAAATGGAATTTGATTTAAATTTGAAAAGGAATTGCGAATTAATTCAACTTAAATTGGGGTTGAATCAATTTCAATGGAAATTGAAGTTATTCAAATTGGAATTGAGTCCATTTAAATGGAAGTGGAAATTTAAATTGAATTGATGAGAATGGAGATTTTGAAGTGAGCAGTTTTGACTCTGGACTATTTTTTAATATAAATTGTTTTAATATAAACCTATTTTTTCCAAGCTATTCATTATATATACAACCTTTCTTTTAAAAGCCAAATTGTCTTATACTTGTTTTACAATTATTTTTGTAACTGTTTAACAATTTTCCAACTGTTTTATTAACTATTTACTATATTTCAACTATTTTACAGAACAAATTACTATCTTACTACTATTTTGCAATTATCTAAAATTTCTATAATTATTTTAACCATTTTCTACCTATCTTACACCTATTTTACAAACTAGTAATTATTTTCCAACTACTTATCTATTTTTAAAAAATTTAAGCTATTTTCTAAATAAACTGGTCGGAGACTATTATTGCTTAAATACCCAATCGAGATAAGAATGGAGGTGATAATCAAATGGATTGAAGCAATTGTGAGTTAGTGAATGAAAATTTAAGTGAATGTGAATAGAAATGGAATTGATTTGGCTAATAACCAATAAAGATAAATATGTAGGGTGTACGTATGTTATTCTATTCGCATAGTGATTTGATCCAGATTCGAACACAGAATTTCGAGATAGTCATATCGATCCGAGTTGGAATTTTCCACTCGATTTTTGAAGGCGAACCTGGATATGGGTTGTTGATTGGTTCTGGATATTCTCTATCATAGTTATGACTATGCAAGGAGAATGACGGTTTCTGATCAAGAAACCAGATCTGTGTCCGCACTAGGAAGTCGGGTGGACGATACTAGTTCGGAAGTGAAATTGTGTGATCAAGTGAGCGATCAAATTGGTATGGCGTACGAATGATATGTGTACATCGTGCGGATTTGAATGAAATTCATATTGAAAGGAGTAATCAAATTAGAATATTTGATTTTGAGCAAACAAAGTTAAATATCTTTATTTTTATAAAATGAAACTCCCCTTGTTGAATCTTTTACCAGAAGAAAAGGGTTTTTGAAAATGTTTGAAGTATAAAAGAAATTTTATACAAGTTTGAAATGATCCAAAGTTTTAAAAATTATATATATCTGTATATATATATAAAGGATCTTATGAGGATTTTAGAAAAGGTTTTGGGAACCTTTGGATTTGGAAAGGCTTTTGATTTTTTGGTAAAATCAATATTAAATTTGGAAAGCCTGGTTTGAGAATTATCGATTTTGCGATAATCGATTTTGTGTAAAGAAGCTTTGTATAAGATCATACTAGGTGTATGATTTAAAAGATACTAATATAAAATGTTTTGATGATGGCTCTAGGGAAAAAGGCGCTCCCTTGGAATGGACTTCTCAGGAGTACCACCGGGTGGTGCTGCCTTAAGCCCCAAAGGGGGTTCTAAAGTTGATCCTGTAAGGAGTCCGGACAAACTAGTTCCTGAGGATTATTGGGTAGCGAAAGTTGAGGGCGCTGATGCCTACAGGGGCATTTGGGTTATGCTGTGACGACAGTGTAACTCGATGTTACTGCGATCTACTGTGGGGACCGTAGCGAAAATCGTGTGGAGGATGAGTGCCAACGGTCTACACTTGATTTTGCTGGGAAGGCAACGCAACATCGGTAGACTGCGATCTATGGTCAAGTGGAGTGGAGAAGTTTCATTCTTTTTCCAGCGAAATTCAAGGGCGATGATGCCTATAGTTATATGGGTTTTTGCTGTGATAGCTACGTAACCCTAGTTGTAGCTGAGATCTGTAGCTGGTTCCATGGTGTAATCGAGGGGCGCGGAGGCCTACAGTTATCTGTGGATTTTGTCGGGATGGCAACATAACCATCGGGTTAACCGCGACCATGGATGGGGGTGTTGATTTCCAGAGCATTCTCACCAAAGATATATCCTCTATTTTCAAAAACTGTTTTCTATATTTTCAATAAAATTATTTTCCAAATATTTTCACTGGGTGTTGAATACGGGTCTGCTAAGTACTTGTAGATTTTCAGTCTTACGCATGATCAACATATGACCGAATTTCTGTGAGAACAAGGATGGACTGGTTAAAACATCGAGTTATAAAAAGTATTTTCATAAAACCATTTTATAATATTATGTAGATTTTAAAAGTGTTTAAAAATGTTTCAAAGAATAATTTTTCTAAAGATAAGCATTTTAAATAAATTCTGGTTTCGTTCCTTTTCGAGGACGAAAAGATTCAAAGGGGGAGGAATGTGATAACCTGGATTTTCGGGCATCAGATAATTGAATAATTATCTAATATTAATGGAAAATACTGATTTATAAGTTGATAAATAATTCTGGTAACGAAAGTACATATCTGAATAAGTAGTTATATATATAACTTGATTTATAAATTGGATTTTAGGATTTAATTTGAATTTGAATTCAAATTTAAAGTTTTGAAATTCAAAAGATGGATATTTGCAATATTGGAATTTAAAGGTATTTGGATATGCTTTTATTCGTAATTTGTTTTATTACATTTTCGTTACATAAGAATAAATAAATTAAGTAAAACCTTTATTAACAATTAAAATAAAAAGAAAATAATACGAAGACAAGTGTTATCATAATAAAACTTAATATTAACATGTGTTAACTAATGAACTAAGATTTATGACAAGTGGCATTTTTAGATTTAATTCTCATTTATTTTTGTTAAACAATTTTCAGCCTAAAAACATATACTTCTCTCTATCTATTTCTTTTTCAAAAAAATTCAAAAGCTAAGAAACAAATATGAACTCAAACAATCCTTTAAAACAAAATTTGCCTGTAAAACCAGATAAAAAATCAATCCAAACCCTGTAACTAATTATCAACAGCAAACCTGAAGCATCAAAGCTGCAAGTATTTCTTAATATCTAGAAAATAAATGCCTGCATCTTTCTTCAAATCTGGAAATTTGTTTAAAGCAAGTCCAAGTTCCAATAGCATGCAGTTTTAAAATCAAAACAGCTGCAAAATTTAATCAACTACAACAGCAAGCAGATTCAAAATCCAGAGTAAAATAAGTTTCAGGAAAATGAAATGCAAATGAGTGTTCTCTGCTTCTATAAAGGTGAGTAAACTGCTGCCATTTTAAATTTTAAACCTGTTGACAATGATGCAGTGATAAATTTTTGAAATATCTTGCATGCAATAATTAATCATATGATTAACTCAAACAAGCCTAGAAGCAAGAACCTGCACTCTGTTCTCTGCTTCAAAACTGTGAGTAACTCAACTTTTTAAAAATTTTAAATAGGTAAAGGTTGATTGCATGCTTTTATTTAGACATGAAAATATATTATAAATTTGTTGTGAATGTGTCTATGAATATATTTATGTGTGTGCATGAATGTTTACCTGAAGCTTCTCTGTTTGACTGATTTCAAGCTTCCATCAGATTTAAAACCCATAGTCTCTTGATTTAATCTTCATTTGAGTTTAAGACTCAAACAAAATATGTTTGTTTCATTATAAACTTCAGATTAAAATTGTACTTAAGTAAAAAAATTATATGGTTTATATGATGTATATACCTAAGCATATAAATTTGACTGTACAAACTTGGTGTATAAAACTTACTCTCTGTTTATATGTACAGGCTTCTAAATTTAAAGAAGAAATTCCATATCTCTCTAGATATTTGATGATAGACAAAAATGTATAAACAGAAAATGTTTGTAAGGGTATAAACTAAATTTTAAAAATAGATTCATTTGTATATATAAACTGTTATTTTATAAATATATGAATCTACAGGTCTGTTCAATTTATAGGCAAAAATAAAATGTCAGGAATTAGTGAACCAATTATATAGCCTGATTCTAATTTGTAATTCATGAATTTAGAAGTACAAATTGTGATTTTTATATTGGAAATGAATGTGTTATCGTGGAGTGATGGTTTTCGACATTTTGTCCAATTCTGATGGTCGGCGTCGAGTTGAGTGGTGAGTCTTGGACTGGAGGTAGCCAGTGGATAGAGGATCACGAGAAAAATGGAGATGTATTTTTCTGGTGATCATAGTTGATGGGCGAAGGTTAAGTAGGGTTACAGAATGTTTTGGGGATGAAGGTGTTCGCGAGGCGTTCGCAACTGCCATGGGTGAACGGAGTCGTTTGCGGGATGATGATTAGGAGCATGGCGACATGATGAGGGTCTGGTGAGGTCGGCGATGAAGGATGTGGTCGAGGTCGTCGGTGATAGTTGATTTTCTGAGGAGTCCTTTCCTCCTTTAATTTGATCGAGTGGTTTCTTTTCGATCTGGACTTCATTTTCAAATTTTGGGTTGTCACGAGGTTGGACAGTGTCATAGGTGATGTTTTGGGATGGGAGGCGATGATCGGATATGGCCGTGGTCGTCGTGCATGTGCACGACGCACTTTTGGGTATCTGGAAGTGTTTGAATGGGGATGTGGCAGGAATCTCGGGTTGATACCCGAGAATATGGCTTGCTGACTCGAAATTTTTGTAGGGGTTGCTCGAGCATTTGCTTTATTTCAGGTTTTTCAAGTGATAACAGAAACCTGTTTCTGTATTTAAAATTTGAAGCAAAAGTTTAAAATGCAAACTAAAATATGAACTAAGTTTTAAATCTGAAATTTAATTATGAATTCAATTAGTTTAAATCTTGGGTTTTGAAATAATTAGGATTTTGAAAAAATTTAGTTTGGTCTTAAACAAAACATAAAACCTGTTACTATTTTTAAAAATTAAAAGAAAGGCATTAAATGCAAACTAGAAATTTAAAGCAAGTTTAAAATCTGAAAATGGAATAGGAATTCAAATTAGACTGTCTGAGATTTGAAATGATTTATGTCTTTTTAATTTAAATTTGAGTTTAAAATTTATAAGTGTAAAAGCATATGTGTTTTGCATTTGAATTAGAAGTTTAAAATTGTAAAGTATGAAATTTAAGATAAGTTTAAATTCTAGTTATTAAATCTGGAATTAAATTTTAATTATGAATTGATTAATCAAGTAATTAAGGATTAATTAAGATTGAAGTTAACACTTAATTAATTAAATAATTAGAGATTAATTAATTGGTAATTAAAGATTAATTAATTTGTAAATAATGATGGTTAATCTGAGATAATTTCTTAAGAAAGAATTAAAAAATAGTTAATGAAGGTCATTAAATTAAGATTATTTAACAATTAATTAATGTGATTAATTTTAATAATTAATTAGATTAATTAATTGATAATAATCAATTGAGAAATTGTCTAAGTTTAATCACTTAATAAAAGTAATTAAGAAATTAATTAATTAATGTAATTAATTGGGTTTAATGTGATTAGTTTAGATTAATTAATTAAGTTTAGTTAATTTAAACACTTGTTGATTGATGAATAATTACTCAATGTAATTAATGGAAGTGTAATTACTTAAAGAAGTAATTAATGGTAATCACTGGATGTTATTAACCAAGGGTGATTAATAATTATGGTTAATAATTAATTAATGAAGTAATTAAAGGTTAATTACTGTATTTGGTTAAGGATAAAATTAATTTGTGAAATTAATTAAGGGATAAATAGAATGACATTGGAAGCCTCTGATTAATTGTTATCCCTAATATGTGGTTCGTGATGCTATATGATATGTTTGATTTAAACTGTGATGATGTGGTTATCTATAGATGATGAATTTTTGAGGCATCCTGTATTTAAAGTTGAATTGTATTTCACTTGAATAATGTACGTTAAGATGACACTGGGTTCGAAGAGACCGGAGTCGGGTATTAGTAAATACCCGAAACCACTTCGATTCTTTATAAATTGCTAGGTGAAATTCATAAGTTGGAATGGAATGAATTAAGTGAATTAGACCATTTAATCTAAATTGGTACTTAGAAATTGGTGAGTAAAATAAATGATGTCGATAACAATTTGTGAACTTGTAATTGATACAAGTTACCCGAGTTATATATAAATTGCATGCTTCTGAAATTTATGTTATATGGGTTTACTCACGCTGGTTTCCAGCCTGACCCAGGTGTTACTTTGATGTAATGCTCGGGTCAGACCGAGTATTACAGATTTTCAGGTAAGGGCGTTCTGGAGCTCAAGAGGCGAGCTGGAGGGCTGAAACGTATGGAGTGCTTTACCGTTGTGATATATTATTGTGTAATTGGGACATGTTGTATTAGACTGTCCAGTGTTGTGTGTATGATGTAACTCTGTTATTTTAAAGTGTAATTGACAGATACAGTTTTCTTTTGTATAACTGTTATTATTATTATTTGCTATTATATTTTGATCCGCTGCGAATGTGAGAATTGTGTGTTTCTTTTATGTTCTTCTTCTATTCATTCTTCTTTTCTCTAACTATCTGGAATTTTCGGGATCGGAATTTCCGGGTCGTCACATTTGGTATCAGACCTAAAGGTTAAGCGAGAACCTTGGCTCTGGTGGGATTACTCATTAAGGGTAGGGTAAGTGGTACCCTAGGATGACTAGAGTATATATATATATATATGAGAGAGCGTACTTGTTATTTTCTTATATAAAGGTTTTTAAATGATTTCCAAAGTAAATGGATCTTATATAAGAAATAGATTACCTATTATATTAAGGAAATTGGTTATAGTATTAATTAAATTAAAAGTAATAGTAAGAATTAAGACGTAATAGAAATACAGCCAAACTGGAATTAAATTGGGGAAAGGTTTCAGGATAAGGGTAATCAATTAATTTACGTAATTAATTAAACTTTATTTAATGAGATTAATTTATGGATAATAATTTGGAAATGATAAATAAAGAAGGTGTTATTTAATGAAGTAACTAGAGGTAAGTAATTTAAGGGACAATTACTTAATGAAGGTAATTAAGAAATAAGTTAATTACCGAATGTGATTAATTGGAATTAATTAGTGGTGTAATTAATATAAAGAAACAATAAATAATATTATATAATGTAATTGAATGAAATGGTCCTATTTCAAACAAGAGTTGTTTGAAAATTTAAAAGGAATTTGTTTTGAATTAAAAACCAAAGGTGGTTTAAAATTTTTAAGTATAACTTGGTATGTAAAGGAAATTAATATGTGTACTTGTGGGTATACATAATACCAAAGATGGTTTGAAATAAACTATAAATATTGAGTTTTAAATCTGGAATCAGATATGATACCCAAAGTGATAAGTTTTTGAACTTAATAAGCGGGAAGATTATTTATGAAAAGTTTAAAATTTGTAATGGAAGTTCAAATTGGGTAAGGTTGACTGGATTAAGTGAATTGAGTTTAACTGGAAAAAAGTTAAATAAGTTGGAATGATCAACTTGATTTGGAAATTTGAAGTTGAAATTAAGATTTAACTTGGAGAGTTAAATGGTTGATTTGAATTAGGAAGTTTGAGTGATCTCAAAATGGGTTTGAAATCCGAAATTGGAAATTGATGGGTGTTTTTAAAATAAAGCTAATTTGATTTGTGGTATAATATGCTAGGTCTGAACTGTGAATTGAATTGTTTAAAACTTTAAAGGTAAAATGATTTAAAGGAATTGAATCAATATTTGAAGTATTAACTCAAATTTATATAATTCGAGATGGTTTAAATTTGGAATCTGATTTGAAATTAGTTCCAATTAAATTTGATTTAAATTAATTGAAATGGTGAATGAAGATGTATGAGTATAAGATTCAAATGGAATATTTGAATTATATTGAATTGAATAATTTGGAATTGTAATTAAAATTGAATAGTTTTAAATTCAAGAGGAATTTGAATTAAATTTGGGAGGAAATCAAGAATAATTTAACTTGATTTGGAAATAGAATTTGAAATTGGGATTAATTCAAACCGGAATTGAAGTGGGTTCAATTAAATGGATATTAGTCCAAAGTGATTGGAATAACTTGGGATTGTAATTAAAGTTGAATATGTTTAGAATCAAATGGAATTTGATTTAAATTTGAAAAGGAATTGAGAATTAATTCAACATAAATTGGGGTTGAATCAATTTCAATGGAAATTGAAGTTATTCAAATTGGAATTGAGTCAATTTAAATGGAAGTGGAAATTTAAATTGAATTGATGAGAATGGAGATTGGGAAGTGAGCAGTTTTGACTCTGGACTATTTTTTTAATATAAATTGTTTTAATATAAACCTATTTTTTCCAAGCTATTCATTATATATACAACCTTTCTTTTAAAAGCCAAATTGTCTTATACTTGTTTTATAATTATTTTTGTAACTGTTTAACAATTTTCCAACTGTTTTATAAACGATTTACTATATTTCAACTATTTTACAAAACAAATTACTATTTTACTATTATTTTGCAATTATCTAAAAGTTCTATAATTATTTTAACTATTTTCTACCTATCTTACACCTATTTTACAAACTAGTAATTATTTTCCAACTACTTATCTATTTTTAAAAAATTTAAGCTATTTTCTAAATAAACTGGTCGGAGTTCAAACTGTTATTGGTTAAATACCCAATCGAGATAAGAATGGAGGTGATAATCAAATGGATTGAAGCAATTGTGAGTTAGTGAATGAAAATTTAAGTGAATGTGAATAGAAATGGAATTGATTTGGCTAATAACCAATAAAGATAAATATGTAGGCTGTACGTATGTTATTCTATTCGCATAGTGATTTGATCCAGATTCGAACACAGAATTTCGAGATAGTCATATCGATCCGAGTAGGAATTTTCCACTCGATTTTTGAAGGCGAACCTGGACATGGATTGTTGATTGGTTCTGGATATTCTCTATCATAGCTATGACTATGCAAGGAGAATGACGGTTTCTGATCAAGAAACCAGATCTGTGTCCGCACTAGGAAGTCGGGTGGACGATACTAGTTCGGAAGTGAAATTGTACGATCAAGTGAGCGATCAAATTGGTATGGCGTATGAATGATATGTGTATATCGTACGGATTTGAATGAAATTGATATTGAAGGGAGTAATCAAATTTGAATATTTGATTTTGAGTAAATAAAGTTAAATATCTTTATTTTTATAAAATGAAACTCCCCTTGTTGAATCTTTTGCCAGAAGAAAAGGGTTTTTGAAAATGTTTGAAGTATAAAAGAATTTTTATACAAGTTTGAAATGATCCAAAGTTTTAAAAATTATATATATCTGTATATATATATAAAGGATCTTATGAGGATTTTAGAAAAGGTTTTGGGAACCTTTGGATTTGGAAAGGCTTTTGATTTTTTGGTAAAATCAATATTAAATTTGGAAAGCCTAGTTTGAGAATTATCGATTTTGGGATAATCGATTTTGTGTAAAGAAGCTTTGTATGAGATCATATTAGGTGTATGATTTAAAAGATACTATATATATAGTATAAAATGTTTTGATGATGGCTCTGGGGAAAAAGGCGCTCCCTTGGAATGGACTTCTCAGGAGTACCACCGGGTGGTGCTGCCTTAAGCCCCAAGGGGGGTTCTAAAGTTGATCCTGTGAGGAGTCCGGACAAACTAGTTCCTGAGGATTATTGGGTAGCGAAAGTCGAGGGCGCTGATGCCCACAGTGGCATTTGGGTTATGCTGTGACGACAGTGTAACTCGATGTCACTGCGATCTACTGTGGGGACCGTAGCAAAAATCGTGTGGAGGATGAGTGCCAACGGTCTACACTTGATTTTGCCGGGAAGGCAACGCAACATCGGTAGACTGCGATCTATGGTCAAGTGGAGTGGAGAAGTTTTATTCTTTTGGCAGCGAAATTCAAGGGCGGTGATGCCTACAGTTATATGGGTTTTTGCTGTGATAGCTACGTAACCCTAGTTGTAGCTGAGATCTGTAGCTGGTTCCATGGTGTAATCGAGGGGCGCGGAGGCCTACAGTTATCTGTGGATTTTGTCGGGATGGCAACGTAACCATCGGGTTAACTGCGACCATGGATGAGGGTGATGATTTCTAGAGCATTCTCACCAAAGATATATTCTCTATTTTCAAAAACTGTTTTCTATATTTTCAATAAAATTATTTTCCAAATATTTTCACTGGGTGTTGAATACGGGTCTGCTAAGTACTTGTAGATTTTCAGTCTTACGCCTGATCAACATATGACCGAATTTCTATGAGAACAAGGATGGACTGGTTAAAACATCGAGTTATAAAAAGTATTTTTATAAAACCATTTTATAATATTGTGTAGATTTTAAAAGTGTTTAAAAATGTTGCAAAGAATAATTTTTCTAAAAATAAGAATTTTAAATAAATTCTGGTTTCGTTCCTTTTCGAGGACGAAAAGATTCAAAGGGGGAGGAATGTGATAACCCGGATTTTCGGGCATCAGATAATTGAATAATTATCTAATATTAATGGAAAATACTGATTTATAAGTTGATAAATAATTCTGGTAACGAAAGTATATATCTGAATAAGTAGTTATATATATATAACTTGATTTATGAATTGGATTTTAGGATTTAAATTGAATTTAAATTCAAATTTAAAGTTTTGAAATTCAAAAGATGGATATTTTGCAATATCGGAATTTAAAGGTATTTGGATATGCTTTTATTCATAATTTGTTTTATTACATTTTCTTTACATAAGAATAAATAAATTAAGTAAAACCATTATTAACATTTAAAGTAAAAAGAAAATAATACAAAGACAATTGTTATCATAATAAAACTTAATATTAACATGTGTTAACTAATGAACTAAGATTTATGACAAGTGGCATTTTTAGATTTAATTCACTTTTATTTTTGTTAAACAATTTTCAGCCTAAAAACATATACTTCTCTCTATCTCTTTCTTTTTCAAAAAAATTCAAAAGCTAAGAAACAAATATGAACTCAAACAATCCCTCAAAACAAAATTTTCCTGTAAAACCAGATAATAAATCAATCCAAACCCTGTAACTAATTATCAACAGCAAACCTGATGCATCAAAGCTGCAAGTATTTCTTAAGATCTAGAAAATAAATGCCTGCATCTTTCTTCAAATCTGGAAATTTGTTTAAAGAAAGTCCAAGTTCCAATAGCATGCAGTTTTAAAATCAAAACAGCTGCAAAATTTAATCAACTACAACAGCAAGCAGATTCAAAATCCAGAGTAAAATAAGTTTCAGGAAAATGAAATGCAAATGAGTGTTCTCTGCTTCTATAAAGGTGAGTAAACTACTGCCATTTTAATTTTTAAACCTGTTGGCAATGATGCTGTGATAAATTGTTGAAATATCTTGCATGCAATAATTAATCATATGATTAACTCAAACAAGCCTAGAAGCAAGAACCTGCACTCTGTTCTCTGCTTCAAAACTGTGAGTAACTCAACTTTTTAAAATTTTAAATAGGTAAAGGTTGATTGCATGCTTTTATTTAGACATGAAAATATATTATAAATTTGTTGTGAATGTGTCTATGAATATATTTATGTGTGTGCATGAATGTTTACCTGAAGCTTCTCTGTTTGATTGATTTCAAGCTTCTGTCAGATTTAAAACCCATTGTCTCTTGATTTAATCTTCATTTGAGTTTAAGACTCAAACAAAATATGTTTGTTTCATTATAAACTTCAGATTAAAATTGTACTTAAGTAAAAAAATTATATGGTTTATATGATGTATATACCTGAGCATATAAATTTGACTGTACAAACTGGGTGTATAAAACTTGCTCTCTGTTTATATGTACAGGCTTCTAAATTGAAAGAAGAAATTCCATATCTCTCTAGATATTTGATGATAGACAAAAATGTATGAACAGAAAATGTTTGTAAGGGTATAAACTAAATTTTAAAAATAGATTCATTTGTATATATAAACTGTTATTTTATAAATATATGAATCTACAGGTCTGGTCAATTTATAGGAAAAAATAAAATGTCAGGAATTAGTGAATCAATTATATAGCCTGATTCTAATTTGTAATTCATGAATTTAGAAGTAGAATTTGTGATTTTTAGATTGGAAATGAATGTGGTATCGTGGAATTATGGTTTTCGACATTTTGTCGAATTTTGATGGTCGGCGTCGAGTTGAGTGGTGAGTCTCGGGCTGGAGGTAGCCAGTGGATAGAGGATCACGCGAAAAATGGAGATGTATTTTTCTGGTGATCATAGTTGATGGGCGAAGGTTAAGTAGGGTTACAGAATGTTTTGGGGTTGAAGGTGTTCGCGAGGCGTTCGCAACAGCCATGGGTGATCGGAGTCGTTTGCGCGATGATGATTAGGGGCATGGCGACATGATGAGGGTCTGGTGAGGTCGGCGATGAAGGATGTGGTCGTGGTCGTTGGTGATTGTTGATTTTATGAGGAGTCCTTTCCTCCTTTGTTTTGATCGAGTGGCTGTTTTTCGATCTGGACTTCGTTTTCAAATATTGGGTTGTCGCGAGGTTGGACGGTGTCGTAGGTTATGTTTTGGGACGGGAGATGATGATCGGAGATGGCCGTGGTCGTCGTGCACGTGCACGACGCACTTTTGGGTATCTGGAAGTGTTTGAATGGGGATGTGGCAGGAATCTCGGGTTGATACCCGAGAATATGGCTTGCTGACTCGAAGTTTTTGTAAGGGTTGCTCGAGCATTTGCTTTATTTCAGGTTTTTCAAATGATAACAGAAACCTGTATCTGTATTTAAAATTTGAAGTAAAAGTTTAAAATGCAAACTAAAATATGAACTAAGTTTTAAATCTATAATTTAATTATGAATTCAATTAGTTTAAATCTTGGGTTTTGAAATAATTGGGATTTTGAAAATTTTTAGTTTGGTCTTAAACAAAACGTAAAACCTGTTACTGTTTTTAAAAATTAAAAGAAAGGCATTAAATGCAAACTAGAAATTTAAAGCAAGTTTAAAATCTGAAAATTGAATAGGAATTCAAATTAGATTGTCTGAGATTTGAAATGATTTATGTTTTTTAATTTAAATTTGGGTTTAAAACTTATAAGTGTAAAAGCATATGTGTTTTGCATTTGAATTGGAAGTTTAAAATTGTAAAGTATGAAATTTAAGATAACTTTAAATTCTAGTTATTAAATCTAGAATTAAATTTTAATTATGAATTGATTAATCAAGTAATTAAGGATTAATTAAGATTGCAGTTAACACTTAATTAATTAAATAATTAGAGATTAATTAATTGGTAACTAAAGATTAATTAATTTGTAACTAATGATGGTTAATCTGAGATAATTTCTTAAGAAAGAATTAAAGAATAGTTAATGAAGGTCATTAACTTAAGATTATTTAACAATTAATTAATGTGATTAATTTTAATAATTAATTAGATTAATTAATTGATAATAATTAATTGAGAAATTGTCTAAGTTTAATTACTTAATAAAAGTAATTAAGAAATTAATTACTTAATGTAATTAATTGGGTTTAATGTGATTAGTTTAGATTAATTAATTAAGTTTAATTAATTTAAACACTTGTTGATTGATGAATAATTACTTAATGTAATTAATGGAAGTGTAATTACTTAAAGAAGTAATTAATGGTAATCACTGGATGTTATTAACCAAGGGTGATTAATAATTATGGTTAATAATTAATTAATGAAGTAATTAAAGGTTAATTATTGTATTTGGTTAAGGATAAATTTAATTTGTGAAATTAATTAAGGGATAAATAGAATGACATTGGAAGCCTTTGATTAATTGTTATCCCTAATATATGGTTCGTGATGCTATATGATATGTTTGATTTAAACCGTGATGATGTGGTTATCTATAGATGATGAATTTTTGAGACATCCTATATTTAAAGTTGAATTGTATTTCACTTGAATAATGTAAGTTAAGATGACCTTGGTTCGAAGAGACCGGAGTCGGGTATTAGTAAATACCCGAAACCACTTCGATTCTTTATAAATTGCTAGGTGAAATTGATAAGCTGGAATGGAATGAATTAAGTGAATTAGACCATTTAATCTAAATTGGTACTTTGAAATTGGTGAGTAAAATAAATGACGTCGATAACAATTTGTGAACTTGTAATTGGTACAAGTTACCCGGGTTATATATAAATTGTATGCTTTTGAAATTTATGTTATATGGGTTTACTCAAGCTGGTTTCCAGCCTGACCCGGGTGTTACTTGGATGTAATGCTCGGGTCAGACCGAGTATTACAGATTTTCAGGTAAGGGCGTTCTGGAGCTCAGGAGGCGAGCTGGAGGGCTGAAACGTATGGAGTGCTTTACCGCTGTGATATATTATTGTGTAATTGGGACATGTTGTATTAGACTGTCCAGTGTTGTGTGTATGATGTAACTCTAATATTTTAAAGTGTAATTGACACATACAGTTTTCTTTTGTATAACTGTTATTATTATTATTTGCTATTATATTTTGATCTGCTGCGAATGTGAGAATTGTGTGTTTCTTTTTTGTTCTTCTTCTATCTCTTCTTCTTTTCTCTAACTATTTGGAATTTCCGGGTTGTTTCAATAGGATAGGCTTAAAACTCATTTAATCTCATCAGGATTTCAAATTGGTAAAATTGACACGACTTTATTTATTAAAAGAGAAAATAATGATATTTTAGTTACTCAAATTTATGTCGATGATATCATATTTGGATCAACTAATGAAAATTTATGTGTAAAATTTTCTAATATAATGAAAAATGAGTTTGAAATGTCACATGTGGGGGAATTAAATTTCTTTTTAGGATTACAAATAAAGCAACTAGAAAATGGTATCTTTATACATCAAGAAAAATATTGCAATGAACTATTAAAATGTTTTGGTATGGATAAAACATCTGGTAAACCTACTCCTATGAGTACTACGGAGAAGATTTTGAAGAAAAATTATATAGGAGTATGATTGGTTCGTTATTATATTTAACCACAAGTCGACCCGATATAATAATGAGTGTTTGTCTTTGCACATGTTTTCAAGCAAAACCAAAAGAATCTCATCAAAGAGCCGTTAAACGTATTTTTAGATATAATTTAACATGAAAAACTATGGACTATTCTATCCAAAATGATCTTCCTTCGCACATGTATCATATAGCGATGCGGTTGGAGGATGCAAAATGGATAGAAAACGTACTAGTGGAACGTGTCATTTCATCGGACAATCTCTCGTCTCATGGTTTAGTATAAGGCAAAATTGTGTTTCTCAATCCACTTGTGAAGCCAAATATATTTCAGCGGCATTAGCATATGCACAAGTAATTTATATGCAACAAACCTTAAAAGATTTTGAAAAAATAACTGAAAAATCCCCGATTTATTGTGATAACACTGCGCAATCAATCTATTAAAAAAATCTAGTAAATCACTGTAAAACTAAACATATAGATATAAGACATCATTTCTTAAGAGATAATGTCGAAAAAGGAACTTTAACTCTAGAATATGTTAACACTGAAAATCAAATAGCTAATATCTTTAAAAACCCATTAAACGAACAAATTTTTGTAAAATTGCGACGAGACTTGGACATTTTTTCACTTATTGAACTTTTAAACTATGAAAAATTTCTTATACCCACAAGTTTGTTAGTTTGTTAAAAACCTTTAAAAAATTTAGACAAGAATTTTGCACCATGAACAGACTACCTATTTTTATAATTGGATTGCCATAAAAACTAACTTTCTGAAGTTTTTTAAACATAACAAGTGTCATAATCAAAATGTCATCTGAGGAAATAACATCGTATAACTCTGGATCGCCATCCTCAAATGTATCCACTCCTCTTCGTACTCCTTCACCTCCTTGTTTCCTACCTTCTCCTAACTTACCAAAAAGTCGAGGGGGATTATCACCTCTACTGAAGAAGGCTACATGAGAAGAACCGCCTATAATCTATGAAAAACTTGATGAAATATCACATTATCAATTCACAGTGATGGATGCTCAAAAGGAAATGTATTATAAACAGGTTGGAATAATCAAACATTTGAACTTCCTGGAAAAGGCTCTATATGCTATATGTGGTCATTCTCCAACAAAGAAGTGTTTATATAAAAAAATCTCCACGCATTGTTGAAACTCCTAAAGACGAACCGTCAACTTTGTCAGCCAAACCTCCTTCTTAGTCCCCAATCAACTATGGTGATCCCACCTACGAACTGAATTCATGGGATCGTCAAGAATGAAACCAAGAAAAATAAACTATGACATTTGAAGACGATTATATACATATATATTTGTTTTTATTATATTGTATTCTAATCAATAAATAAAGTTTTTCTTCACAAAACTCTCAAGAAAAAGCTAATCTGGATTTATCAGACGTCTGAAATAGATTCCAGACGTCTGAACTAAGAAACTGGAACAAATCATATATTCCCAGACGTTTGAACTTAAGTCCAGACGTCTGAAATCACTCTCTATCTCACATTAAAACTTTCCAGACGTCTGAGTTTTGATTCCAGATGTCAAACTTTACTTTCTGTTTCTAATTTAGACATCTCGAAACATCTGATCTACTTTTTTAGACGTATGGAACGAGAAACGACAGTTCTTCAAACCCTATACCTGATCGATCAACCACTATTTCACCACTTCAATTCATTTCGAAATTAAAAATTGTCTCTCTCAAAATCTATAAAATCGAATTTCTGTTAAATCAATGCCACCACGAATTAAAAAGATGGGAATTAAGAAAAGGAAGCATGGAGAAGGATCTTCTCTCAACCATTGATGGTGACTGATACTCAAATCAACAATTGGTTATTTCTGAATCCAACAAATATAAGACGGTTTAACGACTTGAAGATTAAGAAGATACATCTAGGATCTTTCTATAACCTAATCAAGTTTCCTTCATATGATATGGACGGCATATGTGAGCAAGGTGAATTGAAAACCTTTATCTCTTGTAATGCCAACGATGTTTCTATCGATCAACTAGCTATATATCTTTTTTACACTAATCTGGACAGTCCATCGGTATGGACTACTGAGAATGATGAAAATTGGTTATGGACGTGTGTCTATGGGACAACATTCAAGTTAACCCCTGCTATAATTGGACGAATCTTAGAGTGCTCTTATACGGGTTAAAATTTATCTGAAATGGAGGACATGCGATTCAAACCTCGTAATACTATCACTCATTAATTATGGGACAATCAAATGCCTCAATTTTTATCCAAATTCCTTAGGCCGGGTGCTAGGCTCCTTACCCGATTGCTTACAAATACCATTATCCCTCGATTAGGTAGCTATGAACAAATTACCAATCTTGAGCACAAAGCACTATATGCACTATTTTGTCGAACTAAGATCAATTGGGCTCAGTTCATTTTCGATGAACTAAAAGGTTTTTGGAATAGATCTCGCTATACAACCATTTACCCGACTTATATTATGCGAATTCTCAAAGCACTAAACATCTCATCGTACATTTCTTCTTTTGAGGAGTTACCTATCAAATATAGTGGAACAAAAAATTTCAAACTTATGCATTTTCCAGAGGAATCACCATCTTATATAACTTTTCTAGAATGAAAAAATGCATAAGATCAACCTACTCCTCCTCAACAACAACAACAAGAAGAAGGTGATGCTGAACTATCAAGGCAACCATCTCCACCTCCTCCTTCCTCGTTTGAATACCATTCCGATATGGAGATATTGGAAGCACGAACTCAGCCTCGTGCTAATGAGAATATTGCTCACTTAACCTTACAAAACCAAGTGCTCCTATCAAGAAATCAAATCATCCTTTGTAAACAAATAGCGAAGCTTGATCTCACATTGTCCACAAGGCTTTCCAAAGTTGAAGATTCTCTCGTTTCAGTGGTTTCCAAACTTAATCTTGCACTTCAACAAGTCCGTCTACCTTCTTTTGACTGGTCTACACCTTCTCAATCTCCTCACACATCGCCAAAAATCGGCGATAAGGGGAAAGGGAAATTAGATTCCTCTCGTGATGAAATAACTTGACTTCATAAGGTAAATATTCTGTTGTAATTAACTCCTTTGTCAAAGTTCTGGTAAGACACTGTCAATATTCCTCTTTTTGATGTGCTTAATGATGTAATCATAACCTTTTTTAATGATATACTTATGTATGTACATCATACTTGGTTCTGCATTATTTTTACAATTCTTCGATTATTTTTTATAATGACAAAGGGGGAGAAAAATAAATATGCACATCTATAGGGGAGATCATATTTAGGGGGAGAACTTTTCTGTAATTGTTATCTAAGTACATTATATAGTTGTCGTCATCAAAAAGGGGGAGAATGTTAGAACCCTTAATTTACGATTTCGACAATGACAACTATACAATGGAAATCATATATATATCATACAACTATACAGATACGAATTCAAAGCAAGACAAACCATTACTGTGACAAGACGATGACTAAAGCACTGAAGAGATTTATCTACAAAGTTGCACAAAGATCGAAGAGAGATACATTCAAGAATAAACCCAGGAGAACATCACTTAACAGGTTCAGATGTCTGAATGCAGAACTTCAAACGTCTGAACATAGAAGATGAAAAAAAAAATAGGTTCTCAGACGTCTGAAAACACCATTTAGACGTCTGAAACTGGGCTCGGGGCAGATAATTCAAATTACAACTGTCATCTTCGAAGAGACACAACTCCATCTCTCCTCCACAACTCTTCACCAGTGAACAGTGACGACTCTAGACTGAAAGGGAAGAGATGTAACAACTAGAAGCAACCTTCTACAACTATATAAATGAGAATCAAGAAGGATCAAAGCACTTAACTAATTCACTCGACTCTCTATCTTGATCATCTCTTGTTCTAATCATCTACTTGCTATCAAATCTGCAAATCTGAGATCATACACTTCCATACTCTCTTGAACAATATTATATTCAATCATTCAAGAGATATAGTAAGTTCATTTGTACTATATAGTCAAAATCCGTGTAATAGAGAACACGTTCTTGAAAAAGAAACTCTGCTATTGTAAACCTGTTCCTCCAGGTGAAGTGAAGGTTATTTGGTGAAAGGAAATTCCGAAGAGGAGCTTTGGGACTAGACGTAGGACGGGAGGTCCGAACTAGTACAAAATCCCTAGTATGATTATTCTTATTTACATACTTTACTATTGTTACACTACAGTTTAAATTAGTCATATACTTGTCATTTGTATAATCGATCCATCATACTATAGACTTTCAGGACTACTCATAAGTTCGCGACCGGCCATACTCCATTTGCTCTTGCTTACAGAACCGAAGCAGTAATTCCTATAGAATTCGAAGACCCTTCCCATCGGGTGACTTACTACGATCCTAGAATGAACCAAAATCTCTTATTGGAGTCATTGGACTTTATCAATGAGAAATGTGAGAAGGTCGATCTGATAGCAGCTGAACATTGACATCGAATCGTCCGGTACTATAATACAAAAGTCCAATCGGGAACCCTTGATGTTAAGGACCATAACCTAAAATGGATATTCTCGGTCCCATCGCACATCAACCTGACATGGGAAGTGCTATACATCATTGAACAGAGGCTTAAAGAAGGAACTTTCAAGCTAGCAACTATTGATGGTGTGATGCTTCCAAGAGTGTGGAATAGTGAGCATTTACGATGCCATTTCGCCTAGACTATTTCTTTCATATTTCAGTACTTGTTGCTTCCGATATTTTCTATGGTTTTTTGACTTTTGATATGTAATAAGAAAAGTTATTTTGCTCCTATTCTTATGATCAAGAAAATCATGAAGCTTCCTTTGCATAAGCTACTGTTATTGCATTTTATGTTAAGTATGTGTTGGAACTAATTGATATCGACATCTGCAATGTATAAACAGATTCGCAAAGTTAAAATTCGACCAGTCATACCGATCCCCGATGAGATCGAACAAGGAGGGCTTTGTAAGCTTGCTCGATTGATGATTCCCGTAGATGAATCAAAAGGTAAAGCTTGCAATAAGGAAGAAAGGTCGTCGACGGTAGGAGAACGATAAATAAATCTCTAAGCCCCTGACTTTGGACTAGAGTACTCTAAGTCCCTGACTTCGGACTGAGTATAAATGATTTTTCGGAAATCTCTAAGTCCCTAGCTGCAGGCTAGAGTTCTCTATGTCCATGACTACGGACTAGAATACAAAAGATTTGATGAAAATCTCTAAGTCTCTGGCTGCAGACTAGAGTACTCTAGGTCCCTGATTGTAGACTAGAGTGTAAACGATTTGATAGAAATCTCTAAGTCGCTGACTACGGACTAGAGTACTCTAAGTCCCTGACTATAGACTAGATTATAAATGATTTGATGAAATCTCTAAGTCCCTGATTGTGGACTAGACTACTATATGTCACTGAGTGTGGACTAGAGTATAAACGATTTGTCGAAAATTTCTAAGTCCCTGACTACGGACTAAAAACTCTAAGTCCCTAACTGTGGACCAAAGTATAAACATTCGGGCAAAAAAATGACTGCCACGATGAAAATTTCTAAGCCCCTGACCGCGGACTAGAAAACTCTAAGTCCCTGACTACGGACCAGAGTATAAATCATTCGTGCGGAAACATGACTGCCTATGACGAAATTTCTAAGTCGTTGGCTGCGGACTAGAAAATTCTATGTCCCAGACCATAGGCTAACTCGAAATCCCAATAGGTGGATGAACGAGTTTTCAATCGCTCTATATCATACAAATTTTGATCTCAAATGAATGGAAAAGACTTGACCTGTTAGTGGCAAGATACAACAATTAGTTACAGTTCCAGCTCGGCGTTGCTTATGACTTAAGATGGCGCCTAATAAGGGGCTTCGAGATCAAGATAGTGAATTATAAATGATACTTGTGAAATTACTACAAATACCTAAGATAGGAAGAAATTACTCTACTGCTAGAGTAATAATTCACACGATGATTAATCAGAAAACAAAAACTTTTATTCACAATCTCAACAATTCCTTACAAATTATTCAAAAACTCAAGATCCACGCCCATACATCTGCTATTAGGAAAAGTAACACATGTCTAACTTAGCCAGACTATGTATAATGGTACAAAACAGTAACTATTTCTTCGACTACTTCTCCTTCGATTTTTCAAAAGTTGAATTAGTCGAGCAACTCTTCCGCAACCCTTTGTCACCCTTATTGGAGGCACTTGAGGAAGGAGGAGGAACCTCAATAGGAGTTGTCCCACCAAGTGGAATGAATTGCAAAGGCCTAAGAATAGGATCTTCAACCACCACCGCGTCGGGTTCACCCTTGAATTCGCATTTTGACTTTTCCTCATTTCCAGTTTGTTCTTTCATGCTGAATTTAGAGGTATGCTTTGAAGCACCCGTGACCACAACGTCATCAAGCTCCTCAGCAAAAGATAAGTCTTCGGGCTTGTCCTCGTTGAGTGCCCCAATCACTTAAGCATCGCGCCTCGGAGTATCTACAGCAGCCAAAGCCTCGGCTACTTTTCCTTGTTGCCTTATGGTGACATTGCTCCTAGGAGTTAGTTCAGAACCAGGATGACCTGCGAAAATCCATCAAAACACGAGGATTAGTTTATAGCTGTTATGTACCGAAAACAGAAACATTTTTAATTAGGAGTTCAATACAGTACCACCATCCGATTGGCTCTCAGTGGTCATACAAATTAGGGGTGCTCCCTTCGATGTACCGAAAACAGAAACATTTTTAATTAGGGGTGCTCCCTTCGATGATGGGAGACAACATGTGTGCGCCAAGTCCGGGCCTGTACGGATCATAACCTACATATTACTCCGTGGGTTAAGAAGATGACGTTCTAGCCAATTGAGTAGGAGAAGGACCCTTGGGTTTATTTCCAAAAGACCCTACGGTGTCTTTCCTTTCTATAGCTGGTGTGGAAGCTTTGCAGAATTGAAGTTGCGTGGCAGCCATGTCAGACAGCTCGTTTCCTCGGAGCACTTCTTGCACAAGTGCCTCTTTATTAAGCTTTGGCACTCCCAGCTCTTCTTTCTTGTTTTTTGTAATGATCTCCCAAGCTTCGACAAGCAATTCGAGATAGCCTTCTCTTAGAAAGGTCAAGTCATAATGAAGAGAAAATTTCCATTATATTCGGCAATGAGCAGCTCGAACAAGTTCTTGATCTCTTCCCTATCGGACTTAGTGGCAGCCTCAACTCTGAAGTTGGCTTCTACGAGCACCTCTTTCCTACCCACTTCACGGGCGGCTTCTTTTAAGACTTCAATTTGGGCAAGTTGCTCATCAAGTTTCATTTTTAAGTTCCTTGTTTCAATAATCTCCTCGTAGTATGTCTAAGACTCTTCCTATGCCTCGATTTTTTCCTCCCTCTCTTTGAACAATAAATTTTCTAGCTTCCCAACATAGTAGGATAAGACATATTTCTCCTTTTGTGAGGAGTCCTTCTTTAAAACCAAGGTTCCACTACGTTGAAGTGTAGCATCCAGTTCTCTCTTATGCAAAGTCTCTGGGCGACTTACCGCCTCAACAGTTTCCTTTGAATTTTTCTCTACCTCGGCAAGTTGAGCCTTACATATGAGCAACTCAACATCTTGATGTTTGATGATGTCTTTGTCACGAATGGCCTTTAACGTAAGGTGGTCAATTTCATGCTGACGCTCGATGGAAACTTTGGAGACTTCCTTAACTAAATGAATGAATGCTTCATGCTGGATGTACAAATCATTCATGCATGCTAATGAGCTTTCGTTGGCACTTCCAAGAATGATGGGTATGGAGGGAAGGAAATTGAGCCCATCAAAGCAGATTTTCATGAAAGTAACTTTGAGTTCAGCTAATTTCTCCATCATGGTAGGATCATGGGAAGGAACCGGAGAAATCTATTCAGACGTAACTAGTGGATGTTTGCGATGCTCGCAAGATTGCCTTATGCTTTACGACCCAGAGTGTTTGTCATAGGGGGGTGGTAGCTAGTGAACACCGATGTGAGGATTTATCTCTACTATAGACAGAAGGGTTTGATGGATCGCCTCGGTGCAGAGCGTGTGTTTGAGATTTTCATCTAGATGAAGTAGAAGATTTTTAAGAATATTAATCTCTGTCTCGACCTTCAACTTTGTCTTGGCGTCTTCCAGATTTTGAATCCCGACCCGAACGATAGTAATCGAAGAGTCTTGAAGACGATCGAAAGCGTGTAAGCGTGACATTGCACCTGTAAAAGAGCCAAATAGGAACATATTAGGAATTTTTATGTGAAGAGTTAATCACATGTAGATGATGGAGTGCAAGTGCTTGTGTGTGTCCTAGTCTTTTCCCCCGACGAACCAGTAACATTAGCTTTACCCATTGGAGTTTCCTCTCTTCTGTTAGAAGGTTGCATGCCTTCGCTGCTTCTCACGGGAGAGTTAAGCCCTTCAACATCAAGATTAGTGAAGTGGTAATTCAATAAATCATCTGGGTAGGAATGTCAAAGAGTCCTTTCAACGAGCTTTCCATCTATTGAGAAGACAACTCTTTTTCAACCGGAGTTATAACGAATTTCGGTTTTGCCTCGGCTTTCCTTTTTCTTATCTTGTATGCCAAAAAATTTCCACTCTTTGGGGGAGGTTGCAATTATCTAGTATGTGGCATTTCAACTGCTGGCGTTTTTCCAAGGCCTATGTCTTTGCTTCTCGACCCAACATCTTATGATACCTTTATCTCTTCCTCTTCATTATCTTCTTGGATTCCCTCGAAGGGGGGCACCGCAGGGTCATTTACCTCTTCCCTTCTTTCGATGAGGTTTTTGAAGCCACTTTGCAACCAAGGCGTCCAATTTTGCAGCCATCTTTCAACAACCCAAATAACGAGCGCAACTCATCAGTGACAAGGAGTTTGATGTCCTAATCCTCCACAGGAGTAGCACGAATCGCCACAACGGTCTCGGAATACTTAATGCCTTCGGTCAAGGGCAAACACCTGAAAGAATTAGAGATACAAGTATGATTGGAAAAGAAATTGCAACTTGAATCTTTACACTAAAGACGAATGCGGAAATGGCACTAACATCCTTTCAACCATCTCCTTGTCAAATGGTGGGGACACCGTACATAAAACCACTCATGTTTGAACAAAGAATGCTTGTTCCATGCGCCCGTTAAGACTTGGCATTCGGGTAAGGGCTCAAGAATGACATCAGAAAGGCTCCCAATTTGCCTTCTGAAATTGTTAATGTATCTGATGTCTTCAGGTGTTGGCAGATGAAATAGGATGTTCATGAAGAGAACAAAAATGCCATGGATAAAGGCATAACTGTTAGTGTGTAGCTGAGTAGGAGCGATCCCAAGTATCTCATCATTTCCCAAATGAAGGAGTTAAAGGGTGGCACGCATGCGGCCCTGCATATGAACTTGTTGCATGCAGTATATCCCACTTGGGCAAGTGAGATCTATATTGCCTCGATGGAACTAAAAATTTTTTGGAGGGAATTCTATGAATAGTACATAATCGACGAAGAGCGGCCTCACTGATTCTAGATGCTTGCGAGTAAACCGAATTGTTCAGAATGATGGCACCCTCCATGGCATCGGGAGCTAGATCAATAACTTTTGTAGAAAGAACTGGGATGTCGAAAAAATGATTTGTTTATGGGTCAGGTGCCCCTACTTCTTCTATTTGATTACTCGGTGCAGGTTTATCAGATAAGGTGGCGGAGCTTGATCTCACGGTTGATTCAGAAGACATTAAGGTTGAGCACTTCGTGTAATCTAGGGTATATGTCAGCTATACTCAGTGGATAATCAATATTAGAAATAATAACTTGTCCCCTCGTGTTATGTGTGAACAAGTGGAGTGCAGTATGAAATAAACGTAAGCAGTTTGAAACTGAAGCAACAAAAGTAAAATGTCAAAGCTTGGAAGCTTCATCCAAAGAGACTGGCATCACTGACCATCTCAATCGATGTGGGAATTAATCGGCAACCAAAGCTTTAAGATCAAATGTTGACATTCCGAGTTATGAAGTTCGTTTTTCAAGTATGTTTAGCTAATTTTATACTTAATTCATGTTAAGTAGACTAGAAATTTGTTTAATCAAACTTGAGTCTGTTGGTCGAAGTATGCAAGTCACATTGTTCTTAGTTGTTTTATGTTCGGGCAAGCAATATGTAGTTTAATGTTTGAACAGCATAAGTTAAGTTGGTCTATATAGTCAACATCGATCCCTGCCTTATATGCCGATCCCTATGCCCCAGCCTCGTAGCTGATCCCTACACTTAAACTCATTTGGCAATACTAACCCCTTCCGGTTAGCCTATACATCGATCCCTTCGTTTTAACCCTCATTACCGATCCCTGAAATCCCTTCCAGCCTTGATGCCAATCCCTATACTTAAACTTTTCAAGGTGAACCATACTTTTTAATTCCTAAGCCGAACCCTATGGACAAGCCTCTACACCGACCTCTCACAAGATCCTCATCTATACCGTTGCCTAGCGATTCCCACTTTATCTTCAAACAACCAAATACCGAACCTTATTTTCACGTCCCTTTTTATCATCACTCTTCCTTCCTCTTTCCCCTTTCCTTTATCTTCCTCCTCCAACGACTTCTTATCCTTCCTCCGCCTCGCCTGACCTTACCAAGCCCTTCGATTCGCTCGCCTCAGGTTGAAGTGTAAGTGAGCCTATAAACCTATGACTCAACTGATGCAATTATGAGTGAAAGTCATACCTATTTTGAAGAGATTACAAGGTCAGAAACTTGGATTGAAGGTGAATTGATGGTGGTGGAGATCAGAAATGGAGGCTCGCACCCGAATTTGGGTTTAAAAGAGAAGCTTCTTCTTTCCAAAGCGTTCGGTTGGGTAAAGAATAATGGGAAAAGGAGCTAAGTATTGGAAAAGAAAAAGTGAAGAGAGAAAGGAGAGAGGTTCGAGTTTTTATATGAGCGATGAAGGGGAGATGAACAGGTCTTAATGAGTGACTCGGTCATAAGATTGAAGAGGGATCGGCCTCAAGGCTCACTAATCCCGATCTAGGCATACTCACTGAGGGATCGACATGCTGAATGTCGACCCCTCGAACATAAAAAAATGTGTAATAAAATAATAATAGAATAAACAAGTGTGAGATTTTATAATTGTTTAGTTTCTTCTTATCTTCTATCTTCTTTCTTTCCCCCAACAATTAGTATTTCCAGCACTTAAATTCTTGGCACGTAATATAGTAGACGTATTAGTGTCGATTTTTGAGGGTCGAAATCCCCATTCATTACATTTGATATAAGAGCGCAAGGTAAAGCAAGAACCTTGGCTTGGGTGGGGAAACTCATTAAGAGATAAGGTAATGGAAGCCTTATGATGAGTTTGAGTGTTTATATATAAAAGGGTGTATTTGTTAGTGATATAAAATGTTTTATATTGTTTTGTTTGATCTGTTGAGTAGCTTATGAGTTTTGGTCGACACTCTTGATCAACATTCTCGATAGGGATTTTTAAACACTTAAGGCAAACTAACAGTATTATTTTGAAATTGGGTAAATGAAATAAATTTACCTAGAATATATTTTGTGTATAAAGAATGATTTTTCAAAATAGCATAGTATGGTATAGTATAGTTAGTTAAGGTGTTATTTGTTAACAGATAATAATGTTTTATTGTTACCGATTAGGATTTTTTTAGTCATGTTTTTTCAGTTGAGCATTGAGTATTGTTAGCATATTTAGGTAGCTTCCCTTTTTAAGATTTGGGTTGGGTAGATAGGAATTTGGAAAACATTAAAACAAACACCTTGTGAACTAAGTTCCTCAATTTGACTATAAGGCGCTCGATGTTAATAGTGAATAAAATTTGATTTAATAACCGAAAATGTTAGAATGTTTTTAAATAAATATTTGGAAAAAAATGGCTTATTGAAGTAGATCTTATAAAATGAATTTATAAAAAGGTGTCTTTTAATTAAAATGAATTTAAGTTGAAACTTGAGGAATAAAACCCCGAGACTTTTGAAAAATGGTTTTCAGAGGCTAGAAAACTAATAATAGTATTATTTGAAAATATTTTTGGTTCAAGTATAAGATTTTGAGAATGAAAAGGCTAAGAAAGAAGTGTTTTCTTTGGATTGGTTTGAGAAAATAAGGCTTGATTGTTTTGTGATGATCTGAATAATCTTCTAAGTGACGATCATATGTTTGGCTAGGCGAAGGTTGTGATGAACTTAATAAATTATTCTCTGTCATTGTACAGTCGAAACAAGTTAAAACCCGAACGAGCCTGAAGCAAGTTGGTGACAAATGTTTTGTTGGAAATATGTAAAGTATTGTTTCAAATATGGGTTTCTGAAATAAAAGAACTATTTTTAAGTTAACTATTTCAAATCGCTCAAAAATAACTTAAAAGTGGGGAAGAGATGTGTTCGAATAGTAAACACTTCTCTTGAGTATTGCCCTTCTTGGTATGGGAGTGTATGGCATTGTTTGGTAGTACCCAGTTTCTTAGTATCATTTTGGTTCGGGATATATATATATATATATATATATATATATATATATATATATATATATTCGATTAGTATATAGAATTTCATTTTCAAACATTTTTGAAATAAAAATCGGATGTATACTCTTAGGATGTAGTGGAGTATTATCCAAGTTGAACCTAAGTTTAGTTTTATGAATTATTTTTATAAATAATTTAGTGAAAATATAATTGGTATTGGGAGAACCAATTAAAGAAGCGTGTTGGTTGGGAGTAGATCATCTCTCTTTTTCATATAGTTATGATCTAAGACTCGAGTACATGGCTTTGAGGTGTTTCATACAATTCCAAATAAGGATTTATTACTTGATTTTTGACAACGGGCACATGACGAGGATTTTTGGTATGAGACCAGTGTTTTCTATTATAGTTACGGCTATGTAAAGGGAATAGAGGTTCCAAATCAAGGAGCCTGATCAGAATCCGCACTAAAAATCGGATGAGCGATACTAGTTCGAAGTGAAGTTATGTATTCAAGTGGTGGCGGAACCATATTTTTGTATAAGAATGAACTATGTACATCATACGAACTAATGTATAATGCTAATTGTTTCGTGGGATAGGTTGAGGTGCAATTTTCGGGACGAATTTCATTCAAAGAGGGAAAAACGTAATGACACGGAATTTTATCACTTTGATTTGCGAATATTTAATTAATTTAAAATATTCAAATAATCAATTTTATAATGAAAATAAAAATATTTTAAATAATAAATAATGATGGTGAAATAGTTTTCAAAATTTGTTTACAAAAATATATAGTTCGATGAAAAATAAAAAACGTCACCGGAAATCGTTTTTCAAATTTTTGATGTTTCATTACATAAAAGTTGTTGGAATATTATGCACACATTTGTAATATATATTCACATTAATACAAAAATTATGAACATGGATTAAAAAATTTAGTTAGGGTTAAGTAAAATTTAATTTAATTTAAGTAAGGAAAAAATAAAATGTCACATCAAGGGAAGACAAAAAGTACAAAAGATACATAAACATGTTTAACATATTTTCATGGATAACGAAGAAGGGAAACATAAAGGAATGATCATGGTGAGGGGGAAGAGGTTGTATTATGTGGCAAGTGATGTGTGGAGGGTATAGGACAAAGAGCTTTTTGGTAAATTCAGATTTCACATTATATAAAAATAATTTCACTTCCTTTTCTTCGCTTTCATTTTTTTGGTGCTTCTTCTTCTTCCCTAAATTTTTAAAAGTTTTAATGGCTTCAAAATTCCAAATTTTTATATTTAAATGTTTTAGAAAACTTGTTTTAAAATATCTCATTCTACCATTAAAATACTCCACACTCTCTATTTTTTCTCCCACTTCATTCGGGCATAAATTTCTCTAAACCACTCCAAATTAAGATTTACTTTTTATCAAACTGCGTACATTTCTAGTGGATATAACTTTCAATTGAATGTTTTTTCAAATTTCGAATATTTTCGGGTCAAAATTGCATTTCTTTCTGACACATTTTCGGGTCTGTATTATCAAGGCCGAAAATGCCACTGCTTCTTTTGATCATATGCCCCTTAAAATAAATCAAAATTAAGTGATTCTTATTTTTAAATTATAGAGAAAAGAATCTCCATGAACTTTTCTTCTGACCACTTTTCCAACTTTCGAGAACAACATGGCAAAAAATCGAGGAGAAGATGACCGATTTTCGAGTTGATTTTTGTGGTTTTCCAAGCTTTGCAAGTTCTAAAGTATTTCTTTTCAAAAGAGTTTTGAAAAATTCCGGTGAGTAAAATTCTTAGTTTTTGGGAAAGATTTTACCTTTGCATTTACTGACAATTTGGTGATAAAATAATTTGATTATTTGGTCGGATTGTTGTAAGGTTTGGATGCATATATATGTTGCTTATATATATGAATGTATGTGGTTAAGTTATTGTGTGCTTGAATGTAAAGTCCAGATTTTTACGAATGATGTAAAAGTGTGATCTTTATTATTTGGATTTATGGTGTGAATTGTTATGGACATAATTACGTGGTAGTTTTGCAAAGAAAAGTTAACAATTAGATTCGGTTGTCGATGAAGAACCCTTTGTGAAGAGTACGAGTTTTGGTTGGTAGTCAAAATCGATTTTAAAGTTAAAAACATGGTTTTAAAATATTTATTTTGTGCTTTTGAAAAGTTACAAAGTTTTCTTCTATTAAGTTTCCAAAGAGAAAAGCTGAAATATTTGCAAGTACGACATCCATCGCAATAATCGCTATGGATGCAATTTAGCTTAAAATTCCAATTTTCGAAAAAATTTGGATTTAAAGTGTTTTAAAAATGTCTTAGAAACTTAGCAATGATGTTTAAGGAAAGTTAACTTAGTATTTAATAGTTAGTTTTGATAACTAATAGTTAATTAAGTATTAAATAAGATTTATTAATTTTAATTAACTAAAGATTGTTATCAATTAATTATCTTTCAAAAGGTAAGATTAATTTTTAATTAACTATAAGTTAATTACAAAATTTATTTTTAATTTGTTTTTAATTAAATATAGGGTTAATTATTATTTAATTAATCAAGTGTTTAGCTATTCTTTAACTTATAATAAATTATTTATCAAAAGTTTAATTTATTATTTAAACTTTAATTAAAGATTATTTCATTAAATATTTGAGATTAATTAATATTTAATTATTAATTTGGTTTAAATTATTTTATAATAATTAATAAATATTACTTTTGGTTTAATTATTTATGTAATGGTTGATTGTTTTTTAATTATTGATTTAAGGATAATTATTTCTTAATTTATAATTAAATCAAGTTAAGGTTAATGAATATTAATTATGGTTTAATAAAGGGTTTAACTTGTAATTATTTATTTTAAAAAGGGAGTTTTATGTTTCATACCTTGTTTTCTAAGAATCAAATTGTTAAAGGTACTTCTTTTTCATAGATAGTTTGAACACAGGAATTCAAACGTCGATATCATTAAGTAGGAAAACAATTATGAATGCGTTATGCACTGTTAGTTCCTGAGATGGTGGTTTTGATGACAACAACCTTAGGACTTATTATAAAATATAAATACTAATATTCTTGTCTATATATATATATATATATGCGGATATATATTAACAGGTATTGAGAATAAAGACTGTACAGTATAAAGGTTCAAGACTAAGTATAGAGATTCAAGATTGACGAATTTAAGATTGAAGAAATCAAGACTGAAGACCTATGAGTATCAAGAGTTCAAGATACCAAGATAAGTAATAGAGCCTAGACTTACGTTAAAGCTTCATAATAGCACTAAAATCTTTATTCTAATTTTAATTGTAGAATGGAATCCACCCTCTCGCTTTGATAGTGGGATAGAACCCACGGCCTCTTTAGTGGGATGGAACCATGACCTTCTCTAGTGGAATGGATTCCACAAAATTTTCAAAATGATTTATTTTTTCAAAACTATCTTTTTAAAAGTCATCTCTATCAATTTAAATATTTTAGCATTGATTCAAAAACTATTTTTAATCGTATTAATTTCAAAATCATCACTTGTTTTTTAAACTATCTCTTGATTTTAATATTTTAGCTTTAATATATTTAAAAGAAATCTATACTTAGTTTTTAATATTGCTTTTATATTATAGATTATATATTTTAAGATTACTTTCTAAAACTTATTTATAAGCTTAAACTATATTCAAAATAGTTTACAAAGTTTAGAAATTATTTTGACAAGTTTTAAAATAGAAATCATTATAAAGCAAAATCTTTATTCAAAAATAACATAGGCATGTCGACATCCCTCATCCCCCTATGTCGACATGGTAGTCATACAAATTCAAATTCAAATTTTGAAAAGAAGTGTCTATTCATCATATCCTTTCGTGAATGGACATGACCGTTGTCTCCTATAAATACCAGTTGTTTTCAACGAATTTTAAGTTAGTTTTTCTTCATTTCTTCACTCCTTCTCTACTCAAATATTCTCTTATATTTCAAATGCTTTAACAAAACTATACCAAAGTTCTAAGTGAATCAAACTTGATCATCTCTAGTTTGATTCTCTTCCACTCTCTCTCTCTCTCAAAGATCTCAGTGCTATTCAGAGTTATAGGATCATTTGTAATCAAAGAAGTGTATCAAGTCTCTCTCTATCAAAGTGTAATTGTTAATGGTGTGATTGTGGCCCGTAAATCAATTGGGTGTTATTGTAGCCCGTAAATCAATTAGGTGATGATGTAGCCTGGTTAATTCACGAGAGTTTTCCCTGGACTCAAAGACAGAAGGGTGTATCTCGTGGCCTTGAAATCGAGGTTATAATATTGACATTATATTTGAAAAGAAATCTGCACAAAAATTGTGTGGGACTGGATGTAGGGTAACTCTGAACCAGTGTAAAATTCTGATGTGTTATTTCCTTTACTACTTTTATTTACTATTTGCATCTGTGTCTAATTCTGTCATTGTTTCTATGTTTGTGAATTGCATTTGTTTGGATTTAATTTGAAAAGATTTCAAAAGGATTCAAAAAATAATTCCCTCTAGTGTTAATTCTGCCTTAAGATCCATAATTTGCATTTCCTACAAGAACTATAGCTCCACGCATCCATTCGCTTTGATAATTGAAATGTCACCATCATAGACCAAGAGGAAGCTACCATAGGTATCACTAGCCTAAACTCGACTCATGGAGGGACCAGTACGTATCCCTATCCATTGAGATTTGGGCATAGCCTTCCCTATGGTAGGCCTATATGGTTAAGGAGGACCATATGCCGAAGTTTCAATCAGATTGGAGGCTGCCTTCATCTATAAATACAGGCATAGTGGGCCATTCTGAGGGACTTTTAGGTTGCAAGTGAAACCCTGCCATTATCGTAACCAATTTCCTTTTGTTCTTTTCTTATCTCTTGCTATTTCTTACTAATTATAACTATAGTCAAGTGAATTATGAAGCAATAAAGAAAGTATTCAAAGTGGACGTAGGCAATCAATGCCGAACCTCTATAAATCTTGTTGTTTTTACTTTCTGCTGCATTTTTATTAATATTTAGCGCTATTCCTATGTTTTCATTTAATTTCTTCATTTATTTAACTATTTAAATCCATACTTGGGTGTCTATGGCCAATTTGGTTGCAAACAAGAGGTATTAATAAATAAAAGGGTTTATTTAAAGTGACTTTCAAACGGCTTTTCGTAAACGATAATTTGTAAAGGATTTTTCTTTAAGATGATTTAAAAAAAGAGGTTTTGAAATAGGGAAATGACTTATAATGGATTTTAGGGATTTGCATAGAGGTTTATAATTTAACTTGAAGAATTTTAAAAGTGAGTTATAAATTTATTTGGAAAATTTATAAGTTATTTGAAATATGAAGTGAGCTTTTAAAAAGGAAACTTTTATAAAGGATAAGCGGATCAGTTTATAGTAAGTAATGTTTTCAAAAAGAAATTTAAAAAGAAGGAAATTTTTTTAAACTTCGGTAAATATATTTATGCCATTGAAATAAGTATATAAATGTTTTTCCAAATATAAAAGGGATTAAAGGATTTTGGGAATAGTGTTTTGTAAATATCTTTTGACCGAATGTTATAAAGTGATTTTAATTGGCTAAAGATTAATTAAATAAGGCTTAGTGGATTCCATATGGAATGAAATCCATGTTTGAATGTTTGTTTATTTGATAGTTAAATAACCGACTATCAAAGTCTGGACCAAAACATAACTTTGAAAATATCTAGGAGAGACACGTGAGTTATACGGTGCAGTCATCCCCAATGATGCTATAATATATGTATAAATCTCATTTTTTTTCTTCTAGGATGAATGATAAGAAAGCTGTTGACTAACTGTTAGGATGTGATCTCCGCACTTATCTTATTTGTTTATTTACTAAAGATCCAGGGTTTAATTTACCAGAAATTATTGAAAGTTCTTTCTAAAAGACTGGGATCAGATATGTTATTCAAAAACCACTTTGATCCAACTCATGCATTTCAAACTTAAGATGTCTTGAAGGGTATGGAATCAAAGATGGAGTTCTGAAGTGCAAGGGTTATTTTCTACTAACCCTGAGGGGGATTCCAAAATGGGTGCAGTGGAGGTAGTGCCTTTAATTCTTTCGTTACCTGAATGACTTATATGGACGAATGCTAACATTACGTCAATATTAGAATTCCAAGTGGGAAGTGCTATATAAAGGTAAAACATAGCCTCAAGCCTCATCAAAGGGAAATGACCAATATTGGGCATGCAGCAGGACTATATTGGTCGCTCTAATCAGAATATGGTCATCCTAAATCTGGATCGATTATTGTCTACTGATGTATGCTTCGGGGCCCAAAGTGGGGTAATCAAGTCAAGTGGTAGAAATCCTATGTGGTAGGGTATAAGATTTTCTTGTCAGACCTCGGTGTCTTTTATCTAGAGACGTGCCATCGGAAGGTAGTTCCTTACCATGTCATAGTGTTGAATTCATTCTCCAATAAGTGCTTTTATAGTTTTACATGTATCTAACAATGCTGAAATGTGAGATGTAAGCATTTCAACTATATTCACATTTTACTTGAACCGTTAGACGTTATTATAATATCATTGGGTTTTCCATGAAAGTATTTTGGTTATCGTAGGTTAAAACCCGTCCGTGTTAATGAATAACACCCCATATTTTGATAAAATTATTTGGGATATTTAATTAGCTAACTAAAATAAAACAACGTGTTGACTAGGCATTGAGATTTGATTTTAATTAAGGAGTAGTCGTTGCATTTAACTAATGAATTAAAAGAGTTAAAATGAAATAGAGGAAGGGTAAAATAGGAAAGAGGCTATTCTTATCCCTAAACCTTGGCCATGTATCTACATACACGTTCATTTTCATTTGTTAAAAAAATTTCAAACTTAAGGCCGACAACCATTAACAAGAGCAAAGGGAAAAGATAAAGAAAACTAAGAAATAAACTTAATCAATCAAAGCCATTCAAATCTCAAATTCCTTAATCTCTAAAGCTAAGGTGAATAATAACTATATCTTAAATTTTTATTGTTTTGGTTTTGAGATAAATTCGAACCATTTGCAATGTTTTGCCATATTTTAGAAAGATGGAATGATTATATATACTTGTTGATGATTTATGCTTGTCCATATAGATTTTATGATATATTTTAAGGTGAAAACCCTACTAAGTGAAATCCAAATGCCTTATGAATTTTTATTTACGTCAGAAATGATATTTTAGATATGGGTTTCAATTTTCAGGATTTTCTGAATTTATGTGGATTTTATACGAATTTTCAAGTTAAGATAATGATTATTTGGGTATAAAATTATTATGGTTAAATAATTAATGGTTTGGGTCTGAAATTAATATATGTTGGATGACTTATTAAAAGTGATTTCCTGGAATTTTTGTAGATTTTTCCTAAGTGTTTTAATAGATATACAAAATTATTTAAGGTATGGGACTTAAATATTTTATATATTTATAAAAGGAGAAGGAATTTTTTGTAAATAATTCAAATTTGTAATTTCAGGAAATCAACAGTACTTTTAGAAAAGAATTTTTTTCAACCAATCACAATTTGACAAACTAGGAAGGTTACATACAAAGGAGTAGTTTAAAAAGTGAAATCTACATGGTTTTTCCTGTTTCGATACTTTCGGCACCAGGCTTCTGTCTTCTTACCTCCCTCCGACTCCATCGAAACCAATGCATATGGTACCAGATAACTGGTATGTAGTGAATTGGACAAAGGCGGAAGGTATTGGGTCGAAACCAGGGGTTCCAAAGGGGTTGAAGTGCCACTTTGCTTTTAAATGAAAATGCATCTGCTTGCTTTTGATTGAATAGCTTTCGACTGGGTTAGCTTCCAGGTCAATTGGTTTTAAAGAAATAGTTTCGAATGGGTTGCGCCTTTGTTTTTATGTAAATGCTTTCGACAGGGTTGGAACCCTTGATTGTCGCTTTTTACCTTTTGACCTAGATTGGTTTCGAAAGAGTTGCTTTGCCTTTTAAAAAGAATTGGCCACTTCTCTAATTCTTTCGAAGGCATGGTTTCGACACCATCACTTCTTTACTTAGGAATGCTTTTGAAAGAGATGCTTTCAACTTAAATGATTTTAGTGACAATTTTCCTCTGATTGAAGTATAACCCAAATGGTTTTGAAAGAGATGGTTTTATTGGTTTTGAAAGGTGTTTCAACACGTTTTTAATTGAATTGAAGTGCTTTCAAAAGGTAGGTTTCGAAGCTTTTGAAATTTTTTAAAGGAAGGTTTCGAAAGTGTTCGTTCCCCAGTGGTTTCGAAAGTTTTGAAAAGAAAGGTTTTCCAATGTTTTCGAAAGGCAATATTTAAAGGTTCTAAAGAAGGATGTCTAATGTTTTAACGCTTTCGAAGGAAAGGCTTTTAAGGTTTCGAAAGGAAGGTTTTGGCCTTTCGATCGGGGTTGAATAAAGGGTTTTACTTGGTTTCCAAAGGGGTACTTTCAATGGTTTTGAGAGGGTTGTTTAAATGTTTTAAACAAAGGTTTCGAATGTATTAACTTGGCAGTATAGCCTGATTGGTTTCAAGTTAAATAGGGTTTTAACTTATTTTAAGGGATAGGTAATCCTCATTAAATTTCATCAACAATATTTTGAGTAAAGTACATATAACATGGAAAATAGCTTAGAGTAAAGCTAATAATATGTTTTCCTTGTATAAGTATGATTCAAAAGTTTAAATCATTTTGAAATGGTTTTCAATGAAAAAGATTAAGTGTAGCTAACCCTAGGAAAATAAAACAGATTAGACCATTTGATAATTTATCTGGTAGCCCGAGTCATCCAAAGTTTAGTACTTAGCCAAGAAAACTATAGTTTTCGGACAGATAGTCCAGTTTTTGGACCGATATCCTAGTTTTTGGACAGATGATCTGTTTATTACTACGGATAGATAGTCCATTTGTTACCTGTTTTTAGAATAAAGGATATTGCTATTATTAACATAATCAGTTTGATTGTAGGAAAATATTTGCAAATGATACGTTTTAAAAGGATGTTAATGAGGGAAAACTCTCACTAAACATTAAACAACTAAGATATACAATATTATTCACACCAGGCTTTATGTTTTTACTCAAAGTTTCTGTTTTCCCCTTAAACTCTCGGGTGCTCAATTGATTTGAATAGGCCGGCGGTTAAGGTTTTCAAGTTTTAGTAATATGGTGAATAAAGCTTCCAGAGACGAGCATGTGGCTAACAGATAGCTATTTAGGAGTCGCTATATTACTTTTATTCCACTGTGTGTATTAAGTCGGATAGAACTATGTTGACCCTGGTCAACCAAGGGTGCATCGTCATATATCACTCTTGCGTATTATTGTAATGATAATATTTGATCTTTACTTGGAAAACAATTATGGGGTTATGTAATTATGAATATGGAACATGTTTTGGAAATGTAATTGGAAAGGTTGTTGTTTTTGAAAGCTGTAATTTTGTTTTATATTCAAGTGTCTCCAATATTATGGATACCATTAGCATTATCATGTTTTGTCACCAGAAATTAATGCTATGGATGGATGCAGCATCTGTAGCGCTTAACTTTTGGCTTCCAGATACAGGATGTTACAACTTGGTATCAGAGCATAGGTTTATCAAAAAATTTAAACTAAAAATGATTTTGAAAACATAACCTTAAGGAGTTATATTAAAATCGGGGTATGGAATAACGCAATAGTAACATACTTTAATTTGCTATATATAGGTATACGCTTTATCTCTAATCTCCAGTCTCTATTAGGGTTATTCTTCTGTATCTCATGAGGTTTGAATATAGATATAGATGCTAGAAGAGGAAGGGATTGACCTAGGAGGGAAAGGCACCGGTGGGAATGTCAAGCCTAATACAAGGAGAAATCAAGGTTAGGCATAAGTAGAGAATGTTGGTGATGGAGTCCCACAAGTAGACATGGGAGCTATGTATCAGTTTTTTGTGAATATGATGCAAGCTGGAATTGCTGTAGGAGTTGTAGGAGGAAATGTCATTGGAGGGGTTCAGGAAGCTCTAGTGGTCAACCATTATGCTAAGCTGAGCATAGATTACGCTAAGCTTGGAGGGATGCAATTTGTTGGAATGGAAGATGTTATAGAACTGGAGAACTGGTTGTTGAACTGTGAGAGGATATTTGTGGAATTGGGGTTTAATGATGAGCAAAAAAGAAGGCTTGCTTCAAGACAGCTTTAGAGAGCACTTTATTTTAATGGAACGTTGTGACGGTTAGTGTGGATGAGGAAATAGTGACATGTGCAGATTTCAAGAGGAGGTTCCAAGAGAGGTTCATGTTTGTGATGGCACAGTCTACTCTGATTTAAAAAAAATGAATTGAGAGATGTATGTTTTGGAGTATGCTAGAAACTTTGAGGAGTTGGCCAGATATGGGCATGCTTCAGTGGACACCGTGATGAAGAAGAATGAGAAGTTTATCAAAGGGTTGAAGCCTGAGTTAACAAAGGCTACATTACCTTATATTAGACACCCTTCTGAAGTTGTCATAGAGATGGCCTTAAAACATAATGAGATGATTGATTCTATGGAGAAGAATAAGGCTAAGGAGGCCTAGGTTGGGCAGAATCAGAAAAGGAAGTTCTTTCCTAAGAAGGGTGCTCAGAAAGGTGGAACAACTAAGAAAGGGTAGTCTGGGATTGTTTGCTTTAAGTGCGATGCACAAGAAGGGGCATTTTGCTAATGAGTGTTGTGCTGTAAAGGCAAAGGAAGTGGCCGGGAAGAATAATGTCTGGTGCTTCAGCTGCGATCAGGTGGGTCACTATAAGAAGTAGTGCAAGGAGCCCGCTAAGGATGGAAAGGGAAAGGTGTGTGCATTGGAGCCTGCTACTTCGAAGCTAATAGCTCAGGAAAAAGAAAATGCAGATTTGGAAGGTACGCTTCAGATCCATGTTACATTTGTTAGCGTGCTATTTGATATTGGTGCATCTCATTCTTTTTTATCTAGATGTTTTGTAAATTATCTTAACCTATAACCCACATATTTAGTTACTTCCTTATGAGTTGCGAAACAAATAGGAGGCTATGCAACTCTAGGGTTGAGATGTGATCAGTTAGAGTTTGACTTGAGGTCATACATTTGTTTGCAGTTTGCATGTGTTTAATTTTATGGGGCTCGGAATTATTCTTGATATGGAATAGTTAAGTGAGTATGATGCTAGGATATTTTGCCATGATAGGAAAATATCACTTAGACACCATGATTGTAGCAACAAGATTGTTTATACTGTAGAAAGCCCTAGTGGTGAGGTGAATGCTTTGTTGGGTGTTATGGAGTTGGAAGATGAGCTGAATCGAGTTTTCGTGGTTAGAGAATTCACGGATGTTTTTGATCCTGCGGTTGGATTGTCGCAGAAATGAGCCCTTGGGTTTCAGATGGATTTGGTTCTTGGAGCAGAACCAGTGAGTAGGCCGCCAAGCAAGATGACCCCTACAGAGACGAGGTATTTGAAGGTGCATTTGGTAGATTTAGAAGGCAAGATTTTTATCAGGCCGAGTAGTTCACCATGGGGATCAGTCGTAGTGTTTGCTAAGAAACCTGACGGATCGTTGAGGGTACGTATCGATTATCGTAAGTTGAATGAGAGGACGATAGAGAATCGATATATGTTACTGAGAATTAATGATTTGTTCGACCAGTTGGGTGCAGCCAAGGTATTTTCTCGGTTGGATTTTGCAATGGGTTTCCATCAGCTTAGAGTAGAGGAGGATAGTATACCTTTGACAATGTTTAGGAAAAGATATGGATCGTATGAACGGTTATTTATGCCATTTGGACTAACTAATGCACCAGCATTCTTTGTGGATTTGATGAACCGAGTTTTTCGAAAGCACTTGGATAGGTTCATATTGGTTTTCATAGATGATATCTTGATATACTCTAAGGATGAAAGAGAGCATGCAGTTCATTTTAGAGTGGTGCTTGAGATGCTGAGCCAGCATCAGCTGAAGGCGAAATTTTCGAAGTGTCATTTCTAGAAGAAGACAGTAAAGTTTCTTGGTCAAGTAGTCTTGGAGAAAGGGTTGTCAGTAGATCCAACTAAGATTGAAGCGTTGAATAGTTGGAAGAGACCCGAGATGGTGATTGATATAAACAGCTTCCTTGGATTAGATAGCTATCATCGGAGATTGATAAAGGATTTTTTGCAGATGGCAACACCAATGACCAAGCTAATGAGAAAGGATGTGAAGTTTATATAGACCGATAAGTGTGAGGAAACATTCCAGAGTTGACACACTTATTGACCCATGCACCTGTGTTTGCTGTTCCAGAAGGGAATTAGGATTTGATGGTTTATACTGATGCTTGTGGAACATGATTAGGAGTTGTGCTGATGCAGAAAGGTAAAGTGATTGCCTATGCTTCTAGATAGCTTAGACCGAATGAGGTCAGATACTCAACGCAGGATTTGGAATTGGCTTCAGTGATTTTTGCATTAAAGGTGTCGAGACGTTAACTTTTGGGAGAGAGGTTTGAGTTATATACAGATCATAAGTCGCTAAAATATTTCTTCTCTCGGAAGGAGCTGAATATGAGGCGGCAAAGATGGTTAGAATTTATATGCGCTTATGATTTTGAAATTGATTACATATCAAAGAAAGGCAACAAAGTTGTAGACGCACTAAGCAAGAAGCATCAGAATGTGGTATTGGTGATGATTGCTAAGTGCAAAGACTTAGAAGACTTGTCAGCTTATAGAGTCCAATGGAGATCCAAGGCTGGGTCTAGTAGAGAAATAGTTGTATTATCTTGTTTGAAAGTTCGACCAGTGATGATCTAAAAGATTGTTTCTAAATAGGAGGAGAATCCAATATTAGCTGAATGGATCAAAAAGTCAAGAGATGGAACCGAGAGCAATGACTTAAAGTATTTCGGTCATGACCAGAATGGGTGGTTGAAAAAGAAAGGAAGATTATGTGTTCTGAGTGTAGGAAACATAAGGAAAGAAGTATTAGAAGATTGTCATCATTCAAAGTTCACTATTCATCCGGGAGGAACTAAGATGTATCGGGATATGAAGAGAAGTTTCTTCTGGGAATGTATGAAGCGAGATGTTGGCTTATGGGTGAAGCAGTTTTTGAACTGCAAATAGGTAAAAGCCAAACATCAGAAGCTGAGTGGGTTGGTTCAGCCTTTGGATATTCCGGTATGGAAATGGGATTCAATTTTTATAGATTTTATTGATGGGTTGCCAAGGTCAAACAGAGGAAATGAAAGTATATGGGTCATAATGGATAGATTAACCAAGAGTGCCCATTTCATTCCAGTTAACTCAATCAGAATGGCACTTGTTTTGGCGAAGTTATTTATAAAGGTTATGGTTAGACTGCACGGAGTTCCTAGTGGTATTGTAAGCGATAGAGATTCCTTATTCGCTGGCGAGTTTTGGAAGAGTTTACATGAAGTTTTGGGAACCAAGCTCAAGATGAGTACCTCTTACCATCCGTAGATAGATGAGCAAACAAAAAGAGTTAAAAAATCCTTAGAATATTTGTTACGAGCTCGTGTGCTAGATTTCAAGGGATTATGGGAAGACCATCTATATTTATTCGAGTTTTCATATAACAACAATTATCACACTATTATTGGGAAGGCACCATTTGAAGCTTTGTATTGAAGGCCATGCAATTCTCCCGTTTGTTGGTTACAGACAAGGGATAGGTTGGTCCTTGGTCTAGATTTAGTTAGGAAAGCTACATAAAAGATTGAAGGAAGCTCGTTCTAGGTAGAAGAGTTATGCAGATAGAAGACGGAAAGAATTAGAATTCTCAGTTGGAGATCAAGTTTTTGTCAAAGTGTCATCGATGAAGTGTGTAATCAGATTAAGGAAACCAGGGCAGTTGGCACCGACATTCGTTGGACCTTTTCCTATTACTGAGAGGATCGGGAAACTTGCATATAGAGTTGAGTTATCGAGCAGTTTGGTAGTAATCCACGATGTTTTCCATGTTTCTCATCTTAAAAAGTGGGTTAGAGACCTGGAGACTACTATTGCACCGACTATGCTAGATGAATTAGTAGTAGAACCGGACATGACTATAGTGAGAAAGCCGATACGCATTGTTGTGAGAGATGAGAAGAGGCTCAGAACCAAGACAGTCAGAGTAGGTAAAGTCCTGTGGGTGATGATGATAGGCACTATACTTGGGAGATTGAGAGCAGGATTAAAAATACTTATCTTGATCTATGTGATGGTATGTTTACCTTTTTGATTGATTTATTACGTACCTTATCGTAATTTAGAGGACGAAATTCTTTAAGGAGGGGAGTCTGTAACGCCCCAAATTCTGATAACATTATTTAGGATATTTAATTAGCTAAATAAAACAAAATAATGTGTTGACTAAGGATTGAGATTTGATTTTAATTAAGGGGTATTCGTTACATTTAACCAATGAATTAAAAGAAGAGTTAAAATGAAATAGAGGAGGGGTAAAATAAGAAAGAGGCCTTAACCTTGGCCATTTATCTACATACAGGTTCATTTTCATTTGTTAAATTTTTTTCAAACATAAGGCCAGCCATTATTAACAAGAGCAAAGGGGAAAAGATAAAGAAAAGCTAAGAAAGAGGCTTAATCAAATCAAATCCATTCAAATCTCAGACTCCTTAATCTCTAAAGCTAAGGTGAATAATGACTATATCACATATCTTTTTTTTTTGTTTTAAGATAAATCGAACCTATTCGCAATGTTTTGCCATGTCATTGAATGATGGAATGATTATATATACTTGTTCATATGGATTTTATGATATGTGTTAAGGTGAAAACACTATTAAATGACATCTAAATGCCTTGTGAATTTTTATTTAGATCAGAAATGATATTTTAGATATGGGTTTTAATTTTCAGAATTTTCTAAATTTATGTGGATTTTATATGAATTTTCTAGTTAAGATAATGATTATTTGGGTATAAAATTACTTACATGTAAATAATTAATGATTTGGGTCTGAAATTGATATATGTTGGAAAACTTATTAAAAATGATTTTCTGGAATTTTTGTAGATTTTTCCTAAGTGTTTTAGTGGATATATAAGATTATTTAAGGTATAAAACTTAAATGTTTTTTATATTTATAAAAGGAGAAAGGATTTTGTAAATAATTCGACTTTCTTATTATCCTAAATTGGCAGTACTTTTGGAAAAGAAAATTTTTCAATCAATCACAATTTGACAAACAAGGTAGGTTACGTACAAAAGAATAGTTTAAAAAGTCAAATCTACATGGTTTTTCCTATTTCATTACTTTTAGTACCAGGCTTCCATCTCCTTACCTTCTCCTCCGACTCCGTTGAAACCAATGCACATGGTATCAGATAACTGGTACGTAGTGAATTGGACAAAGGCAGAAGGTATTGGGTCGAAACCAGGGATTCCGAAGGAGTTGAAGTGCCACTTTGCTTTTAGATGAAAATGTGTCTACTTGCTTTCGACTGAATGGCTTTCAGTTGGGTTAGCTTTCGACTAGGTCAATGGTTTTAAAGAAATGGTTTCGAATGGGTTGCTTCTCTGTTTTTATGTAAATGCTTTTGGCAGGGTCGAAACCACTGACTGCCGCTTTTTACCTTTCATCCCATATTGGTATCGAAAGGGTTGCTTTGCTTTTTAAAAAGACTTAGCCACTTCTGCAATGCTTTCAAAGGAATGGTTTTTACACCATTACTTCTTTACTTAGGAACTGCTTTCGAAAGAAATGCTTTCGACTTAAACGATTTTAATGACCCTTTTCCTCTGATTGAAGTATAACCCAAATGGTTTCGAAATAGATAGTTTTATTGGTTTCGAAAGGTGTTTTCACATGTTTTAAATTGAACCCAAGTGCTCTAAAAAGGTAGGTTTCGATGCTTTCTAAAGGTTTTAAAGGAAGGTTTCGAAAGGGTTGGTTCTAGTGGTTTTGAAAAGTTTGAAAGGAAAGGTTTTACAATGTTTTCAAAAGGCAATATTTAAAGATTTTAAAGAAGAATGTCTAATGTTTTTAAGCTTTCAAAGGAAAGGCTTTTAATGGTTTTGAAAGGAAGGTTTTGGCCTTTCGGTCTAGGTTGAATAAAGGGTTTTGCTTGGTTTTGAAAAGGATACTTTTAATGGTTTGGTTGTTTAAAAGTTTTAAACAAAGGTTTCGAATGTATTAACAAGGCAATATAGCCTAGCTGTTTTAAAGTTAAAAAGGGTTTCAACTTATTTTGAGGGATATGTAATTTTCTTTAAATTTCATCAACATCATTTTGAGTAAAGTATATATAACATGGAAAATAACTTAGATTAAAGCTAAGAATATATTTTCCTTGTATAAGTACGATTTGAAAGGTTAAATCATTTTGAAAAGATTTTCAAGGAAAAAGATAAAGTGTAGTTAACCCTAAGAAAATGACTCAGACTAGACCATTTGATATTCGTCTGGTAGACCCGAGTCAGCCAAAGGTTAGTATTAGCCAAGCAAAATTATAGTTTTCGGACAGATAGTCCGGCTTTCGGACAGATAGTCTATTTATTACCGTGGACAGATATTCCATTCGTTACCGGTTCTTAGCATAATGGATATTGCTATTATTAATATACTTAGTTTGATTAACCAGTTTGGTTGCAGGAAAAGATTTGCAAAGGATATGTTTTAAAAGGATGCTAGTGAGGGGAAACCCGTTCCGCTAAGTGGCGTGGTCTCACTTAATATTAAACAACTGAGATGTACAATATTGTTCACACCAAGCTTTATGTCTGACTCAAGTTTATGTTTTCTCCTTAAACTCTTGGTTGCTCAAAATTGATTTTAGTAGGTTGAGGGTTTAGGTTTCAGTAATATGGAGAATAAAGCTTCCAGAGACGAGCAGGTGGCTGACTGATAGCTATTTAGGAGTCGCTATTACTTTCATTATGCTGTGTGTATTAAGTCAGATATGACTATATTGACTGTGATCAACCAAGGAGGCATCGTCATATGTCGCTCCTGTTGTATTATTGTAACGATTATATTTGATCTTTACCTAGGAAACGGTTATGGGGTTATATAATTTTGAATATGGAACATGGTTTGGAAATGTAATTGGAAAGGTTGTTGTTTTTGAAAGCTGTATTTTTGTTTAATATTCAAGTATCTCCAATATTATGGATACCATTAGCATTACCGTATTTTGTCACCAGAAGTTAATACTATAGATAACTGCAACATCTATAACGCTTAGATTTTGGCCTCCAGATACAGGATGTTACATTAGGTACGGCGAGGTGTTTCTAGTTACTCCTGATTTTAAAAGTTTTTTAAAAGAAATAATTCAATTGTTTGAGTTCACTCACACCAGACCTTGTCTAACTTGAAATTTTATTTTCTTTCCCTAAAACTCTAGTGTGCTCAAATTTTTATAGGCAGCTAAGTAGTTAAGTTTTCCATGGATATATTTTGGAGAAGCTTGCAGCATAAGGCTTCATCGATAGTTAGTTATTATGTTGTTTTCGCTTTATTATATTATGCTGTATCAGTTTGGAAGGGACAGGCTATTATAACTATTCTAGGGTGGAATTATATTAGTATGATTTTGTTGTATCATTTTTGAAATGACTTTGTAAAGTAATATGTTGATTAATATAGTTATTCCATTGTGTTGTGAGATTCTATGATTGTTTAGTTCCTTCTTATCTTATATCTTCTTTCATTCCCCTTACGATCGGCCTTTTCGACACTTGTATGCTCAGCATGCAATATAGTAGGTATTAGTGTGGATTTTCGAGGGCTAAAAATCACGCCCATTACAAAGAATCTTCCTTTCCCAACTTTGCACTCAACTTTCTACTTTTTTGTTAGTTTGCGATCAAAAATAGGAACCTATAAATGGAAAATTTATAGGAAAATTTTGGGGTAAACACTATAGACGGAACAGAAATCATTTATAGTGTAAATTTTCATGAATTAAATTCTACTACATTAAAATTTAACAGCAACGATTTCAAACAATTCACAAATTCATATATTTTGGGGAGGTTTTAGGGTTTAACTTGATAGTTTTCGCATACAAAACCTTCCTCCCTTGACATAATACAAAACCAAATATCAATAGTATCATGGAAAAATTAAAATTCCCACTTAAACATGATCCAGCTTGGATTTTCTTCTTGTTGTAGCCTCTCCCTTTCTCCAATTTATTTCCATTTCATTATGTAATAAATTCGTTTATGCATATTAGATTTAGAATTTATAGACTATGGAAGAAGAGTGATATACGTACATACATAAATTTATGTATGTGTGTGTGCGCGCACGTGTATATGTGTATATATTAAATTACTTTTTTATTTCAATAGATGTCTTTCATTCTTCATCTAATTCTTATACGTATATTGTAATAACCCACCTTTTCGATCCACAGAAATAGACACTAATACATCCACAGTATTCATGTGTCATACATCCAAGCGCTAGAAAGGCGGATTATTGAGGTAAAAGAATGGAATCTCACAAACGTGGCGAGTAATAGATAATATACCAATGATCTTTACAAAAAGAAAGCTTTTGATACACACACACAAATTAGGGCAAAATTGTCCCATCATCAGCCTAAACATGTATAACAATTTGTCCTTACAATTATTGATAAATGCAACAAGAACAAAATCTAGCTTGTCTCCAGAAGCTCCAAAGTGTCCAGCTAAGTTTAGAAAATATGCTCGGGCAGACCTGAGCATTGTAAAAAAGAATAACTATCGGATCAATCTATAAAACTAGCATGAGAAACACAGTCAAATGGATTCTTATATCTTATAAAACCTTTAAAAAAATAAAGGGTATCTCGTAAGACCACGCCGCACATAAACGCGGACGGGTTTTTACCTTACAATAACCAAAACATTTTATAGAAAATCCAACGATATTATATTAATGTTTAGAGATTTAAAGAAAATTAGGAATATAGTCGGAATGCTTGCATCTCACATTCCATCATAGTTGGGCACAACTAATTCAGTACAGCATGTATTTGAGATTGGAATTCCATCAATGACAAGAATACTGAGGTATTGTTTGCCATGGTACATCTCTAGAAAAACGCATCAATGGCATATGGACCCCTTGCGAATAAGAGCTGATGTGCACGTAAATGTGCATATTTGTACCACCATATTTATTCTTTTTAAATTAAATAAATAATCATATTGGGTATTTTAACTTGTTTTAACACCAATTCATATTAATTCCAAATTGTCACATATCCATCTTCATATAGGGGCAAAACGGTCATTTGTGTGCATATATTTCTTTGAGAAAAATTAATTGAAAATTTATATATATTTTTGTAGGAATTTAGTCACAAATAGGAGTGGTTTCATGAAGGAATATGCATGCACAAAGAATATAAAGGAATGAAGATGGAAATAATTCAAAGTGAAGATCATGGAGGACCCCATCTACCAATCACCTTAATGTGCAAACTAGAGGCTAATGCACATGCTTATGGAATTAATGGCTTCATGTACACTTAAATGGGGATTATGACATGCTAATGATTACTTGGTGGCTACACTACCTCATGGGCATTTTGGGCATTCCCCAAATTACGGATTAGGGTTTCATGCATGTATAAATAACCCCATATGTTTCATGTAATCTACTTAGTATCTCCTCCCTTAATCTTCCTCTTCATTAGTTTAGGATCAAAATAAAAGACAAGTTCTCTTTCTCTTTTTCATGGCTACTTAGCCATTTTTACTTTATGTATTTTTTTCTTTTTTCTCTATGCAATGTTAATTAGTGCTCTCTTTCTTTTACATGCTTCTTTTGTTTATTTATTTTTCATGTTAGTAGTGTAGATTTATTTTTCATGCTAGTAGAATAGATTTTTCTTTACTTTGCTCTCTTTTTCCCTTTCTTTTTCTCTCATGTTGCAAGCTACATTTATTCATATGATAACAAATATGAGAGGCTAAACCCCTTCAATTTAGGGGCAATGAAACTCTCTAATCATGTAGCTTCAACTTAATTTGATGTTTATGCTCTCTTTTTGTGCTTAATGAGAATGATTGAAGTGGTTTAATGATGTTGTTTAGCTTTGAATTTGATAGTCTATGTTGTTCATAACAAATAGGCTATGCTTAAACAAACAAAACACAAATTGCCTCTTCATCTACATATGATTATGGCAAAGAATTGATTGTTGAAATTGAAATTTGATGGCTTATATTTCTAATTAATAGTTAATAGGCCATGCTTAAAATAGATTTTGCTTTCAACTTTGTTGTCATATTTTATGAGATTTAAAAGTGTATTAGTGGTTGTGTTATAGTTTGATGGTTTATATTGAGATAATTAATAGCACAAATATATCATACTTATTATAAGCACATCAACTAATTCACTAGTGACAAGAAAAAGAGAGATCGTAACTTCATTTTGTTGATTTAGGTGATCTAGAGAGTGGAAATTGCCTCTAAATTGTCTTAACACTCTCATATTTTTTTTATCAATTTTCTTTTGCTTGTTTTTCTTCTTTTCTAGTTTAACATTCTCTTCAAACTTTTGGTTAATTTGATTGAATAGAATTTTAAAATCATTAATTCCCTGCGGATCGACCCATATTCGCCGCGTGCTACATTCGTACATCGTGCACTTGCGGTTATTTTTATTTCTAAATTCGTTCTACGGTTTTCTAAACCGATAGAATTTCCGTCGACGAACAAGTTTTTGGCGTCGTTGCCGGAAAATTGATTTGATTTTGATTTTCTACTCTTCGAATTATTTTCTTTTGATTTTTGTGTGCTTATTTTGTGTGTTTGTTTGCAATAAAAAAAAATAAAAAATTTGTGTTTGTGTGATTGTTGCTTGCATTTGTTTGTGTGATTGTTGTTTTCTATTTGTTTTGCTTTTGCATTTCATATTTGAAAAAAAAGGCAACATGTACAATTTCAAATAAAACTAGTTTATTGCATTGCCACTTTTATATTTACATTTCAATTTTCTGCCCTTGTTTACATTTTCTAAAAAAAAGGGAGGCACTGCTACTGTTCTGTGCAAGCTGTCCATTGTACACGGTGCACAAACTTCCCCTGTTCACTGTCTCTTCCCCTTCACAACAACTCACATCATCCAAACAACCTGCTAGTCACCAGCCCTTTCAGACTTCATCAAACAAGTTACACCACTTCAACTGTCCACCAGCCAGCTACACAAATTTTGGCCTTCCTCTCGCCTATTTTCTCAATTGCTTCACATAAAACAGCAATTGCACACTACATAACCATACAAACTTCACCCAAAATTGCATCTACCTGACCAACCACAACCATCTCTTACCATAACTTCAACCACTCAATAACCATATCACTTCAATCATACAAGCCTTCTCCTTCCCCTGTCTACTTTCATTGCCTTCTTACTAGTGCACCAAAAAAGAGAGAGAGGGAGAGAGAGAGAGAGAATTGCTCCTACTTGAACCATCCACACTGTCATACACAGTCTCTTCCATCATCTACCAACTTAAACTAACATCCACATTCAACAACCACTTCTGCCTCCTCAAAACTGCTGTGCCACATCATCATAACCTGACATACAAGTTTCTGCAAACCATCATCACATCCTTGCTATCACACGAGTCCCTGCTGCCTTCAAACCCTCATAACCATAGTTCAGATCACCAACCCTGCCACTTTGCCTGCCAAAAAACAAAACATTTTCTTCATTCGACAAGCACTTCCATAACAAACCAAGACCATACTTCAAACTCCTCCTCTGACCACAGACATTACAAACTTTTCCTTAGCAACAATCACTGTAACTATCACAAAGCAGCTCCACCACATACACACTTACATACAACACTTCATCAACAAACTTCAACATACAATTCATCTCTGCTACCCTACCGACTATCAACAACAAGCAGAGAGCCTCATCATCACTGCAACAGCAGTACCATCCTTCAAACTAAAAACTACTCGCACTGCACTGCATACATACCATTTCACTGACATTTCATCTCCTTCTAGAATCAATACCAGCAACCTTCCTCTGACATCCCCATTACTGCCTGCATTCATTCTCCATCCAACACAACCCATACTTCTGCCTGAACAAAACACTACTTCTTCTCTTCAACAACCAAATCACTCATACACCCTCAACCACGTCTTCCCTTCACCGCCGCAACCATCTGCACTCCTCAGATCCACATCACTTCACCTAAACTTCCGAATTCGAACCACCCCCATAGCCTCGTCCCCAAATTCAACCGCGACTTCACGTAATCCTATCGCCTTCAAACAGTCCATCCACCTCCCAAACCCAAACGCTAATCACCGAAATCGCTACTGGAAATAAATCGACCAATTTTATTTATTTATTTTGGGAATTGATAGAATTAACTGCTGAGAAGAGGAGAGAAATTAACTGAATTGAGGAAGTGGCGGCTTGAGAAATTTTGATTGAGGAAGAACTGCGTATTGAATTGTTTTATGTATTTCGTTTTTACTGGGTGAAAACATTATAAGGAAAGCTGTTTCTGCGGGTATTGGGTATTTTGGGCCTGTGGGCTTTCATTTACTGTTTTGTTTTTATGTGTGTGTTTACATATATATATATATATATATATATATCCTTTCTTTTTAGTGTAAAGTCCTCCTTGTCTAAAAAAAAGCAAAACTTTTCAAATTTCATAGTTTAACTTTGTTTGGTTTTTGTTTGGATATATACAAAGTAGTGCTAGTTGTCTTTTCCTTTTATCTTTCACAAAAAAAAAAGAGTTTGAATCTATTTGGTTTTTATTTCAAGTTCCATCCAAAAAAAAATGTATATATTTTTTTTTATTTTCAGGTTGCCCAAGCAGAAAATAAAGAAGAATCGCTTTGCCTTGCTTTGCCAAAAAAAATTGCTGGCGTGCTTATAAAAAAAACTTGCTGGCTTGCTTATAAAAAAATTTGCTGCTTCCATCTCTACTTTTATTTGTCTTGCATTGTTGTTTGCTTGCATTTAAAATAAATTTTTCAAAAAAAACCGAAACCAGAAACAAATTTCATTGTAGTTGCATTGTTAATATACGTTTAATTTCTGCTTTGCATTTCGTCCTAGAATTTTGATTAATAATAACGATTAGACATCGATAACACTTAATTGTATATTAACAATTTGTCTTCTTTGAACAATTTAAATTCTTGGTGTCTAGGCTACGACAGAGCAATAATCAGTTATAAATATAACGGTGATTCGTAAATATTATACTGAATTGTTTCTCTGAAGGTACTTAAATCTTCGGCTGCATTGCTATGGTGATTCATGGTGCAACAATAAATCATGTCCGTTACCTGGCTGAGAACTATCTTGTTGATTTAAGACAATTTGTGATTATACAATTTTGGGTTAACTTAGGATAAATCATTTGTAATTAACCTTGCATTCATTTAGTTGCATTAGTTCATGATAATTTTAAAAAAAAACAAAAAAAATTCAAAATCCAAAACTAAAAAAAAATTAAGTATTCTTTTTATTTTTTTATTTTTCTTTGCAATTTTTAAATCCTTTTCCTTTGAAATGTCTAAAATTCAAAAAAAATTAGAAAAAAAATCCAAAAAAATATATAAAACTTTTTCTTAAAAAAAAGCCAAAAATTTTGAAAATCCAAAAAAAAATCAATTTCCCTTTCGAAAAATAAATTCTATTTGTACATATTTTTCCTTTGTAAAAAAACAAAAAAAAACATTGTTGAAAATGTCTGAATTTCCATATTCACTTGAATTTTACAATAGTTGTGAAAATCAATATAATATATACGATTTCAGTCCTTATGGATATTTTAACAACAACTGTTGTGTAAATAATTCAAATTTCGAACAACAAAATTTTCAAAACGATGACCAACCTTTGACTCTTGAAAATAGCATTGAAATGATTTCATCTTTACTCGAACTTTCTACACGACAAAATCAAGAGATAAATGATTTATTTAATTCTTATTTGTGTAATAACTCGAGTCAAAGATTTCAAAATTTGAAATCAATTCAAAATTCAAACGATTACGATTATAACATATGCCAATTTAATTTCGAACTCCAAAATGAATTTCAAACTCAACATGAAAATGGAAATAACTTTTCAAATGAATTTGGAAATGGAAATAATCTAAACCACGTTACGAGTGAAAATTTTTGTTCTCAACAAATCCAAATCGAAAATTCTCAAGTTAATAGCTATAAATTAGATTTTGTTGAACAAATGGATGAAATCTACAATGATCACATGGATTTGTTGTTCGAAACATATACGAAACAACTTGAGAAACAAAACCAAATCCAAATGTGTGACGAGTCAAATCATAATCCATCTTTTACCAAAATTGACGATTTCCAAAAAACAACTTTTGAAACTGAAAATGACGGTCTTAGTGAAGTTGTTGAAAACACGGTAATTGAGTAGGATTTCGAGTCTTTTGAGGGCGTGGAACCAAAATTGAAATTCGATCTTCCTTTTCCCGATTTTGAAAATTCGAATACAACAACTTTGGATTTTGAAAATTATATACACAACAAAGTTGTTGATAACCCAATAAAGGAAGATGAATTTAACAAACACGATTTCTTTGGACTTTTGGATGATGAGTTGTTAAATTTCGATGGGGAAGATTTAAATCACCACTTTGATTTTGAGATCAATAATTTTGAAGAAGTTTTCAATGATAAGTTTGAACTTCAACTTGGTGAAAATAAAATTGAATTTCAATCAATTGTTTTATCAAACCCAAAAATCATCGAAAGCAGAACAACCCATTCAATTTTCAACAAAACGACATTCAGTTTTCCAAATCAATATTCAACTTCAAAATCTTTTATGGTTTGGTTTTTCGAGCTTAAGCTGTTTCTCGTATACTTGACGAGACAAATGAATCGGTCTTTGGAAGACCGTTTCATTTACTTTTTGACGATATACTTTCTGATCTCGTGTAAATACCATTAATTTTCATTTAAATAAAGGTCATGTTTTTGTTTTTATTTTTATTTTTCTCCTTCCACTTGGGTTGACTGTGGGGACACAGTCAAAATCAAGTGTGGAGGGAGACTCGTCTTCAATTTTTTTATTTTTCATGGTTTATTTTTACTTTAAAATTTCAGAAAAAAATCACAAAAACAAACTTTCTTTTGATTGATTTTTAAAGGAAACACTAAGATAAATATATGGTTTTGGTTTATTAAATTGAAATTTTTGAAAATTTATTTGTCTTAACAAAAATAAAAATGAAGTTTGATTACAAATAATAATGGTTTAACTAGTATATAGGAAGATTCATATGTGTAAATTATGAAGTACATCCTAATTGAAAATCTTTGTTTTAAAAAGTGGTTGATTTAAAGTAAAGGATATAACATTTTTTTCCTTCTAAGTTAAATGGTGCTAAGATGATTTTGCAAAACTCTCTCTCTCTTTTTTTTAAAAAAATATAAAAAAATAATAATAACATCCAAGTATTCACTCTCATTTAAAAGTCCTCACGGTTATGCATGAGTGAATTACTTGGAATCTTTGATTATGTGCTTTCATACTCATTTAAAAGTCCTCACGGTTATGCATGTATGGAACACATGTAAAAACAGACTTAATAAAACCACCTACGGTCAATAGGTGTATGCACGAAAGTGTGTGCACTCGTCATGCTCTATACTCCCCTCACATAAGCCCGAAAGGCAGTGTATGAGTGGTATATCTGGCCTCAGTTTACATGAGCTAGGTGTGTAATTTTTCTTGCAAATAATGAGAGAGCAAGCAATTGAAATCCTAGCGCTATTTTTACTTAGTTGATTTGATTTGTTATTGAAAAGAAATGAAAATACCACTTTGATAAATTTTGATAATCAAATAAGGAACCTTTTCATAATTACACTTTGTTATCAACCGAAATAATGAGTTAAACTATAATTTATGATAACTTGATTTTTGTTGGTAATTTTGATGAGTAAGTAACATAAATTTTCAAGATAATAGCCAAAACCTATATTTAACTTATTCGTGTCGATTTAAAAATAAATCCTTCATTTGTAAATATTTTCAAAAACTTGCATTCATCTCTTTGTAAATAAATCTTGAATTTTGTAAATATTTTCATCCTGCATTTGGATTTTGTGGGTAGTATCCGCTGAAAACCCTCACGAGACAACACTCGTCCTATTGGGGACACCCAGAGGTTTAATGGCTTGTTGCATATGCTCAATGCAATCGTGCTCCCTACGAAAATGGATTTATCTTAGTTTTAGTTCATTCGAGGACGAATAAAAAGATAAGTGTGGGGGTATTTGATGTGCACGTAAATGTGCATATTTGTACCACCATATTTATTCTTTTTAAATTAAGTAAATGATCATATTGGGTATTTTAACTTGTTTTAACCAAAATTCATATTAATTCCAAATTGTCACATATCCATCTTCATATAGGGGCAAAACAGTCGTTTGTGTGCATATATTTCTTTGAGAAAAATTAATTGGAAATTTATATATATTTTTGTAGGAATTTAGTCTCAAATAGGAGTGGTTTCATGAAGGAATATGCATGCACAAAGAATATAAAGGAATGGAAATAATTCAAAGTGAAGATCATGGAGGACCCCACCTACATACCACCTTAATGTACAAACTAGAGGCTAATGCACATGCTTATGGAATTAATGGCTTCATGTAAACTTAAATGGGGATTATGACATGCTAATGATTACTTGGTGGCCACACTACCTCATGGGCATTTTGGGCATTCCCCAAATTATGGATTAGGGTTTCATGCATGTATAAATAACCGCATATGTTTCATGTAATCTACTTAGTATCTCCTCCCTTAATCTTCCTCTTCATTAGTTTAGGATCAAAATAAAAGACAAGTTCTCTTTCTCTTCTTCATGGCTACTTAGCCATTTTTACTTTATGTATTTTTTTTTCCTATGCAATGTTAATTAGTGCTCTCTTTCTTTTACATGCTTCTTTTGTTTATTTACTTTCATGTTAGTAGTGTAGATTTATTTTTCATGCAGGTAGAATAGTTTTTTCTTTACTTTGCTCTCTTTTTCCTTTTCTTTTTCTCTCATGTTGCAATCTACATTTGTTCATATGATAACAAGTATGAGAGGCTAAACCCCTTCAATTTAGGGGTAATGAAACTCTCTAATCATGTAGCTTCAACTTAATTTGATGTTTATGCTCTCTTTTTGTGCTTAATGAGAATGATTGAAGTGGTTTAATGATGTTGTTTAGATTTGAATTTGATAGTCTATGTTGTTCATAACAAATAGGCTATGCTTAAACAAACAAAACACAAATTGCCTCTTTATCTACATATGATTATGGCAAAGAATTGATTGTTGAAATTGAAATTTGATGGCTTATGTTTCTAATTAATAGTTAATAGGCCATGCTTAAAATAGATTTTGCTTTCAACTTTTTTGTCATATTTTATGAGATTTAAAAGTGTATTAGTGGTTGTGTTATAGTTTGATGGTTTATATTGAGCTAATTAATAGCACAAATATATCATACTTATGATAAGCACATCAACTAATTCACTAATGACAAGAAAAGAGAGATCATAACTTCATTTTGTTGATTTATGTGATCTAGAGAGTGGAAATTTCCTCTAAATTGTATTAACGCTCTCATATATTTTTTTACCAATTTTCTTTTGCTTGTTTTTCTTCTTTTCTAGTTTAACATTCTCTTCAAACGTTTGGTATATTTGATTGAATAGAATTTTAAAATCATCAATTCCCTGCGGATCGACCCGTATTCGCCGCGTGCTACATTCGTACACCGTGCGCTTGCGGTTATTTTTATTTCTAAACTCGTTCGACGGTTTTCTTTCCGTCGACGAACAAGAGCCTACCTACCCCTCAAAGATGACAAGCCGGATTACATCTTTCCCCGAAACCAAGACTCCAAAACAATTTGCACCAACCATGGCCCTACTTCCGTGTGCATATCAAATCCATAAATATCGATTCTAAATCAAACAACGACTGCTCCTAATGGTAGAAAAACCCATAGCTCTGAAGCATATCCCCTGTTTTAATCATTACTAGGTTGTGAGACTTGTGAGGACACGATTACCTTTTCCCCCTCTTAGCAAATCCCACTTAGAATGCAAACACAGCCTTCCATGCATGATGCAATGCCAGCACTTCCGTACAAGTTATTCAAGATAAAGCAAACCAAAGGCACTATTTCTACTACATCTATTTTGGAATCACCCTTAGGATTAGTTGCAAGTAACCCTGGCACTTCAAAGAGCTGTGTCTTCGATCCCATCATCTTCAAGATGTCTTTAATCTAAAACTTGAGTTGGTTCGAAGTGGTTTTTGGATAATTCTTACTTATCCGATCCATGTCTCTTCGAACTAACATTTGATGATTTTAGTAAACTGAACTCGGTTCTTTCGAAAAATAATCAAACAATACATAAGAGCGAAAATGACCTCCTAACCATTTAAGAGGATGGATTTCCTTCTCATTTGTCCTAGGAGAACAAAATGAGATTTACATGCACAGTACAACATCCTCGAAGATGACTATGCAATATAACTCCCATATTTCTCATAGATATTGCTAGATTTATATTTTGGGCAAGAATTGCTAGTTGATTTTTTAGCTATCAAATAACAGGCAATTAACCATAAATTTAATTCCATATGGGATCCAATAAACCTCTATAAATAAATCTGTCAATTATTAAAATATTTTTCAATTATTTGGTTCAAAATACCTTTACAAAAGGTATATTCACAAACCCCTTGTACCCTTTTCGATACTTGGGAAAACTTCTATATACTTATCCCAACGGTATAAATATATTTCAAACCAATATATTTTTTAATACTTAGAAAATATCCATATACTCATCTCTTGTAAAAGTATATTAACAAAAATTGAGGGAGATTTCCAATTTTCCAAAACCATATTTAAATGGGCCTAAACAAATATTGTTTAAAATATTCCTGACTATAAACTAAATTACTATCCTTCGATGTTAAGTATGAAAAGAATGTTTTCGTACCACCATAATTAAGAAAGATTAATTATCAAAATCAAATCTCATTCTTTTAATGAGATTTTCTTTTTATAAGCCCATTTCATATTTATAAATCCTTTTATAAATGTTTGAATTAATTTATAAAACTTCTTTTATAAATCCCTATAAGAATTCATAAAACTCCTTTCTATTTATAAAACTCTTTTTTATTAATAAAACTTTTATATTTATAAAACTGTTTTGTAAATCTCCCTTTATAAATTCCTTTATACAATCCTTAATAAAAGTCCTTTTCATAAATTCCAAAACCCATTTTATAAATCTTGTATATTAATTACAGTCTACATTATATTTAAAATATCATCTATAAATCTGTTCTCTTATTTATAAATTAACATTTAAAATTCGTCTTTAAGGCATCACTTATCAACTCCTTTACAAAATATCACTTATAAATCCCTTTTACAAAATATAATTTGTAAATCTCTTTTAAAAAATATCATTTGTAAAGTAAAATTCCTTCTGTAAACCATTTATTATTTATAAAATATAATTTATAAATCCCTTTACAAAATATCATTTATAAATATCTTTCACAAAATCTCATTTGTAAAGTAAAATTCCTTCAAAAACTATTTATTATTTATTAAAACCTTTATTTAATTAATTAACTAATCATCTTTTATATCATAAATAAATAATTTAATAACTTTGAAGCAGCATTAATAAAATAAATTAATTAATTTACACATCCTGAATAAATTAATTAATTGACTTAACCCATCATTAATTAAATCACTAAATTTGCTTAAACCATAATTAACTCAATTAGTTATCTTAAAAAACATTAATTATATAATTAAATATCTTTAAACAACATAATAATAATTATATATTTTAAATAATATTTATAATAAACTAAATAATTGTATACATCTTTAATAAAATAATTAAATATCTTTCTCTGAAACATTTTTTTATTAGATAATTAATTAACAAAACATAAAACATAGCTCATAAACTCTTAACCTTAAACTTATTATAAATTTGGAGTCAATTTAAATTCATACTTTATAGGTTCGATAAGAGGCATAGCGATCACAGTGGTACTTTATCAAGCTACCATTTGTTTTCCATATCTCAAAGGGGTTCAACCTTTTAACATAATTTGTAACAACCCTGCCTCTATATCCCCTTTATTAAATAACATTATAAGTAATATCATCTAATAATACAGAGAATACGACTTATTAAGGATAACCAAAATGAATATCACTTTAAGATAACACTGGCGCGTAGACTTACCATTTTACTAAATCTCTAAAGTAAAATTTGACATGTTCGGTCTCAGTTCAAAATGATAAACAGATTAGTTTCTCAAAATCGGAACAGTATATCATATATACAATAGTCATAGATCATGGTGGAATAATAAATATCATATACATATACAAGACTAAAAGTCTATCAAGTATAACTCTAGACTCACATAATATACATCCGGTACAAACCTCTGACTCAAATACACATATCATAAAATTCTACATGAGATAAACTATATGTCCAAATGTTTTATCTCTCCACTATCCCAACCATCCAAAGGTCTACCTATCATGTAACTTGAAAAGTCTCAGCCTAACCTAAGCATTAAAACAACACCCGATGTAAACTATCTCTAAATATCCAAAATGGTAAGAACAAGATATAACACAAGAATATATGACATATAAGTAAATCTAGAAGTCCAAGATAAAACACAAAATGGAATTAATTTAACTCAAAATCCATCACAAGATAAAAGAATATATATTTCATGAACCGAGAATAGTCACATAATCCAAATCTCCAGAATCCAAGAGATCGTAATCTGTACCGACCGTACTGATCATCCTTACTAATCACAATGATTGTACTCAAACTATGGAAAACAAACAAACAAACAAAGGTATCACTCATATTGATCCAATACCAAAAATCGCACTCATATGGGGAATACAGAATCACGATTGATCTCAAGGATAGTCCATACCGACCAAGACAATCGTAGCAACCATGACTTGAAGACTCTAGATTATTCAATGTTATATATATAAAGAAATCCATGAGTATACCTTTTAAGGATCAATCGGTCCTACCAAACGCCAAAAGAAAATATACTCTAAAGTGTCAAATACTATCATTTTCAATAATCACTAGAACTTAACCAAAACATTCCATACCGCCTAGTGAAATTCAAGTATTTAATAGAAGCTAATAAATCTCACTTGTTACGGATACCACTGGAAAGCCTGAACTATAATCTCTTAGGGATCTGTTGGCCCCGGCCAAACACCAAAAAAGATTACAACTTTTAAGTGCTAAATACTTCCCAATTGCAATCACAAGAATTTAACCAAGGAATCCCATACTACTCGTGAAATTCGAGTATTCGCTAATGGGCGAGTGACTACCACTCAAATATTCTATTCGATAAGTTGTACAATATTTGACGAAGCATTACTTAAGAAAATTTAACCCAATTGGTAATACTAAATCGATTATTAGTACTTCCCATATTATAGAACTGAGGCATTCAAAAAAAATTTCTCTTTTAAGTTTATAGTTTAGAAAGAAAATATTTTAATTTTCCATAAATTCCATTATTATTTAACTTTATATAAATAATCACTATTTGATAAAATCTTCCATGAATCGGAATTGTTCAAATGTCACACTTATATATGTAAATATATTCATAGTTGTCTCGAAGTCCATAAAGTTGTATTGTTTTCAAAACATATTCCAAAGACTATATATTTTTAAGTAACCATTTATTTTGTAATGCCATATTTATTACTCTTCCAAACCCATTTTGATATAACGCTAATTGATTCACTAGCGGTATAGGAGATTATGTTAATCTTATTTCTTCAATTATTTTCCAAAAGCCCTTTAATTTGATCTTGATTTGGGCATTATTTGATATATTGGGTTAAGGAGCAAGAAGGGTTTGTTTACATTTAGGTACAAAGAGAAATTTAAGAAATGAAATGAATGTAAGTTTTATTTTCCCTTCTCTTATCTCTCCTACATATGCCAAATGGGATTACTAAGGACCCAATAAAAGAAATGTGTTATAATTCTTTAGTTTTACTTATTATAAAACACCATTTTACACAAAACAGTGATTTGTCAATTATAAATTTGGTTTTACAAATTTGACAAACATTATGTATCTTTTTTAACAATATTGAAATGTTTATATAAATTCAATATAACATTTGTGAATAAATTGCCAAAAATCTCATTTTAACAATAACCTCAATATTAACAATTTACCTAAATTGAAATTTAAAGAATTTACTTTAATAATATTTCAAAGTTTAAATTGAAATCCTCTTTAAGAAATAAAACTCATTTCTTAAATAAATCAAAGCAACTATTCTCAAAAACTAGATTTAGTTTCATAATTAAATTTCACAAACCACAATTTAGAATTAATTATCTATAATTAACTAAATTAATTGATAATTAACAACACGGTTGTTATATAAGCGAATGTCTCGTTCAATACAGCTAGGCTACCAAGCTTCTAGCAGCCAACAATTAACAATCAATAGTTAATTCACCATTTATTGCATATTAATTCATCTATATATTAATTAATTGCACTAACCATCTTTTTACTTAGTAAGCATAGAACGAGAATTTATTATGCTTTCAATTTAATTTGACTGAATGGTGTTTTACTTTGCCAAATAGATATCACCAATAAGATATAATTAATTTAACAATGTTATTGTATAAAGATAACATAATTAAATTTAGTCCCCACACTTATATCATAAATTTACATACTATCAAAACAACCAACAAGTTACGCTATAATGTTGTACTCGTTAATACGAGCCCAACACAAAAATTAATGGGTCAAACGGATCTAAGATGAGCAAATTATCACATTTTACATTTTAACATATTTAATTAACATAAATAAATGAAATTTCAAGCTCCTCACCCCACATAAACAAGGCCCGATGCAATAACTCTACCCATTACTATAGCTTCATCTCCTACTCTCTCCTATCAACTCCCTGAACCCATTAAATTGTGCATGGTCGTCCACATGCACGATCCATCCCCTCACCAAAATCGCTCATTGACCTTACCAATGAACTTCTCACCATGCGAGAATCCTTTTGGCCACCACCATGTCACACTTACACCCACCTACCAGAATATGACATGCCGCCTGTTGTGAGCCAAAACGTTGTACCCCTTCCCCATGAACTGAGCTACTTCAAATTTTTCCTCCAGGTGCGTCTTATCCTAACAAAGCCACTACAATCCTCCAAATCCCTCAACTCCAACCACAAAGCTTGAAATATGGAACCCTAGTTTCAAATCATTTACTGTACCAAACTTGAGCAATACTAAAACATGATCGAACAAGACCAAGAAGGTATGGAATTGTACATCTCCTCTATAGAAATTCAAAGCAACTTGCTTTGTAATTTCTCATTAAGTATATTTCTGGATTTTGAATTTTGAAGCTAACGGCGATTATTTTGTTTGTTAACTGGAAAATACAAAGGGAAGGGAAGGAAGGAAAGAATGAGAAGCGAAGGAAATGAATAATTTTGTAAGTATTTGTTTTCCTTAAATCCAAATCAAATATACTCCTTTACACACAAGATAATCAAGATTTCTCAAGTTTGACAATATTTACAATTAAATCAATATTTCCAATCCAATATCATATCTCAAGAATTGACCAAACTATTGAATTTTAGATTTAAAATAGTTTTGAAAAGAAATACTTGCAGTACTCCGCTATACAATATTTTGTTCGCGTACGGACCGCGAATGACGGAAATAAAAATATGATCGCTCACAACATTACAATGCGATCATAAGACAAAACTAAAATACGCTGGTTATTAGATTATGTAAAATAACAAAATAACATCGATTACCGAAAAATCATCAAAGGACAATTTGAATATTTTTCAAATTAAAAATTATGGAACAATCCTACAAATAAAAATACGATATTAAAATTCAAGTCGTTTTAAATAAAAATTTATTTTCCTATTATTTATTGGATTCGAATCAATTTTGAATATTTAAACAAACTAAATATTCCCATTTGAAATGAAAATAATTTTAAGTTGTTACAATAAATTTATTTGTTTGAAGAATTTTTTGAGAAAGAGAACGACAAAGTTTTGTTGATGGCTTAAGATTTGTATGAAAAGAATAAGGTGGATAACCTCTTATTTATAGTTTCTTGGATGCATCTGGACCGTTGGATGGTGAATATTTTGAAAAATAAATTTGGGCCATTCATACCACTCAAAACCCTAACCGATATATAACTACTGATCCATCGGTCCCTATTGGCGATCGACTTGTTATAGTCCTACCACTTTTGCCGTTAACATTTACATTTTTAATTATTTATTGCCTATTCTCAAATTAACATTAACGATTACTTTAGCATTAAGCTATTAAATTTACCATTTATTTTAATGCTGATTTTAATAACATTTATTACCTTAATTTGTTTTAAACTATTTTCGATTCAAAACATTCAAACGTCAATAGTTTCTTCTTTTGAACTTGAATATAAAGCTCAATATATGGAAATTGCTTAGAAAATCGCCACAAACACAATGGTGCAAGTTTCATAGCTAAATTTTGATGTTTACAAAATTTCCAATTTAACGTTATTATTAATTAACTATTTTTCTTAATTTATTTTACTGTTAATTTTATGAGGTGTTATATTCTCCCTTCTCCCACTTTAATGGGATTTCGTCCTCGAAATTCCTAAGGGACGGATAGTATGATGCACACTCTACAATCCCATTGTATAACTAGATTATTTACATAACCATATACTCAACTAAAAATGTAATGTGATTTTTTATGCAGCAAATCTATAGGTGAGCTCAACCCTAGCGTGAATGTAAGATCGTGATACGTAGGCATGTATGCAAATTACCTAAATATGCATAAAATTCTATATGTGTGTAATAATAACAGAAAAAATTATGGCAACCATCCTCTGCCATCTAATCTAACAACCATGATGTAACCAAATCCTATATAATACTAGACTTAAAGGGAGGAAATTTAAAAGAGAAAAGTTCTAGGTGAGAAGTTTTATCTTCTCTTCTGTTTCCCATGTATCCTCCTTTGGATTATCTCACTATTATATTCGATCAACCTAATTTCTTTGCTATAAAGCTTCCTAACTTCATACTCCACTATGTGTATGGTGGCATGGGATGCTATCAGTTCTATCTTTATATTTGCTAAGTGATCAGGCTTCACTACAGTAGTTATGCTATGTAAACACTTCTTTAGATGTGATACAAGGAAAACATTATGGATTCCAGCCAACTTAGCTGGAAGCTCTACCCAATACGCAAGTCTACTTACTCTCTCCTAAGTCAGAAAAGGCTTAACAATCTCAATGCCAATTTCCCCAAGGTTCCAAATCTCACAATCTTCTTAAGAGGGGAAACTTTAACAAATGCCTTCCTAACTAATCAATTCTAACTCCTTCCTTCACCCGTCAACATAGGATTTTTGTCGATCCTAGGTAGTTTTCAGTCATTGTTTGATTACATCAAACTTCTCTATGGTCTCACATATCAAATTTTGCCTAAGTAGGATTTGTATATATTCTCCCACCAATAACTAGTTGACTTACATGGCCTCCCGTATAAGGCTTCAAAGGGTGTCATGCCTATCATCACTAATAACTGTTATAAAAGGTGAGTTCTACTAAACGTAAATATTGCTCCCAACATCCTTTGAAATCCATGACACAAGCCCTTAATAAATCCTCTAAGATTTTGTTCACACTTTTCATTTGTCCATCAGTTTGAGGGTGATAAGAGGTTCTAAGATTCAGCATTGTCCCTATAGCTGACTGCAACTCCTCAAAAATTCATTAGTAATAAGGGGCCCCTATCATTGACAAAAATTACCTAAATTCCACGTAATCGAACAAGTGCCTTGATGTAAATCTGGCCTAGGTATGTCGCCATCCTATTACTTCGTACTTGAATAAAGAAGGTACTTTTATTGAACCCATCGACTATAACCCTAATAGCATCTTTATGTGATGACTTCTAGGCAATCCATCCATGGAATCCATAGATATGTGTTTCCACTTCCAAGATGGAACCTCCAATGGTAATAACAGACCAACGAGATTTCTTTGCTCAGCTTTGATTTGTTAACATTCTAACACCTTGCTACATATTTTATTGCTTGCGTTTTCATGCCTGAACAATAGAAAATTAGCTTTATGTCTCTTTACATCTTATCTCCACCAAGATGAATAGTCATCTTAGATCGGTGGCACTCAGCTAGTATTCCAAAACATCCTTTACCACTGGATCACATAGGCGTCTATCTCACCTTAGCCATCCTCTTTTATCTATCAAATATTTTCCTTGATGGGAGAAATGCTCTCCCTTATTCAACTTAGCCATGATATAGACTATTGTTGCATCCTCTTTTTATTCTTGATTGATGGGGTCATCAATGCTAATCTTACTTCCATTATCGCCAGATACCTTGGGGCGAATTTTGTTGGTGGTTGGAAATTGAAATATAAAAGGAACTCCAACCGCCTCTACTCATATAAAGCACCTAGAGCAACATGTCTCGGGCTAAGGGTGTCAGCAGCGACATTATCTATTCCATGGGTATGTTGAATCTCAAAGTCAGATGATGCTATAAACTTCATCCACCTCCGATGTTTGAGGTTTAAGTCCTTTTGAGAAAATAGGTATTCAAGTGACTTATGATCCTTAAATAACTCAAAATTTCTCCAAAAAGATAATATCTCTACATCTTTAAGAAAAATACAATAACTGCTAATTCTAAATCATAAGTAGGATACCTCTTCTCATGGTCCTTCAACTTGTCGGCTTACATAGGCTATCACCTTTTCGACTTGCATAAGAACTGCCCCTAACCATGTACTGCAGGTGTCGATATACACATTGAAAGGCTTAAGTCCATCTGGGATCATTATTATAGGTGCACTAGTTAGCTCCTTCAGTTTCTCAAAGGCTTTCATGTATTTCTCATCCCATGTAAACACTAAGTTCTTCTTGGTTAGGCAAGTCAATGGTACTGCTACCTTTGTAAAGTTCTTAATGAACTTCTTATAGTAACCCACCAAACCAAAAAATCTCCTAACTTTGTAGCATTTTTCGTAAACTTCCAACCTTGAATTTGGCTTTTCCTTGGTGCCTTCTCAAGGTTTCTAGTATCTTCCTTAAGTGATTTTCGCGCTCTGTGGGGGGCTTTTAGAGAATACTAATACCATCCCTAAGTACTACGATGAACTTATTTAGTTTCCCCTTAAAGACTCTACTTATCAAATCTGAAAAGTAATAAGGGGCATTTTCCAACCCATAACGCATCACTTTCCATTCATATAGTCCGTTTGGAGTGCGAAAAATGGTTTTCTCCTTGCTATCTTCTGTTATTCTCAATTGTCAAAATCAAGTGGCTAATGTAACTAAGAAAATATTTTGGCTCCAACAAGCTAGTCAAATAATTCATCCATTTTAAGTGAGAGATGCCTATTCTTTTTGGGCAGCTTGATGAGTTCTCGGCATTTGACGCATAGCCTTAAATAGCCATCTACCTTAGTAGTGAAGACAACTGGTGCTCCCTATTTTAAAGTATTACGGCAAATAAGCTTCTTTTGTAATAACTCTGAAATCTACCTATCCAACTCATAACTTTTTTTGAGGACCATATGCTTAATGGAAGTGTGACTGGTCAAGCGTCTTTCTCTAAATCAATCCTAAACTCTATTTCCTTTTGGGGTAGGTGACCGGAGACTTCATCAAAAACATCCAAAATTCCCGAACTATAGTATAGATGAGAGCTCATCTTATGATATGCTAAGAGAATATAGATAGCTCAACATAACGGAGCCTTGAGGCATGCATTGAACATCTATACCTCGCCCCCACAACTCTTTAACCATATGATCCTCCTATCACAATCACAGATAGCCCTATAGTAGGGTAACCAATCAACTCCTATGATAAGACCGTACTCCTTAAAAACCAAAACATACACATTACATATAAAGTTTGCATTACATATATCTACCACTAAGTCTTTGCAAATCATTACAAGACGTGTCAACCCCCCAACTAGATTCGACAATAGGGTTAGTGATAAGATAGGTTTCTAAATCTAAGGCTTCAACCATATTTATGGCTATGAATGAATGTGATGCTCCTAGATCAAATAGTGTATGAATAGTATTCTTGGAAATAGTAGTTATACTTTCCATAGTAGCATTTCCTTTATCTTTTAAAAGAGGTTTTCTCGAGTCAAATATAGCTTCGATAATGCAAGCCTGCACAACCTTTTCCTCCTTAGCTAGATCTGGACACCAGCTCTTATAGTGCCCTTCCTTGTTGCAATTATAGCACCTCACTTTGAACTACTCCCTCATCACGATGTTTCCCTTCTTTTGGCATCTATGACATATCACGGTCTTCTTCTTGATCTTCCCTTTGGCCTTCTTATCTTTCCATAACTTCTCCTTCTTTGTTCCATCTTAATTATTGGATTGCCCTACTTTCTCCATTTCTTCCATACCAAATTATCTAAAGCAGGACCATTTTGACTAACGCTTCATAAGTGGTGCATATGGGAACTTGAATTAAAAGTAGTTCCCTTGAGAGAGAATTTATGCCCTTCACAAATTTCGTCCACCTCTTTTTTTGGGTGTCAATCGAATTTATTCCAAATTTGGCTAACACTATAAACTTGTTGATGCACTCCTTTACTGTGATGTCCCCTTGATTCAGGTGGATGAACTTCTCTAATTCTAGGTTCACTTCTGAATTTGTACGTGAATCGCGACTCAAAGCGAGCCTTGAATTCAACCTAAGATATGCCTTCCTTGGCATTCTCTGCGGTCAATATGGTTCACCAATTCAGTGCCTCCCTTTTTAAGTGCCACATGGATAACTTTCTACTAACTCGATCTTCCAATTCTAGTTTGTTGAATATGTAGTCACAATCATCGATCAGGGCTTAGTTTCCATGAAGTCCTCCAAGCCTATGAATACTCATCCATCCATATTTGAAAATCTTTACATAGCTTAGGAAAGTCTAGTAGTCAGAATTCTAGCCTAATAGGTAAAGCGATCACTGTCGTTGGTGCAGCTTGCTAGGGGATGGGGAATTGCCTCCACGGCTTTTATGTATTTCCTAAACCACTCTGGCATACCTTGTATGATAGGTATCTCCTTGGTGGTGGGGTTCCTGATCTCAAAGCCATTGTTTTTAGCCGTAATCAATTTATCTGTAGGTTCAAAGTTTAGTCATGACTTCCTATGATAGTATTACTTGCTGAAACTAGAAATGCCTAGGGTATTTGCATATTCCCATATATGTATACTTATATGTATATATAGTATAGTCTTGAAAAATATTTTTAAAAATAACAAATATGCAATCTTGCATATTCCTATTCCTATTGATCGAGTAACCTAAGCATTGATACCAAATGCAATAACCCGCTCCAAAATAGACCTGATTTTCAACCGATAAAAGCCCATTGAACCTTTGGTCCATTCTAGAGTTGGCTGTTAGTTAGTATATATAAACAATTCATAGAGCCATCTACATATACTTTCAGAATCTTACAACAAAAGGAATAAAATATAATAATCAAATAAATACCCATTGCATAAAACCACATCTCAGAATTATTGTATGTAAAAACACAATAACCAAGTCAAGTACATTGTTTCAGGTTACACAAAAATATAAAGATCTAAATAATACTACTACCAAGACTCCACTGTCCTCTCCTTCAACCATGTCATCATTGAATCTAACTTATATGTTTTTATGTGGAGGAAGTCGGAACAATAATATCCAACGAATGAAAATCTCATGTTTTACAATAGTAGTATATGGGCGTATGTATTTGAATAAGTATTATGTCCAACGTTTTGGTTACATTCCTCCACATACACCTCCAACTATGGGTATTTCCTTATGCATATCTCCAACTATATGCATCTCTCCCAACAAATATCTCCAACTATGGGCTAGCAACCCTATGAGTTATAAACTGTGACTGTAAAAGCGGATGCATGCAACTATATTATATTGGATTCAACAACCCTTCTCTAGCTTAATAAGATCCTAACGGTGCTTCAAAAGGCAATACCTAGGCTACTTACTATCCCTATATTGGGAAATAGGCAGGACCTCCAGCCATTTAATACCTAATCCAAGGCGAGCCCCTCTTGGTACTCCTTAACTAACATCATTCTCTTCTAGGACACTTACTACTTCTTAGATAGAGAAGAGGCAGTGACGCAGCGGATTAACAAAAAACTTGATATGTCGATGGAATTAGCAATCGGTGAGTTGAGAATACTGCAATGCCCAAATCCATTGATCCAAAGATGCCGGATTCTAGCTATCTTCGTCTCGTTGATCGCGCACGATACCGAGAAACAAAGATCTACGATTCTTCGACGTTGATCAAGCGCACTTGATTCCGCAAATCGGCTTCAACAAACGTTGATTCGAGCGCACTCGAATGACGTAGGTGGAGATAGGAGATTTCACTCGACTACCAATTTAATGAAAGCACAAAGCTAACAAAGAAGAATTTTATTCAAATTTTCAACAACCAAACTAAATGTTACAACTCACTCCCTATTTATAGAAGTTTCGACCCAGACCTTAAGTCGCATACGACTTACGACTTAACTAAGTCGGCACCGACTTATCACAATAGCATACTCACAACATACTCATCAGACCGACTTAAAACTCATCTAGGTCGTTGCCGACCTAACAGGTACTACACTCCTCTATAACAACACACGCACATGTATACGACTCAACTCATTATATCACAACAGCCTTCGGCCGACCCAACGTCCTACCGACTTAACAATCACGGCTCAAGACTCAAAACAAATAACGCCTTAGCATGACCAGGCTTATGACCTAAGACTCATACGACTCAAGCAACATGAGCTTCTTGCGGCATATCTCCTCAACGACTTAACTATGTCGTGCCCTTCCTCCGACTCAAAGCCTTTAATAGCTGGAACATTCCCCTGCTTCAAGATAAGTCGTGGACGACTTGTAGATGAGTCGTTGAGTGGTGTACGACTCATCAAACTCGAACGACTTAAGCCTTTAAGTCGTAACTCCTTTTCCTTTTCTTGGTTAGGTCGTAGCTCTTTCCCATGTGACTCCTTAGGCTGACTCGTGCACGACTTACGAGTTAAAACCGAAACTTCTTTAGGCTGACTCGTGCACGACTTAAGAGTTAAAACCGAAACTTCCTTATCTTGTGGACGACCTAACCTCTGAACTTCTGTAGATCGTGCTGCATCATTCTTCCCTGGTTGAGAAAAATTCGTCCTCGAATTTGTAAATTCTTCCCCATCAGATTGTTTATCTCCATAATATGGTACAAGATGCTTAACATTGAACACGTCAGAAGTGCACACATCCTCCGGCAGCTTCAACTTATAAGCATTTTCATTAATTCGTTTCACAACTTCGACAGGACCAATTTTTCTGGCTTTCAACTTGTTATAAGCGCCCACTGGAAAACGAACCTTCGTTAACACAGCATACACCAAATCACCTTCGTTAAATTCAACATTTCGTCGCTTCAAATTTGCAGTTCGTTTATACTTCTCATTTGCCTTCACCAATCTTTCCTGAACGATTTTATGACATTCAGTTAATTCATCAACAAAATCAACAGCCCGTTTAACCGTCCCCTTCAGTTGTGGTAATACTGTCAAATCCAACGGTCCCCTTGGCAAACTTGAATATACGATCTGAAATGGACTGAATCCCGTACTACGATTCACTGCATGATTATGAGCAAACTCTGCCTGGCATAACTTCATGTCCCAACTCTTCAGATTGTCCTTCACAAGACATCGCAACAAATTTCCTAACGATCTGTTAACAACTTCGGTCTGTCCATCCGTTTGCGGATGATAAGCGCTGCTAAAGTTCAACTTCGTTCCCACCATCTTCCACAAACTTAACCAAAAATGGCTTAAAAATCTAGTATCCCGATCAAAAACAATAGATTCTGGTAAACCATGCAATCGATACACCTCCTTAAAGAATAATTGTGCCACTCGAACTGCATCCGCTGTCTTCTTGTAGGCAATAAAATGTGCCATCTTCGAAAATCTGTCAACCACCACATAGATAGAATCATTGCCACGCTGCGTTCTCGGCAATCCCAACACAAAGTCCATACTCACATCTACCCATGGTTTAGTTGGTATAGGTAACGGCATATACAATCCCGCATTTGTCGTTGTTCCCTTCGAAACCTGACATATATGACATCTCTGAACAAACCTTTCAACTTCCTTCCTCATCGATGGCCAATAGTTGGATTGAGAGATTAACTGCAATGTTCGGTCTCTACCCACATGTCCTTCCTCATGAAGCTCCTTGATAATCTTCATTCTCAAACTGCTTTCTGGAATACATAACCGATTTCCCTTAAACAAGAATCCATCAACCAACATAAATTCATCAGTTTCTCCATCCTTAACTTTCTCAACGAACTTTGCAAAGTAAGGATCTTCGTTAATCAACTCTGGCAATAATTCAAACCCCATCACCTTAACTTTCATTGTAGTCAACAAATGACTCCTCCTACTCAAAGCATCAGCTACACGATTTGTTACCCCATATTTGTGCTTCACGACAAAGGTAAACTGCTGCAAATAGGCAACCCATGATGCATGTCTCGCTGAAATCTTATCATGCCCCTGCAAATGCTTCAAAGCTTCATGGTCTGTGTAAAGAACAAACTCCTTATGGAACAGATAGTGTCTCCAATGTTTTACTGCTTGCACCACATCATAAAACTCAACATCATACGTACTATATCTCATCTTTGCCCCTGATAACTTCTCACTAAAGTATGCAATTGGACGTCCCCTCTGACTCAACACTCCACCAATCCCAACCTTTGATGCATCAGTGTGTAACTCAAATAACAACTAAAAGTCTGGTAATACAAGAATTGGTGTTGTCGTCAAAAGTTCTTTGATCCGTTCAAAAGCAACTCCTGCTTCCTCTGACCAAGAAAAATGCTTTCCTTTCATACAATCGGTAACTGGTGCCATCACGTTACTGAAGTGTGGAATGAATCTTCGGTAGAATGATGCCAATCCATGAAAACTTCTAACTTCAATGATAGTTCTCGGTTGTGGCCAATTTCTAATAGCTTCAACTTTACTTTGGTCCACTTGGATTCCCTTCTCAGATACAACATATCCCAAGAATAAAACACTCCTCGTCATAAACACACATTTCTTAGTTGCGGCATAAAACTGTTCTTCACGAAGAATAATTAACACCTTCCGCAAATGCTCTACATGCTCCTCTGTACTTCCACTATATATCAGAATATCATCGAAATATACCACTACGAATTTCCCAATGAATGGTCTAAAAATTTGATTCATCACCCGCATGAACGTACTAGGTGCATTTGATAACCCAAATGGCATAACCAACCATTCGTATAGACCCTCCCTGGTTTTAAAAGCCGTCTTCCACTCATCTCCAGGTCTAATCCGAATTTGATGATATCCGCTTTTCAAATCAATATTCGAAAATATAGTAGCCCCACTCAACTGATCTAGCAAGTCATCCAATCTTGGCATAGGAAATCTGTAGCGAACAGTAATCTTGTTCAAAGCTCTACTATCGGTACACATTCTCCATGTCCCATCCTTCTTCGGCACCAATAAAGCTGGTACTGCACAAGGACTCAAGCTTTCCTGAACACGTCCCTGCTCTAACAACTCTTCCACCTGACTTCGTAACTCTTCATGTTCCTTCGGACTCATTCGATAATGTGGTCTATGCGGTAATACTGCTCCCGGAACAAGATCGATTTGATGTTGAATGTCTTTCAGTGGCGGTAACTCCTTAGGCAACTCTTCTGGAAATACATCCTCAAATTCTTTCAAAACTGGCTTCGCTTCTTCTGGAATCTCAACCTCTTCATGACTCTCTCGTCCAATCAAAAAATAGACTTCAGGCTCCTCTTCAACTTCTTTAACAAACTCCTTCAAAGATAGCAAAGTTTTCAGCTCTTCAATCTCCTCCAACTTGCTTTCCTTCTGTTGCTGCTTCTTGGGAACTAAAGTGATCTTAGTACCTTCGAACATAAAACTGTAACTATTAGCACGACCATCATGTTGTACTGCTCTATCAAACTGCCATGGTCTGCCCAACAACAGATGACACACATCCATGTCTACAACGTCACACCAAATTTCATCTTTGTACTTCTTTCCAATAGAAAAATTCACACAAGCTCTTCGACACACCTTTACTTCACCACCCTTCCTTAACCATGCTAACTTGTACGGTTTAGGATGCTTCTCAGTTTTCAAGTTCAACTTCTTTACTGCTTCAGTAGAGATAATATTGTCACAACTCCCAGCATCAATAACGAACTTGCAAACTTTTCCCAAAATAGTGCATGTCGACTGGAAAATATTGCTTCTCAACCAACTAGAATCTTCCTCTTGCTTTGGCGTAAGACAAGACCTCCTCATCATAAGGTTACAACCCTCATCCCCGGACAATAAGTCTTCCTCCTCAACTGGTAATGAATTAGAACATTCTGCATCCACATCCTCTTCTTCAATCTCTGCAACCATTGCTCTCTTCTTCGGCTTCAGACATTCATTGCTTTTGTGACCCAACTCCTGGCAATTATAACACTTGAAACCACTGTTAACCTTCGCCTTCTCAGCCTCCTTCACAACTGGCTTACTGACAGGTTTAGGAACATTAGAACTCCCACTTACACCCTTTACTTGATTGTTGGAATTTGTAAACACACCACCTCCACGCCTTCCTTGCTTCTCCCAAGCCAACGCTTTCTGATGTGCTTCTGCAACAGATCTTGGATCGAACATATTAACCATATCCTGGATCTGCATTCGTAACCCTCCAACAAACCTAGCAGTTAGCTGTTCTTCTGTCTCCATAATATCATTTCTGGCAATGAGTTGGTAGAATTCATCAGCATAATCATTAACCGACTTCGTCCCCTACCTTAGATTCTGCAATCTCTGGTACATAAGTGATTGATAGTTGTATGGTAAAAATGTAGCTCTCATCAACTTCTTCATCTTCTCCCAAGATTCTATCTTTGATTTCCCCATTCTCTCCCGCGTAAGTTTAGTTTGCTGCCACCACGCCAAAGCTCTTCCCCTCAACCTAGTAGCAACTAACTTCACTCGACGATTCTCCAGCACCTCCTTGAAATCAAAGATCTCTTCAACATTAGACAACCAATCAAGAAATTCTTCAGCTACCATTCCACCCTTGAATTCTGGAATTTCCATCTTCATACCCGATTCCCATCGACGATCATCATCTGCATCTCGATATGAATTTCGAACTTGGTCTCGATCTTGATAATGCATGCTAGCTCTATCACCCTCTTCATCAAAATCAAATGTACGTCTATATCGATCTCGACCATCAACATCCCTTCGATCACGCATGTCCCTTCTACTATGTCTCTCTTCATCTCTATATGGCTCATCTACAAATTTTCGTGGAGTTCTTCTCTCTTCATGTCCATAGTCATGGTGATCTCTCCTTGACGAAATTGATGTTTCTCTTCTCTCTCTAAAAGATTGCGGTGATACCCTCCTCGCTTCCGTAACCGATGGCGAAACTCGGTTTCCCTCCATGGTTCGAGATTGGCGATCTCCTCCTTTGAGTTTGATTCAAATCATTCATCAACTTCTCTAACTTTCCAATGCCTTCATCAAACTTTTCATTAATACGTTGTTCCATTTGCTCGGCTTCTTCTCTTCTATACAACGCTTCAACATTTTGATGACGATTAGCTCTTCTCGACGGCATGATTACTCAATCACAAACACTTCAACAATTCTTTACAAATCAAACTTCAAACTTCAACACTAACTTGTACAACAAGTCACGGCTTATACCACTAACTTGGCTCGGTCTTAACACTTCAAACAAACTTCCCCAAGGCTCGCTACTTCTCACAAGTATACACGGCCTATACTTAGCTCGGCTCAACAAATGATGCACGGCTCACACCCTTCTCCAAAAATTCAAACACTTTTCGGACTTTGATCCAAAATGAAATGAATCGAAAGCTTCTAACTTCTTGCAACTTCAAGATGAACACGATGAACTTCAACTTCAAATTCCTTGGCTCCAAGACTCGTCTTAGCTATGATTGGCTAAGTCAAGCTCTGATACCAAACTGACGCAGCGGATTAACAAAAAACTTGATATGTCGATGGAATTAGCAATCGGTGAGTTGAGAATACTACAATGCCCAAATCCGTTGATCCAAAGATGCCGGATTCTAGCTATCTTCGTCTCGTTGATCACGCACGATACCGAGAAACAAAGATCTACGATTCTTCGACGTTGATCAAGCGCACTTGATTCCGCGAATCGGCTTCAACAAACGTTGATTCGAGCGCACTCGAATGACGTAGGTGGAGATAGGAGATTTCACTCGACTACCAATTTAATGAAAGCACAAAGCTAACGAAGAAGAATTTTATTCAAATTTTCAACAACCAAACTAAATGTTACAACTCACTCCCTATTTATAGAAGTTTCGACCCAGACCTTAAGTCGCATACGACTTACGACTTAACGAAGTCGGCACCGACTTATCACAATAGCATACTCACAACATACTCATCAGACCGACTTACGACTCATCTAGGTCGTTGCCGACCTAACAGGTACTACACTCCTCCATTACAACACACGCACATGTACACGACTCAACTCATTATATCACAACAGCCTTCGGCCGACCCAACGTCCTACCGACTTAACAATCACGGCTCAAGACTCAAAATAAATAACGCCTTAGCATGACCTGGCTTACGACCTAAGACTCATACGACTCAAGCAACATGAGCTTCTTGCGGCATATCTCCTCAACGACGTAACTATGTCGTGCCCTTCCTCCGAATCAAAGCCTTTAATAACTAGAACATTCCCCTGCTTCAAGATAAGTCGTGGACGACTTATAGATGAGTCGTTGAGTCGTGTACGACTCATCAAACTCGAACCACTTAAGCCTTTAAGTCGTAACTCCTTTTCCTTTTCTTGGTTAGGTCGTAGCTCTTTCCCATGTGACTCCTTAGGCTGACTCGTGCACGACTTACGAGTTAAAACTGAAACTTCTTTAGGCTGACTCGTGCACGACTTAAGAGTTAAAACCGAAACTTCCTTATCTTGTGGACGACCTAACCTCTGAACTTCTGTAGATCGTGCTACATCAGGCAGACCCTAATATCGGCCATTTAATACCTCAATTTTCGAAGGGCCCCTTCTAAGAGATTGCCTCTAACGCATATAAGAAACAATCCTAACCATCTACTATGCACCTGTAAGATAATACCAACCAGTTAATACTTCTTATATAGGAAGGAGGCAGACTCTAACACATCCATTTAATACCTTAGTCCCTAAAGCAAGTCCATCTTGCGATATCCATTCTATGACCCGTAACCCAAACCGTGAAGTATTACATTAGTCTAACAATTCATGGTTGTTTGTTGCCAGATTTGCTGGGCAGACTCACCTTATAGAATTGGGGCTAACATTGCATTCATCATTGGTACTCATTATAAACGACATCTCACATCAGTTCCAAAGTCACACTGTTAGAAGCCAGATTAGCTAGGCAAACTTCTATGTGCTTTTAACTAACCTCACATTCCTATAACCTAGCCATATTTCCACTCTCCCACACTATAAAACAAACAAACAAATTTGTAAAATACACTCACACACGAAATATACCTTACTCTTATTTATGCATTAAAGGCCATATTAGGAAAACTCCTTGTATCGCCTTTATTTATGGATTAAAGTCCATAATCATCGTAACTCTTTTTATCAGATTAATTATTAATGGTTAATTATGCAAGTTACCGATTTATAGTTATAATTTTAGAATTTTAGGGTCTTAATATTTATGTCTAGTTTGTTTTATATGTATTTAGGCAGTTTATTCATTTCTTATTTTTGATATTACATTAATTAATTTTAACAACTTCAATAGTTATTCAAGTCAATTCATTACAGCAAATACACAATAACCAACATTAATAATAAATTGGTTACATAAAATAGACTTGTGTACATAAAAAAATAATCCAAAACATATGATTTGTTTTACGCAAATATTTCATCAAGTTTTTCTTAATGTCCTTTGACCCACCTATTCCTCCATCCATTTCCGTTCGCACCGTACCCACCATCCCTTTTGATACCGTCCACCTGTCTACTTCGTTAACCATACATGTCCCTATCAATCCATTTATCATTTTTTCTTTGATTCCCGATGCCTATCTATCCCTTCCCATCTGCCTAATCACCTTCCTCCTACTAACTCTAAAAATACAACACCTAGTTTATGTTGGAAATAGGCCAGCCCGTAGTGGAATATATGAGTGAATTTCAAAAAAAATTGCCCTATTGGATCTTTGTTGAGCCCATGGATTCTAATTTATTTAGAACGTTTCTAAATTTAGGTTAAATAAAATCATGTATTTTGTTTAGATCTATAAATCAAAGTTTGAAATTTATTTAATTTTTACTTTATATACAAGCATACATATGCATCTTATGCTTATGTATATGTGTGGGCATGTGTAACATGATATTCCATGCAAGGTATAACATTCCCATATAGATGTTGGAATTTACATCGCAACAGACTCATTAGCTCATCCTACATATATTTTATATTGTCAAAATATGTGCATATTCTTATGGTAATTTATTTAGATCTTCTTTTAATCAATCAATCAGTTATCCAACCAACCAATCGATCGATCGATCGATCAACCATTAATTTATAACTTAATTTATGTCCCTTAAATTGATTCAAATATATAACTATTATATATATATATATAATAACCAAATAATTATACATATTTATATATTCTGAATGTGTGTGTGTCTTAATGTAACATGATTATCCATACATATATATATATATATATGCATGTCTAAATTAAAATAAATAAATATAATAATATTTTTCAACATACTATATCAAAATTCAATATAGATCAAAAAAATATTATAGTTTTATTTTATTAATATGTATATATGTTATGAATTAACTAATCAAACTATAATAAGTAATTAATATAATATAATTATTTTAAAATATTTCAAATTTTATATTTTTCAAGAAATAAGAATGATATTGTATAGTTTGTGAAATTTGTTCAGAATTTTTTGAGCTAAAATAATGTTTGTAATAATTATTTACTTTTCGGTCCAAAAATAAAATAATTTTTTAAAATATAAAACAATGATTAAAAAATCTGAATTTTTTTTCAAAAGCTTCTATGATGACTGTTTAATTTTAGAAGTTTTAAAATTGAGTTTTCAAAACATAATTTATTTTATATGAATTTATCAGTTCATACAATGATTAAATAATAATACTAATAAATGTCTAATAATTTTCATAAATTTATTTTTAGATACTAATATTCATAATTAATGCAAACATACATTTGAAAATTATGCAATGGAGAAATACATACATTAATACAATTTGTACATGTCAATTAGTTTACATATTCCAACACACATGCCCACACGTATGGATAAAATAATATTAATAATTAAAATCATAATAATTTGCCAAAGAATTTTAGATTCTTAAAAAAAATTAATTTGATAAGCTTATAACATAACCAATCAATATTGTGACACCATCATTACTTATAGAAATTCACCTAACTAATAATATAGAAAAATATATAAACATGTATAGGAGCAACATACAATTATAAAAAATTATAGACCGTGTATAAACTAAAAGGTCACCTAAAATGCCCTCAAGTCCACGTTGAATGGTGAATTTTCTTCCTCTCGATTTGACAGATTACGTCCTAAAACCACAAATCTTTATAATCAAATAGTTATTGATTTGAATTTGATTTGATTAGAGAATTAATGAGTTTAAGAGGGGTTCGGTTCAGCCATTAGAAGGAAGGAGGAAGTGGCTCCAAAATCAGTCATTTAGGTTAGGGTTAGAGAGACCTTTCATAATGTTTGAGTGAGGTAAAAGAGGATCATACCTTTTCGTTTTCTTCTGTAATTTCCTCCATCGATTTTAAGCTCTAATAGCTCCATTTTGGCCGCCCCTATCATATAATTGCAGCCAAAAATCTCTTCCAAATCTATGGATTAATACCCTATTAAGCCTAAACAAATATGGTAATTAAATCTAATTTAATTTCTTATCAATATCTCATATGGATTGACATATTTATATCTATATAAACATATATACGAGCAAATTATATTCAGACTTCATAATTAATATTTCAAAAATATTAATTTATTTATTTATTTTATTTAATTTATAACAATTATAAACTAATTAAATTATTTGGTTTAAAGAAAATTAATCACTTTGGTTGTGTGATTCTTGGGTGCACATTCGGTCAGCGATTAACATCAAACTATTCGAATGTTAACATTCACATGTTAGCAGGTGGTGTGCTATTATGGCCAAATTTATTGCTTACTTGATTTTAATAAAATTCAATTTTAGTGTAATTATCATTAATCCATTGCCACATTAATTCACACCGATTCACTTCGTCAAAACTATATCACTTTGGACGTATGGAACTTGTAATGGTCAAAATTCCAACATCGTCCACATTCAACTCAATAGTCCAAAGACAAAGTCCTTGGTTCAATAATAATAATTATTATTATTAATTGAAATTCTTTAGCCATAGACTTTGACTTTGGGTTGACTTGAGTTGACCGTGATACTAATCTCATATAACCAAGAAGGCAAGTTCTTTCTTGAGTAATGCTTCACTTCCAATACTTCCACTCGACTCAACTATAGTTACACAATGGATGTTATGCCATAATTTGACTATAATCAAAGTAGATCTTTCATATTGAAGATTAACAGTATTCTCAATTCGAGAGGACCGTGTAAATTATTCACATCGATATCCAGTCTCGATGCATTTTGATTAAGAACATTTAGAATGATATATTTATTTTTATTGTGATAATTACTCATGGTTATAACACTTTATAACTACTGTCACAAAATATACCATTTATGGATTTTCCAATTAAATATACATTTAATTAAATTAATTAATTAATATAACATATTATATCAAGTATATAATAGAAAGAAACACCTTTATTTCGAGCAAGATTGGTCAACGAGTTAGATATATGTAACAAATCACATAATTGCCCCTAGGGCATACCCTTAACTCTATCAGTTCATACATATCTCATATACCTCCTTATCTTGCAAACCAGCTCCTTTTCTATCCCTATCAAAACATGAAGTCTTTATTCAAAACCTAAAAATGTAGGAGTTTTCGAGCCTCGTGTATATGATCTTAACTATATAGCTCTCCCTTGGAAGTGCTTAAAGGAGTCAAAGCTGCTGGAGTTGAATATTGGAAAAAAGACCTTGTTGGCTTCTTTTTTAAATGGTAATATATTATATTCTTTTGTCCTTCATAACCTACAAAAGACGTGGAAGCTTAAAGGTAATCTCAAAGTTAAATCTAAAAAAAAAAGAATATCTTCTTTGAATTTTCATGCCATGAAGATAGAGCTAAAATTGTTTATAATCTCTTCATCACAACCTGAAGTGTACCTATATGCATACATTATACAATATTCCTTAATCACATAGACACTAACGGGGATAAATTAGCTTGCTTGCCATGTTGGAATTTGATATGATTTAATGAAACAACTGAGAAACTAAGTCGATTTGAATATGCAAAATGCTTCATAAAGATTAAACCTAATCGAGTTGCCTGATTTTATTTTTGTATGGTGATAATAGTCTAAGAGTTGACATTATTTATGATTGGAAACCCATGATATGTATTCATTGCAAATGTTTTGGTCATCAGACTAGTTCATGTACAGTTAAATCCATTATCTTAGGTGGAAATGAGAAACAAGAAGCACTTGTGTAGAATTTAAAGGCAAAAGATAATACAGACGTATTTAAAATAGATTCAAAGAAAAGATGGCAAAGGAAATTGTCATATTAGAGCTGACAGGGATAAAAATTTAGAAAAAGGCACAAATGAATTATTAGCATGCAATAATGTTAATGTTTCAATTTTAGGGAAGCATCCTTCTAAAATTGAGAAAGAGATACAAATTGATATACATGTTTCTAGATGTTGTATTTCTGATGAGTTACCTGCATTTGATACTTAACATGCATAAGATATAAATGTGCACACAGAAACAATACACAACACAAATACAAAAACTGCACATGACAAGACCACATTCTTTATGCACAAGGAAGTAGTATACACACAGAACCTGGTCAAGTACATAACAAACAATCCACATCTCAATCATCCCTACATCCCAATCAAAATAATTTAGACTTCATTTCTATCTCAAACAAGTTTTCTCCCTTTCAAATGTTTGAAGATTAGATCACTTCCAGCACTTTAAGACATTCATCCTATATGCTTAAACTCTCCAACTCTTGAACAAAACAATTCCCACAAATTAACCCAACTTGAAACTCTCAATTCTCCCTCTCACAACATTACACTTCCTTTCATCAAACAATTTCTCAATCTACCACTGTAACCACCAGGGACGGATGTATGCATAACATTACCTGGGCTACAGCCCGGGTGCTATTTTCTTAAAAATAAATACTATGTATTATTCAACCCAATATAATTAGAACCCAGTACCCACTTACCACTACCTATGCATTCAATTGATATCAAACTCCTACTCAGCAGTCAATTAATTACACACGTTACTTTTACTTTTCTTCTCAGCACAGTTGCACAGGCAACAGAAAATTTCATTCAGTTGTTCAAGTTGCTGTCTTTGAGGTAAATTTATCATTTTTTGTGTGTTCTAATTCCTTTTGTTCATTAATGTCTCATCTTATATTCATAAAATTGTTGCAAACTTCAAATTCATCGTCATATTGTAATCAATTTTTACCCTAGTTTGCTCATTGTCATATTGTAATCAATTTTTATCCTAGTTTGCTCATTCTTTTTATTCCATTCAATTGAAACAATTTGTTGAATGTATTACCTTTCTTTTTGATGTAGTCAAAATTACTATTTGAGAACTAAAATATAAAACCCTAATTTTTTATTAGCATAATTGTTACTATGTGTGATTTCATTTTATGTTAATGTCAATTGCTAGAAACCAAAAATTAATGTGTTTCGTTTGTTTTTGATTTTATTTAAAAAAACTTATGTAACTTAGGTATTTTTTCTAGGTAATGTCAAACTCAAAGTCTAGCAAAACTTTGTTGTCGTTTTACAAGTTAAAAGGAGATAACACTTTGGATGCAAAAAATGAAACTTCTACAAGATCTACCGAACATCGTCCTTGCAAAATGCAAAGAATCATAGTAGATAATGGCGGAGATCATTTTATAAGAGATCCAGGGAGGCGTCAACAAATATGGAAAGAACATGTAAATGATATAGATGAAATTCGGAGAAAATATCTTAGAATGGGACCATTTCAACCACTTCTTGACATTTATCCACCAACAAAAGATGGAAAACAACTCCGCCAGTTTCAAAGTAGTTGGTTTAAAAAATATCCATCGATTGAATATTCGATTGAATGCAATATGATCTTTTGTTTATATTGTTTCTTATTTGTAAGTAATCCACCAACACGTGCATCACTTACAGTTGATGGGTTTCAAAGTTCTAAAAGAGTGGGAGGAGTTAATTGTGCATTTTTGCAACATGTAGGAGGGTTGGGTTCATCCCATTTGTGTGCCATTAAGGCTGTAGATGATTTAATGAATCCTTCTTTGCATATCAAAAGAGTATTTGATGCACCATCGAAAGAAATGATTGAGAGAAATCAACTACGCCTTAAAACATCTACTGAATGCGCCCGATGGCTTGCTTTGCAATCATGCTCTTTTAGAGGTAATGATGAATCTATTGAATCTAAAAATCGTGGAAACTTTATTGAGTTGATAAAGCACTCGGCAAAATGTAGTGAAGATATATCTAAAGTGGTTTTGGAAAATGCTCCGGGAAATGCAAAGTATACTTCGCCTACTATTCAAAAGGAAATTTTAACTATTTTAGGTGATAAAATAAGAAATAAAATTCGAGAAGAAGTTGGAGATGGAAATTTTTGTATTTTGGTTGATGAAGCACAAGACACTTCTACCAAAGAGCAAATGGCTATTGCCTTAGGATTTGTTAATAATGGTGGTTTAGTTCAAGAACGTTTCTTTGGGATTGTTAGTGTTGAAGATACCACATCATTGACTTTGAAGAATGAAATATCAAAAGTTCTTTCTCTTTATAATCTTGGAATTAATAAAATAAGAGGACAATGATATGATGGTGCAAGCAACATGAGAGGAGCATGGAACGGTTTGCAAGCATTATTCCTAAAAAAATGCCCATATGCATATTATGTACATTGTTTTGCTCATCAACTACAACTTGCATTGGTTTCTGCTTCAAAAGATGTTCAAGATATTTGGTTATTCTTTTCAAAATTAAGTATTATTGTTAACCTTGTTGATGCTTCTCTTAAGCGTCATAGCGAATTACAATCAAGTCAAGAAGCAGAGATTGCCAATAAAGTAGCACTTGGTGAAATTGAAATAGGCCGTGGAGCTAACCAACTTAAGACATTACAACGAGTTGGAGCTACCCGTTGGAGCTCTCATTTGAGTTCCGTAAGTAGTTTAATTGATCTCTTTTCTCCTTCATGTGATATAATTAAGAACATATGGGAAAGTCGAGACATGAAACCAAATAAACGTGCTGAAGCAAAAGGTGCCTACCTCGCTATGACTTCATTTGAGTTTGTTTTTATTCTTCATTTGTTGAATGAGATATTAAGTATCACGGATGTGCTTTGTAAATCTCTTCAACTAAAATCACAAGATATTGTAAATGCTATAAATCTTGTCACCACTACAAAAACACTCCTTCAAAAACTAAGAGACAAAGGTTGGCTTGCTTTCTTTAAGAAAGTGGAAGAATTTTGTAAGAAATGTTTCGTTGACATACCCGATATGAATATGTGACGCAGCGTGGAAAACGAATTCGATGATGTAAATCGAATCCGTCCAGGATCTCACATGATTAGCGGAAATAATCGGTGAATTGATGTTAAATCGATGGATTTAAGAATACCCAAATGCCCAAATCCGTTGATCTCAAGAGATACCGGATTCTAGCTATCTTTAACACGTTGATCGCGCACGATACCATGTTAAAAGATCTACGATTCTTCGAAGTTGATCTTGCGCACAAGATTCCGTGAATCGGCTTCAAAATCGTTGATTCGAGCGCACTCGAATACCGAAGACAGAGATAGGAGGTTACACTCAACTACCAATTTTAATGGAGGCCCAAAGCTTCAGAAACAAATTTTATTCAAAATTCAACAACCTTTACAATGATACTTTACCCCTATTTATAGGAGTTTACAACACATACGACTTAACAAAAGTACATCACAAATAGTACAAATGACTTTACAAAAATACCAACATTCAAAGACACGGCGACTTAAGAAATATAGACGACTTAACAACTGCGGCATCTTCAGCGACTTAATAAAACTCGGCAGCGACATATAGTAGGTCGTTCCTCGCGACCTAAAGAACAACAGCGACATAAAGATTTTACCGCGACTTAAAATAAGCCATCAAGTGATTTAAAATAAGGTCGTTCGCGGCCTTCTTCTTCGCGTCCTTTGCCATAGTATGTTGTTCGCGACATATGAAAGGTCGCTGCGAAGAGGGGGGGCGATTTCGATTTGTTCGCGACCTAGATAAGTTGCTCGCGAGCTAGAGTGGAGGTGGAAGTTAGGTCGTTGCTCGCGACCTAGGTAAGTCGCTCGCGAGCTAGAGTGGAGGTGCGACCTAGGCGGCAGGGCGAGGTAGCTTCGGCAGGAGGGTTTACGACCTAGGATAGATCGCGATTTACAGTGGAGGTGGAGAGCATAGCTTACTTGCGACATACGAGACGGAGGCGCTAGCTCGCTCACGTCATACGAGTTAGGTCGTTCACGACCTAGGGTAGGTCGGCCGCGACCTAAGGGGGTAAGTGCTTCATCATCCTCCCCTTGTTGGAAGGAATTCGTCCTTGAATTCACACCATCGCCACCATCGACAAGTTCCTCCCCTAATATGGAATCAAATGTTTAACGTTGAAAACGTCTGCAGTGTGAATATGATCTGGCAACTTTAACTGATACGCATTGTCATTGATTTTCTTCAAAATTTCCAGTGGTCCAAATTTTCGAGCTTTCAACTTATTGTAAGTTCCTACTGGAAAACGATCTTTCGTCAAAACAGCATAGACAAAATCACCCTCTTTGAAGACAACACTTCTTCGTTTCTTATCCGCATTTGTTTATACTTCTCATTTGTCTTCCCCAATCGTTCCTGAACGATTCTATGGCATTCTGTCAACCAATCAACAAAATCCGCAGCCCACTTAACTGTCCCTTTCGGTTGTGGCACTATTGTCAAATCCAGCAGCCCCTTTGGCAAGTTTGAATATACAACCTGAAATGGACTGAAACCTATACTCCGGTTAACTGCATGGTTGTGAGCAAACTCCGCTTGACATAACTTCACATCCCAGCTTTTCAGATTATCTTTCACCATGCACCGTAGTAAATTTCCCAACGATCTGTTCACAACCTCCGTCTGTCCATCAGTTTGTGGATGGTAAGCGTTACTAAATTTCAGCTTCGTTCCGACCATCTTCCACAAACTTAACCAAAAATGACTCAGAAAACGAGTATCCCTATCCGACACGATAGATTCTGGCAACCCATGAAGTCGATAGATCTCTTTGAAAAATAACTGAGCAACGTGAACAGCATCGCCGTCTTCTTACAAGCAATAAAATGTGCCATCTTTGAAAACCTATCCACCACAACAAATATAGAATCATTCCCCCTCTGAGTTCTAGGCAAACCCAACACAAAATCCATACTAATATCAACCCATGGTTTAGTAGGCACAGGTAACGGCATATATAATCCCGCATTCGTAGCTATTCCCTTCGAAACTTGACAGATATGACATTTCTCCACAAATCTCTCTACCTCTTTCCTCATTGACAGCCAAAAATAAGATTGAGAAATCAACTGCAATGTACGATCTCTGCCTACATGGCCTTCTTTATGTAACTCTTTGATAATCTTCATTCTCAAGCTGCAGTCTGGTATGCATAATCGATTCCCCTTGAACAAGAATCCATCAACCAATACAAATTCATCGGTATCCCCATCCTTAACTTTCTCAACAAACTTTACAAAGTAAGGATCCTCCTCAAACAACTCTGGCAAAAATTCGAATCCTGTCACTTCAACCTTCAACGTTGTCAACAAGTGATTCCTCCTGCTCAAAGCATCAGCTACACGATTTGTTACCCCTGATTTGTGTTTCACGACAAAAGAAACTGCTGCAAATAGGCAATCCACGATGCATGCCTTGTTGAAATCTTGTCCTGCCCTTGCATATGCTTCAACGCCTCATGATCAGTATAAAGAACAAACTCTTTCTAAAATAGATAGTGTCTCCAATGCTTAACAGCTTGTACAACAGCATAGAATTCCACATCGTACGTACTATATCTCATCTTCGCTCCTGATAGCTTTTCACTGAAATATGAAATAGGACGCCCATTCTGACTCAACACCCATCCAATCCCAACCTTAGAAGCATCAGTGTGTAACTCAAATAACAACTGAAAGTCTGGTAAAACAAGAATTGATGCTGTCGTCAAAAGTTCTTTGATTCGTTCAAAAGCAACCCCTGCTTCCTCCGACCAAGAAAACTGTTTTCCCTTCATGCAATCAGTAACCGGTGTCATCACGCTACTGAAGTGTGGAATGAATCTTCGGTAGAATGACGCTAACCCATGAAAACTTCTCACTTCTGTAATTGTCCTCGGCTGTGGCCAGTTCCTGACTGCTTCAACTTTATTCTGGTCCACTTTGATACCTCCTCCCTATATAACATATCCCAAGAATAAAACGCTCTTCGTCATAAACACACATTTCTTTGTTGCCGCATAGAATTGTTCTTGCCGCAGTATCATCAACACTTCTCTTAAATGATGCAAATGTTCCTTGACACTAGCACTATAAATCAGAATGTCATCAAAGTAAACTACCGCAAACTTCCCAATGTACGGCCTGAATATTTGGTTCATCACCTTCATGAATGTACTCGGTGCATTTGATAGACCAAACGGCATAACCAGCCATTCGTATAATCCTTCTCTCGTCTTGAATGTCGTTTTCCATTCGTCACCTGGTCTAATTCGAATTTGATGATAACACCTCTTCAAATCAATCTTCGAAAAGATAGTAGCCCCGCTCAACTGATCCAACAAATCATCCAATCTGGGCATTGGGAATCTGTACCTCACAGTGATCTTATTCAGCGCCCGACTATCGGTACACATCCTCCATGTTCCATCCTTCTTCGGCACCAACAGGGCTGGAACCGCACAAGGACTTAGACTTTCCTGCACACGCCCTTGTTCTAGTAATTCTTCCACTTTCCTTCGCAACTCCTCATGTTCCTTGGGACTCATACGATAATGTGGTCGATGTGGCAACACAGCTTCTGGCACAAGATCTTTTTGATGTTGAATATCCCTCAATGGTGGTAGCTCCATTGGTAACTCTTCAAAAAATACATCGTCAAACTCTTCCAGCACTGGTTTCACTTCTTCAGGAATTTCAACTACTTCATTACACTCTCGCCCAATCAACAAAAAGACTTCAGGCTCCTCTTCAACTTCCTTAACAAACTCTTTCAACGATAGCAAAGTTTTCAGCTCTTCAATCTCCTCCAACTTGCTTTCCTTCTGTTGTTGCTTCTTAGGAACTAAAGTGATTTTAGTACCTTCAAACATAAAACTATAGCTATTAGCACGACCATCGTGTTGTACTGCTCTATCAAACTGCCATGGTCTGCCCAACAACAGATGACATACATCCATATCTACAACATCACACCAAATTTCATCTTTATATTTCTTCCCAATCGAAAAATTCACACAAGCCCTTCGTCCAAATTTCACCTCACCACCCTTCCTCAACCATGCTAACTTGTACGGTTTAGGATGCTTCTCGGTTTTCAACTCCAACTTCTTCACAGCCTCTGTATAGATAATATTATCACAACTCCCAGCATCAATAACAAACTTGCAAACTCTTCCTAGAATAGTACTTGTAGATAGAAATATGTTATTCCTCAACCAGCTATTTTCCTCCTCTTGCTTTGGTGTCAAGCAACTTCTCCTCATCATCAATGAATACCCTTCATCTCCCGACAACAAGTCTTCCTCCTCAACTGGTAATGAATTGGAACATTCAGCTTCTTCATCCTCATCCTCAGCTTCCGCAACCATCACTCGCTTCTTAGGCTTTGGACACTCATTGCTTTTATGACCCATCTCCTTGCAATTATAGCATTTGAAACCATTATTAACCTTCGCCTTCTCACCCTCCTTCACCACGGGCTTACTGACAGGTTTAGGAACATTAGAACTTCCACTAACACCCTTCACCTGATTGTTAGAATTAGTAAACACTCCACCTCCACGCCTTCCCTGCTTCTCCCAAGCCAACGCCTTTTGGTGTGCTTCCGCCACAGATCTTGGATCAAACATATTAACCATATCCTGGATCTGCATTTGCAACCCTCCAACAAATCTAGCAGTCAGCTGTTCTTCCGTCTCCATAATATCATTCCTTGCAATAAGTTGGTAAAATTCGTCTGTATAATCATTGACTGACTTTGTCCCCTGTCTTAGATTCTGCAACCTCTGCTACATAAGTGATTGATAGTTGTAAGGTAAAAATGTAGCTTTCATCATCTTCTTCATCTTATCCCAAGCAACAACCTTCGAGTTCCCCATCCGTTCTCGTGTAAGTTTGGTTTGCTGCCACCACGCCATAGCTCTCCCTCTCAACCTAGTAGCAACCAACTTCACTCGACGGTCTTTCGGAACCTCCTTGAAATCAAAGATCTCCTCAACATTAGACAACCAGTCCAAGAATTCTTCTACAACCATTCCACCTTTAAATTCAGGAATCTCCATCTTCATTCCCGATTACCATCGACGATCATCATCTACATTCACATATCGATTTCTCATTTGACCTCGATCTCGATAATGCACACTACCTCTATCACCATCAAACTCCTCATCAAAATCTGAAGTATATTGATGTTGATCACGACCACCAACATCTCTACCACCACCACTTCTTCGATCTTCATTCCTATCACGATTGTCAGCACTTCTACGATCATGATCTTCTCTTCTCTCCCGATCTGAATGTGGTGAAACTCTACTTCTCCCATGGCTCAATTTAGGTGAAACCCTTCTTCGATTTTGATTCATTTCAAGCATCATTCTCTCTAATCGACCAATTCCTTCATTCAACTTTTCAGTGAAACTCTCGCTGATTCGTTATTCCATTTCATCGGCCTCTTCTCTTCCATACAAAGCATTAATATTGCGATGACGTTGAGCTCGTCTCGGAGGCATGATTGAACTTCAAACAAACTCAAAAATAAATTTCAAACACTTTCCGAACTTTGATCCAAAGTGAGATGGATCGAAACTCCCAACTTGTTGCAACTTCACGATGAACACGATGAACAACAAATTTCTCAACAATGGCTAATCCGATCTCCAAATTTCAAATTCTCGAAACCCAAGTCTCCAAATGATGCAAACTCCTTGCGATCTAGCTCTGATACCAAACTGACGCAGCATGGGAAACGAATTCGATGATATAAATCGAATCCGTCCAGGATCTCACACGATTAGCGGAAATAATCGGTGAATTGATGTTAAAGTGATGGATTTAAGAATACCCAAATTCCCAAATCCGTTGATCTCAAGAGTTACCGGATTCTAGCTATCTTTGACACGTTGATCGCGCACGATACCATGTTAAAAGATCTACGATTCTTCGAAGTTGATCTTGCGCACAAGATTCCGTGAATCGGCTTCAAAATCGTTGATTCGAGCGCACTCGAATACCGAAGACAGAGATAGGAGGTTACACTCAACTACCAATTTTAATGGAGGCCCAAAGCTTCAGAAACAAATTTTATTCAAAATTCAACAACCTTTACAATGATACTTTACCCCTATTTATAGGAGTTTACAACACATACGACTTAACAAAAGTACATCACAAATAGTACAAATGACTTTACAAAAATACCAACATTCAAAGACACGGCGACTTAAGAAATATAGACGACTTAACAACTGCGGCATCTTCAGCGACTTAATAAAACTCGGCAGCGACATACAGTAGGTCGTTCCTCGCGACCTAAAGAACAACAGCGACATAAAGATTTTACCGCGACTTAAAATAAGCCATCAAGTGATTTAAAATAAGGTCGTTCGCGGCCTTCTTCTTCGCGTCCTTTGCCATAGTATGTTGTTCGCGACATATGAAAGGTCGCTGCGAAGAGGGGGGGCGATTTCGATTTGTTCGCGACCTAGATAAGTTGCTCGCGAGCTAGAGTGGAGGTGGAAGTTAGGTCGTTGCTCGCGACCTAGGTAAGTCGCTCGCGAGCTAGAGTGGAGGTGCGACCTAGGCGGCAGGGCGAGGTAGCTTCGGCAGGAGGGTTTACGACCTAGGATAGATCGCGATTTACAGTGGAGGTGGAGAGCATAGCTTACTTGCGACATACGAGACGGAGGCGCTAGCTCGCTCACGTCATACGAGTTAGGTCGTTCACGACCTAGGGTAGGTCGGCCGCGACCTAAGGGGGTAAGTGCTTCATCAATATGTAAAATTGGCACATCTCGCTCTTGTCAACAACATAATGATATTAATATTCTCCATCATTATCATATTGACATCTTTAATGCTGCTATTGATTTTCAAATAGTTGAGTTGAACACTAGATTCTCTGAAGGAGCAATGGAACTACTAATTCTTAGCACTGCTTTGGATCCAAGAGATGCTTATAGATCGTTAAAAATTGATGACATTTGCATTCTAGCGGAGAAGTATTACCCGCAAGATTTCACATTCCAACAGATGCATATATTAAATTGTCAACTACAACATTATGAGCTTGATATTCCATCTCATCTAAGTTTTCAAAATCTATCCACTATCTTCGAATTGTGCAAACAATTATTTGAGACAAGAAAAAAAGACATTTATTATTTGGTTGATCGATTGATTCGTCTTATTTTAACTCTTCCAGTTTCCATGGCAACGACGGAGCGAGCTTTTTCAGCTATGAAAAATGTTAGAAGTATTCTACGTAACAAAATGGGTGATGATTTTCTTGAGGATTGCATGATTATCAACATAGAAATGGAACTTGCTGAAGATATTGATTTGAATTCGGTAGTATGTGATTTCAACTCACGTAAAGAGCGTAGAGTACAACTTGTCTAGATTAGAGTGTCTACATTTTGTATTTATCTAAGTCACGCATGAAATATACATAAATGTCTTATGTTTTTGTAAGCTTTCACTAGACATGATTAAAAATTAGTTGTTGCAATTTTTTTATATCATTTAGCTTTATTTTTCATTTCTTTCATATCTTTTTATTAGCCTAGGTCATAATAAAATCCTGCCTCCGTCTCTGGTAACCACCCCTACATCAACTCCCCCGATACTTCATCTCCATATGAACACATAATACTTTCTGATGATATTTGAGCAATCACACACTACAACAATATCAACATTGCATCAAATTATGGTCCGCAAATCAATTTAAACAATAATAAATCAAACAATACCACATCCAATAATAATGCCCCAGCCCATCCATTTGATGTACACAATAATTCTTCTAGTACAGCTTATCCTGACTTATCTAATGCTAACGAAGCAGTCTTGATATGACT